>CAWUFW010009119.1:0-600000 GCA_963921515.1 Calotriton arnoldi
GATGCCTCCTACCGCCGCGGTTGGAATATTTTGGCGGTTGATCATAATAGGGTCAGCGGTGTTTCCGCGGTACCTGCGGACGATAATTCTTCCGCTACCATGGCGGTTGGATTTTTTTCCGTCCGCCATCGTAATGACCCTCTTTGTTTGGTGTTTTATTGCAGATTTTCTGAAGATGTTTCTCTTGGTATAAAAAAAGATAATTTTAATGCTTTTGTTTTATTGTGTACTGGGTGGTGGGGAATTTGGGAGAAAGTGGGGCTTTGGGTGGGTATTTTAGGTAACTGTTTTATTAGAAAAGATTTTATACTTAATTTATTTTATCTTTTAGTATTCATGCTGTTTTTGAATTGTTTGGATGTTTTCAAAAATTTCTGTAGAGTTGATATAAAACTAAAACATAGATATTAGGTATTTATTATATTTAAATATTTTGTGTTGAAGAGTAGTAGCACAGTTAGATTATAAATGGAATTTTACTTACTTTTTATAGTTTTAAGTTTTATTTCTGTAATGAAGTCTTGCGTTCTGGAAGTAATCTGGCAGAGTTTCCCCTTCTTATTTATTGTAGGTGTAAGGTGTAAACTAAACATTATTTCCGTTTGGTTTATATAGTGTTTATTTAATTGATTGTTTTTTGTGATTGGGTTATTTTATTAGTGTGAGCCTTTTATTTGTTGTTGTTTATTGTTTCAATTGTTTTGGCAGTTGTTTTCCATATATGGAAAACGCTAATTGAGAAGTGGTTAGTGTTAACTTTTTTTTTATAACGGATTTTGTATGTGATATGTGTATAACATTTGGTTTGATGTTTAATGCTGTGTGCTTATTATTTGTTTCTATTTTAAATTATAAATATTAGTGTGTTTACAAAATATTTTAGGGTTTTATATTTAAAAAATTAAAATGAGATTGTATATTTTTTTGTGTGGAGTGCATGTTTATAGTGAAAATAAAAAAATTGGTGTTAATATATGTTATTTTTATGTATATTTAAGTCGTCAATAGTTTTAAGAAAACAATATTTTTGCTGTCTATATTGTTGTTTTCGATATTTTGGACATGTATATTTTTAAACTAAGTTCGATATTTTAGTTAACGATATTTATGTGTTCGATAATGGTGTAAACGATATTTATGTTTGTCGATAATATGGTGTAGATATTTGTGTATTTTTATAATTAAGTATAGGTTGTCGATAATAGTGTAATCGATATTTTGGTGTCGATAAAATGGTCTGTCGATATTATGTCAGTGATCCTGCACCATCCATGCAGGTCAAACATGCAGAACCGAACACCAGCATAAAGTAAGGGGGAGAGGAGCAGCAGCATGTCCCACACATCCTTGCTCAGTCAGATAGTGAGTCATGGAGTCCTTCCACCCGGGGTAGCATGCCGCTAGGTATTCTACAACATCTGGTATCTCAGAGCCACAAAGCACACCAAGGGCACACCACCATCCTACAGTGCTCTTGTGAGTAAGCTGCAGTTATAGGAGTGATTGGTGAGTGACTGGAATTACAAATCCAATTCCAGCAAGAGTTACAGTCCACCATCTGCTACCAAATCCAGCAGCGCAGGGGAATCGGGTACTGAATTTTACACAGAAAAATGCTCCTTCCAGAGTGTCTTAAGTGCATGACTTCCCCCAAATGTGATTTTGCCTGTCACATGGTAGTGGGACATATGGTCACCCTAGCAGCAAAGCAAGCATAAGCAGATGATTTTGAGAGCCTGGTCAAATGGCGTTTGATCCCTAGTCACTTACTATCGCTAGGATGCGATGAAAGCACCAGCAACCACTCACTCCACTGTTTCACCTCCTCACCCTCCCTCTCATCTGAGCAGGTTGCCAATGTGAAGCCTTGCAGGAGGTCTGCCTGCTATTCCTAGCTGTCTAGCCAGGGCATACTTCTGCAAAGCATAGTGGACATTGAAGATTTTTCCATAAGTATCGCTTTGTATGTAGTTGTGGTTAAGGTTGCTAGTGTAGGTTGTAGGTGATGGATTAGTTGGAGAGTGCTTTGGTGTTGGATAGAGCTGCCAGGAACCAGGGTCAACTGGGGCTAGGGTGGGGGATAGGTCAAGCCACCATGGAGGGGGTATATTCCAGGATGTAGGTGTAGCCGATGGGTTAGTTGTGGAGCAGGTGATAGCAAGAGAGTGCTAGGGAATAAATGTTTTGAAAACATTTAGTTTAAGTTAAATTTGTTGTTAGTATGTATCATAGTCATTTTGGTGTATTAGAAAGTAATTATTGATGGGACAGTCCCTGATGCCCACGACATTGGCATCCTGTTGCTGTTGACACAGTCTCTCTTGTGCCTCTATTTCGTCATCTCCAGGGTTGTCATATGATTCATACTCCTCCCTTCACATTTGCACACATCACCTATAGGGAATATTAAGCAGCATGAAATAGTGGAGCCTGATGTTACACAGGCTATCTGGTGCATATGCCAAGATGTCATCAGCACAATAAAGGCACAGGGAATGGTCTTTAGCAGCCTAGATGTATGCTTGAGTGTGTTCTTCATCCTGGTTTATGGTTAGCTGTAGAACTGTTCTAGTGCAGTTGCTAATTCATGTACAGGAGTCATCGGGCAGGTCCTTCGTGGATACTCAGAGTCTACTATAGGAGATGGCCAGGTGGATCACTGACATAATATAGAACCAACAAATATTGAAACACAAAAATATCAGTAATTAAATTTCATTATCAAAAATATTGACTCCGTACACTTTGTCATGTGCCCGAGTTAGGCCCCGTAGAAATTAGTGATATTTTTACATTCACGCTGTCCTTTCCTAAAGTTGCCTTCTCTTTGCCACATCAACCTTTGGCACACATTTGCATTCCAACTCTTAAACTAGTTTCTTGGAAACACTGGCCTTATTGACACAGAACATTTCATGAGCACCTTATCACACTCCCTCACGTGCATGACATAAATGTGCTTTATTATTTCGTCCATGTGGCGCCGCAGCTAACTGTAAAATGCAAACAATTGCTAGCCAATTACAATCTCCACCCGAGGCAAGGATATCATTTTCTATAAATAACCTTCTGTTTCCCAACATAATTTGAGGAGATACTTCTGCTGTCTTCGAGGGGTCCCTGCATGCTGAAGCTCTCGTCTAGCAGCTGAACGACATCTCTGTGAGGGGAGTCCAGTTCGTTACCAAGACGGGGTCTTACACTCTTACCCATCAGGTAATGGGGTTAGATTATCCAGTAGGGGGCTTCTTGGCAAAACATACATCTGCACCCTAGACACTTAGGTTAGGGTTTTGTATTTTAGGAGTGTACTACACAGTTGTACTATTGTATATAGATGCATAAATAAGTTGTGTCAACAAAATGGTTGAGCTATTCATTTTGTTTACCGTTCTGACATTCAGTATTACTGCTGTCTGCTTCTGTCTATTAATCATCGCAGCCCATATAATCTATGCTAGAATCACTACGGTTCAATAAATATTTAAAACACCCCTATGTGTATTCCTTGTATATTTCTCTGAGCAAAAGAGAGCATGAGAGACTGAGTAAAAAGTGGGTAGAATGTCACTACGGTTCCTGAGGGAACAGAGTTGTCATGTTCAGTGGCTTCCAGGACTGTTCATCCCCCTGTTTAAGTTTGGTGGGATAATGATGAGACTGAGAGCTTGCTGGTCCAAGGCACAACACATCCTTCAGGGGTGCATGGAATCAGTCTGGAACCATCCTAACTTTTTGTTGCCCCCAAACGTGCAGTTCCTACTGATGGGTGGAAACTACACAACAACATAACTATAAAAACCACAAATATTGTTGTTAAAAATATAGATTGTTACATGCATCGAAAACAAAAATATCAGAAACAAAAATATTGTTGCCTTTAAATAAACATATGGGGGTCGATTCCGATTCGGGCCGGAAATCTCTCCGACCGAGCCGGACCCGGAGAGATTTCCGACCGAATCGGACCCGTGCAGTCCGACCGAACGAGTACGATGCGTCCGTATGTTATCGGACACGAGTCGGTCGGACTCCCATTGAAATCAATGGGAGCCGGTCGTACAACGCGTACGCGGGCTCCCATTGCCTCAATGGGTGCGAGGCGGACAAGGGCGCCCCCTACAGCGAGTACGCCGCGAAGCGCTCGCGGCGTACACGCACAGGTAGGGGGGACCCTTGGGTCCCCCTGTGTGCGCCTCGCACGGGTACGCAGTACAGGGGGTCCGACACGGACCCCAAAGTACGGCTCCGACAGCTCCTTGGAGCCGGACTGCGCGAGTCGGTCGGAGCGGTCGAGGTGCGCATCGTACTTACCCGGCCGGAAAACGTCTCCATTGCGCGGTGCGAATCGGGTCCGAGCGAGTCGGTCGGAGCGGTTCGAGTCCGAGCGAGTCGGTCGGAGTTGTCGGGACGCCCGGACGAGTCGGTCGGCGAGTCCGCATCGTACTCGCTCGGCCGGACCCGCAGTACGGTTCGGTCGGGAAACAGAGCTTCGCATGGCTTTTTCCCGACCGAATGGTATTGGGTCCGCCTCCGACCGAGATCGGAATCGGCCCCATAATATGTTAAAAATATTGATCCCCACAATATTGGGTACAATATTATCACCAAAATAATTAAATTATCATTAATAAAACACACAAAAAAATGTTCACATAAAACAATTACTTTAAATAAACCTAAATACTCATATTCAATTTAAATAAAGATATTTAGCATTCACCCAAAAAATGTACATATCCAAAATATATACAATAACCCCCCCCCCAGAAATGACCATTAACTATAAACAAGTAAACAACCTAAATATCACTAAGGGCCTGATTCCGATCTCGGTTGGAAAGAAAATCGAACGACTCGTGTCCGGAATGCTTTCTGTATGACTCGTGTCAGGGGAGTCCGTCCGAACAAATACGATGCGTTTGAATGCATCCGGATACGATTCGGTCGGACTCCCATTGACTTCAATGGGAACCTGTGTACCGAACGCGTACACAGGCTTGCATTGAAGAAAGGGGTGACTGGGGAAAATTGGGCACCCTGTGGCGGGCACCCCTTGGTGCCAGCCACACTGTGCATGGTCTGAAAGGGGGGTCCCATGGGTACCCCCACGGGCATGATTCGGAGGGCTCCGGGTGAAGGGAGGCTTGCTATGGGCCCCTAAAAACCGATTCCGGCAGCCTTTTCGATCCGAGCACAACGACTCGTAAAGGCTGTCCGAATCGTTCATCATACTTGCTCGCATGGAAAATCTACTCCATAGAGCTGTACGATTTGGCTCCGGAAGGCTCTATCTCTCTGTATGCCTTCCGGAAACGATTCGGTCAGCGCTAAGGATTTCCAGGCATCATACTTGGTCGTTCGGAATTGGGAACGAGTCGGTCGGAAACAAGGGCTCCGGATTGGTTTAGGTAAAACCAAATCCGATTCAGAGCCCTTCTAACTGAGATCGGAATCGGGCCCCAAATATACATATATAAATAATTTTATAAACAATAATATGGAACTATATCTTATACATAAATAATAAAACACAAATTAGTGTTTACCATAGAAAGATTCAACTGATAAAAGAAATTAAAACTCTAGTAAATCAACCAATAAAATCAAACTATAAACAACTTTAACAATAAAATCAAACAAACAATTAAATCAACAATATAAAAGGCACACTAATTAAAACAACTAAATACTTCAAAATTACAAACTCTGCAAGAGAGAAACTATAAACAACTTTAACAATAAAATCAAACAAACAATTAAATCAACAATATAAAAGGCACACTAATTAAAACAACTAAATACTTCAAAATTTCCACTCTGCAAGAGAGGAAACTGCCAGATTCTTTCTACAAACCATTAGAGAAGGAAAATATACATCTTAAAAATATAAAATGGCAAATACATATTAATACACTTTCCAACATTTATCTTTTTGCACAGACCTCCTCAAAGAAAAAATCAAAACTTTAAAACCAATAAACTTCCAGCAAATATCAACTATCAAAAATCGGCAAAATGAAATAAAAAAGTAAGTATACATAAATAACTAATGATAAACTCACCCAAATAACAAACAAAAACAAACCTAATGACCTCAACCTCTACTAACTATCAACAAACTACCATTTCAAATGTAACTTACATTTTTCTTTTTCAATCAAAGGAAACAAAAGCTGCATATTAAAACATTCTCCAAAGTAAAAGCTGCAAAACTGAGTGAAACATCTTACCAGAACATACATGTAAGTATACAAAAATAGAAGTAAATGCATTTTTAAACATGTTAATGACAAACGTGCAAATGTTTGAAGACAGTATATATTTATACTATTACAATATTTGCAGACACAATGATAGAGGCCACCAAATTTATCATGTCACAGAAAGGAAAGCAGTTACTAAAGCACATGGGCTACACTTGCATACAAGAAAGGGCATCATCAGAAACTATAAACTGGAAATGTAGCTTGGCCGTCCGATGAACCACCAAACCCATGGTGGACTGGTGGTCTGACCGCCCTATTGCAAGTTTAGCGGTGGGACCACCATGGGATTGCTTCTGCCACCAGGGATCCGGGATCCCTGGCTGTCTTGCAGAGGTCTGAGGTCCCAAATATGCTGCAAGCATATTAGAAGTTTCCTCACCGCTATAGTGTTCATGGCTGTGAGCCCGCCATAAAAAGTGTCCCCTTTTGCCTCTGCGCCAGGGGATGCATGCAGGGGGCACATGATATGCCCCCCTGTATGCCTGCACCCCCAGTTCCTGCAGGACATGGACTTAACAGTCCATGCCCTGCAGGAACTGCCTTTGATGCTCCCATTGCGCTGCCTTTCTCATAGGCACCGCAGTGGAATCGCCAAAGAACCGGCCACCAGAGACAAAAAAAGTTGTAATCTGGTGGACAATTTCTTATGGCTTGCCATTCTTGGAATGGGGTGGTGGCATGGTGGCCCTGCTCCAAGACCGGCAGAGTCATAATAAGGCACTAAGTATTACTGTAATTCATGCTAGGGGAGAGCAACTACAAAAGCTGATGTAGTAATTCATGTAAGAGAGCACAACTACCCCCCAAATGTGACAGAAATAGAAGTACAAGAAATATTGCAAGATATAAAAGAGGCAAGCATTAGCTCCCAGGAACCCATAAGCCAAATCTTAAATGATATTTTACCTAGAGTCCCCGAACACATAACAGATCAACTACCACCCATCCCCACTATAAAATGATTAACTGCACAAATTAAAAAAGTCACCAGCGATACCCCACATGCCCCTAGAAGACACCTAGACATAGACATACCTGAACAATTAACAATGACACATATTGGGAATCCTTTCCTTTTGCATGACAACCTAAATAATGAGAAACACATTCTAATTCTCTACAGTAAACAACTTAACCTCTTCGATGCGCGTCAAATTCCCCCGCAGTGCGGCGAATTTGACGCATGCGCAGATCGGACGGCCCCCGGCCGTCCGACGCACACGCCCACCGTGACGTCGGACGGCCGGGGGCCGTCCGACGCATGGAAGGGGTTAATGAAACCTAGCCAATGTCAAACCTGGATGATGCATGGGACCTTTAAAATGTGTCCCAAACCATTTACTCAGATGTACACTATACATGGAGAATCTGTAACATAAATATCCCTTATATATATCCCCTACTACCAAATAAACAAAGCAGCACTTATTACAAGCTCTTGAACCATATAAAACATGCAACAAATAACTACTACCCCCAAACAATAATCATAGACTTTGAACAAGCAATGATTCAAAAATACTAAAAATATACCCCCACACAGCTATACAAAGCTGTTACTATCTTTTCAATCAAAGTACATGGAGACATCTCCAAAAACTCGCACTGTGTAAAATATTCCACAAACAGCTAAATTGCATTTGAAATTAAACAAAATGATAGCACTAACCTATGTCCCTGTCACAGAGGTAGCCAACCACTACAATTTACTAATAGAAAGCCCTTTCTACCAACAACATGAAGACAAACTTGTTCCCCTTATAGACTATTTCGAAGACACTTGGGTTGGTAGACTGTATCGCTCTGTACACAGACACCAACCCAAATTCCAAATACTATGATGAAATGTCCATGACAGCACTTTGGCACAGGAAGCTAAAACAAATAATGCAGTGGAAGGATGCCAGAATGCCTTGCAATCCACACTAGTGGCAGAACTCAATCTACACTATACAAATTTATAGAGGCATTACAAAAAGAGCAAAGCTACCAAGAACTAAGAATGGAGCAATCTGGTAGTCAAATTGGCCCTAAACGTAGCAAACAAATCAAAATAATATACAACATGCTGCAATTTAGGGCCTCATTACGATGTCGGTCGGAAAGGCTCCAAATGGCATTCGGATTTTCGTAACCCGTGTCGGAATCCATGTTACGATAGAAGGAAACCGCTTGGTCATTTTGACTCGGTTCCAACCGGCTTTCGGAGACTTCGAGTTGGTCGTAACTGATTCCTACAGCTCAATGGACAGCGTTTTCCACTGACCGATTACGATGTCGGATTCCGACAGCCTTTCCGACGCGGTCTGTCTGACACAAAAAGGCTGTCGTAAACCAAATTTGGGGGCCCGTAGCAGGCCCCCCTTCACAAGGAGGCCTCCGGTTGGGGCCCATGGGGGTTCCTATGGGACCCCTCTTTCAAACCATGCACAGTGTGGCAGGCACCTTGGGGTGCCCGCCACAGGATGCAGAGTTTTCCACAACCACCCCTTTTTGCAAAGGGAGCCTGTGTTGACGGTCGGAACACAGGCTCACATTGAAGTCAATGAGAGTCCGACCGAACGGTGTTTGGAACCATCATAATCGGTCGGTCGGACTGCCCGAACCCGAGTCGGTTGGAAACCATTCCGACAAGGAGTCGGTCGGAATGCTTTCCGACCGACATGGTAATGAGGCCCTTCAAGTTAATCTCTTCATAAATAACTAAGGACTGCATTACTTAGAAATGAAAGCCAAAAGCCAAAATAAATCTTAACCTTCCAAAGTCCTCAAAAATACAACACCTTGTAAGCCAACATCCCAAATCTCTCTTTTAAAAATAATATGTATAACATTTTAGTAGATCAGTTAAACAATTGTTTAAAATAACAGTAATAATAAAGATTGATATAATAAAATTATATATAAATAATTTTTAATGTACCTATCACTAACCAAAATAGATCAAATAAAATTCAATCCATCACATAAAATAAGAACAACAAATAATCCAAACAATTCCACATAACAATAACAGATATTTAATGTAAACAATGTAATATCACATTTCCCACCCAAAATGAAAATAAAAGAATTAAAACGTACTGCTCTGTAGCCCCAGATCTTTCTCCGACTCCACGTAACAAAATTATTAATCAACCACAAGTAAGATAAATGAATCCAAAAATCTCCCATCAAATGTACAAACATAGCAATTCCAATCAAAATCCTTCAAAGTAATCCAGAGTAGCAATGTCCCATAAAAAACCTGCAAAACAGTTTTAAAAGAAGAAACACACCAGGAAATTCGAAAGAAAAGGAAATCAAATTAAAACACATTGGTTTATTATAAACCCAACTGATTTCCCTTAAAAAAATACATCAATTTCAAATGCCCATAGAACACGTTTGTTGACAAAAACCTGTAAAATAAATTAACAAAACCCTCCCACTAAATCAGACCTTAATAGGAAGCAACAAATATGGGTGACGTTGGGTTTTGGCATAGCAAAATGAAATATAGCACGAAAATGGGGAGTAGGAGATCCACCCATCCTGACAGAATGGGAAAAGGACACGGATTGGTCAATGATAGCTGAGAAGACTATCTATGAGAGCAGAGGCTGCCCTCAAAAATGGACACAAATTTGGAGCAATTGAAATACACACAGGGGTCAGATTTGCACACCGGCAATATCCAGAAACAAACGTTGGGAGGAGGGAATCGGAAGGGGGGGGGTTAGGAGAATGGGGAAGAATATGTCTACAAATCTCTGCAATGATGTATGAGCAGTGACTGTAAAAGTAAACTAGCTAATTGTAATGTCATGATGTTTCCACTGTTGCTGGAGTGTGGCAAATGTATACTAATAAAAAGAGTTTTAAAAAAATAATTGATGGGAGAACGCATTTCAACAGAGTGTTAGATGTTAGTTTTGCATTCCACTAAAGTGTGCAGAATTGAGGGAAAAAAAACTCCCACTAAACACATTACATTCCCAAAAATACATATGCATAACAGGTGATCATTAAAATATAACTAACACCACACAATTTAACATAACATAGTAATATATTATTTAAACAGTGTAAAAACCACAAACGACAAACTAGTGTAAAATAGTAACAGCAATAGATCTGAATATACCAAAAACCAACAAGCAACACCATAACTAACTTTTAAACTTCCTTCCTAAATCCCCCCTACCCTCAAAACCCTTAGAAAATCCTTAAAAAGGAATGACCTTTTCCGGCGAACAGCAGCACCTTTCCCCGACCTGCTTCAGGGACACTAGGCTAAAAATGGCTACAAAATAGAAGGTAGCAGAAAAAAAAATGGCAGCCAAATGAAACAAAAAAAAAAAAGAAAGACTATCGCCCATAGAAATGAATGAGAAATATTGTTAAAAAGTTGAATAAATGGTTAAAAAAATGTAAAACATTACTACACATGTAAAACATATCAAACAATGTTAGAAAAAATTGTAAAATATGAATTAAATAATAGTATAAAATATATTCTATTATTTGATATATACTAACAAAACATATGTGAAAATAATGTTGAAAATATATGTATAAAAAAGTTTAATAATTTATTAAACCAATAACATATCAATCAATGTTATAAAGTATACATTGAATAATAGCATATAATATACATTATTGTTTAATATATACTAATAAAACATGTGAAAATGTTGAAGATATATATGTAAAAAAAATACAATAAAAATAACAGTTGAAAATGTATAACACACAAATGTATATAAATATGATTTACCTGATTTCATATTATTAGAAAATACTGAAAAATATTTAATTTATGTAATTGTATCTATTTTTGTTTTTTCTACTTGAGGTGTATATGATACAAATTGTAAAATTAGACAGTCATTAAGAATTGTAAACAAATAAAAACTGAAAAATGTGTGACATGTTTTTATAGCACAAATGTGAAAGGTGTTGGACACCAAAGACATAACATTTACTATTCCCACTCCAATCTAAACCAATTTGGGGAAGGTGTTGGATACTAAAGAGGTTACATTTACTATTCCCACTTGAATCTAAACCAATTCAAGGTAGGTTTTGGACAGTAAAGGGGTGACATTTGCTATCCACACCCCAATCTAAACCAATTTGATGAACGTGTTGGACACTTAGGGACTGATTACAAGTTTGGTGGAAAGGGTCTCGCCATCAAAACTTCGTTGGATTCCCTGCCCGCCAACTTGGCAGTCCGTCCGCCCAAATGCGAAGCAAGCGGGTGCATAGGCTAAAGACCATCGCTGCACTTCTGTTGCACTTCTGTTGCCACCAGGAAATCTCGATGGCGGCAGGATAGGCCAATGCGTCTATTGGAAGGCGGACCGCCAGTTTCCCTGCTGGCCCAGTCACGATGTCCCTTCCCGCCGACATGACTGTGACGGCAAAACCTCCACACCAAGTTGGCAGAAAGGGATGTATATAAGGCAGAAACTCACCTGTACTCAGCATCACATGTCCTGTGCTGTCATGGAGCAGATCGTACAGATCGTACATGTCCTGCTTGATGATGTCCAAAACCAATAGCATCATTGACGCATCCAACAGTAAGCAACAATCTAACCCGTTTCTGTTGACTTCTCAGTTAACAGTTGCATAGGCAGGGACATCTTAAGGTGTTTGGGGGTTATGGGGCAAACCTATTTTGTGGGTCCCTGTTCAGAACAGCTTTGAATGTCTGATTCAAATTCAGCTCCTTGATGCCCTCTTTGGCCAGGCCGTTGACACTGCACAGGCACACTCTTCCAAATTCGAAATGTGTTCACATTTAATATTCATGGATAGTGATGTGTGTGTTTTATATTGTAACACAGCAGCTTCTCACTAACATTACAGCAAATAATCTCTGTGACACCCTCCCATTTCTTACATGCTGGGTCTTGTTTTGATATGAAAGAAACGTAAATATGGATGTTTCATGAAACAGAAACACACATTCTCTGCAAAACATCTGTAATAGACACTCACATCACCCACATTAAAAAGTAGTTTTTGGAAAATGTTAATTAAAACAATCTGTTCAAGAAGTATTTCAAGGTCATTATGGAAAGACTCTCTGTACAACAGGTTTGGTTCAATCAGGGAGCACCCTGAAAGTCTGGCTCCCTGGACCAGAGCCCACTTTACCCATGCCTCTAAATGACTCTGTGCCCAGGCCCCCTGGCTTTAAGTATATCAGGGACAACCAATAGCATCACCAAGTACCATGCATATGTGTGTAATGAGTAAGTGCAACATATTAAAACAAACACATCAGTACCAGCATTCTTCTCATACTATAGTATGTGTAAGGTACCCACAAAATAATGGACACATGTCCAAAAACATAAGACAAAAAGGTATGACAACTAACCAGCCTCCAGGTGTGGCTAAACAAATAACTAACTTGCACACATTAAACACATATCCAACATTCATCAAAGGAAGAAGTGCAAGCAAAATGATGTAGACATTGCTCAAGACAAACTGAAACATTTATCATTTGAAATACCACCCAAATCAATGTTTGGCCCAATTTGGATTCATCCCACATATCCATCCATGAAACACTTCCCCTTGTCCTGTGTGACTCCAGCGCTGGTTCCAAGTTCTAAGTAAACAAACTTGTTCATATTGATCAGCAATCAGGGTGAAATAAATACACCTGTAGTTACACATTCTAATGTATCAAATTACATCAACTAGGTGGTGCAAGTGGTCGTCACCATGATGAATGCCTGCCCAGAAAAACTAATCAACATCACATACTATATCAAACTGTGTATGTACATAACAAAGTACACTCTAAAATATGTGTAGTATAACCTGCCATAATGTGTAAACACAACACATTGCATCACAATCTAACCTCTGCAACATTGCTAGGTTCCCAAAAATAGCTAGGGAAAAGTAATGCCAGGACAAAAGTGTTCAAAAACAAAGCAGAATTTATTTGTCCGAATAAACCACATGGACAAAACATAACAAAAGGCCAATGGCCAGTCCATTGAAAAATTGTTTGGCTTAGTACACTGCAGTGCCACAAAAATTGCCCCGAAAGACACTGCTAGGGTAACCTCCACACAAAGGGGCATCCACTGGGCAGGGCAGACACCTCAAAGATGTTATATGGGATGGGGACGTTTGGTTTTGAGATGTTGGCCTTGGGTTGGGAAGCGTGGTTTTGGAAGAGGAAAGGGTGGACTTACGTTTATAAGGGTGGCTTTGGGAATGTGAAGTGGAGCAACATTTGGCAGGGGTGCCTTGGGAAGGGGTTGGTAATAGGGGTGGATTAGGAGATGGAAGGGGTGGTCCTGGGTGCGGGAGGGGTAGTAAGGTTCTTAGAAGTGGTGGTTGGAGGTTTGGGAGGGGTGAGGGCAAGGGAAAATGAAGGATCTTTCATAGGGTTATTCATAGTGGGAATGCTTAAGAGTGGGGTCTTGGAGGTAGAGGGAGTGACTGTGTGTGATATGCTTGCATCTGTTGTGAGTGCAGGTACATGTGTGCCAGGTGTATGTGTTACAAGTTGGGGTGTGTCTTGGTTCTGTCGGGTATTAGAGGCCTGGGTGTACTCTCCCTTGTGCCTGAAGGGATTTATACAGTCAACTTCTTTTAATCAAATCACTCTTTGGATATCATGAATACATACAGAAATTACTGAATCTACCCACTTGTCAATTTTGGAAGAGAGACTAGAACCAATAAACACTGAGGGGCATATTCACAAGGAGCTATCTCCGAATTAACGGCACTTTATCACAGCCAAAGTCGTGATAAATTTACCTCACCATTCACAAGCCGGTGTTAACAGCCCACAGCACCAGTTTACCCGCGATAGCAGCCGCAAAAAACATCGCCACAGAGGACCCCCGCAAATATCGCTAATGAGATGCAGAGTAGGCGTTCCCATGCCAAAAGCCGAGACAACATCACACCTCAACATTCACAACGACCAGCCACATCGGCGATAAAAACACAAAACAGGCGATAAGGCGCGTTAGCACCAGGAAATTTACACCTGCTCTGACCTGGTGTACAGTCGGACGGCAGCCAGCACCACAAAAGGGAGCACAGCCCAGGGCCACATCCGAAGGGCAACAGATGCCATGGAGCCACACATCACGTGGCCCGGACACCCAAGAGGGCCACAACACCCACCTCCACCACCCCAGGACCCCAACCCACACCCGGAACACCCCCCCCGGACCACCACAGACGCAGCGCAGACAAAGACAGCGGAACCCCAGGAAATGTACCAGCCGCATAGACCCAACATCTGACAATGTCACCTTCCACTACAGGCTGAAAGGGACAACCAACCTATGCATCCTGACCATCATCGCCTAACAGGCCTACGGCACCAACACAGCGGACAACCAACATCCCACCCCACACAAAGCTGATGGCGTGACTGGTGCACCTGTTGGCCCCTGGGACCCCCCAACCAACACCCGCCAGAGTCGGAGGAGTCTCACAGCCAGCCACATCCAAGTCCCCCACACCTGTCCTGGACATCACCATCACCCTGGTACCCCAGTCCCCATACGTACAACACAATGCGCAGGATCCGCTGGAGACCAAGCAAGGACCATACGCCATAGCAGGATGCACGCACGTGTTGGGGGCAATACACAGCACACATGTACTACCTGTGCCCCCAGGTGACACAGCACACAATCACCGCAACAGGAAGCACACGTCTCACATCAATGTGCAGGCAACAACAGATCACCGTGGAACACCCAACAATGTTGCCTTCAAATACACAGCCAGTGTGCATGATACCTTCATCCTCCGACAGTCCATCATCAACCAGCGTTCCCAGGATGGCAACAAGGCAAATGCACAGCCCCTTGGCAATATCCAAATGAACACCCCACACACCTCAACTTCACAACCATGCAACTCACAATGCTGGCAATGCACACGTCACAAAATCACATACAACAGGCACAGGGAAGAGGTGTGGCGCCGCGGCCAGAGCGACTGACGATGGACGCTGGGGATCACGGTTCGATCCCTGGCTCCGGCGGCAGGGGTCTGCCCAGCACCATGCGACTCTGGGCAATAGCTCGCTTAATCTTCCCTACGGCCCCCAGCGCCGAGAGACCCCTTCGGGGGTGATTTGTGCGCTATACAAATACTGGACTTCCTTACTTTTTTGCAACAACATGCCCACCCACCAGACACGACAGAACAACTTACAATGTCCACATGGACAAGCCCTGAACATGAGCCAGCAACGGCATGGCACCTCAGCCACATAATAGCCGAATGTGGGGAGAGGTGGCAACCAGGCATGTGTGAAGGATGCAGTAGAACCATGATTGGGAAAGTACACAATGCCAAGAGTGCCGGAGATGTGCTGGACACCTCGCAGTATGCAGAACACACCCATATCCATGGCGACATACAGCGCTTGTGTATGGAGTGTAGTGGACAGTGGACGCCACCATGTCACCCCAGCCAGTGGGGGACCTCACGGGAATGTTGCCTGTTACGCCGCCCCTAAGCGTCAGCGGAGTGGGATGGCCCGGCGTACGCCACGCCAGCATAGGGGTGTGAATAAAAAGCACGTAGGCCTGGGCGTGGTCCTCTTCCGGAAAGACCCACGTCTCTGCCAGGGCGGCGCCTCCCACTCCACCATGAGGCCGACGCCATCCTCATGAGCGGAGTTGCCTGCGATGCTGTGCGCCTGCCGGACCCCGGCACGCTATACCACGAACCCGTCAGGCCAGCCCCTGCGCAGCCAGGCCACACTGATCACCTTCCGACACCGGCGTGTGTCAAGGAGGGCCCACCACGTGCCGGCGCAAGCCCCAAGCCCGAGGCCCGCGACCTTGGCAGCCACCTCAGACCATCACGGCCTCCACGACACAGGCCCGCTTTATTCCTTTTTCGTTGACGTACTCTATTGCCTCCCCCGGCCTACTCCTCGGACCAGTAGGTCCCATATGTGAAACTGTGTCCTGAGTCATGAATGGCAGTGACCCCAAATCCGGGTCAGCGGCCACAGCACCAGACCCCCCCGTAGGTCACACATCCAGCACCTAGTCGCAAAGCATGAATGGCGGAGTCCACACCAGTGGTCGCACGGAGAGGTGTAAGAGGAAGATGCGGCTCAGTCCGGACGAATGCCGGGTCACATACACGGAGGTGACCTTAACATGTGGTGCCCCTGAACCTGAACTATGCAGGCCGGTGGGGCCATCCAACCTATGCCGGCGACACTCGGTGAATGGGCCGTGCTGACCGCTGCCTCAGGCCTACACCACGGTCAGGTAGGTCACACATTTGGAACTGAGTCTTGATTACACCATGGCAGTGAACATTATTTAAGGCAGAGAACAATTCACTATACACCCTCCGATGCGGTGGCAACAAGTCTGTGCATGGCATCACAACCACACGTGTCTGTGGGCCTACGCGGACCACTGCCCTCGGCCTACGCTGCGCACGAGTGGGATCACAGATTTGGAACTGAACATCGGTAATTCAAAAGGCAGAATACATTTCTTCGCACGCACTGAGGGGCGTAAGAGGATGACACGTTGCAGTCCGGAGGGAACAGGATCAGCATCACGGAGGTGATTGAACACTACCGACAACTGCCACTGTGTCACTAACTCTGTGCCTCGCGAGCCAACGACCCGTGGCTGTGGGCCACTGCTGACCGCTGCCTCCGGCCTACACTGCGGTCCAGTAGGTCACAGAGCCTTGATTTGGCATTCTTGGAGTTTACATATGTGTACCGCCATCATCGCAGACTGCATCCCCTCACAGCACCTGTGCCACTAAGTTTGTTCCCCGACATTCATGGACACTCACTGGTCATATATTGGTGGCGTTTGAGTCTATGGACTAGGGGCTAGTTTTCATCCTCATGTAGCTGATCCCGAGTTGTTGGTGCAAACGAGGGTTGCGCTTTCCACTCCTCCATTTGCTGCTTCCAGATAACATCAGACCTTCCGCATCATGCCCTGGAGGACACCTTCCACTGTCCCCCGCAACCCTCCACAACATACACCTCGGACATTGATGGGGACCCGCTCAGGTCGCATGGCCCATCTGACTGCACCGCAAGTCACCGTCCCGTGGCTGGGTGCCTGTGCCAGCCGCAGTGCATCCGGGGCAACTAACTCTGTGCTGCTCAGGCCTGGGACCCCTTCTTCTGAGACATTGAATGGCCTCTGTAGTGATGGACTTGGGGTCATCAACGCCATGTGTCTGTGGCCCTGTGCTGTCCGCCTCCTCCGGCCCCAACTGCGGGCCACCAGGGCCCACACATGGCATCGAGTCTTGACCGGCCCGGACGTCACATCACCGCAGGAGGCACACGCCACCACCGCAAGGACCACCTCCAACCACCATCTGCCAGTCGAAAGGGTGGTCCTGACAGACCTACAGAGTTGCTCAGACCTGTTGTGGATGCCATAATCGGCCTGCTACCCTGCTCAGCACTCCAGGTGCCAGTGACTCAGTGCACCGCAAGCCATTGTCCGTTACTGATTGAGTTTTGTGCTGTTGTGAGGTTGCGCAGCAATGTCTCCCCATGCAGTGGGGAAGATCTGGGACTATGATGACGAGGATGTGTCAAGTGTGCGGACGGGAGAAGGCACAGACAATGGGAGGGCAGGAGGCAACAGCCCCTAGGCAGGAATGCAGACTGGTGGTGGTAGTCAAGCTACACATCCGGATCTATTACTGGGTATTGCGCTGTGGACTGCGGACGCAACTGTCACCTCAGGCAGTGTGGGAGACCTGGGACGTTGATGAGGAAGTTGATGCAGGTGTAACACACCCCACTGCATCTGCATCAGGACTAACCCGAAGGGACACAATCCTAGCAATTTCTTCACATGAGCGCGCTCTTCTCTAGTGCCCCTACCTCAGTGCACTGCAACTCACGGAACCTCCTGACTGAATATTGAGTGACCTCTGTCCTTACTCCGGATCCCTCCATGTTGCTCTGCATTTGACTGTGTTATGCTGGTGTTTTCTGTTTCCATTACACTGGTGTCCACTGTTCAGGTTGTTGGCAGCACCAAGCACTCCGTGCGGGCTGGCTTATACTCACCCCACACACATCCCGCACAGGCGTCACTGTACATGTGGCCCTGCCAATAAAGGGGCCGGGCGCACGTGCCCGTAGCCAGTTCAACATGATATGTGCATGTGTCTCTGTGGAGGTGTGGGTCTCCTTTGTGGGGTGTAGGTGGTCCCTGAAGGGTATTGGACACCCACGTATGTGTTCTAGTTCGCATTCCATGGGTTCGGCAACACCCTCACCTGTTGGGCCACCTCCTTTTGGCATTCTGCCACCTGGCATTGGGGTGCAATGTGTGGGTGGGTGAAGTGTTTTGAGGCAGCCGTGATTGCGGGTCCTTCATGCTGTGTGGTCTGTTGCAGGGGCTGGGTTCTCCTCTGAGTAGCTTGACTTCCCTGGTCCTGGTGGTGGGTTGTGTGGGATGTCCATGGGCTGTTGTAGGGCGTCGGTGTCGGGGGTGTGGTGTTCGTCTCGGACATCACTGATGGGTTGTCTGTTCTGACCTGCTGGAGGTGTTGTTTGTCCCTCTGCATTGTGAAGGGGAGGTGCATGTTGGCATTGTGTTGGCGCCTTGTTCGTGTCGACATGCAGACTGTGTGACAATGTACATTGTGACTGTTTGGGCGGTGGTTGCTATTTGAGTTGGGACAGTGTACATTTGGCCTACATGGCTGATGTGGGGTTGTAGGGGTAGATATGCATCTTACAGTTCCCTGCTCTGTCCAATGTGATTGTTCTGTTTCTGCGCCTGGGTGGACCCAGTTGTGTCCCCTGTTCTGCAGTGTCGGTGTTGCACTTTGTGCCACATTGTCATGGTATGTGCTGTGATTGCTATGTGTATGTGCTGCAGTGTGCCACGGGGATGGGGGACATGTCCCTGGGTAATTGTGGGTGTGCAGTGTGTTACACCTCATTGTGCATGTGTGGCATTGTGCCCATCACCCCCCATCCCCCCAGTCCCTGTTGGATCCTCACCCTGTTGTTGTTGTGTCAGGTCCTCTCGAGCTGTGTCCGTACTCCCTACTCCTTGCACCCTCTCCACACTGATGACTGTGGCCTGGGTTTCCTCCAGCTCCTTCTGTGGCGCTGGACTGCCACCTCCTGTCGCCATTGCTGCCTTCCTGTTGGCAGCGGGTTTGTACCTGGTTTAGGTTGTCACGTCCTGCCGGCGCCTCTTGGCCTCCTGGATTGGCCTCCTGGGGACTCCGACTGCATTCCAGGTGGTCCGCTTGTGGGTCAGTTGCTGGTAGTGTTCTGTCGCCTCCGTGGCCTTGGTCTTGTTTTCCTGCGGTCTGCAGCCCGTCTTCCTCTCCCTTTTCTCCTTGGCCTTCCCCGACCCAGTTGTTCCTTGCTGGTGGTCTGTGGGGGTTGTGGGGTTCGCGTTGACCTCTGCGCTGGGTCAGGGTGCATCCATATTGCTACGTGCTTTGGCTTGTTTCTGGTGTGTTGTTTCTGTGGTTTTTATAGTGCAATTTCCCGCCAGACGCTTGGGATTTGCAGGCCTGAGGCTGCTTTTCGCTACTTTTTGTACTGCGATTGGCCTCATCGCATGATTTCTCGCGTTTCGCATTTTTTCGGCGTGGCGTTGATTTTCACGCTGACATTTGACGCGTTATCTGGTGGCTATGGCATGGTACCGCCTTGTTGTGAATTCCACGTTGACACTGGGTTATTTTCCCGTGATAGGCTGCGATATTGAAAGTTGCGTTACGCTACTCTTGCGGTAGTTATCACACGTTCTTGTGAATATACCCCTTAGTGGGGCCCTGAGGAAGTCAGTGGCAAAATTTGCCACGTCGACAAAACACATGTTGGCTACATCTATGAATATTTCTATGTGTGAAGGCTACATCTAAGAACATGTTTATATTGGAAGAATTGTTTGGAACTGAATAAATGAAAAAAGATTACAACAGTGTATTGTGGACAAATCACATTACTGGACATTATTAAATTGTGGTTGCTCAGGAATACTGTATATATTGTTTCTGTGGTGTCTGTTCGGTGCTTGATTGTGTGCGTCTGTATTTCTTAGGTGTGTAGAATGTGACTGGTTTATCTGTGGATGTTGCCGCAGTGAAAGTGCTGGGTGTGGGTATTGTGGATGCTGATGTTCTGATGAAATTAGGTGTGGTTGTGTGTGGTGAGTTTATGGAAGTGATGTGGTTGGGGGGCGGGTGTGGCGTCTGTGTTGGCTGCAGATGTGGTGGTGAGGTGTGGTGTATGCATGTGTGTGTGTGTGTGCTGTCATCTGTGCTTTGTGGGGAGTGGTGTGAGTATGTGGATTTGGTGTTGTCAGTGGTGGTTGTGGATGTGATCGTGGTGGGGTGCCTGTGGGTGTGGTGGTGGGTGCGGTGTCTGTCTGGATGCTTGCCTGGCTTTTTTGTGGGGTGTGTGTTTATCTCTGGATGTGCTGCTTGGGTCTGTATGAGTGGGTGTGTGCGAATGTGCTTTGGCTAGGTTTGAAAATAGGTTATTGGTATGGGTAAGGGCCGAGGGGAGGGACTCATGGTTGAGGGGATGGGATGCTGCACTGAGGGAGGAGGCCAGAGCCTGAAAAGATCTCTTTAGGCCAGACATTGCACTGTAAAGGCCTTCCAGGTAGGCCACAATCTGCTGTAGATGGCTGTCTTGCCCATGGATGGCATTCAGTAGTGCACTCTGACCCACAGAGATGTTTCTCAGGATGTCAATAGGCTCCTCACTTTGGGGGGACAGGTGCAGGTGCTCCTTCACTCTAGTGAAGGAGCACCTGCACCTGGAGTGAAGGAGACTGTTCCCCTCTTAGGGGAGCAGGCCCGGACAACTGGTTGGGGGGCAACAGGGAGGGTGGAGATAGAACTGGGGGGGGGGCAGACAAGGATGATGTTGGAACTGATCCTGTGAAGTCCTCCACAGCTCTTGAGTGTCCACTGGAGGATGGCTCTGAAGATGAAGAAGTAGAGCTTGCACACCCTCTCAGTCACTGCGTCCCTCTTTGTCCATACTGTCAGGATCGGAAGCACTGTGGCCAGCTGCTTCCCCAACAATGTTGGCCCCTTCTCCTTTGCTTACCCGGGATGAACCTGAAATGGCATATAAAATTGGATTTAACACACCCGACCATCAGATGTAAGCACAAAATATTTCTAAAGTGCACAGATTACACCACCTTCATCGTTCACTATATATGCTTCAACATTAGTACTTGCAAATGCATGCATGCTACATTACCAGGAAACAGTTGGTCTTAGTGATGTCATAACCCCAGACAGCTCCAATACCATTAATTAAGTTGTCTACGCTCCACCCTTATGTCTATACTAAGATAGTTGATCACTTTGTATACTTTGGCCCTTATAGTATACCATAGTGAACTAATGTCACCAAATAGGATGTCTACAAAAAGTACATTACCACACTGTTCTCACAAGCCCGTCAATTCAGCAACTGTTTATTTACCTTAAACAACATCATGATGTAATGAAAGTCAAGTAATACAGCAACGTAGCAGCAAATATGTGCTGTAGCAGAAATCATGTCACATGCAAATGCTAATTTCACACTGATGTCACTTTTTAGTTGAAACGTCATAGGTCCACTGTCAAAAAGGACAAATGAAAGCTGTACTGAAGTAGTTTTGCTATGTATAACATGTAGCAAAGAAAAGTAGACTGGAGACATTCAGGGCCAAAGCATTGGGAGATAGATACTACAAATGGACACATCATAAGAGTTCATATAGCCCTATGAGCATCCCCAATCCTGCTCGGTATTGGTGACAGCACCATTCCTAGATTGCATTCCTAAAAGCCAATACATGTTTGAAGGTTGTTGTTTGTCAGTGAATATTTATGGCGTGAAGAGGTGGAATCACTTTAGTCCTAATGGGATGGCACATCACGGCACCATTTTGTATTGCAAACACCAATTGCCTTGAAATACTGAGTGTAGACACTCACATATGATCCCTACATTTCTACATCTCACTCTCTGATGCATGTCACCAGTCAGTAAATTAACCTTAAAAAAGTATTGCAGATGAAACAACAGGGAGAGGTACAACAGACAACATGTAGGTGCTAATGCTGATGGCACCAGTGATGTTTGCACACTCATGTTACTGTAGAATCCCAACTTACCAATGGGAAGTGTTGTCCAGTCACTGCATCAAAAATGCACTGTATATGTATGCTATGTCACATGTAATAGGGCTACCATCACATGAGACACAGTAGTGAGGAGCATCACTCCTGACACAATGAAGACATGTGGCCTGTTTGGTCCAACTGTCCCCCACAACATCAAACAACATGAGGTGATTTATGACTTTACTCAGCCATGTGTCTGCTCAAAACAGTAAATTGTTAGTAGACTGGACTCTGCTGAATTCCTAGTCATAAAGTCAATATGCAAAGCACATCATCATGCACCTACTACCAGACCTACACAATCCAGAACTCTTCTTGTGCGCTGGACATGGGTCACCCCCAATGTTGATGGGGAAATGCCTGCCTGCAACAAAAAAAGTTGGCAATGCAACAAGTATAACTCTGGCCAGGATTCACCCCCTTGTAGCTGCTGTTGGGCCCTCAAATGCCCATCAAGCTCCGGATAGGCCACTGACAGTATGCAGGCCATTGGGGGGTCAGGGTCCACGTTGATAGGACTTCCCCAGCTGGACCTCTGCAATCTTCCGGGTCCAGCACCTGAGGTCCTCCCACCTTTTTCTGCAATGGACGCTGTGCCGGCCATAGACCTCCTGCTTCTGATGAGCGTTGACCTGTATGGATGCAAGAGAGGAAAAAACGGGATATCACTGCTCGTTTTTGGATATCTGTTTTGTTGTCACACAATTTGTATAATACACAACATGTGCAGTTTTTACATGCTGAGCACTTCAAAGACATGAATACACATGTTGTAGTCATCTGCTGACTATCCTCATCCCTGGTCATGTCCTACACTGACTAAGCCAGACCACTAACATCATGTAGCCCTGGCCCATCCTACATGTACTGTGATGTGAGCTACTATGAAACATGACACACCATTGTGACCTTTTGAAGGGTAAACTAATTGTGCATTATTGTACAGACACCTTTACAGCCAGGCCCATTTACTTGATGCATACGGTCAATGGAATATGTTACCATAGTATAGACTACATCCTAAGACTTAGGTCACTATGAAAGGGCTGCCATGTGTGCCAGTGAGAGCTCCCTATCTGGGAATGTGGGCACATGTGCACTACTTAATGGGATATCATACTATGTGTGATTGAGTTTGTGTGGTATGTATTGGCATCACAGGACACACCTTCTGCCATATGTGACACTGTTATAGGGATGACATCAACATACCATTGTATTTCTTTTTTATTTGATTCGTTGAATGTAAAAAAGCTGGTGATTCACATTTCAAAACCTCTTCTGAAGTAACCAGCTATCTGCACTGTTAATGTCTCACATGTGAAATAGACCTGTAGAGTGCAAGCATGGCTTATGGAAAAGTGAAAAATGACCTGTGGGAGTAAGGGGCCTGTCATTAGTAAATTACACACATTGAAAATGTGGATCAATATAATGAGGTATCAGGGCAAGGGGTTACCTCAGTCACCATTCCAAATGTAGTCAATGTAAAACCAATCAGGGCTACTATTGTTTGTGAGAACTCATTTTTTGATCATCCAAGGATCTACAGGTGTACTGGGATTTTACTCTGTGCAGCAATTGTATTGCCACAGAAACTCTGCCCCAACCTGGCCCATGGTTCAGACTGAGCAAAACTCATTGTCAAGCCTTGCTCTCGGCAGGCTGAGCATACTGATCCCACACAAACATCATATTTCCACCAGTCCAATATATAAAAGTTCAGCTTGTGGCCTTCCAATATGTGACCTGAAGCCTGTGTGGCACTCTGAAGGGGTCTGTCAGCTATTGCTAGCTCCCAGACAACAGTTTTGCGAGCCCTGATCTAGGCTGAGTGATATGTGGCACTATACACATACCTAACATCACTCTCAACTGCTTTCTACAGAACACATACACAGCTCATGCTGTAAAGGCTATACATTTGTTTGCACAGTTAGAATGATCTGATGAGTAAATATATTGTCGGTACCACGAAATGTATACATGCATAGATGTGTACATGCACCACAAGTAAAATCTAAGGCTTTTCACACCTCACACATCCCAAATCTAGGGCTTTTCACACCTCACACATCCCAATGGTGATGTTAAGTACACAAAGTGGAGAGGTGTGGTGCAGCGGCCAGGGCAGCTGACCTCGGAGCACAGGGTTCACGGTTCGATCCCCGGCGGCAGCTCAGCTCAGCACCATGTGACTCTGGGCAATAGCTCACTTAATTTCCACTCCGGCCCCCAGCGCCTTGAGACCCGTAAGGGTGAGTAGCTGCGCTATATAAAAACGGACTTACTTACAATGTATAGTGCTTGCAATCCCTGACATGATTGTCCTGTGTAGGGACCACAAAATGTGTAATCAGACATAACTCTGGAACTCAGAGACACATTTTAGCCTGTGGGAATTGAAATGATGGGGTAAAACAGAGTAACATACAGTCGCGGCTCCTGGAGGGAGTGCTGCGGGGGAGGGGCAGGGTGGGGGGTAGTAAACTCCGGCATACGGCCGAACGGAGGTAAGTACATAAATAAATAAATAAAACTAATTACATTGCGCGCGCTGCAACGCCAAATGGCGATGCGGCGCGCGCAATGTAATTTGTTTTATTTATTTATTTATGTACTTACCTCCGTTCGGCCGTATGCCGGAGTTTAATACCCCCCTCCCCACCCCACCGCCCCGCAGCACTCCCTCCAGGAGCTGCGACAGGTAACATATGTATGTAATATAGTTACCTGTTCCCCTGGTGAGCCATAGAACCGGCCATACAGGGAAAGGACCTCATCAACCCGCAGCTCCAGCTCCGCGTCAGAAAAGGCAGGGGCTCTCTCACATGCTTGACCTGACATGATTGCTCCCAGAGGTGGCAAACAGCAGCTAAAGTGGAGGAGGTCTTGATAGCAGCAGTGTCAGGAGGAAAGTGAGGTATTTTTCAAACCGTGGGGTACATGTACGCGAAGTATGCAGTCATCAGCATATACAGACACAGCCATTGGCCCTCTACCATCACAATCACCAATGTTAGCCAATGGCTGTGCCCTTGTGGAGTCAACCGCCCACTGTGCGGTCGACTTCCGCTGGCGGCGTCAGATGCACAATGTCCAATATGCGTGGTCAGGCAGCCACCATTTTAGCGGTTGAAAGTACTGTATTGGCTACTGCTGCCTGGATCACCACCGCTCCAAATGAGGGGTTAAATGTTTAAATATGTACAAATCCACTGATATTATAATTTTACATCACTTTTTTCATTTGTCTAGTGAGTTAGTGTGCATATAGGCTATATTAGCTCTGTGCAGTGTACACCGCCATTGGCAGTATTTTGTCCAAAACAAAATAAAAATAAATAAATAAAGGTGCAAATAATACATATGAGATGTATTATTTGCACATTAAAGGTAAAGACACATCAAGGCCACAATAGGGAATGGTGATGGATGTTTCACAATATACTATTTAAAAGTAATATGTGTATATTGCAATCTGAAACAGTTATGTACTGTCACATGATTTTTGGCTTACTCTTTACATATGTTACTGTGGACATTGTGACCAACGTTCAAAAACTGTTTTCAATTCACACCTAGGTACCCTGGGAGAGGGAGAAGATGACAGACTCCAGTGTACAGCCCATTTTCAGACCTTCAGACCATGGAAGCAAGGGATATCATCAGCAAGTTTTGTTTGAATAGTGAAGCCATACTGGATTTATCACATCATTTGGAGCCTGATCTCCTTCCTCATAACACTAAACTCACATGTATCACACCAATTGTGAAACTTATGGCAGTATTGCATTTTCTGGCAACAGGTTCCTTTCAATACACTGTGGCAATATCTGATGATATCAATTGCGCTGTTTAAACCGTAAACAACGTCCCCACTTAGCACTCCGTTGTTTACGGTTTAAACAGCGCAATTGGAATCTTTACAAATACGCCCTCAGGTCAGAGGGAGATACCTACCTGCACCCTACCAAAGCATCAACAATATAATTTTGATTACAATTCAGGAACATCAGCGTGCCACACAACTATTGACTTTTTTAATATCTGATGATATGTCACAACCATGTTTCAGTGGTGTACTATAAGACGCGCTTTCAGCAATGATGATTGGCACATTGACAGCTACATCCAGTTCCCCAGACGTGAGGATTTAGCCAATGTGAAGGTTGAGTTCTATGGATTTGCTCGCCTACCACATGTGGTTTGAGCCATTGATGGCACCCATATTGCCTTAGTTCCACCTCAAGCCGGAGAACATGTTTAGCATACCAGGAAGCACTTCCAGTCTATTAACATGCAAGTTGTCTGCTTACCGGATTCTCATATCTCAAACGTCTGTACCTGGCTCCCTGGAACAGCCCATAATTCCTTTGTACTGCAGAACAGCACCATACCCCAGCCGATGTCACAGCTACTACCGGAATGGGCCAAGCTTGTTGGTAAGTAAGATCTGTCCTAACTTTATGTGGATAATGTTAGGTAGTATAAATAGAAAGGGTGTAACTTATTGTTGCACTTATGTCTGTCTTCCATCTAGGAGACTCAGCCTACCCCAACCAGCCATGGTTGTTGGCACCGCTGAGAAATCCAACAACTCCTTGGGAAGTCCGCTTCATTGAGGGCCATAGGAGGACAGGGCGGCCAGTGAAGTGTGCTTTCGGACTCTTAAAGGCCAGATTTAGATGTCTGGACAAAACTGGGGGAGCCCTCCTCTACTCATCCAGGAAGGTGTGTCAAATCACCGTGGTCTGCTGAATGCTCCACAACATTGCCCTGTGATAGAACATCCCTTATATTGTAGAGGATGGAGACCATGAAGTGTCACAGGGTGAGGATCTTGAAACGCCAAATGATGATGATAGTAGTGAAGATGAAGGAGCTGACTTGTGTCAAGATCGCATCAACAACTTCTTCTCGTGAGTGTAAGTATTTTGTCAAATGTCATAACATTGACTGTTACAGCATCTCTTGTTGTGATGATGAAAGGAGTATGTTAAGGGATAATATTAGGAAGGGCAAGATCTGTGAAACCTAGGTGAAAGGTGTTTGTTGTACAAGGTTTTGGCACATGTTCATTTTATTTGGGTTGCTTTGTTTTGTTCAGGTTTTTGTCATGGACTGTGTTCTCCACAAGTTGACTATGTGAATTCTCTTATATGTATAGTCTGATAGCTAATTTCTTTGTTTTGGTCTGTTTTAGGTACCTTCACCATGGCATCTTCATTAGGACATTTCAGAGTTTTGACATTTGCTGGTATATGATGCTGTTGGGAAGTACAACAGGGACATGGGTTATTCCTGGGAATGACAGAACAGACTTTGGTTGTAGAAATCCTGTACCATGACAGCTTGCACAGTGATAGGATGGAAGTTATGAGTAATCCATTGGACTTGTTCCTTGTCATGTGGTGATCCTAACACAATATGTATGCCATCATGTGCTCCAACAAAATGTTGTTTTGGAGTCAAATCATGCTATTCTAGCATATTTTTAAACATTTATAAAAAAATTAACCGAAATAAAAAAAAAGTAAAACATTTAGACATGTAAATGTTTTAATCAATACATTTTTTAATATACAAATATTTCTAAATAATCTACTTATTTAAAAATAAATGTATGTGTTTTAAATATTTAAGTAAATATATATTTTTAACAAAATATATCACACCATTAACATATATCTTACTTAACATCAAATAAAAATATATTAAAATATTAATATGATGAAATAAATGTAAAAATTATGAATTAATTTGCATATCATTAAAATATTTAGCATATATATTACAATTTTTATTAAAACTCTTTACAAATCTCCCTACCTTATCCACTAAAAACCCAATATCCCGCTACTAAAAAAAAAAAAAAAATCATTATATACATATTGCAATTAAAAATACAAACTAAAACATTTTCCTTAATAAAAAATACATTACTAAAAATAAAAACATTTAAAACAAATACACTACAATACATTACAGACTAATTAACACTTCACTTACACACGATATTACATACTACAATATTTTTGGCATTGATATTTGTTACAAAAATATTAAAAATAACACTAATAACAATATTTTAACCTTTGATAATCCTGCCAGGAATATTTTTGATGTCACGTTATTCTTGACACAATATTTTTGTATCACAATATATTTTTTTTGCAATATTCTGTCCAAACCCCGCTAGGTTATAATGGTGTTAGAACAATGTAGAATATTCACATGGAAATCTGCATGTACACTGTACATTGGTCATTTGGGTGGCACATTCAATACCATACTCGGTATGTTCATTTGACAATTCAGTACTGCTTGTTGAGTACAGATGACATCTGTTGAAATTGTGGCAATCATATTCTCTTCAAAAAGAGGATCCATCACTGACTTGGAGGTGTATTGTCTCCAAGTCAGTGATGGATCCTCTTTTTGAAGAGAATATGATTGCCACAATGGGGTGTATGTGAGAGTGGTCTGTGAATTGAGATTTAGCAACATGTCTATGGATGTGCATCAAACATCCCCAAAATGTGTCAAGACAGTACATGCTTGTAGTCTCAGAATGATAAATACTGTAACTATGCACCTCCAGATGTGTGATAAGAGACCAACCGTGTTATCTTACATTCACAAATGATGCCATTTCTTTTTCCTGTCACAACCAAACATCCTTAGTCCTATCTGATTGACATTGTCAGTCACTGCAGAACATGGACACTCATGTGTATTGGCATCCTTTCTACTTGTCAAATATTACCAGATGTAATTGTTATTTGTCTACTTCAAGTTCTAGCATGCACTGTGAATGTTGAGGTTGTGTATCTAGTGAGGAGGTGGTTCTGATATAGTCATCTGGTATCCATGTCCTTAGCTTTTAGTGTGCCCCAATGGTACATGGCTGTTCCTCAGGATTATGGAGCCATAAAGGGAACTAAAGGTTGCAAAACCACATATTTTTATCGGAAATTTCAGGTAAATGATTAACAATGATGTAATTACTGAAGCAAGGGCATACCTCAGCATGAAAGTTCAATTAAGATACTGGCAATGGAACTTGTTCCCTGCACCAAACAATTGTGCAAAATTTCACTTTGGTGTAATTTCTGAAACTTTTGTGCAATTTATGTAATGCAAAATTGTACGGAATATGCTAATTATGCAAGCATAATGGAAATTGCAATGGCTTAGATGAAACTAGAAAATCATAAACAGCCTTTTGTGAACACTAGGGGCCCAATTCACAAAGGTACACTTAGACCAAAAGTCTAAGGTTACGACTTTCAGTATTCACAAACGTAAACATAGACCAAAAGTCTGAATTTACAACTTTAGGCATTTACAAAGGTAAGTTATGAGTAGTATCTTTACGCCCACACTAGTGCGCAGATTCCACTCTGCACTGGGATTGTAATCTCCACATTCAGAGAGTACACTCCGGGTGCGGAGTGGAATATCCGCACTCGGGGTGGAGTTTCTGCCCTAGTGCAGACGTAAAGTTACTACTCGCAACTTACCTTTATGAATACTGAAATTTGTAAACTTAGACTTCTGGTCTGAGTTTACCTTTGTGAATCGGGTCCCTGGTTTGAATCACATATCTTCTGCATAATGATGGTTAGGTGCATCTTCATATTGAAGACGTGTTAAGTGACACTGGGAGCAACAAATGGCACGTGTGCAATCTAAGGCTCGACTGTCATTAAGGAAACTTAAATAGCATCGATCCTTGCTTTTACAGCATTCACTGTCTAGAGGTATGTTGGAAATGCAATGTTCTGGAACACTAAAGATCTAAGAGCACACATGGTCTGTTTCAACACCTTACAGAAAATATGCTATGACACGCTATAGAAATATTTCACAGGACGTTTGTATCTGCCAATGGCAAAGAAATGCAGCATACCAGTATTTTCCTTTTGGGTGGGATGGTAGTCCCTATGCCAATATTAGATGGCACATCATCCCAAGGTGGAGCCAGACAGTTAATAATGTTGCCTATGTATAGCCAATGAGTAGATGGAATTGGACTCAAGACTTCTTAAGAGGATTAATCTCTTAACGACCCTGGGCCTTCGAGTTCAATTTACACTAAGCAGCATTCTCCAGCTGCAGCTGCAGAAGAATTTGCTATTTCAGTATGTATATTGTATGTAGCCTGAAGTACTAGCTAATTTGTGCTAGCTGCATGGTGGGGTTTGTGAGTGTGTGTTTGTAAATTTGGACTGAATTTACAGGCCTCTGTGTACTAGGGTAATCCCCTGAGGTGATCTGGTATTTCCTGTCCTCCTATTATTAGCTACTGCTTGTATAGAACTGTCACTTCATGAAACATTTTATTTCCACTGCTAATTTATACCTCCTTTTTGTTGTAGAATGTGGTATGATGGCCTTTCACCGTACAAACTTTGATTTTAATTATTTTAGATCTGCAAAATTTACCCCATGCTCTGAGGATGAGGAGCACTTTCCTGCTAATGCCTGTTCTGATACTAGTCACCTAGTTGCTTTTAATCAGAGGACTAATTTATGTAGCTGTAGCATTAGAGCATGTGGTGTCATCACATGTGGAATGCTTTGTAATAGTGCTAAAAGGTATTACTGCATATAAACTTGCATGTTTTCGGTTCTGCATGACTCCTAATAGGAGGGTTTATCCCTTAAATCCTTTGACACATGCCCATTATATCTCTGTACTTCTCCTTCAGACCTCACCATCTCACCATATTACGCACTACCTATCTTAGGTGCTCACGCTTCCAATCCTATCACTGACAGCTGCCTAGCCACCTTATTGCCCTGCCCTGCCCTCTGTCCGCTCTTTATTGGCACAGTAGTGTTGACTGCCCTGAAAATGAGGCCTATTGCCCGGTGTGATTTTCACACCTGGACCCCTTTATTAATAATGCTTTTTTCATTAGAAAAAATATCTTACTCTTGAAAATGTGTTAGTAAGTCACACCTAAGTCTTGCGTAAGGCACTAATACATGCAGAAAAATATTTGTCAGTCGGTTGTATACTGAGGGAGAAGAACGAGAACAACGATGGAGAGGAATGCACTTCTGGTAAAGGATGCATGTGAAAACAATTACAAGTAACTGCACTTTATTTAGCTTCTGAATAGATTAGTCTTGTTGTGTTTGTGTGTCCTTGCTACCCTTTTTGAGTCTGTATGTGTGTCTGTGTGATATATATAAACAAGTCCTAAGATGGGCCCACATTTTTTGAACTTGCAATTGCCACTAGGTAGTTATAGCTAGGACCACGTTTCCATAAGAAAAGCATTATGTGTTTTATTTATAGCTGGGCACCATTTGACGAATCTTCACAAATCTTTCTGTTTGGCAAATCTTCTCAAAACCATCAAAAAAATTGTTCATCTACCATGGCTACTGCCTTGAAAGTTTGGGGGTGATCTGTCAAGGGGGGGCGAGAAAAAGGGTGGCTCCAAAACACATTTTTCCTATGCAGTTTTCCATAGGGAAATTAGACACAGCTAAATGGCTGAATGGAATTACACCATATTTGGAAGAAAGTTAGATCTTGGTCCAGAAAGTGTGCTTTTTGTGATCTGCTGTAAATATGTTCAGTAGTTCTTGAGAAATTGAGGTTCAACGTTTATGTATATATCACGCCACGGAGTATCTGCCACATTAACAAAGATGTGGCTGCAGCCATTTTGGGACTCAGAGACTCAGTCAGCTGTGTCCTGGAAAAAAGTAATAAAACCTTTAGGGGGTCAGGGTAGTGATATCCTGCCCACCTAGGCCTTGTAGGATGGTTCTCTGGGATGTCTCTGGGGCCAAAAACATAATTTATTTTTTAATGGGGTCACAGATCCACAGTCCTGTTTAAAAAAAAAGTGTGGGCGCCTGTGCTTTTAAAAATAAGCCTCTCAGGGGCAGGCCAGAGACCGCGTGGTTGTCACAATATATTTTTAGCCTTTAGAAGCCCACGGAAACCCCACCACCCGGGGCCGAGTTTTCATTTTAGGGGAGGGAGGGTGTGTAGCCCCCATACCCAAGTCATTTCTAGGACCCTATATCCTGGGGGCCTAACAATTTTGTTAAATGGGGTGGGGGTCTGGGACCCCCCCTTCCCTGGCCATTGAAATGCCCTAGGGATACCATCGACCGGGGCCTAAGGCATTTTTAAATGGGGCGGGGGCCTGAGTCCTCCCTCCCCGAGCCATCCTATGGCCCTAGGGACCATACCCCAGAGGCTTAAAGGCAGCAGTGACCCAGTCCCACACTTGGGACACTACTGTGTTCCCTGCCTCGGAGAATGTGAGTATGGAATATAAACTTTATTCCCTGCCCACACTCTCCTGAGCAGGAAACACAACTTTGCTCTAGTCCAGGCAGGAGCACAGAAAAAAAGCTGCTACCCCCTGAGTGGGAGTAAATTTATGAAGCTGGCTGATGCCTGTTCCCAGGATGCATGCTGGCTGGGGAGCCAGCAGAATCTGCCAGCCTTGGGGCTCCCCTCATTGGCCTGAACCATGACTCACGTTGTAGGTGCCACAGGTGGGCACCGTGGTACGCACAGCAATAAAATGGCCAGTTCCCACCAGCATCCACTACTTGTGCTGGCTGAAGAGACAGTAGGGCCCATGCGGGCTTTGGGGCTGCCCCGACAGCCCCCAACTCCAAAAAATATAAAAAGTGAGGGTGCTCCGGGTAGGCACAGGGGCACCCATGGTAAAAGTTAAATGTCCGGCTCCCGCTAGCATCCACAAAGGGTGCTGACAGGGAGCTGGCAGGGGCTGTGAGGGCCTTTGACCTCCCTCCATGTCCCTCAACTTAAAAAAAAAAATTGTGGGTGTCCCAGGATAGACTGGACACCCAAAAAAAAAAAAAAAGAATTATAAATCAGTGACAGGAGCTGCTCATTTGTTATTTACTGCTCTGAGCTAGGAGCACCCCATAATGCCCTGCGAGGGCTTTTAAATTATCAAGTTTTTCTGGTGGTGCCTCTAGAAGGGGCAGGAACACCGCCAACCATTTTTTAATGTTGTGGGGACTGCAGGAAGTGCAGCAGCCCCCAGCAACAAACCAAAAAAAACCAGAGCAGGTCTCTTGGGTCATTGAATCCGTGATCACTGGAGAGCTTTCCATATTTTTAAAGTACTCTGAGCTGACGCTGTATGTTCTTCGGTGGGAATACAGGGACCCCTTGTGGCTGGTACTATGGCTGCACTTTTTGGCCTGAAAAATGGTTAAAAAACACTCAAAGACATGTTGATTTTTTTATTATAAAAGGCTTTATTGAAAATATTTCATGAGAATACATTTTATTACATATTGCAAAGTGTGGATTTATAAAATAAACATTTGATTATAGTTATTGGTGACTTTTTGACAAAGCCAGAAGGTCTGCTTTATAAATCTTGATGTACTGCAAATAGGCCCGCCACTTCAACAAATATAGTAGGACTGCCTTCCTCAAAATTACACCCTTTATATTGTTACATGACATAGTCGGCCATGCGCAGTGGCGGAGGGCCAGGCCAGGCCAGGCCCTGCACCCAATCTCATGCCATGGTTGGAATGCTACCCCGAGTGATTGCCAGTGCTTAGATTTGTTGCAAGCATTCCTCCCATCACCTTGTGTGTGTTTGCAGGTGAAGCCATTGAAGAAACTGGAGACCATTTATTTCTCAGCTCTCGTGACTAGAGACTCTGTTCCTCGTTCCTTTGCCCTATGTGGCCAAGGGTATGCCCAGACGTGGGTCCTGTGCTTACTGTGCCATTTGGCTACACCCTACCGAAGACCCCAATTCGGGTAAAACTTGTCTTGGGTTGCTTGTGTTCAGGGTCAGGAAGGGCCTGGCCTGACAGTTCGGGTTGTACTGTTCCTATTGGAGCATGGTCAGGGTGAGCAAAAGCATGATGGGTTGGAATGCTACCCTGAGCGATTGGCAGTGGCTTGACTTATTGCAAGAATTCTTTCAATCACTTTTTGTATGTTTGTTATCTTTCAATTTATCCAGTTTTGGTTATGAAGCAATGCCATCATTGGCAGAGGAACTAATTAAAAACAGTGTGTGACTTGATGTCATTACTTGAAATAAGACTATGCCTTTTAGAGAATAGGGGTTCATTTTATAATGGATTGTTTCCTTTCTGTCTCTCTCCTTCTTTGCTTTTTTCTGTCTTTTCCCTGGCCTTCAATCAATCAATCAATCAATCAATCAATCATGTCACTTATAAAGCGCACTACATACCCGCGAGGGTCTCAAGGCGCTGGGGGAAGAGGGGGTGGTGCTGCTACTGATCGAAGAGCCAGGTCTTGAGGAGTCTTCTGAAGGCCAGTAGGTCTTGGGTCTGTCGGAGGTTGGTGGGGAGGGTGTTCCAGGTCTTGGCGGCGAGGTGGGAGAAGGATCTGCCGCCGGCGGTCGTTCTCCGGATGCGGGGGACTGTGGCGAGGGCGAGGCTGGTCGAGCGGAGCTGGCGGGTGGGGGTGTAGAAGCTGAGTCGTCTGTTGAGGTAGGCTGGTCCGGAGTTGTGGAGTGCTTTGTGTGCGTGGGTGAGGAGCTTGAAGGTTATCCTCTTGTTGACAGGGAGCCAGTGCAGGTCTCTCAGGTGGGGTGTGATGTGGCTGCGTCGGGGGATGTCGAGGATAAGACGTGCAGAGGCGTTCTGGATGCGTTGCAGCCGTCTCAGGAGCTTAGCCGTCGTTCCTGCGTAGAGGCGTTTCCGTAGTCCAACCTGCTGGTGACGAGGGCCTGGGTGACTGTTTTTCTTGTTTCGGTGGGGATCCACTTGAAGATCCTGCGGAGCATTCGGAGGATGTTGAAGCAGGATGAGGAAACGGCGTTGACCTGCTTAGTCATGGAGAGGGTGGGGTCGAGGATGACCCCTAGGTTGCGTACGTGGTCGGTGGGTGGCGGGGCTGTTCCCAGTGATGTTGGCCACCAGGAGTCGTCCCAGGCTGAAGGGTCTCCTACCTGGCAGCCAAGACCTGGAACTCCCTCCCCACTCACCTTCGGCGAACCCAGGACCATCTCTCCTTCAGGAAGCAGCTCAAGACCTGGCTGTTCGAGCAGTAACTTACCCCCTCCCCCAGCACCTTGAGACCCTCCCGGGTGAGTAGCGCGCTCTATAAATGCCGTGATTGATTGATTGATTGAAGGATGAGGACCTCCGTCTTGTCCGAGTTCAGCTTCAGGCGGCTGGTCCTCATCCATTCGGCGACGGCCTTCATTCCTTCGTGGAGGTGGGCTTTGGCGGTGTGAGGGTCTTTGGTGAGGGAGAGGATCAGCTGGGTGTCGTCGGCGTAGGAGAAGATGTTGAGGTTGTGCTGTCGGGCGACGTGGGCGAGGGGTGCCATGTAGATGTTGAACAGCGTTGGGCTGAGGGAGGAGCCTTGGGGTACGCCGCAGATGATCTTGGTGGCCTTGGATCGGAAGGGGGCGAGGCGGACGCTTTGTGTTCTGCCGGAAAGGAAGGATGTGGTCCAGTCCAGGGCCTTCTCTTGGATCCCGGCGTCGTGAAGGCGTGTTCGTAGTGTGTGGTGGCAGACCGTGTCGAAGGCGGCTGAGAGGTCCAGGAGGATGAGGGCTGCTGTTTCTCCGTTGTCTAGCAGGGTCCTGATGTCATCGGTGGCGGCGATGAGGGTGGTTTCGGTGCTGTGGTTGCTGCGGAAGCCGGACTGGGAAGGGTCCAGGATGTTGTTCTCCTCGAGGTAGCGGGTCAGTTGTTTGTTGGCGATTTTCTCAGTGACCTTCGCGGGGAACGGGAGCAGAGAGATGGGTCGGAAGTTCTTGAGGTACTTGGGGTCTGCCTTGGATTTCTTGAGTAAGGCGGTGATCTCGGCGTGCTTCCAGCTTTCCGGGAAGGTTGCTGTCTCGAAGGAGATGTTGATTATTTTCCGGAGATGGGGCGCGATGGCTGTACTGGCTTTGTTGAAGATGTGGTGAGGGCACGGGTCTAGCGGTGAACCGGAGTGGATGGTGTTCATGATCTCGCTGGTGTCCTCGTCGTTGATGTTGGTCCAGGAGAGCAGGCGGTTGGTGGTTGTGGGGGCAGTGGTCTCGGTGGTGGCCTTCATTCTTCTTCTCCCTAAATCCAACCAACACTGAGATTTTTAAACTTTTCTGACATGGAGGAAATCTGAAAAGCACAAAGCAGCTACTTATAGCTGTGTAATAGTACACTGTTCAAAATACTCAATATCAGGAGTGCCTGGCTCGGTCTAGGAGGACCAAATCCACGCCAGATTTTTAGAATATCCACTTAGGATAGATTTCCATACATTGAAACTCAATTAAACTAATTTTTGTGGTTAAAAATCATTTATTCATTATGTATCTATTAAATAGTTTTGTACGGTGTTCACAAGGCCTTGGAGCATCACCGTGGTTTACATAGGAAATAGTACAGGTCTGCATTACAATGACTTGGACATTGAGTTCAAGGCATGCATAAACATGAAAGGTAATAAATGTGAGATCCACTGAGAGGTGGCAATAAAGACCAATCATAGATGTGCTGTAACCAATGGAGTCAAAGTGCACATATATGTTATTTACCTTTACAAAGCATAAGGTCAAGTGGACGAGCTGGTTAGTAAGGACAAATCATGAAAGTACAAAACTGGCCAGCACCAATACACAAAAATGTATAAATAAGAATGATCATAAAAAACAAGACTAAGCAGGGACAAAATACAACAATGTGAAAAGTGTGACACCATAACTATAGGGATCAAGTGGTTGTTAAGGCAGGTTTGAAGCCGGAACAGCAAGGTAAACAAACCAATGGTAAACACTACCGTTCTGAAGGTGATGCCAACGGAAGGCGTTACTAGCCACTGTAATAGTCAAGTGTAGGAAATGAGAATCTAGACCAATCTTTAAAAATGGGCATGATTCGGGCCCGCAGGACCTCAGACGGATACCCCTGTTCCATAGTATGCTTATAATTAAAAGACATCTTTCGAATCACAGATATCATAAATAAACCGTAAACCACTGACTTTCATTTTATAAGCTATGTCCTTAGTCATACCTCACACCTTCAGCGTTAGTGGGTGTATTGCCAACAGCTCGTTGCACAGTGGGATCTGAAAAGCCTAATTTAAAAGAAGAGCAACTAGACGGCACTCAAATTCAAAGCATGGTTAGCTAAAAAAGTAGGCCTGGGTAATTTTAAATTATGCCAATTTTATGATATTTTTTAAATAAAGGTTAAGTGAAAATTGGGAAAATTCTCAAAATTTCACATTATTTTTGTCCAATAGAGAAGGTTTGCATAGAAAATTTCTCGCCAAGACATTTTCTACCTGAAGCAGTTTACTGCTTCTATCTTGTGAGAATTATTTGCCCCACGGTAAAAGAGAGTGTACTTGCGATACAAGTTGATCACATTCCACGCTGAAAAGTGTAAATTCGTGAAATTTTCATGAAATTTCGAGAAAATTCACAAACAATTATGCAATTGCGTGCACATGAAGTGGTCTCATTAAATGGGTCCACTTGGCAGCTGCGCGTGTTAATCTCAGATCAGGAACCATTACCCATGAAGTGTGTGGTTGCAGCAAGTCTTCAATTGACTGGCATTCTTTTCCTGCCAAACAAAGGTCAGAGCACCGCTGGTTCAAGCTGTGAGAATATTGATTAGTTCCCCATTATATGGCCAGCTCTCCATCTATCTCTGACAGCTGGGGGAGAGGGCGCTGTGCGCATGCAGGTGCTGTGCGCTAATCTTAAATGCTGAGTCGCAAGGGACCTCAGGTCAATTACATTTCATATAAAATGAACTGCATTATCTAGACGTCCCACCAGGTAATGAAATTATGGAAAGACTCAATCACTCGTAGCCTCACAAGGGCGCTAATGAAAGCATTATCCTCGCCACACAACCCTTTAACAGTTGTTGGAATGACTAATAGGAGATGGAGCATAACAAGTGCTGGCTCCTATTTAAGAGCGTGAAATTGCACTTGAATTTATTTTCTGCTTTGCTGCATCAGTGCAAATCGCGAGCTGTACACACTAGAACAAACAATGTAAAATCAGTAATATAATAATTGTGGTCGGCCATGTAACATGCACATTTATTATTGCAATTCATGCGATCCAGTGGTAGATAACTTTGTGTTGATGGTGTAAAAGCTGTTTTTCTGTTTCTAGAAAATGCTTCCTTCTAATCAGCCCGTTCATGTCTTTCGAGGAAAACTAAAGGCATATACGCATTAGAAAGATGTGTTTCTGTTCTCTGTGGGTATGGGTGTCATTTCCGTCACTTTTGCGAGATTAGATATAAGCTACAGCAACATTTTCTTACCAAATGGTCAGAAACTAATGCTTAAATGAATTCCTTTTGAAAAATCCACAAGAATGTATTTAACCAGTTACATTTGCTATCTGCAGCATACAGAACTACTTAGCAGTGACGTTCCCTTTATTTTTCTCTGTTCTGTGTTGAATTCAGGAGGGAACCACCCATTCTAGGGAGGGTCTGGGGGTTTCCTCAATATTTTCTTAACAAATGGGTATTTTTTAAAGAATTTCCCTACTTCCTCTATACTGTTTACAGCTGAGATCTTCCCGCCAATAGACCCTCAAGTGTTTGAGATCCCTCTTGCTTTAAAAGGGCCTGACAGTTGTGGGGTAGGAGCAGTAAAAGAGGTAAAACCTATTAAGTGTAATTAAGAACCTCTTATAAGAGTTGTGACCTCAGTCACTAAGCGCATCACATAATACATGTGGGCTGGAATCACTCTGGTGATCTCCTTCTCTTCGTGGTTCTAGTCCTCTTGGCGCTCCTGGCCCATAGTTCCTGGTCCATTTGGACCTCCTGGCTGCTGCTCTTCTTGGTCCTCTTAGCCATGGTCTTCCTGGCCATTGTCCTCCTCATCCTAGTTTTCCTAGCCCTTGTCATTCTGCTTGTGGTCTTGCTGATCCTTATCATCCAGGTTCTCCTACTCCCACTCCAGTTCCTGTTATTCGTGGTGGACTTGGACCTGTGAGTCCTCCTCCTTCTGGTCCTCAAAATCCAGGTCCAGGTCCAGGTCCATCTCTGTTTTTGGTCCTTTCTCTCTTGGTCCTCTTGCATCTGATTTCTGATGTTGTTCTACTTAGAATATACAGACCAGGTAGAACTTCAGGTCATGAATGACAGTCTTAGATGGTCATGGTTCCTAGCCACCATAACATTTCAGGCTGAAATGTTTGAACATACACCTATTAAAGTTAAAACCAAAAATATATATCACATAATGACATATAATATTCTATAAAAAGCTAGAACTGATGATGGTATTTCACATGACATAGGTAAACCTGGCAGCAAAACAGTGTGAAAGAAGTATGCTTAAATGGCAGCCCCAGTTATTCCCTCCGCAACGCAGCAAAGGCAGATCAAACATGACATGGTGTTAATTATACTTTCAAGCTCTCACATCTACCAGTTCAAGGTTCCAGCAACTAATCCTGCCCTGATTTTTTGTTTGCATTTTGTGGTTTGAAGTCCCGTTAATGGCATTCAAAAAGCAGGAGAAAGAAAAAGAGAAAGCTGTGAAGTGCTGTGTGCGCATTGGCTGTACTTGTCCTTCAGTTTAAACTTGCACAGTGTTTCTTCATGATACAGTGGCATATACTCCTCACAGCTTGTATGCTACGTTCTCCCAGCATTGAATATTTCATAGATTTGCATGCTTGCATATTCCCCACCATCAGGCTGAGAAAGCCCGGTAACTTTAAATAGCAATGAATAGTGTTAAAATGGCCTCATGCCCAAAAAAGTGTTTCTATAGTAGCACATCCCCCTCATTTGAAATAACCCAAATTCAGCAAGTGAGAAGGAGCTTTTGCTCCCACTAGAAGCTATCATATCTCAGATTTCTACCACATGTCATGTTTGAGGAGTCTCCCACAAGAACTCTGCTCTTACCTATCCTTGACCCCATATCTACTGCATATTGACTTCTACTTTTTTACCCTTGACTTCAGCTATCCCTAACTTCAGCTTCCACAAACTGAGACTGGCTTTAGGGGTTTTTCAGACTTTTCATCTTCTGGCGCAGGGGACACTCCCACTATATCACATGGGGAGTGCTTTACCATATTCCTTGTTTGTGGAACAAGAGAGAAGATTATGTACACGCTCTTGTGCACACCTTACGGGGAACACAGCTTACTAGTTCTTCCAGTAATTAGGGTCAATAGGGCCCTTGCTCTACCTTCTGCCCACAATTTTTCATCAGTGTTAACTTACTTCATGGGACTCACAGTATACTGAATTGCACAAGCTTCCGAAAGCACTACTTGCCTGTCAATTGCATATGTACAAAACTGTAACCTACTTGGAGAAGCACAGCCCAGGAAAGAAGAGTGAACGTAGGTGATCATACATGTTTAACCCTTATGGCTGTGATCAGTGCCTGTGTGTCATGTAGCTTTCTTTAACAGATCATCCATTAATTTCTCCAAAGTAAAGGTCCAATAAATCAATACTTTATCTCCCTGTTATTCTCACAGTTCAGACCATTGTACTCCACCCACCCTGAACATTTGTTAAATCAACCAAGATGCCTAGACCACACTTTCTCCTGTTTGGCATCTAGGACCTGAAACTCCATTCCAGTTCAGAGTGAACATGTTTCCTACTGTCTAGACTTCTGGAAAGAGTTGAAGACTCCTCTGTTCACGCAACAATTTTTTTGCAAAGCAAACTAACTGTTGCTGAACACTTTAAGAAGTAACTCTTCCCTCTCGTCCAAATGGCACTACAGTCTCGTCTTCTCTCCCAGAAGACCCTTGACTCGCGTACATAGGCCTGCTGCAGCGCCCTATCTTTTCATCTCCAATATACTCTTATCCTCTTCTCGCAGTTAAACTGGAAATCTACTTATTTCTCGTAATATCCTCTTTCTTCCTCCTCCTCACACGATCATAACCATCTTCTTTCCTCTTGTGTCCTTTATTACCTCCTGGCCATATTCTCCAGGGAGTGACACTTGTCACTTGGTAGAATGGACTTCAGGGCGCCGGGAACTCTAGCATGAGAGCCGATTATCAGTGTGGCTCTTCCAGGACCACAAGCTCAAAGAAATTATGGCACCAAAATGGGTACAATAAGGAGGACCGTGCTGTACTGCTACTGGTGCCCCCGAGATCGGAGACAAAGCAGCCGCTGTAGTTAGGACAATAGGCACCATAGATGAGGTGGAGGGAGCAGGAGAAATAAATGTGGCTGGTCTTACCCAAGCAGGAGAAACGACTGGACCCACGAGAGGGGGGAGGCCGTGAAGGGTGCAGGAGCCGTCTGAAGGTCTGGGTCACGACTGGATCGGGAGGCAGACCGGGAAGACCCGCCTAGCCAAAGGGGAGGCACAATAGTTTCCAAGCTGCTGACGAAACGGAAGACCATTTCTTCCTCAGCGCTTGTGGCTAGAGACTTTATTCCTCGTACTTCTACAAGCCAACGGATTGGCGGCATCCAGTATACTATTAAGGACATGATAAGTAAACATCATCAGACAACAGGCAGAACAGAGAGTGGGGAACAAAAAAACCTTGCAGCTATGCATTTCTGAATCTGAGGCTAGCACTAAGTCCACCACAGACCCAGCAATAAAGATGGTTGTGCAGGGGCCAGCAGTACCAACAGCATTCGAGGAGCCAGATGCAAGCCAGGGAGAATAAGTCACAAAGATCGAGCCAGGTGATGGCGGACGCGGATCCTCTGAGGATATTGTACCAGGTCAACAACAAATTATGGTGAATCAGGAGCTGGTGCTTCAGAAGTCTATCACTGGACTACAGGTCAGTGACAATAATTCACAAGGTAATGCTGCAAGGGGATCAGGGACCGGGCTGGCTCACTTACTTTTGTCAGGCTCGAGGCTAGAGGGGCCACGACCCCAGGAGCTATTTATGGGATACACATGGCCTCCTCAAAAAAGGAAGGCTCTGAGTCTATGAAAGGCAAGTGAACGAACTATGACTCAGGAGCTGTAGAAGGATTACATCTGGAAGTAATCCATGTAAATCCAGGAGGCCCTGGTTCAGATGACGAGGTGGTAGAGTCCTTTTGTCTCTGCAGAAAAATCTGAAAAACATAGGGGGGAGGTGTCGTGAAGTCTTTCTTCTGATGCCAGTGGCTCTGTTTCTGTGGGAGAGGACGGGACAGGAACGCCAGGGGCCACTGTTGAAAACAAAAAACTTAAATCTAAAATTTAAACAGAGAAGAGGGTCAAGAAGTGATCTGAAATGGGATTACTCAGGTATCCAGCACCTTCTCACAGATCTCCCGGGCCAAAAGAGAGTGGTCCTCATATTCTGGAGATCCTATATCAAAGTATAATGGTTCATCAGGTGGAGACTCAGGCTGATAGTTGGAGGGCTCAGGTTGCCCCCAGGATGCTGCAGGCTGAAGTGCCGAAAATTTCAAAGATTTGCTCTGAAATATCGGGGAGGATCTCGGCAGTTGAGGAGCAGACCATTGTGTTAGAGACAGACGTCACCTCAATGAGAGAACACTTGTGGGACCATGAGTCCTGACTGGTGGATACTTATTGGAAATTGGAGGATTTCAAAAAGTGACAGTGTCAGAATAACCAAAAGATTCTGGGGCTCGTGGAATGGGCAGAGGGTAAGGATGTGAGAGGATTTGTCATCAAGCTATTTTAGGGCACATTTCCAGAGGTGTATGGCTGGGATTGAAACCACGAGATACAAAGGGTTCATAGGTTTCTCCTGATGCTGCAAACTTCTATGAAGAAGAGTACCTCTCCTGACCCCAGGCCAAAGACTATCTTGGTTTTCTTTGGTAATTTTCTGCTGAGGCAACTAGTTTTCGAAAAGGCACGCCCAGAGGCAAGCTGTGCTTTGATGTTCACATATTTTTTGCGAGCCCAGATTTTTTACATACAACAGTGGAGCTGCGCTGGAGGCTCAGTCAAATGATTAAGCTCTTCCAAAACAAAGGATCTTAGGTTTATCTCCCCAGTCCTTCCAGGCTCAAAGTACTATAAAATGAGAAGACTCTTATGTTTAACTTTCTATAAGGGCTACAAAATGCATGGATTGTCTGAAGTGAGAGTCTGCCCCGCAAGAACGTTTTCCAATAAGGGTCATGTAGCCTAATGTTTAATCAAATTTGTGTTTTGGGGGGAATATGTGTATGAGTGGTCAATTTGACAAAATCAGGTGGGAAATTTGTATTTCTTCTTTCTCACCCATGGGTGGGAGGGGGGTACTTTCATCACTAGGTCCGTGCATGGACGGTCTGTTTGCTTCTCAAGGGGCTAGAGGCATGTGGCGGGGTAAGGGATGACAGGGTTTGATGTTTGTGGATAATGTGGGGTGGTGATGGTGGGAGGAATAGGGAAATATTGGGTAACAAAAATAAAAAATGAGGAAAAAAGGTAATGATTTTAATAAGATTGTGATGTATTGTGCTGGCTTTTGTTTTTGGAAGGAAAGCTGCTCAGGAAAGGGTCCAAATTTGACACGTTGTGCTCTACTTACTGCTGCTGGGATCTAAGACCTCCTTTTTTTGTACTCTGATGGATGTGATTCACATTGTTTCAGCTAATGTTCAGGATCTGAATGATATGTTTAAAAGAGCTAGGGTGGCCAAGTGGTTGCAGATAATGGGGGCTGATATTATTTGCCTTCAGGAAACGCCCATCACGGTAGACAAGAAGGCACAAAATCACTTTCAAAGCTCTTTGTATTTCCTACAGGGCTCTACATGGTCAAGGTCCTGCATTCCTGAAAAATAGTTTCAATGGGTACATTCCCAACAGGCCACTAAGATCTTCCACAGCCAAATTTGTGATATTGCCGAAATTTAAACGTGCATCTTGGGGAAGCGGCAGCTTTGTGCTGGATGCTTCCACCACCTGGAACAAGCTTCTGCTCTACATCAAATCCTCCACTAATCTTTGACTTTAAAAAAATCTCCCAAGACCTGGCTATTTAACTCCTCATAATTCCTTTCTTTCTTGCCACTCAGCAGCCAGCACCAAGACACCCTTGAGTATTCGTGCACTAAATAAGGTCATTTAACATACCAAGAAACATCTGTAAGGGACTATGTGATACAAATTACTGGCTTACACTATACAGGGGAGCACTGTTAGGGAGTTAGCCCTATTAGCTAGAGCAGGCTTCTGTGATAATAAAAGGAGTGCCTCCGACAGATTGGGCAGATGGATTATAGCTGAATGTCAAGTCGGGGATTCAGGTTCATGGTCTGTTCAGTCTGTGGGTCCAATCTCCACAAGGCAGCAGTTATTGATAAAATGTCCCTAGAATTAACATCCTGCCCTTTACCTATTGCCCTGTGTGGCAATCTCAACTGTTATATGGAACTGGCAAACCCAGGATAATGTGGGAGGAAACCCAAGGTTGATCATGTTTTAAGATGACTTATGGACTTGCATTGGGTTGATTGAAGTATGAGCAACCCTAGAGATTTCGGATTCAGGGCTTACATATTATTCTGATATGCACAAAAAGCATGTACGCTTGGATTATTTTTTGGCATCCTAAGTCAGGTTGGTATATCAAAATATCCAAGAGTATGTTCTGATCATAACACCTTGATCCTGAAAGTAGGCTATGCTGCCAGAGCTAGACCAAGAAACTCTTGGTCATTCAATAGAGCTTTATTGCCGAACCCTGATTATGTAAGGCTCATGAGACAGTGGTTGATTGATTTTTTTTAATTTAAATAGAGAAAGTGCATTAACAATGGTAGTGTGGGATGCCCTGGAGGCTGGGATCATAGGTGAAATACTTAGGCCCAATTCACAAAGGTAAACTTAGACCTAAAGTCTAAGTTTAGACCTAAAACTAAGGGCCCAATTCACAAAGGTAAGTTTAAGATCGGCCCTTAGTTTCAGCCTGAACAACCAGAGGGTTAGTTACAATAGAATTAAGGCACTCCATAAGGAATTAGCCAACCTGGAAGGAGCTCATGTAAAGATGAACAGGACTGGGCCGACAGGGTGGGATGGAAGATGAGATCCTCCTGAGGATAGCAGCCATTAAAGCTCAGCTCAATAGTTTTCTTATTAGGAGGGCTGCAGAGAAATATCAAGCATTCAAGGCTGAGAGTTATGAATACAGTGATAACATAGGGAAGCAGTAGGCCCTGAGAGCCAGACTCTCAGGGCTACCTGGCAGGTTAGAATCACTGCTATCAGGGATAGACGAGGTCAGATAGTCAATAACGCAGAAGGTGTTGGAGTTTTCTCTGAGTTCTATAGCACACTATATCAGGAGAAGCTGGACCCTCGATATTATCAAGCAGTATATGGACCAAGTAACCATCAAAGCTCTGGGGAAAGAGAATAGAATTGATTTTGAATCACCATTTACGATAGATGAGCTAAGAGAAGCAGCAAATTCTTTGGCACTTGGGAAAGCAGCTGGGCCAGATAAATTTCCGGTAGAGTTTTATCGTATTTTTTAAGACTTTGTCAGCCAATATGCTGGGGGAATTTAGCCCCAGAATCAGGGTCAAATACTAATATAGTTGTGTTTTTAAAATATGGGAAACTACCCATGAATCCTAGCTCATACAATCTCATACTGTTAATTAAGTGTTATATAAAATTTTACTCAAAGGTGTTAGCAACCCGTATGAGCAGGGTTATTGCCAGATTAGTTTCTTCTCGACAGCGTTGGTTTATCCCTGGTCGAGGTACAACAGACCATATCAGCTAGTCTATACATTTGTTTGATATAGCTGAAACCAGGAGGACCCCTATGGCAATGATTTAGCTTGACACGGAAAAGGCTTTTGATTGGGTTACATGCTTATACTTATGAGAGCTATTATAGTGGGTAGGTGTGGGTCCTGGTTAATTTGCAGCTATACGCTATGTATAAAATCCAACAGCCAAAATACGATTGATGGGCTTGGAATCTGAGAGCATCAAGATTACAAGGGAATGTGGCAGGGCTACCCTTGCTCTACTCTGCTGTTTGCCCTGTACATCAATCCCTTTGGTCAAATTAATTAATAGTCCATTCATAAGACCTGTGGGGGTAAACAGATTTGGGACTAAAGTGCTGGCATATGCTGATGACGTGGCTATCATAACTACAGATCCTAATAGAGTTATCAGTGAAGACAAGGCGAAAGCAGTTAGGTTTGGGCAGATATCAGGATACCTCCTTAATGATGAAAAACCCAAATCATATCTAATGAAGATACTCCCATAAGTGATAACCGAAAGACTGATAGAGCGACTTATATGGGAATAGTTATAGCTTCTACTATGCATAATATTGTTCCATTAAACTATGACCCTTTGCTGCACAAAATAAGAAGGATTTAATATGTATCAACAATCTTCATCCCTTTATAATACATTCATATAATGTTATAAGGAGGCTGTTACTCCCTAAAGTTCTTTATTTATTTAGAGCAATTCCACTAGTAGTAGGGAACGAGTGGCTAGAGAAGCTGGATGGAATTTGTAATAATTTTATCTGGGAATGTTGTAGTATGTTCATCTAATTATTAATGTATTCATAAATGTAAGAACTAGTCATGTGTATGTTGCTTTATTTAGTTTTTGTATAGAACTGTTTTGACTTTTTAGAATGTAGCCTGTTGCTAAGTGTCAAAGGAATGTTTTTCTTGGAAAGAACAGTTTGAGCATAGAGCTGTGGCTGGTGGAGTCAATGCGTATTGCTGGCTCCACAGCCATGTAGCCTCAAGAATAAATCTTTTCCAGTTACACTTTGCCTCCAGCGTGCTTACTACAAATACAATAGAGTGAGAAGGGCGCAGATGTTTTGAACTCTCCCACTGGACAGGGGCCAGCTGGTCTGTACCCTGTTTTAAGCACTATCTTTGGGTCGCCATTTTGCACATTATGGAACCAGTAGTAACTGGCTCTAAGGGGCTGGGTAATGAGCCAGGCAGCCTGCAGAATATTTATGAATTAACCTTCTGAAAGGATGTTAAATGATTTTATCTAAGAATCATGGAGCTTAGTTAATATAAAAAAGTCAGGTTCAAAACGGTCAAAGCTGCATATAAAATCCTGGAAGCCTTGAAAGGTTAACTTGGTATTGCCCAGTTTAGTGTTTATACTCCACTCTGGGGACCTCCTTTGTTTCCGTCAGTCTTCCATGATGAATACTGCATAGTGTGGAAGAAGATGGGCATATGGAACTTGGGGGATATCTTTTCTGAGGGCCAATTTTGCACCTTCATGTGTCGGAAGTCAAAATATGGATTGCCGCAACAAAGTTTTTGGTAAATACCTAAAAATAAGGGACTTTATCCAAAAATTGAAAAAGGGAATGATGTCATTGGATAAAATAACACTAATTGAGTCCTTGAGTGTTGAAGGTGTAACTAAAATTAAAACTGTTGATAGGTTGCTGATGAAACTCAATCCTGATGAACTAGATGTACATCAAAGGAAATTGGGTAGAAGGTTGGGTCTTGCCCCTAAGGATATTTAATTTCAGCAAGCTTTAATCATCAGGCAGGAGATATTATTGAGTGCTAGGGTGAACACCCAGCATTATAAGATGCTGTATAATCTCTATTATACTCCTTGGAAAATGTGTATCTGGGGTAAAAGAACAGACTCACATTACTCATGTTGCGGAGATAGCGATGCAGATATTGTGTATATATTTCTTTCCCTGTGTGAAATTAGTAGTCGGCTGGAATAAAATATGTGAATTCCTGAGCTGGATTCTAAACACCCAGGTTAGTTTTACACCCCAGGAGGTGCAATCATGGGTAGATTCTCTTTGTATGAAGGACAGACGCAAAGTGTATCCTATTTTTGTAGCTGTCGCAAAAATATGTATCGTGGCAGCATGGCCAGACCCAGTACCCCCCTCCTTTTGGCAGTGGATTCCTAGATTCCATCTAGAAGAGAGTTTATATCTCTGTAAATGTAGGAGGGCAAGGGCAGTAGTGTGATCACCAGTAACTACGGGCTGGAAACTGTATAATGTCTTTCGGATTGGGTTGGATCTCTGGATAAGGAGAACTGATCTCAGTATATCAAAGGTATCGTAATTACAAAATGATCAATGTAGTTTTTTACAGCAATGAACTAAGTAATGCAACATTTGTCTTGTTAATGCGTTATCAATGTGTTGTGAAATAAGGCTAATGTGATTTATTGTAAGATGTTGTAGATAATTATGCTGACTTGATGCTTATGTATTTGTATTGGATTTATCTTTTTTCCTCATTTAAAAATATATATAAAAAGAAACACATATTTAAATTCAACAATTAATTTTTTACACTTCCATGTGATACAGTTCCTTATATATTTTGTGGGTAATGTACTATCATATGAAGCACATTAGTAATGGGTATACTTTATAAGTTATTGCACAAAGTGATATCACAGACAGTAGATTCTTCCTAATGCAATCAATGTAATCAATAGTTTTAGTCTTAGAAGTATCCTTGAGTGTATAGACATAGAGCTGAAATGTATGATAATGACGAGGAATGCTCACCTCTGTGATACTTTAATATAGTCTTATAGCCCGCTGCCGAGGGCTATACCAGTTGTTAAAGGCCCTGATCCCGAGTTATAGGCCCGAGCCGCAGGCGAGGGCCTATAACGAGGGAGAGGGACTTTAACAACTGGTATAGCCTGAGGCAGAAGGGCTATAAGGCTATTAGAACATTCCACCCACTAAGGGTAGAATGTACTAAATTAAAAATGGAGAAACAAAAAGACAAACATTGGAATGTTGGAGTGCTGGGCTTATACCAGCCATTATAAGCCCAGAGCTACTCCATTGTCTTCAACGGAGCTCCCAACATTCCAATGTTCTAATAGGCCTTTATCAGGGCATGGTTCACACACATTTAGGCGCTGATTCACAAACCTAAATTTACACCAGTAGATCTAATCATATGCAAAATTACTTCTACTTCTAGCTCGAAATCTTCACTTTTCTGTTATTTGCCATATGTAAGTATAGATTAGATTTGATAAGATTCTTCACCTTCTTAAATGAGTGGAGTATTTTTCAATGGCTGTTTGTGGATATCCCTGCCACCAGGGTGGAGATATGCCTGTAAGAAAATATAGGGAGTAATGTTAAAGTTTTATTAATTTAAAAATACATGTTTTAATGTAAAATATCAAGATAGATAGATTTTAAATAAATAATATTAGCCTTGAAATGACATAATAGAAAGTTACAACACATTGACTTTTCACTTCATCATCATAATAACACCCCCATAACACCCAGCAAAGGTTTAACATTGTTTAGGTTACTAGTATTATGCAGCATGGAGGACCAAATTATGTGACAAACTTTCGTTGATGTGGCAAAAATTGCAATTTATGTGGTGCATTGTCTTTCAGAATAATTTTCATCCATTTTAGCTCAAACAACATTTTTGTGAAATCTAAAAATGTAATAGAATATGCGGCATATTAAGTAGTGAACTCAATACATTCATAATTGTGTGGTAAACACTGTAGACACAGAATTGCAATACTCCTGTATCCCTCACTATTGTCCATTGTTTTAGTAACAATTTACTCATGAAAGGTAAACATAACTATTCTAATTGCAAACGCTGTCCATTGATGTCTGCAATATGAAGAAAATAGGTTTTCAAAATAATTACCCCAAAATAATTGTCATATAAAAAATACGTAACGAGTAGCATGAGCAATATGGTCCTATATTGTAATCTCAGAGACATTTACAAACAACTCATCTCTGGCCTCTGGCCTTGTGGTTTATGATGAAACCAGAGCCCCTCAATGGCAATATTGAACCATGTCACATATTTGGGAAATATTAACAGCCAGAAGGAATTGCTCTGAAACATCTGATTTTGAAAACGAAATAAATAAAATGAAGATGAGCTTATTGTCTACAGGTTGTCCACTTGAAGTCATCCAGAATGCCATGGAAAGAGCAAGAAAGAAGCCAAGAGGTGAACTATTAACACCTAGGTAAAGAGGCTCACAAGAAGCAAAAATGTGTCCCATCATTGACTACAACTTACACCATACGGAAATCAGGAAGATAATTCAGAGTAATTGGAAAATATTGAAATTAGATGAGACCTTAAGTAAGGTTCTGATGGATAATTCAGACATTACTTACGGAAAGGTGGCATCATTTTGGGATCTCCTAAATAGTAGTCACTATACCCATGAGACTGTGAAGAAAAGAAAATTGACTAAATCAACCAGGGTTCTGGAAGTGCACAAAATGTAAAGCATGCGAGCATGGAATAATCAAAATGAGTTACAGATTGCACAATGGAAAATAGGAGAAGATTAAAGAACATATAACATGCAACATGGAAATCGCAGTATATGTTTTAGAGAGCCCATGTGGAAAATATTATTTGGGAAGCACGGTGAACAGGATGCAATTGAGAATTCTACAATATCTTCGAGCAATAAAAAATCGAGACTTTTCATATCCTGTTGCCAAACACTTTTGGGATGAACATGAAAGAAATGCAACGGGACTACGATTTTTTGGCAGTAAGCATATAAAGAAAAATGACAGAGGAGATCACAAACTGACCTTGAGAAGGATGGAGTCGAGATTAATCATCTTGATGGGTACAGAGGCGCCCATGGGACATAATTTGGGTGCTGAGCTGCATGTACATCTATAAAACAACTTCTGACGCTCAAGAACATGATACTGGGAAGGTAACAAAAATACAGGTCAAGCTTGGAGGTGCCACTGAAATATATCTTGGACTTGATGAAATTCAATCCGTGATAAAATGATTTTAGACCTAAGAGAGGTAGAGAACTGGCATTACATAATGTGAATACTAAGGGAAATTGAAGATGAAGTATTAAAGTTATCAAATACTGTCAATTCACTTGCACTTTAACATCCACTTTACATGCAGCTGTTATAATTGCACTTTAGATTGTTTCAAAGAGAGTAAGCAATTTAGCACTTGCACTTTAATGGACCAGTACAGACAATTGTCAAAAATGAAAATATCTTTACCATCTGTCTGTCCTCTTCACCTCTTCATTCGTTTTTCTACGAACATCTCTCTCCTCCTCCATTATCTCATCAATTCATATTCCTGCCCTGGCACAGTGAAATCAGCAGCATAATCTATATAACTATAATATATAATGAGGAGAAAACATAGGTCAAACTTGAATGTGCTATTAGAATGCTTAAAAAATCTGATGAAGTGCCTTGCATGACAAAATGATTTTTAATATAAGAAAGGTAGAGAGCTGGCATTACTTGATGTGAAGAAACAGGAAAATTTCAAATGAAAAGATCAGTACTGTTAATGCATTTGCACTTTAATATCTGCACCTGATATAATATGCGTTTATTGTAGCTGCACTTTAGATTGATATGAAGAGGGATCAGTGCATATAGGATTGGGTATCCCGGGGCACTGCTTCACAAGGGCCCAGGGCATGGGGGTCTCAGGAACCAAAAGAAGCTCGGTGAGGCGGACCCCATTCCTCCCTCTCCTTCTAAAATTGTACCTGGCCACAAAGAATGGGGTCCCCGGGCCAATATCTGCTCAAGGAGGGGATCCCCTTGCATGCCCCCTCCCTATTTTATTTATTGTTATCATGCTGGCTTAACCCCCGGATACTGGCCAACCCCAGGAGCCATTTTTAAAAAAGAAAATTGGCGACAGCAAGAGTACTGTGGGATTGTGGTAAAAAAAAAAAAAAATTGGGGCTCCAGAGGGGTCCCTCTAGGACCCCCAAACAAGGGCTAGGGGAGCAGGGTATCCCTACTGTGGCTCCTTATATCTTTTTTCATTTGCAAATTCAGGACTGGAACCTAAGTCCCCGAGTCCTGTAATGGATGCCTCCAATATTTTTCTTCATGTTGCAAGCAGCTAATCAGAGTGCTCGCTTCCATGGGAACCTTGCTCCTGCAGAAGTGAGTTTGCCTAAAAGAAAAGAAAAAATAAGCTTGGCCAATCAGAACGCTATATTTTTTTTAATTGGGTTTGAGGGACTCTTGCAATAGAGTCCCTCAAACCCAAACATCCAGATATACAAATATTTTTGTACCTTAGTATCTCAAAAACTACTGAATGGATTTACATCAATCACAATAAGCACACATTTCCTGCCAAATTTGGTGTAATTCTGTTCATCAGTTTTTACTGCCTAAAAAGTCTCTGGAAAAAGAATAAGGATTTTGCGTATTAGGGCCCCTTATTTTTCTCGGCCCCCGTTTGACATTTGATGGCTCACCCCAGAACATTCCATGAAGAAACTAATCAAAAAAGAGAATCTTTTTGGAAGGCATCATTAAGATTCGTCAAACAGCGCCAAAGTTATTGCCAATGCATTAAAGGCATATCCTATGGAAACACTGGCCTAACTATTACTACTGCCCTACCGCCACTGGGATATAGCTACCCATGAATTGTATGATATAGGGTCAATGTTGCATATAACACATGCTCGATACACCTAAGGGAGTTGTATCTGTGATGGCATGGATGATACTTGATATATATATATGTATGCATATTCACTGAAAAAAACAAAGTTTAATGTAACATTATAGTTAGGTGAAAATGTCAGTCACAACATTAACATTTTGAACTAAAACAAACACAGAAATTCACCAGTTATAAATAGCTTAGATAACTATAATGTCTGCCACGTCATGTCCTGCTTATGATCTCACATATTACATCACTCATGACATGTTTTATGACATCATTTATGACATTACTGATGACATCTCAAACAATATCATTGATGATATCACTGATGGCATCACTGATGACATCCAATGAGTGTGTTAGTGTGTTTTATAGTTTACATAGTGACGGGTAGCTACCATTTTACTTTTCTACCTAATTTTATACAACCTAATGGGTCTAAGTGTTTACAAAATGCATGTGCTTCTATTGTATCACAGGTGTGCAGAGGTATTGAACATGTTATATATCTTTATATTGAAGAGTAACTCTCTGTGCAGATAACAGTTGACAAGTCCAGTATGTTCCACACAAGTTTTTTGGTTCTGTATAAAATGTTTTCAAACAGGGGAAAGATTCTACAAAGTAGATACTAAGTATTGTAAGCAGCCTTGAGTTATTAGACAGAATCGTCTCAGCGTGACAAATTTTAGATAACATAGAAGCCTATGTACACCAGGTACTAACCTATATATATGTGCTTCTCTTTTGCTTCAGAGGATGGGCTATCTATAAATGTTTCACCACAGTATGAAGGCTGCAGGTAATATAATCTTTAGCACTCTCAGACCTTGGTTATTTTAAGTGCCTAGTATCTTTTTTCACACATGTTGCATAGAGTGTACACTGTTCTTAGTAGATACTTTTTAATACTTTGTGGCGTATTTCTCATGAGAGTTTCACTGTCTGCAAACAGTGCGATACAGAGTAACCTCTCTCCATAGAGTAAACACTGTTTACAGTACCCACTTTTCTACTCACATCAAATAGGGGTGGGCGTAACTGGCGGAACTTGATTCCATGGAATTGCGTGGAATTCCATTAAAATTCCTCGAGATTCCATGAAATTATGCAGCAGGGCAGATTGATCATTTGGCGCAAAATGCACCCTTGCATCCAAAAATGGATGCAAGGGTGCATTTTACGCTAAGAAATAGCATTACCAAATACCAAATGCGCTTACACTACATACCTCTTAGCCCCTTACATACTCTGCAGTGACTACTGAAGAGTATGTAAGGCCGCCAAGGGGTATGCACTGTAAGTGCATTTGGTATTTGGCATGGCTGAGTATGTAAGGGTGCTGAGGGGTATGGACTGCTGTGCATACCCCTAAGCGCCTCTACAAACTCAGAGTATATAAGCTTTATATACTTTGAGTATGTAAGGGTGCCGAGGGGTATGCACAGCAGTGCAGTCAGTGGTTTTTAAACAGGGCTGGAAGAGGAAGCTGTCCCTCTACATTTAAAAATCACTGCAGATTAAAGTTTAATCTGCAGTGGTTTTTAAACATAGCGGGACTGCTCCCTCTTCATCCCTGTTTAAAAACCAATACAGTGCTGATAGATTCTGGCAGCGGAGCAGCGGAATGTATTCTTCATTCCACGTTACAAGCGTAACACGGAATTACTAAATTCCTCCATTTCGGTCAATGGAATTGAAAAATCTGCCCACCCCTAATATCAACTTAATTTCTCAATGTAGGGTCGGTGACTGTGAGAGGTCTAATATTGATAAAAGCTGTCCATAATAGGGCATTCATTTTGGATCAGACTTTGTGTATCTTGAGGAACATGGCTTTCTCTGAACAGTTGTATATATATTGAACACTGTGTGCACTGAGGGTTTCCTATATATCTGTGGTTGATTGTTAATTTGAACTAGGCTACCTGTGAAGTGTATGATAAAGAGCCAATATTGCACATAACACATGCTTGCTACACCTAAGGGAGTTTTATCTGTGATGGCATGAATGATACTTCTGAACTATTTTGTACTTACTTTTCAGGCCTCTAATGCTATACTAGTTCATGGAGTAGTGTGTACAGAAGAAGCTTGGATGATGTAATATGTGAGGTCATGGGCAGTGCATGCAAGGGCGCAAGTTATAGTTAGCTCTGCTAACTATAACTGGTGAATTTCTGTTTTTTTGTAAAATTCAAAACGTTAATGTTGTGACTGACAAATTAACCTAACTATAACGTTACTTTAACCATTGTTTTTTTCAGTGAATTTCTAAGTTTTTTTAAAAACTAAAACAGATCTTTTTATCACATTAACTATGACTTTACTTTAACCTTTGTTTTTTTCGGTGAATTTCTAGGTTTTTTAGAAAGTAAAGTACTATTTTATAGCCATACGTAAACCCAACCCCCGCCGTGCCTGCAGCCAGGCCCTGAAGCAAAGTCCCAACTGGCGGCCAACCCCATGCTGCACACGGCCTTTCTTTGCATGCATTGTGGGGTCTTGGCCACATGGCCTGACTTGCAGTCAGACCCAACTTCCAACTCCCCGCAGGCAGCCAACCCCATGCTGCACACAGCCTTTGGCCAGGCATGACAGGTGGTTTACCTTCAGGCCCAGAGACCCCATCCCCTGGGGCCAAATCATGTATATTAAGGGGAGGGGGGATGCAGCCTCCTCCCTCACCCTTAATTATCCTGGGGACCCCATACCCCGGGGCCAGTTCCAAATAAAAGGGGAGGCAGGACATGTGGCCCCCTTCAATAACCATTGAAAGGCCCATGGGACCCTATCCCCTGAGGCCAAATATAATTATGTAGGGGAGGAGGGCACGCAGCCCACCTCCCCAAGCCTTAATAGGTCTTGGGGTCATATCCCCTGGGGCCAAATACAATAGAAAAGGGAGGTGGGCTGCATGTCCTCTCTCCCCAAACCTTCTTGAGTCCCGGGAACCCCAACTCCGAGGCCAAAATCTATGGGGAGGGGGGAAATGCAGCCCCCCTCCTCAAGCCTTATTAGGCCCCAGAGACCCCATCCCAGGGGCCAAATATAATACAAAATGGGAGGTATGCCACATGGCCTCTTCTCCCCAAGGCTTATTAGGCCCCAGGGATCCCATCCCCGGGGTCAAATTAAGAAAAAAAAGGAGAGCTGGGCTGTGTGACCTCCCTCCCAGGGCCTTTATAGACCCTTGGAACCCCATCCCCTGGGGCCTTTTTTTCTTTAAAAGGGGAGAAGTGATGCATGGCCCCACTCCCTGACCCTTATCAGGTCCCTGGGACCCCATCCCCTAGGGCCAAATCCAATTAGAAAAGGGGAGGGGGCATGTGTCCCTCTCTGCAAACCTTCTTTGGCCCAGGGGACCCCCTCTCCCAGGACCAAATTTAATAAAAAAGGGGAGAGGGCATGTGGCCCCCCTCCACAAACCTGTCCCCCTGGGCGGAGTAATTAATAAAGGGAGGGGGATGCACAGCCCTCCTTTCTGCACCTCTATCGGCCCTGGGGACCCAATCCCCTGGGGCCATACCTTAAAAAACATGGCGGCCCATTTTATGAAATATATATGGGGGGGCATCAGTAGGATCCCCTTTCCCAGCCCATTTAGAGTCAGGGGACCCCATCCAAGAGGGCATAATCCATTTAAAAGGGGAGGGGGGTGCAGCTCCCCTCCCCAAGACATTTGCAGCCACAGGGAGCCCTTCACCCAGGGACCAATTTACTGATTAATGGCAGGGGGGTGTGTAGCCCCCCAAGCCTATTTTGGCCCTGGGGACCCCATCCCCTAGGGCTGTGACTTATTTAAAAGGGGAGGAAGGCTGCATTGTCCACATCCCGAATCCTATTTGGCCCTGGGGACCCTGTACCCAAGGTCCGTAGGTATATTAAAAGGGGAAGGGGGCTGCAAGGCCCCCCTCCCCGAGTGTATTATGGTCACCGGGATCCCATCCCCAGGGCCTTTCTTTATAATATGTGGGTGCCCTAGTTCTCTCCCAAGGCACCCACCATGCACACATTGGGGGCTTCAGGGGTAGACCCAGGGCCCCTGCAGCTGGCTCCACGCATGGTGCGGGAGCCGGTATTGCTCCCACCCGCAGGGTGCAGCTATTTATACTGCTCTCTCCAGGCAGGAGCAATATGTGTTGACTTTCCCTGCCCACCTCGGTGTGGGCAGGGGCATTTTTAAAGCACCCGCCCAAAGGGAGTGGACTTTGTGCTTGCTCCCGTTTGGCTGGAGATTTGAAAATGCTCCCACCAGATGGAAGCAAACACATGTTTCCCTGCCCACAGCGGTGTGGGTAGGGAAACTACTGTGTCCCGAGGGTGGGCTTCCCAGGACACAGTATGTGGTCCGGCCCTGGGGGGTGGGGTCCCCGGGGCCATTAAAGACTCATGGATGGGGACCATATGGAACCCTCCCTTTAAAGTTTAGTTACAGCTGGGAGATGGGATCTCCAAGCCCTTTTTATGGCTTGGGAGAGGGGGCCATGCGGTCCCCCTCCCCTTATTAAATTGATAGGGTCCTGGGGGATGGGGCTTCCCAGGGCCAAAAAGAACTCAAAATGTGGGGCTGCATGCTACCCCTCCTTTATTAAATAGATTGGGTTCCGGGGGATGGGGGATGGGGCCCCAGGGACAAAAATGGCTCGGGGAGGGGGTCATGTGTCCCTCTCCCCATAAATAATATACCTGGTCCCGCAGGATCATGGAAAAAAATGCCCAATTACTTTCATTTTGGCCTGAGGAGGGGTCCCTCTGGGTCCCCTCATGGGGCTTAGGGAGGCAGGGAATCCCTACCATGCCCCCTTATGTCTTTGTTTTATTTTTACTTCAGGACAGGGGACTAAGTCCCCAAGTCCTGTAATGGCCAACAACATTTTTCTCATGTTGCTGGCAGTCTATCAGAGCGCTCGCTCCTGCAGGAGTCTACTAGTTTTTAAAGGTGCTTTTAGAGTTTGGCCTCAGTTGAGTCTGAGTGGCCTCCTTTTATATTCTTGCTGGTCCCTTAACGGAGCTTCCAGTGTATGTGTAGACAGAATAAACTTCACTCACAAGTTGGTTAACTGTGTTTCCAGAATTGAAGATCTTGTCACTTTTGGGTGGTCATCATGCACTTATCTCTGTGGACATTTCCAGTGCCTCTATTGCTCTGGAAGGACTGAATATAGTTCACCGACAAGTTGCTATGTATTGCTTCCTGATAGGTGCATCCACCACTCCTGGGTGGACTCTATATAGTATATGCTTTTTTGGACCCACTATACAATTTTTAGTGGTGGATTTTGGCTCTGTGATACAAGCTAAAGAATACGCATGCTCAAGTGGCATCTATTTTCACACTCTCTGAAACACTTCATGCTTATGCACAACAACTCCAATGCACAATGTTTATACCACATCTTCAAACCTAACACACTTTAGTCAACTGCTCCTATATAGACTATGCAACAACCAATATTCGTTCCAACCATGCACTCCCAAAGGACACCTAATATCTCAATGCAAATCATAGTACTTTGCGACACCGTCAGTGTTATTAACATTTCTACAATACAACACCAAAAGGGCACACAGATGTGGATGACTTCACATTCTTGCTTCCAAGGTGAATTATCATCCTAATTTTCAGGCTGCCACATTCATCTCATGGTGTCATTTCGCCTTCCTTGCTAAGTGGAGGGTGAAATATAAAGCAGAGGGAAGCAATAGTGAAATCCGTATATTATTTAGCACACTCTTTGCCTGTATGTCCTAAAAATGACAAGCGTGAGGAACGCTCAGAAATGAATATGCTTTTTTGTTTCCTTTCCTTAAAATGCCATTGAATTTATCTTACATATAAAGTAAATGTAAAGAAAGTATCTGTATCAGCTCTGCTTTCAGGAAGGGGCCTATATGGTCGAAACACGAAACTAAGGAGTAACCTGATGGACATTTGTTTATAGCAAGAATTTTTGCATTTAAAATGTTGCTCATAATAGTCATGAAAATATGGGATATATTGAGATTGTTTACATCAAGAGGTATCCAAATATTTTGTAACATTCTTCCTAAAACGTGTTTGACTTGCGGTTAGTTTATTATGCATAAGCATTTTATCCCAGAGTTCAGCTTCTTTTATGGTAATTCTCCTACTTTCCTCTTTGGTATAAGACTATTACTGTAGAAGATTTTGAGCATGATTGCCAAAGGCCAGTTTTTTCAGGGATCCCATGACAGTCTAAAAAAATGTATTATTTATTATACAAAAAAACTCTAAATTCCATCTTTGAGTCTGAAGGACACTAGATTACACTCTTTTAAGTAGTGCAGTTGGCATGACTCTCTTCTTCAGATGAAATGCAAACATAACTGCCTTATTTTTTTGCTATTCCTTTTACTGCAACATGATACACTTTTCATGATGAACAAATTCACATTATTAAGGGAATTAGTCGACATGTTGTTATAATTCGTACAACTATTCCGTTCTTGGACAGGGCAAGCTGTTCAGATGGAAATAGGCAGTTTCATTTCATGTATTTCCCATGCCTCATAGATATGGCATGGGGAATACTTATGGTCATAAAGTAATTTGCTAGGCAAGATTTTGGTTAATTCAAATGAATAGAACCACAGGTAGACTTATTATATTAAAGCTTCTGATGTTGGGGTAGATTTGACACCGGAAAAATAGTAGTAGTGGCCGTGAAATGTAGATAAGATATGTTTCCGGGTGATCCAAATTAATAAAAACTCTTGTTACCAGTAACTCTCCATATTTTTCTTTGGGGAGTCTGAGATCATGACATAAAGGTAATGGTAGAGCCAGCAATATTAAAATGGAAAGGCTTGTGAGGAGGCCTAGAGCAAACAGTATGTTACTTTCAGTGCTTGGTATATTATACATAAAGATATCAGTAGTAGGGGTGTGCAAGGTTGCCAAGTGTTTTCTCATGAAAATATGTGAAGGTCATGAAGTTTCATGCGAGCTGGGCTTTCAAACAAAGATCAAGACTTTTGCTAGTATTGTGTATGTGACAGTAGCGGCCGGCAAGTATCGGGGGTGGTGGGCTGGGGGTTGCAGGGGAATGTAAAAAAAAAAGAAAAAAAAGTACCTCCTCGCCGCTCTCCCGCTTTCTCCCACGTCGTATCAGTTTCTCCGGGGCCCGAACAGGAAGCAGCTAGGCTCCCTCCCCTAAGCCAATCACAACGCTGGAATGCAGCATTGTGATTGGTCTGAACACCATGGATTGGCGCTCAGCCAGGGAATGGGGGCCTTGGCATGTTCTCCACGCAGGCTGTAATGCAGCCTGCATGGAGAACATGCGAAGTGCGCATGACTGTTTGACTGGCCCGAGAGGCCGGTCAGTCATTGCGCACTTGGAGTAGGCAAACCACTCCTCCCCTGCTCTGAGAGCAGAGCAGCCCTACCCACCCTGCAAAGCTGCGCAGCAGGAACAAATACAATGATAATAACCTCAAGTTATTATCATTTTGTTTGTTCTTTCTTTCACTGCTTTGCAGCGGTGGGGCGACGCTCCTCCACCTTAATGGAGGAGCAGCCACTGGTATGTGAGTGTAATTTGTGTTGAGCCACAAGATACTTGCAAGCTATGGGTGCCACATGGTCTCAAAGCACTTTTGAGAAAAAGCTTAGCAAGTTATGCACTCACATGCAAGATGCTTGCCAGATACAATTGAAATATGATTTTAGAGAATTCATTAGAATAATCTAAGCAAGCTATGAATTCCCTTATAAAATGTTTGCACAAACTATGCAAGTGCACATGCTTGGAAAAAGAGGGTAACTATTCAAACTAGGGATAGGGTAATAATGTGGGACTCTGCAATACTGCACTCCTGTAAAAAAAAAACTTGCAAAAAGGTGGCCCTCTGAAATTCAAAAAGAAAAAGGTATTGATTGAAAAAAATGAATAAACCTCCTTGGTGCTAAAATATTCCGAGACTGTACTTAACATCAAAACATGCGCTATAACTGTAGAGTGTAGAGCAGTGTAAATCAATGATTCAGATATCCTGGCTTACAAGTTGAATTAAAATAAAAGAAACACATGCTCCCACACACATAAATCTCCAGATTGTAGTTTTGGACTTTCTGCCTGCTAGTGCCTTTTTAACAGCCAGCATGTAACAACGCCCATAAGATGTGATGGCAAACAATGTGGCCTGTACTGATATTATCGAAGAAGCATCTTGTGCTTCTGGCAGTCTGCATGTGAACTGTATGAAGAAACATGAGTGTTACAATGGACCATCTGCTTTTTGGTTAAGGCTAAAAGAGTCAGCACCTGGGTTGCAAGGGCTTGCCCCACTCATGCAGTATGCACCTGGAATTTACCTCGTCACAGATGTTTTGTTGCTTCTTTTTGGTTTGTAATGTTCTTATGCGACCACCTCCTCAGGTCTCTTCAACCTGACTCGGCAGCCTTGGTGCTTCTGTGCTTCTACGGTCAAAAAGTCCAATCCCAAAAGTCTGGTTAAACTGGCCAGTAATGATATGCCTGTGTCTTTAATTATAAGCTGTTATTTGTACCCATTAATGCCTTCAGACCAGTTTAGTTCCTTTAAGATTCTCTTTAAGGTGATTGGTTTCCTTGTGTTCTCCCTTTTCCCTTTCCCCCATATTTCCCCACTATTTTCTGAGACAGATTATCAGGTACAGTTTATATATCAAAGTGAGAATTAGGAATTTAGGGGCATATGTATCAAAAAGCCCTTTTTCGAGTCCTCAATGGCGAATTTTAGCGATTCGCTATTAAGGACTCGCAAAAGGCAATGTATGTAGGATTCGCAATATTATTTGCGATTCCCACATATTCCTTATTTGCGAATCGCAAATTGCGATTGCAATTAAGGAATACCTTCCCAGGGAAGACATTCGCAATTTGCGAGTACCCTTTAGGTACTCGCAAAGTGCGAATGCAATTTCAAGGGTGCAAGGGTGTCAAAAGGACACCCTGTTGCACCCCTGAAATAAGCATGTGTGCATATGTGGCGCACATACATGCCCTAAGGGCTTGTATGTGTGCCACATGGCACTTTGAAAAATGCAAAAAAGTGCATTTTTCAAAGAAATCGCAAATTACCACCAACTTGAAGTTGGTGGTAATTTGCTATTTCTAAAGGCAAAATCGCACAACTTGGGTGCTTCCAGAATTGCATTTAAGGAATCGCAATTTGCGATTCCTTAAATGCATTCGCAGAATAGGGAATCGCAAATTTTGCGAATCCCTCTTGTGCGAGGGCCTTTTGGGATGATACATCCCAAAAGGCTTTTTCCCGTTCGCAAACGAGCCGATTCTGAGAATCGGCCCGTTTGCGAACGGGAAAAAGGATTGATACATATGCCCCCAAATAGATTGGCTCTTCTTCTGTCCCTGAGTCATAAAATGCTGACATTAATTGTATTCGTCTTCTCTCCACTTCCTGTGCATCGTGTGCTACCATGTACATATTGTGGTGAAGAAATTTCTACTGGAGAAATCTCTTCCACATTTAGCACAGCCTCTGCATTTCTGGGGATCTATCCTTACCATCTAGTTCCAAATCAGGCCTTAAGAGCTGCTGTTTAAAAGTCCTCGTACTCCTTTATCAGTGCGCCTCGTCCATGCCTGAAGAAATATAATCACATCAACCCCATCCTGATGGAATGCCATTGGCTCCCTTGCTGGAATGTACCATCATCTAAACCAGCAGCATCTTTTTACAAAGCTATCACAACCAGCACCCCTGCTTTGGAGAGAATTTCACCATCTCTGGTGGTTCTCAGTACACTCGCAGCCAGGGCACCATTTGACTGCAGACTAATATATGTAAAAAAGAAAAAGCAAGGCAGCAGGCCTTTTCCATTTATGCACCCAGGAACTGAAACAGCATTCCTGTATCCATCAAGACTGCCCCAATGATCTACTAGTTTAGAGAAGAGGAAGAAGCATCTTTTTAAGGAATGCTATATCACAATGCATAGCAGTGAAGAAATCAGCTAATTCTCAAGTAACTCATTGACTTTATACTTGTCTTTGACCCTGTACAGTACTCCGCTGCATTTTGGCTAGGCTCAGGCTGTAGAAATACCACATACATACAAGCATACATACATACATATATACATACATACATACATGCATACATGCATACGTGCATACATACTGTGAGAAAGTGGATTATTGGTTTGGGTGGATGGTAGTCCACCACATGTAATAATGCCAATATTCTTGTTCGGTCCATTAAAGGTTTTAGTACTTTAAACTTGAGCTGAACCCCTGGTAGCTACAGCACAGAGCAGATAGCCTAAACTTAAGAACATGTGTAAAGCATTTAGAAGCATCAAAACAGTTAAAAAGTCAAAAACACCACACAGTAAAAATACCTCTCCACTTTATAAAAATAGAGAATAATTTAATTAACAAAATGACACCCAAATGAAAAACATTCAATAAGGGGAATCTTAGTTATGAATCTTTGACATTTTAAATAAAAATTGAGTCAAAAAGCTTTCCACACCAACCATCTGGTTGTGCTTGACTGGGAACTAGGCATGATTTAAGGCTGACCGCAAGATTGGATACAAAAAACAGGTTTGTCCCAGTCAAACTTAGTATCTCAAATGGAAGTCAAAGATCCTCGGTGGGGCAAGGCAGTAGAAGGGCTCCATGAGGCCATATAGCCTTCGGACGAAGTACCGGTGAAGTCATTGCCTTTTGGTGGGAAGGCTCCAAGCAGGAGAAATTCATAATATGCCGCCAAGGAGGGACCCTCGCCAGCCGGATTCTTCTGGTGCCTTCGTCTTGTGAAAATTTCCTACGTTCAGATGTAGTCACTTTTTGGAGCTCAGTTTCCTCCAGTAGGACAAAGCTGCAAGCTGTAACTGAAAAGAGCTCCACAAGACTGGATACCCTCTCCGTGATGTCCCACTAAAATAGATTTGCTGCTGCAGGAAATCTCTGAGCAGAAGCAACCTGAACCTTTGGCCCAGCAGCAACACACCTTCATTGGATTGCATTGTCAGGTTTGTCCTGTTCCTCTGGAGGTCTTTGGAGCCAAAACGTTTCCAAGTTCCAGGTTTCTCAGCATGCTACAAAGAGTACACTTTGTCACAGCCAAGGGTCCCAAGACCTCTGGATCAGCACTAGGGGGTTAAGACTCACTCCAGCAGAATCCACAAGCAGGATCCAACGCAGGTTCAGTTAGAATGGGTCAGTGTGAACATACAGGAAAAAAGGGCTTCTTGCAGCTTATGTGTCCCTGTAACTTAACAGAAGGTCAGCCAACTGACCCTTGGAATACACCTCTTTGACCGGGGTACACGTTATACTAGGTCCAGCCTTTCAGGTCTCCTCACAGGTCTTAACAGCATGTGCAGTCTGTCTTCTGTCATCTACAGGTCCAGTAGTGTTCTGAAGAGGGTGCCCAGGGGTGCCTAACTACTTTTGCAGTAGTTTCTGGGGTGCCCTATTGCACAAATCCTACAGGGCCCCTCTCTACCTAAAACCAAGATGGAAGAACCTTTCTTTCACTGTGCAAAGCTCCTGTGCCCATCCCAGATGTGTGGCCATGGAAATGAGCAACCCCTCCTCTGTGGGCACTCTAAACCAGTACTGACGACAGCTTCTCTCCAACGACTAGGGACAAAGGGAAGGAGCAGGCCCAGGTGTTAGCCACATCTCCCTGTGACAGGATAGGCCTGTTTGAAGTTAATCAAGTTCCTGGGCAAAGCCAACAGGCCATCCTGTCAAGGGAAAACCAACACATCCCCACACATCAAGTCTTCTGTTCCTGCTTTCTGAGCAAGTTCACGCCTCATCAAGGGAGCTGCCAGGTGACAGTCAGAGCTCATACAAATGAGCTTCTAGAGGCTTTCGGCAGCGAATAAGTAACTGTCTAAAAGTACCTTTTCCAAAATATTTATCACAAATCCAACTTCACCAGTGAATTGGGATTGCATTAAGGAACTTTGTAGCTGTTTTTTAACTGGATATACTATTATCAAATATAGCATTGCATCCCATTGCTTTCCTATGGAACAGCTAACTCTGCTACAGTGACATCAGCTTTTGGGGTCTTTTCACTGTAAGTTTTTACATGCCCTACTTTTAAATACCCTACACCCTGCCTTATGGGAAGTAATGACTAAATAGGAGTGGCTTATTTAAAAGGAGGGTTTAGACCTGTCAAAAGGGATTATTTTAACAGGTCCAATTTGCACTTATAAAACTGCACAGCCAGCCTACACTGGTAAGTCTGCAGTTATGTTTGCACAGTCACTGTAGTGGGTGGCACAATGGGTGCTGCAGTCCACTAGTGGCATTTCACTTGCAGGACCTGGGCACAGTTTGTACCATGTACTGGGAATGTATAGGTAAGTTCAATTTGCCAATTAGAACATGTTTTGTGGTTCGAACCACATGCACTGGGGCCTGGTTAGCAGAGACCCAGTGCACAGAGTCAAAAGCCATCAGGATCAGTCCAAAACAAATGGGGGTGACCATGCAATCGTTAAAAAACAAGTCATTTTCCTACACATATGTACATACATAAGTGTACAAATGTCTTCTAGATTGCAGTCAGACCCTCATAACTTGCTTCTTTCCCACTTCAAACCTACCTTTAAATTTATATTTCCGGAGATCCTCATATGCTTCATTCTCTTGAGTCATCTAGTTTATAGGAATATCACATCTCAGGCACATAAAATATTCACAGCCCAACACATTATACTGATGTCCCTCCAGCTCAGACCTCATTTATCACATGTAAATACAGTCTCCTTGTGCAGTGACTGACATCTGCATTTGCAGTCATATATTGGAATACCTTTAAAAGATGTATCAAATTATATCAGTGCATTGAAACATTCTTCAGAAATGACTGAAATATTTGGTCACACATGCAAATGTCATATACCATGCATACATTTTCATTTTGCATACCCTAAAGGAATTGTAAAACTGCAGTTACACAACTGTGAGTGACAAAGAAGGCAAAGCTAAACAGCAATATCAAGTTCCTGGGGCCCTATTACATAAGGTGCCCCGGGGGCGCAACAAGCGTTTGCGCCCGCTGTGCGCGCCCCCGGGGCACTTTGGTATTATAGAAGAGGGTGCAGACGCTAGTGCGTCCCCTTCTATAATACCGATAGCGTTGGCGCACTTAAAGCGCCAGCACTATCAACAGAGGGTGTCCCCTCATTTGCATAGGGGTGTGCCCTATGCAAATGAGGGAATTCCTTTGACTCTGCGCCCGCGCCATATTACAGACGTGGGTGCAGAGTCAAAGAAGCCCTCAGAAAGCGCACTGACAGTGCGCCATTTAACCCCTTAAGTGCTTCTGTCGGCCAACGGCCGTCGCGAGCACTACCTCGGTAGTGCTGCGCACGTCCGTTGGCCGACGCGGCCCCGCCCGCTTAATAGAACGTTCCGCACTGGCACGGAACGTTCGAAGCAGTTAAGCAGTTAAAAGGTGGCACACTGTAAGTGTGCCCCCTGAGAGCAGCCCTCTGCAGGGGGTAAAGGGAGTACCATGGACCCCCCAGACATCCCCTTGCAGGCGAGTACAGTCACTGACTGCACCCGCCTGCAAGGGGATCTCTAATCCCCTTTGATCCCCTTTGATGTGCAGGCGGGTGCCAACTGCACTGTGAAAACATGGAGCAGCTGCTCCGTGTTTTCACATGAATGCTCTGCCCCCAGGGCAGTGCAAGTTCACAGCTGCCCCCACGGCAGCGCGCTCACCATAATGGGGCGCATTGGCATTGTTTGCATCCGGCGCTCCTTTTCAAAGTTGCGCCAGGCGCAAACAATGCCAATATGTAATACGCCTCCTGGTGTGTAAGGTAGCGTGCAAAAAGTATATGAACAATTTGTTAATCCAGAGTAATATTCAGAACCTTTATTGAAATAACTGAGAATAAAATGCAAACATGTTTTATTAGCTTTCAAGTTTCCACAAAGTTTCCATTTGGACCAATGAGCATGCAAAGACACAAGATAATCATACCAGTACCAGACATCAGGGCAGAGGGGGCATCATGTCCAAAGACCGATGCTTCCAAGGGCCCTGATCGCCTTCAGCAAAATGTATTCATAGATTTGTATTTGCATATAAGCTTGCCATGTTCAATAATAATGTGTCCACTTATGTGACCAGACCAGTTGATGGCGTAAGACATCATATTGTATATATGTGTGCGCGGTGGAGGTTTTGCCGAAGGGCTTGGCCTGGTGCTAGGCCCTGCAGCCAACCCCCGGCAGGCACCCAACTCCCTGCTGCGCACAGCCAGGCCTTAAATCCAGTGCCCTGTGGGTGGCAAAGCCCCTATGGCCACACAACCTCCCAAGGACATGACCCCACATTATTGTTCTTTTTTTTTTACGGAGTTTTATATAGCGCGAACTTGACCCGAATCGGGTATCAGAGCGCCTTACATAGCACACATTAATTTTTGTTAGGCACAGGGAGATTAAGTGATTTGCCCAGAATCACAGGATGTTCAGCGTCATTGCCGAGACTCGAACCCAGTTCCCCAGATTGGAGGTCGACCGCCCAAGCCGTTAGGCCAACTCCTCTTCCCACAGGAGTCCCACGTGACCACATGGGGGACCGAGCTGAATCCTGCAGGAGTATTACAGTACTGGCAGCATATTTTTTTTTAATTTAGTCCCCAGGGAATGTCCCTTCTGGACCCCTGCACGGGGGTCAGGTCGTCAGGGTACCCCAACCCTTCACAAGTGTGCCTTATTTATTTTTAACTCAGGACACGGGGACAGAGTCCACAAGTTCTCAAAATGGTATTTCTGTTGATGTTGCGGCCTGTCAGTGAGGTTGCTTGGTCCCACCCAGATATCAGAATCGTCAAATTTTGAACCCTAAGTCCTCAGAAACGACTGAGCAAAGATCTAGTTTTCTGCCAAGTTTTTCTGTGCAATTCTGTTTAGCCATTTTTTAACAAGCTTCCTAAAATATCTATGGAAAATTGAAAAGGACAAATGTGCTTTGGGACACCCCCCATTTCTTGGTCCCGTTTGACAGATCACCCCAATACTTTCCAGAAAGTAGCTATGGCTGAATTTTTTTTGGGGGGGAAAGTTTCCTCAAGATTTGTCAAACAGCATTAAAGTTAATAGCGAAACAAAAAATGCTATTCCTATGGAAATCTAACCTATGTATAACTACAGTGGCGACCACCACGGTGTGATATATATTCACTGAAAAAAAAAGTTTAAAGTGACGTTATAGCTAGTTACGGCAATGATATCGTAACATACGTTAAAAAGACAGAAATTCACAGGAAAAAAATCAACATAGGTGATGAAGTGAGATAGGAACTAACTGAAAAATCACTGAAATTCGCAGGTTATAGTTTAGCGAACTAACTACATATTACATCACTCATGACATGTTAAATGACACCATTGATGACATTACTAAAGACATCCACCTGGCGACAGGGAGGCACTTCTAAACTAAGTGGGGGCCCGTGAAAAGTGAGTGAAGTAAAACCCATTACAGTTACCAAATAAATTTTAATAGGACGGGTAGCTGTATTGTATTAAAAAGGTGGACAGTGAGATAGGGGAATTTATTGTCCCCTCACCGTAGTAGAGATGGTCAACATGTTTCTGCTGTTTGGCCCAGGTGGGTCCGTGGCATTCGTCAGGACCAATGAATGGGGCTCCGTTCTTACCAAATTTGTGGTGAGAGGGTACCACTTGGCGGGATGACCTTTGTCACACTCCACCGGAGATAGGGGCTCACATTAAGCCTGCAAAACATAAATATATACACACAAGAGTACCATCAGAGAAAATAAAGTAGATAAAGTAAAATAACGACATGCTCAGTCACTTTAAAGAAACATTCAAAACCACATGCACATATAATTACGTGAGTGGCTATATGTGTGTAACACGTGTCACTCAGCTGTGCACACACTGAAATGGAGAAACAGTTTCAGTGAGAGTGTTTCTCACATGTCTTACCCTAGGCACAGACCCTACATGCCCCATGGAAGGAGGATGGAGGGGAGACCCCTGCTGTCAGACTCTGGAGGGGGAAGGAAAAAACAACACAAAAAAATAACATGGAGTCAACAGAAAACATTGTTTTCAACATAGAGCCTTTGGACGCTCCCAAATGGGCTCAGCCGCACTTAGTTCATTCACACATGCATTCCCTTACTGCCTCAAGGTGCGTCTCCCGTGATATCACCTAGGTGTATCCATCTGTCCTCCCCGATGATGACTGAGCAAGGGGGAACCGTGGTTTAAATAGTGCTCTTAATTGGGCAAGGGAAGCTAATTAGCTTTGTGATCTGCTAAAGTGCCTACAAGGCTATGGGTTCCGGTGTTCCCGTATGCGCCATTGGGGAATTGCAGAAAAACTGCCTGACCTGCTCGTAGCATCGCTGGTAATATCACACAGCCTCCCCCCAAGATCCGGTGTCCGAGCGGGCCGTTTTATGAAAGGGACAGGCACAGGCCTGGCTATGGGTGCAGCCTCGCTGGTAGCCAATCCGGGGTTGAGTCTCGGCCGGGCGCGGCTGGGGTCACGTGCATATAGGTCAGGCGTGCCTGACTTACGCATGTGAAGAAAGCGTCAGCAAATGACGTAGCTAGAGGGCAGTCACGTGGACGGGACCTAGAGTCTGAAAGAACTTCAGATCTGAAGGGGTTCGGTTTAGTACGGCATCACAAGAGAATGCAGCGAGTGCGCGCTCACCTGTCTAAATACAAGTGGACGGATGCTTGACAAGTCAATAAAAATGAAATAAAAAACCCATGTTATCCATGAGAAATGCATATGGCAAGCATAGGTGTATGTTCCTAATGGTGGAGCATTTGAATAGAAGTGACCTCAAGGATAATATGTAGGGATACACGCCTGTTTACCACAATTAAATTTATATTTAATTTTTAATCATTCAGGGAGCTTCCGAAATGAAAAACACACTTGTAGTGTGGATGTATAAACAAATAGAAAGTGTGCTGGGATGTGAGGCTTAAATTGGTAGTAATAGTTGTACCCCAACACATCCACTCTAATTGAAGTGAATGCTAGGTCGGACATGATGTGTGTTCAACCAGTGTAGACCATGGTTTTACCCGGAGTTTGTGTGTTATGTAATGAATCTCTATGCGCACCTGCGCTGTTTTCAGGCATAGATCCCTACAGGTCCCATGATTAACTTAAATAATGGTTTTGGACTGTTAAGTGGCAGGCACGATGTTGTGAGCAGACCCTACTGGGGGAATTTTTATCGTACCATCTGGAGCCATGGTATTTCGTCGTTAAGACCGTTTTCCCATGATCGAAGGCGGTAGGCCCACCGTTGTTCCTTGATGTGTAAGGGCTTGGTGATATCTGTTTTCGTCCTTGTTAGACCTGGTATCATTGGCGTGAGTCTTCCTTCCATTTTTTTACTGATTGCCTCCTCTGTTTTGATATGTTTTTGCTGGTTTTATGCTTTGGGCACTGTGCCACTGCTATTCAGTGCCACAGTGCAAGTGCTCCCTATGTTAAATTGATGTATTGATTAGTGACTCCATGATTGGGTTATTTGATTTACTTGTCAGACCCTAGTATAGTGCACCATGTGTGCCCAGGGCCTGTAAATCAAATACTGCTGGTGGGCTTGCAGCACTGGTTGTGCCACCCACAGAAGCAGCTTGTAAAGTGTGTCTCAGGCCTGCCATTGCAGAGCCTGTGTGCAGTCTGTGACTGCCATGTCGACTTGGCAAGTGCACCCACTTGCCAATCCCTAAACCTTTCCTTATCTTCATATCAGACACCCCTAAGGTAGGCCCAAGGGCAGGGTGCATTGTAAGATAAGGTAGGACATGCCCTGGTGTGTGTGGCATGTCCTAATAGTGAATTACAGCCATTTTCGTTTTTCACTATTGCAAGGCTACCTGTTCCCCATAGGCCAGAATGGGCAGTTTGATTATTACATCTTATAATCCTAACTGACCCAGGGAACATGGTAGAAAAACGAATTTAGTATGCCTGAACTCAGAATGATAAAATACATCTTTTAGCGAAGTTAATTTTAACATTCTGTGTTTAAAAATACCACTTTTAGAAAGTGTGTATTTTCTTGCCTAACCTTCCAAACCTGCCTCTGCTAGGTTGTGTATTGTGTGTCTGGCTTTGTGAGTGACAGGGGCTGGGGGTGGCTCCAGGAGACAGGGTGAGTCAGCACAGGACTGAATAGAGAGATCTGCATCCAAGTGGTGGGAGGAGTAAGCACCTGGGTCTGAATAGGGCTGTGCCTGCCTTCCACAATGCTGGCTCCGCCTCCTGCTGGGCGACTGAGCACCCTGCCCCACATTCTGAAAGGAAAGAAGGAGTCCTGTAAACAAAGTGCTCCAGGACTGACCAGAACTGGTTTTGGACTAGGCAAAGGCCTCTCTGCCTTCAGAGAACAAAGAGAAAAGGTGTATAAAAAGGGGACCCAGACCCCTAGGAAATTAGATCACTTCTGGAACAACAAGACAACCCTTTTGCCAAGGAGAAGAATCAAGGAAGCTGCAGGAGTTGGACTGCCCCTCTGCCAAGTGTGCTGTTTGCTGGGTTGGCCTGCAGTGGTTTCTTCATTGCCAAGTAAAGGAGAAGGAACTTTTAAAGAACTTTCATCATCTTGCAGAATATTACTCCAAGGGCTTGAATTTGTGCTTGCCTCCTGCTGAAGTCTCAGGGCCAAAAGACTTCACCACCAGCTCCCTCCTGAATTCCCTTGCTGGGGATTCTGTCTGCTGAGACCTGCGCGTCGCTGCGAGCTGGAAGCACGACGCAACGAGAAGAAGCATGTCGCCATCGTAGCTGTTGCCGTCGCATCGCCAGAGAAGCGTGTCTTCATCAACAGCTGCTGAGTGTCGCATCACCGGAGAAGCGTGTCGCCACCGCAAGGGTCGCTGTTGCATCACCGGAGAAGCGCGTCGCAGGGCCTGTCGCGGCTCCAAAGGTACAGAGTTCGCCGCACGGCCTTCGGCGTGCACGCATCGTCTTCACATCGTCGCATCAAGGGCGCCATATTATCGCATTGCACCGGATGATCGCATCGCATCGAGGCGTCATCTTGCGCATCGCAACCGGAACGCAGCACGAGAACCTACGCATCACCTCCTCTCCGGTAAGGATCAAGACGCATCCCCTACTCTGCGCAAGCATTGAGGCGCGACGCATCGTCTCCCCCGAAGCAAGGAACCGACGCATCTCCGTCACTGCGAACCTTTTGTTTGTTTTGCGTTACGCATCCAGGTACTTTTGTGAGAACTTTGTCGCATTTATCATCAACTTGAACTAAGGAACTTCACCATCTTTTAAGAGTATTTTCAGTACAGTATTGTGGATTTTTGTCGTTTGTGGTCTTGTGATAAGTCTATATAAAGAATACTTATTTTTTATAAAACCTGTGTGGTGTCCATCTGTAGTGTTTTCACTGTATTACTGTATGTGTTCACAAATGGTTAACACACTGCCTCTTAGATAAGCCTGCCTGCTCGTGCCAAGCTACCAAGGGGGTGAGCAGGGGTTATCCAGGTGTGTAATCCCCTTTCCCTGACTTAGAAGCAAGGGTCCCTATTTGGACAAAGGTGTATACCATTGCCAACTAGAGACCCCCAGTTCTAACAGTCCTTTTCATGACATCCAGGATGACCCATTTTAAGTCGGTGTCACTGTGGTTTTGTTCCAGGAAGTGTCTTGTTAGTTTAGTATTGGATTTTTTGCACTGGATAGTGCTCCGGTGTTCGTTGATGCGGACCTTAATTTGTCTTGGGGTCATGCCCACGTACATGAGGCGGCAAGGGCATGTCAGTAGGTACACCACATTATCCGTATTGCAATTGCTGAAATTCTTCAGTTTCCAAGGGTTGTTGGTGCCTATATCTACCTCTTTAGTTGTGTTCGTAAGAGGACATGCCACACATCCCCCACATGGGTAATGCCTGTTGGTCTTTGATGGTTCCAGAGTGTGGGCTGTTCATCTCTTTCATGTGGCGTTTTTGCATGAACCAGTTCATCCTGTAAACTCCTGTTCCTCCTGAATGCAAAGAGTGGGGGATCCCACTGCTTCTGTGTGGTGTTTAGAATGTGCCAGTTCTTCCGTATGATGTTTTGGACTGTGTTCGACACCGGGGTGTGTGTGGTAACACACACAATTTTATCTGTTTTCTCCCTGGGTGTGTCTTCCAACAAGGCTTCACGGTTATTATTCCTGGCTCTCTTTTTCGCCCTTCTGACCATTTTCTTCGGGTAGTGGCGATCAAGTAATTTCTTCTCTAGTTGTTCAGCCTGTTCATTATAGGTGTCTGTGTTTGAAGAGTTTCTGCGTACACGCAGAAATTGGCCCACCGGGAGGTTTTGTCTGAGAGATCTAGGATGGAAACTATTGTATAAAAGTAAGCTGTTTTTGTCCGTGTTTTTATTGTGTACTTTAGTACAGATTCCATCCGTCGTCATGGTGATGTCCAGGTCCAGGAAGACTGCGTGGTCTTTACTGATGGAGTGCGTGAACCTGAGGTGTTCGTCCTTGGTGTTCACCCAGAGTACAAATGCTGCCGCTTCCTCTTGGTTACCGTGCCATACGATGAACACATCGTCTATATAACGCTTCCAGGTTTTCAGATGTGTTACATACGGGTTGTCCTGGTTGAAGTTGTGGTCCTCCTCAAACTGGTGCACATAAAGGCACGCCATGCTGGGAGCAAAAGTGCTGCCCATGGACGTGCCTTTGATCTGATGGCATATGACCTCTTCGAACTCGAAATAGTTCTCTGTAAGTGCCACCTCTGCGCACTCCATAATAAAATGTCGTGGGGTTGTGAATTCCCAATTCCTATTAAGAAGGATCTGTTCCACAACAGCTAGCGTGCATCTCTGAGGAATGCTGGTGTAGAGCGCCTCTATATCCATTGTGATAAAGAGGTCCTCAGTATGGTTGATCTCCAGATCTCGTAGGAGGCAGAGGACATCCTTTGTATCCCTTAGGTAAGAAGGTGATTTCTGCACGATGGGTCTCAGGAACCAGTCGCAAAATTGCGATAAAGGTTCCAGGACAGATCCAATACCCGACACTATCAATCTTCCAGGTGGGGGCATTCTGTCCTTATGAATTTTAGGCAATGTGTAGAACCTTGGAGTTCTTGGGTTGTTATTCATGAGAAATTCTGCCTCATGCTTGGTGATCCAATCGTTCATGAGTCCTTCCTCCACCATACACTTTATTTTGTTGTTGAGACGGGCAGTGGGATCGCTATGGTATACTTCATAACTCAGTGCGTCAGAAAGCAACCGGTTACATTCCACTTAGTACATCGTCTGGTTCATAACGACAATTGCGCCGCCCGTGTCCGCTGGCTTAATAACCAGTTCTGTGTTCTTTTTAAGTTTCTGGAGGGCCGATCTTTCGTCCTTTGTCAGATTCTGGAAACCTTTGCTGTTCTGGAAATCAATTTCCTCCACTTCCTTAAGTACTGCCTGCTCGAAGGCTTGTATGTGGCATGGGACGGCCTGTGTTGGGGGTGTAAATATAGACTTCTTCCTGAGTCCCGAGTCGATGTCCTCGTCAAAGTTGTCCCTTGAGTCCCCCAAAAAATGTCTGAGTTTTATTTTTCTAAAGAACTGTGCCAGTTCTGCATTCAGGATAAATGGGTCATTAGTAGGTGTTGGTACAAAGCCTAATCCTTTGGAGAGGACAGATTCCTCATCTTTAGTGAGTAAATGGTCACTGAGGTTCACTATATTGGTTGCTCCCTGCTGGTTGTTGGACCGTTCCCTCTCCCCTTGCTCCGGGTCACCACGATGTTGGGTGTCTGGTCCTCCCTTTGTACTCTGGTATTTTGTCTTAGTTTTTGTCTTCCTCTTCCCCTGCCCTTGCCCCTGTATAAAAAAGGCTGTGGGCCCTGTGGAAATCCAAATCCTGGTGGATAATATGGCTGTTGCCAAAAGCCAAACGGGTTCATTGGGGGTTGCATCATTGGTTGTTGGAAGTTTCGGCGTTGTCTCCCATATCTTGGGGGCAGGCTGTGTGATATTACCAGCGACGCTACGAGCAGGTCAGGCAGTTTTTCTGCAATTCCCCAATGGCGCATACGGGGACACCGGAACCCATAGCCTTGTAGGCACTTTAGCAGATCACGGGGCTAAGTAGCTTACCTTGCCCAATTAAGAGCACTATTTAAACCACGGTTTCCCCTTGCTCAGTCATCGTCGGGGAGGACAGATGGATACACCTAGGTGATATCACGGGAGACGCACCTTGAGGCAGTAAGGGAATGAATGCATGTGTGAATGAACTAAGTGCGGCTGAGCCCATTTGGGAGCGTCCAAAGGCTCTATGTTGAAAACAATGTTTTCTGTTAACTCCATGTCATTTTTTTGTGTTGTTTTTTCCTTCCCCCTCCAGAGTCTGACAGCAGGGGTCTCCCTTCCATTCTCCTTCCATGGGGCATGTAGGGTTGGTGCCTAGGGTAAGACATATGAGAAACACTCTCACTGAAACTGTTTCTCCATTTCAGTGTGTGCACAGCTGAGTGACACGTGTTACACACATATAGCTACTCACGTAATTATATGTGCATGTGGTTTTGAATGTTTCTTTAAAGTGACTGAGCATCTCGTTATTTTACTTTATCTACTTTATTTTCTCTGATGGTACTCTTGTGTGTATATATTTATGTTTTGCAAACTTAATGCGAGCCCCTATCTCCGGTGGAGTGTGACAAAGGTCATCCCACCAAGTGGTACCCTCTCACCACAAATTTGGTAAAAACGGAGCCCCATTCATTGGTCCTGACGAATGCCACGGACCCACCTGGGCCAAACGGCAGAAACATGTTGACCATCTCTACTACGGTGAGGGGACAATAAATTCCCCTATCTCACCATCCACCTTTTTAATACCATACAGCTACCCGTCCTATTAAAATTTATTTGGTAACTGTAATGGTTTTTGCTTCACTCACTTTTCACGGGCCCCCACTTAGTTTAGAAGTGCCTCCCTGTCGCCAGGTGAAGGCCCGCCCTCTATCAAACCGAGTTTTTAGAGGGCGAGGATGGCCGATGATGAAGCATGACACCTGGTGGTGTGTGAGGCCAGTCCTTCACTTTTTGTGAGATGTCCACACTCACAATTTAATCTTAGAGTACCATCGGTCACTGTACTGGGAGCGGCCCCAGTTGTGTTGAACATTTCGTGTTGGAGGCTGGCCTGCTCCTAGCGCCCGCGCCTCTAGTTCCCTCCCCCAGGATTTCCCTGGGGTTAGTGTGGTTTCATTACTAAAGACATCTCAAATATAATCATTGATGACATTATCCATTATACTATTACCAAAATCACTCCATAAACTGTGCGACCGTCTAAGGTGGGGGCTGCACACAGGGCCTGGCCGCAGCCCTCCGCAGGTGTCTAACCCTTGCTCCGCATGGCCTTTGGCTGTACACAGATTGGTGGCCAGGTGCTGTGCCCAATACACCAGACCCCCAAGTCTGTAATCACGGCCACAACATTTTGTCCCAATGTTTCGACCAGAACGTTCCGGTACCACGGTCTCTACAGCGGAACCACTGTACGGAATTGTCAGACAAGAGAAAAAACTCCCACAACCAATCAAGTTTGAGTATTTATTTAATTTGGGAACCATGGCAGTGCTGCATTACCAGTACTTTGGTAAATCTGGGAATTAATGGTTCAGATATTTCTACCATTTTCTGAGGGTTAACCCCTTCATGCCCAACCGGAGCTCCTCTTTAAATGCTAATTTCTCAATTCTAAAATCACAAAAAACATACTTTCTGAGTAAAGTTCAAACTGTGTGCCAGATTTGACATAATTATGTATCACAGAGCAAACTTTAAAGCAATTGCAATGATTTAAAATGGGAAATCACACTTTTGGGACCACCCTCCTTGCCCTTTTTCTTGTCCCATACTTGATCGATCAGCGCAAAACATTCCATTAATGAGTCAAAGTGGTGAACTTTTTTTGGGGAAAGTTTCATGTAGATTTGTCAAACAGTGCCCCACATATGGTCTCAACCCCATTATAGCTACAATAAAATATCTCTATCTGGTGTGTTGCCAGTCCAAGCCCTGGGTCCAGCATACCATCTCTTTCCCAAATACCACAGTCACCACTGGCACCAAACATTTATATATTTTGTTTTATTTGAGTGTTTCTATATTGTGGACATTACCCTGATGGGCAGTGAAGCACTTTTCATAGAGAAACATCAAAGATAAGCTGATATGATTATATGTGGCCAGTTACAAAAGAAAGAGGAAGAATAGGGGAGCTGCATACATTGCTTATTTTCAGGATGCAATGTGGGACATAATGACAGATAATATACATGAACAGATACCTGCTGAAAAATAGAGGTACCAATTCAGCAGTAGGTAGTGTACAGAATATACTTAATATACAATAGCCTTCATATACACTATGATATGCTGATTTTGGTTATTATGGAGAATATAAATATTTTGCATTGAAAGTTGTAGGATATTTCAGACTTTGTATCTGATGCAGAGTTGAATCTGTAAGTTGTAGGTAGCTTGTTCCAGAGTGAGAGGGTGAAGGACAGCAGTCTTGCCTGTTTGTGTTTTAGGTCTGCCATTAGCTAAGACCTTTTGATTTCACTTAAATATGTATAATATACTTGCATATAATGGCTTTTAGTCACCTTTCTTCATCCATTGGTCTGGTGTTATTCCATTCAAATGTTGCTTCTGCCCACTACAACATATAGCATGGGGCAATCAGTCTACCTACTTACGCCACTGGTTAACTTCACTCTGAGTGACTGAATTTTGCTCTCTCGCAAGGAGCACAGCTGCACACAAGCTAGTTCCCTACAGTGCCAGTGTGTTTGTTTTTACTTTATAATTACTTTATTGTTGCCTTTGTGTTTAGAGACCTATGGGCTTTGCAAATGAATGTTCTATTTTGATTTGGGTATTTACAGGATGATTTAGTTGGAGCTGCAGGTTATGCGTGAGAAATTTGGAGAGCACTTCCAGCAATGTGGGCAGTTCTGTGGGTGTGTAGGGCATTGTAGATAATAAAGAGAGATTTAAGTTGGAAGCAAACTCGGGGGGTTTGAGACAAGCGGAGTTTCAAGAGGATGGGATTGATTGTTCATTTAATCTATACTCACTAGAAATTAGGTGAGACGCTTTTTGGTAGCAGCCTCGAGTGGGAGAAGAGCTGTTACAGAGATACCAGTGAGAAGAATGCTTCCCCCATCAATAATGAAGAGAACAAGCATTGGCATAGCCAATAGGTCTCGCCTTTGGGACCTTATAAGTGTTTAGCCATGCAACAATTGTGCTGCATAACTGACACCTGGTTAAACACATATACGGTCCCAAAGGCGAGACCTATTAGCCAATAGGTCTCGCCTTTGGGGCCTTATAAGTGTTTAGGCAGAGCTATTGGTTTTGCCAATGTTTTTAAGAGCATTGTGGCTGCTGTGCAGCATGTTGAAAAGTTATAATAAAAAAGACTTATAAGCATTTTTGTTACTTTATATATAACTAAGACGACATTATGTACAACTGAATGACCCAATTAAAAAGAATAAACATAAGAAAGGTCTTGTCGTTTATTTTGTCATTGCAATGTTGGCAACTTCTTCCTGCCTACTCTAATGTTGAGGTGGTGCTTAGTGATGCTGAGGTGGTGTTGAGTGATGTTGAGGTGGTGCTTAGTGATGCTGTGGTGGTGCTGAGTGGTGTTGAGGTGGTGCTTAGTGATGCTGAGGTGGTGCTGTGGTGGTGCTGAGTGATGCTGTGGTGGTGCTGAGTGATGCTGTGGTGGTGCTGAGTGATGCTGGGGTGGTGCTGTGGTGGTGCTGAGTGGTGGTGTGGTGGTGCTGTGGTGATGCTGAGTGATGCTGTGGTGGTGCTGAGTGGTGCTGTGATGCTGTGGTGGTGCTGTGATGCTGTGGTGGTGCTGAGTGATGCTGTGGTGGTGCTGAGTGGTGTTGTGGTGGTGCTTAGTGATGCTGTTGTGGTGGTTAGTGGTGCTGGGTGGTGGTGTGGTGGTGCTGAGTGGGGCTGTGGTGATGCTGAGTGATGCTGTGGTGGTGCTGAGTGGTGCTGTGGTGGTGCTGAGTGATGCTGTGGTGGTGCTGTGCTGGTGCTGAGTGATGCTGTGGTGGTGCTGTGGTAGTGCTGAGTGGTGGTGTGGTGATGCTGAGTGATGCTGTGGTGATGCTGAGATGCTGTGGTAGTGCTGAGTGATGTTGTGGTAGTGCTGAGTGATGCTGTGGTGGTGCTGAGTGATGCTGTGGTGGTGCTTAGTGATGCTGTTGTGGTACTTAGTGATGCTGTGGTGGTGCTGAGTGATGCTGTGGTGGTGCTGAGTGGTGCTGTGGTGGTGGTGAGTGGTTCTGTGGTGGTGCTGAGTGATGCTGTGGTGATGCTGAGTGATGCTGTGGTGATGCTGAGTGATGCTGTGGTGGTGCTGAGTGGTGCTGTGGTGGTGCTGTGGTGGTGCTGAGTGATGCTGTGGTGGTGCTGAGTGATGCTGTGGTGGTGCTGAGTGATGCTGTGGTGGTGCTGAGTGATGCTGTGGTTGTGCAGAGTGATGCTGTGGTTGTGCAGAGTGATGCTGTGGTTGTGCAGAGTGATGCTGTGGTTTTGCAGAGTGATGCTGTGGTGGTGCAGAGTGATGCTGTGGTGGTGCAGAGTGATGCTGTGGTGGTGCAGAGTGATGCTGTGGTGCTGCTGAGTAATGCTGTGGTGGTGCTGAGTGGTGTTGTGGTGGTGCTTAGTGATGCTGTTGTGGTGCTTAGTGATGCTGTGGTGGTGCCGAGTGATGCTGTGGTGGTGCTGTGGTTGTGCTGTGGTGGTGCTGAGTGGGGCTGTGGTGATGCTGAGTGATGCTGTGGTGGTGCTGAGTGGTGCTGTGGTGGTGCTTAGTGATGCTGTGGTGGTGCTGTGCTGAGTGATGCTGTGGTGGTGCTGAGTGGTGGTGTGGTGGTGCTGAGTGATGCTGTGGTGATGCTGAGTGATGCTGTGGTGATGCTGAGTGATGCTGTGGTGGTGCTGAGTGGTGCTGTGGTGGTGCCGAGTGGCGCTGTTGTGGTGCTGTGGTGGTGCTGAGTGATGCGGTGGTGGTGCTGAGTGGTGCTGTGGTGGTGCTGAGTGATGCTGTGGTGGTGCTGAGTGATGCTGTGGTGGTGCTGAGTGATGCTGTGGTGAGGTTGAGTGGTGGTGTGGTGGTGCTGTGGTGGTGCTGAGAGATGCTGTGGTGGTGCTGAGTGGTGGTGCTGAGTGATGCTGTGGTGGTGCTGAGTGGTGTTGTGTTGGTGCTGAGTGATGCTGTGCTGGCTCTGATTGATGCTGTGGTTGCGCTGAGTGATGCTGTGGTGTTGCCGAGTGAGAGATAGAGTGAAGATATAATGCCCAATTAGAGAGGGTGGTGAGAGAGAAAGAGAGAGAGAAAGGGTGTACATAGAATAAAGAGTGGAGCGGGATAGAGAGAGAGAAAGAAGGGGAGAGAGAGTGAATGAAGGAGTTTGAAAGAGAAACAGATGAAGGGGTGAGAGAGAATGAAAGGCTAAAAAAGATAGAGAGGGGAGAGTTAATTAAGTAGAAAGAGAATTAGAGAGGGGAGAGAGAGAGAAGGAGAGAGACAATAAGAGTGGGGGTGTGGAGTTTAAATAGAGTGAAGAAGTGACGCGGAAAAAGTAACCTTAAATATAGCTTTGTGCTTTGCGCGAATAAATATTTAAAAAAAAACAGTGAGAGACAAAAATACTGGTAATTAGGCTGTGACTCCCAATATAAAACAAATAGCGATATAAGGTGAAATCAACCCACCGAAGCAATATTTCTAACTAGACAAAAAAAGCTTGCATTTCAATGCTAATCGCTGTTGTTTTTCATGTGACTGTAGTCCAGGGCCCTCAGTTGGTAATGTGAGCTGCTGCTGCGATTGAAACATCAGAGTCCAGAGAGTTAATGAGCCATGACGAGGAAATGAGGAAGAGATAGGAAACAACAGATGGCAGTTGCGCGTGCACGCCATCGTGAACTCAAGCTGGTCGCCAGCCGAAAGCCAGTGTTTGCACTTCCAAAACCCGCTTACTAAAACTCTCGGCCAGACCAGCGCAAGCGCAGGCCGAGACCTAAAAAGGTTAGTACAGTGATTTTAAAAACGGTAGAGATTAGTCACTCCCACCGGGAACATTGACAGATAGTTCCCACTCAGACAGACCATTTTGGTTGCATTTTTACTTTTAGGAGATATTTGATAGTTACCCTATCTCCATATGCCATTGTTAAGCATTGGGTTTCTAAATGGATACCCATGTGGTGTATGGAAGTGGCGTGTTGAAGATGTTCCTTCCAAATGTCAAATCGATATTTTATTTTGTCAATATTTTGCAACCAAAATCCGGGCGAAAAGCATTGAAAATGTACTGACACCTCAAAGGAGTTAGTAATACATTTGCAAAAGGAAAGGGGTCCCTTTGGACCTCTTCCCCTTTACATTGTAAAATGAAAGATGGTTGAAGTGTGGGCACTGGTCCAGGGGGCCACTGCCAAATCTTAAACAAACTTTTAAAAAAGAAATCTTTTTTTCAAATGGAACCCGTTGTTTTTATGGAAAATGGGTTAAATTAAAAAAATTGTTTGCTTTATTTAAAAGCTGTCATAGGCATGGTGGTGTCTTGAAACCAATAGGCCACTTTTATCCCTTATTGTAGTGAGTTGCAATTTGTGACTTACCTCCTTAATATTGATAAGATACCCACTATGATTAAACATTTTAGGTTGGTTCCTAAACATTTTTACCGGTCGCAAAAATACTGTTTGCAAATGGTGACCAGTATTTTGTGATCATTTATTCATACATCTGGCCTCTATTCGTGAGATAGAGGGGAAGATCTTATTGATTGGCTGAGAATAACCTATTTAATCTTAGTTGTAACAGCAGGATTGCTTTGCCAGTTGTACTTCCCCCAGCTCATACAGGCGGGCATCAGCAGGCCATGAGTTTGACTCTCAGCAAGGCCATCTCAAGCATCCATTCTTCTGCAAGTCAATACATTGAGTACCTTACATTGCGTGATAGCAACATCAGTTTTTTCCAGCACTTACAAATGGCAGATGTGTGGTACGACGCGCTATATAAAAAACTAATTATTGTTATTTTGCTATAATGTTGTGACATGGCATCAGGATGACATCGCAGTTAGACCGCAGCTGAACTGTAGAATAGATGTGCCCTACTGCAGCCATTTTTGTAAGGGCATTCCTTGCAGAATAATGCGTATGAAGACCACACATAGTGCCTCCTTGTGCCTTTGATTGTAAGGGGAAATCTTTCGGCAAATAGTTGCAGGGGTCGATGCAGTGTTCAACGTTCCTTTCTAGGTGAATAAAAGTCGAGAGAAAAAATGATTGTGTTAATCGGATCTGAGCATGGAACATTTAAAGTAAAGTCATTCTTTTTTAAATAAGCCACCGATTGTTTTAATCAACAAAACGGTCCCGTTGTTTCTAGATTCCAATTGCACTCGCATTTAATTCCCAGGGCTTTCACCATTGCTCTTCAAGGGCCTCATTATCCACTCACAAAATCCACCTGGTATGAGCAGGTGGAATTTGTGACTGGAAAAGTAATATATAATACTGAGGGCAGAATTGCCGTGTGAAGTAATATCACCGGTAATTCCACATCTGTTAACATTTGTAATCGTACAGACTGGGATTACAGTCAAAACCATGAAGTAATACTACTCCTCACTACTTGGAACGAGGATTTGTGTCTTTTTTGTGCAACAGTTGCTGCCTATTCTGATAATATCTTGAAAGTGAATTAGACGGAGAAATCATCATAAATCACATTTTCTAGGTGACACTATTTGTAAGAGCTGTTATCGTTTAACAGCGGGCACTACATTCTGTTTATTTTAGCTCCACAACAAAGTGAACAAAACAGGAATCAGTCTAATGCAAATACAAAAAGTCCATTACGCATAGGAAATGAACCAGAGTTTCACATGAAAGTTCGAAAAGTCCCATCAAAGCCAACTTCCTGAAAATATTTACTGAGAGGAAACTTGGCAAACAACAAATGACTCAAAGTCTGATGAAGAAATGAGCATGAAAGGACTGCATGCCCTGTGAGCACGGGAGGCCGATGGTATCTGTGGGAATTCCAGAGCTACCACAAGAGCGCCCGGTGAATGGGTGGGGGACACGCTCCAGTGATAAGGAGAGGCCTTCTCAATGGGGCATCTGGGAGCGATTGTTCTGCTCTAAGAATGTACGGCAAGTGTGTTTGATGTGGTAATTAGAATAATTCATTAGAAAGAAACTGTTCCTGCTTTAGTACTGTACACATTTCTTGCTGGCATTTTTAATGCCTTTGTTTATTTGGTTAGAGTTGGTTAACGTGTTGCACATGTTGCCTTTCCCTCGCGGCAGGGCCCCTGAGCCATTGTATAGTGTTGGTTCATAAGAGGAAGCAGGCTTCTGTTTTCCTGATCCTCAGTGGAGCTGTTGCTCGGGGTCAGGCTGTTTTGTGAGGGGGACATTTAAAAGGCCAATTGGCAGTAACTCTTTGTACAGCTGTGCTGTGTTCTAACTCCCACGATGCTCCTAATGCTTTAGAATGATGTCAGTGACGTTTCTCAAAGCCTATCAGCTTATTTTTGTTAAGTTAGCATATACTTCTAATAAAAAAAACTCACAGTCAATATGTTATAAAATCAAATGCATACATATGACTATTACATCAATCAAACATTTATAAAGCATGGCAGATCACCTGTGAGGGTCTCGAGGTGCTGGAGATGTTGGCTGCTGCGTGGTGGGTAGTTCACTCGAACATCCAGGTCTTGAGTTCTTTCCTGAATTGCTGGAGCGATGGAGCTGTACTGAGGGGCAGGGGAAGGTTGTTCCATGTCTTTGCTGCCAGGGGCGAGAAGGAGCGTCCGTCACTGTTGGTTCGGTGGATCCGTGGGGTGTCTGCGAGGGAGAAGGAAGCCGATCAAGGGTGTCTGGTCGGTTGGTTGATGATGGTCCTTTGGAGTGCAAGGCCTTGTAGGCGTGGGTCAGCATCTTGAACTGGCATCTCCTCTGGATTGGGAGCCGGTGTAGTTTCTTGAGGTGGGGTGTAGTGTGGGTCCTTTAGGGGAGGATGAGGATGAGTTTTGCTGCTGAGTTTTGAATTGTCTGGCGTCTCTTCAGGAGGTGAGCCATGATCCCTATGAAAAGAGTGTTCCTGTAGTCCAGCTGCTGGTGATGAGGGTCTGCGTGACAGTCTTTCTGGTGTTGACTGGGAGCCACCTGAAGATCTAGCGGGCAGGCAAAGGATGTGGAAGCAGGCAGAAGAGACGGCGTTGAATTGGTCTGTATGGGCTGTGCAGGGCTGACTTCCATAGGCCACCATGCGTTGTTCCATGGTGAGGTGTTGTTCCCAAAATAAGGACTTCCGTTTGTGTCCATTTTGAGTTTGAGGTAGTTGTCCTTCATCCAGTCAGCAATGTTTATCATGTATCTGTGGAAGTGCTGGAGGGGTCTTCGGATATTGAGAGGATGAGCTGGGTGTCATCGGTGTAGGAGATTATGTTGAGTGTCTGTAATCTGACAGTGTCAGCCAGGGGAGTCATATAGGTGTTGAAGAGGGTGGGGCAGAAGGAGGACCCTTGGGGAACTCCACAGATGGTCTTTTTGGACTCTGAGGGGAATAGTGGGAGACGGGTCCTCTGGGTTCTACCAGTGAGGTAACAGGTGATGCACTTGAGGTTGTCTCCATGGACCCCAATATGGTGGAGTCTGTTGATCAGGATGTTGTCGCGTCCCGCGGCTTGCAGAACACCAAGGACGCGGCAGGGTGAGCAGCATCAACTCTTTATTGTCATGTACATAGATATCTGCATTCGGGCGCTGCGCTCCCCCGGATCTGACCTCTCGCCTCGAGGTCCTGCAGGCGAGTGTCCTCATCCCCCCGCCCCTGACCGGATGTAGTGTCCGGTGTCCCCTGTTCCCCCTTGACCCTGAGCCCCAGGGTCTTAGTGCCATCCTGTGGGCACGACATCTCCCCCTTTGTTGCAAACAAAAGTTTCTTGCCACTTGTCCTGTCGACTCGTGATGGTGATCAGAGAGAGAGAGAGAGAGAGAGAGAGAGAGAGAGAGAGAGAGAGAGAGAGAGAGAGACATCTCTGTGAACTGGTGGTCTCTTCACATCTCTTCGATTAGTCTCTTGGTCTTTTTACACTCCCTCTTTGGTCGCTGTTCTCTGACAACTGGTGATGTATCTTCCTGCCAAATCTCTCTGGTCAGTTCCTTCTTTGGCATGTCTCCTTCTTCTTCCGTTTTCACCTCCTTGAAGTGGGAGCTGTTTCTTGTGACCTGGTGCTGGCCGGCGGTAGCTGTAATCATGGGCCCGTTCACTTTCACCACCTTCAGCGGATCCTTTGCGAACGCGCTGTCTGACTTCCTCACCTGCCGTTGTTTTACGAGCACCATGTCTCCTTCCTCTAGCTCGTGAGGCGTTGCACGTCTTCTTTGATCAGCGTATTCTTTCATTTTTGCTTTCTGTCCCTTATCTCTGATGACGACGTCCTCCTGGTCTGTTTTTTTTTCTTTTGTCTGCGGCAGTCTTGTCCTGCTCACTCGCCCTAGTACCAGTTCAGCGGGGCATCTCCCCGTGGAGCTGTGTGGTGTGTTCCGATAGTCCCTCAGTACCTGGCACAGGGCTTGTCCGATCGATACTTGTGTTAGCTTTGCTCTTTGCACCGCCTTTTGATGGTCCCCATGAACCGCTCAGCCATCCCATTTGCTTGTGGCCACAGTGGCGTTATTCGTCTGTGATTTATGCCTAGGTACGCCATGAACCTTTGAATTCCTCCCCTGAGAGTGGTGGTCCATTGTCTGTTTTCAATGTCTGTGGCGAGCCCCATGCAGCAAAAATGTCGTCCAACACTGGTAGCGTAGCGTTTGCCGACGTTGATGACACTGGCGTTACTAAGGGGAATCTTGAGTATTCGTCTATCACGACCAGAAAATAGCTTCCTGTTTCTAATGGCCCGTAGAAATCTGCTGCCAGCTCGGTCCACACCGCCTGTGGTAGCGGGGACATTTGCAATGGTTCTGGTTTGGACGGTGGTCCTATTATTTGACATACGTGGCACTTTGTCACCATCTTTTCCACCATGCTGTCAAGTCCCGGGAACCACACTTTTCTCGCAGCATCTTTTTGTCGCTACCATGCCCCGGTGTGACTCGTGTGCCAACTCCACTGTTCTCAGTCTTAACGTTTGGGGCATCACTATTCTTGTGCCCCTCATTATTGTTCCGTTTTCGCATTCTGACAGTTCCTCATTTATTCTTTTCAGTGCCAGCAGTTCTTCTTTGTCTATTCCTCTTCCTACGTGCATGTTGTTGTTTACATGCCTCCATCGTTGCGCCCTGTTGATCCTCATTGCCTCCTGCATGGTGGCGTCCTGTTTCGTTTCTTTATTTAGTTCACTCTCTGTTATTGTTGCCGGTGTGCTTAGTTTCAGTGCGAAGTTCAGGTACTCTTCTGCCATTGTGGTTGCTTGAGAGTTTTGTGGCAGGGGTGCCTTGACACATAGTCTGCTGGGTTTTGCTCTTTTCCTGGCTTGTGAATGATTTTGAAATTGTAGTCCATCAGTCTGATTCCCCACCTTTCTATTCTTGGCGGTATCTTTGCATTCGGGTTGCCATATATTGTTATCAGGGCCTGATGGTCAGTCACGATTGTGAATGGTTTCCCGTATACGAACATGTGGTAATGTTCACAGGCCCATACTACTGCCAGACTCTCCTTTTCTGGTTGTGAATATCCTTTCTCGACGTCTGTCAAGCTCTTGCTCCCATACGCAACGATGTGTCTTGGGAATCTCTCCCGGTTGATGTTGTGCTAGAATTGCTCCCAAGCCCACGGGGCTTGCATCCACTGTCAGCTCTGTGCATAATTCCGGGTCAAAGTAGGCCAGATGATCCACTGCTGTCACTGCCTTTCTTATCTCTTCAAACCCTTTGTCACACTCGCTGGTCCATTGAAACTTGTGTCCTTGTTTCGTCAGCTCTCTCAGTGGCGCGCTGACAGTGGCGAAATCCTTAATGTAGCGTGCGCAGTAACTTGCCAACCCCAGAAATGACCTCACTTCTGCCACATCAGTCGGTTTCTTTGCTTTTTCCAGTGTTTCTACCTTGCTGCGGTCTGGCCGCATTCCTTTTTGGAAAAGATGTGACCGAAAAACACTAGCTCATTCCGCCCCAGTTCGCACTTTTCTTCATTTAACGTTAGACCTGCTTCTTCTAGATGTGAACATACCTCTCTTAACGCCGTGTCATGTTCTTCGTCCGACTTGCCGAACACCAGGATATCGTCACTGTAATTTAGGCTGTTCTTGACCGGTCTGATGACTTGACGAATTGTCTCCTGAAATATTTCTGCGGCCGATGAGATCCCGAAGCTCAAACGTTTGTACCTAAATAGTCCGAGGTGGGTGGAGAACGTCGTGATGTATCGGGACTGTGGGTCTAGTTCAAGTTGGTGGTACCCCTTGCAGAGATCCAGTTTTGAGAATCTTCTCGTGCCTGTGAGACAGCTGATCATGTCGTCTAGATGTGGGCCTGGGTGTCGCTCACGTTCAATCGCCTTGTTTGGGATCCTCATGTCCACACATATTCTTATCTTTGATTTGTCCTTTTTGGGACGGCCACAATGGGTGACACCCATGGTGTCGGCCCATCTGCTCGTTCTATGATGTCCTGTCTCATCAGGGCCTCTAGTTCTTCCTCAACTTGTGGCTGTAGGTGTATGGGTACCCTTCTGTGATGTTGCGCAACTGGTCTTATAGTTTCGTCTATGTGTAACATGATCTGCCGTCCTTTCAGCTTCCCTAATCCTTCTATCAGTTTGGGGTATTCTTTTAGAATGTTTTTTCTCTTCTGACATCTGATACGTCATTTCCATCAGCCCCATCACTTGTGCCGTGACGTTGCTCAACAAGCATAGCGCTGGGATGTCTCCTTTGAGCACATGTATCTGTTCCGTTAGCCTTTGATCTTTGTATCGTAATTCCTCTTTGAATTTCCCCAAGTTGATCACTGGTCGCTTTGCCCCCATGTGAATACTTTCACTCTGGATGGCTTTAGAGTCGGCTTCACTTTCATTTTCTCATATTCAGAGACGCACATGATATTGCACGTTGCGCCACTGTCCAACACAAACGTGGTATCGTGTGGCCCCACATTTATTGTTACGGACTCCGTTCTCTTTATCTTCTTCGTGTCCCCCAGGCAAAATGTTTCATCTCGCTCTTCTTCATCTTCTTCTGAGTCTGTGTTGACCTCTGTCATGAGGTATAACCGCCCGCTTTTTCTTCTTCACCCTCTTCCCCTGATTCTGCGGACGAATTCCTCACTCCTGTCTCGACATGCCTGATGTGTCTGTGTGTCGGCATCCTCCCTCTGCTTGTTCTTCCGCGGTCATTTCTGAACTGTGCCCCTTGACATACACTTGCGTAATGGTCTCGTCCGTTGCATTTTCGGCACGTCTGGCCAAATGCTGGGCATGGCCCTCGGTGTGGGAACTCGAGTCCGCATCTGAAGCACGTTCCTTCTTGCTGCTTCTTCCCAGTCTGGCCGCCTCTGTCTTGTCTCCAGTTTCCTGTTTTGTTGTTGCTTGCCATCCGATTAATTTGTTCTCCGCCTCTTCCTTTTCCACGTTCCATTTCTTTCGCGTGTGTTGTGGCTCGTGCTTCCGCTCTTCCTAGTGCAAGGATGTTCTCCAGCGCTATCGGTTCTTTAAGTATTCTTGTTCGGAAGTCTATGTCCCGACAGCCTGCGATGATTAGTAGTCTAATGGCCTGCTCGTTGTCAAATTTATCAAATTCACAGTGAGTCACTAGTTTCCTTAGCCTTGTTGCGAAGTCATCTAGTGACTCCTCGGCCTGTTGGAAGGAAATCATGAAGCTGTACCTCTCAAAATCAGTATTTCGTTGCGGATCAAACTTATTCGTCAGGCACTTTGTTAATTTGTCGTAGGTGTCAATGTCTGCAGTTGGCAGTGTCACCAATAGGTCTTCGATCTCGTCGCCCACTAGGTTTATGAACAGTCCCCGTTTTTTGGCCTCTATGACATCTGTTGCTTCAACATAATTTTCAAAACGTCTGAGCCATTTCTCCCATCTTATCCCAGTTTGTGGTTCAGATAGGCTGAACGGCAGTGGTCTCCTGTATTGCGCACTTTGTTTCTGGTCTGCCATTGCTCCTTGTCTTCCTTTGTTCTGTTGCCTTTATTTTCTTTATTTCGTTCTTTGATGTCTTTTAATCTATTTACTGTCTGTTTCTTCGTTCTCCTTATGCCTTATCTTTGTTGTGATCTTAATTGTCTTTTCTTTGTGCCCTTTTAAGTTCTTCTCTTTTTCCTTTATTTCTGCCCCTTTTATTTCCTTTATTTCTTTCCTCTTGTCTCTTTTTCTCTTTTATTTCCTTTACTAGTGCTTGTTGTGCACTTTTGCCTCTTTTTCTTTTGAAATTCTGCCCTTTTCTGGTCAGATCGATTTTTCTGGCATTAAAATGGCCGCCGAGTCACTCTTGCTTCCGATTGGCTTATTCGCCTGATTCTGAGATGGCCGCCGATAGTCTCGCGAGACTTCGCGTCCAATGGAAGCCTTGCCTGACTTCAAAATGGCCGCCGAGTCTTTTCCGCTCGCTGATTTGCCCTCTCGCCTGACTGTACAATGGCCGCCGAGACTCTCGCGAGAGCTCGCGGCAAATTCTATATCTTCACGCTTTCAGTTACAGCGCTTACCGGTGCAGGCAGTCTTTCCTCGCAGCGGCCGGGGTGGGCTCCGCGTCGCTGCGCTCCGTTTTCTTTTCTTGTGTGGGCACGACAAAACTCCTGGTCACGGTCCCTGGAGAAGATCCTTTTCACCGAGCCGTGCAGGCTCACGGAGGTCACGATCCCACCCTCGTCGCCAGTTGTCGCGTCCCGCGGCTTGCAGAACACCAAGGACGCGGCAGGGTGAGCAGCATCAACTCTTTATTGTCATGTACATAGATATCTGCATTCGGGCGCTGCGCTCCCCCGGATCTGACCTCTCGCCTCGAGGTCCTGCAGGCGAGTGTCCTCATCCCCCCGCCCCTGACCGGATGTAGTGTCCGGTGTCCCCTGTTCCCCCTTGACCCTGAGCCCCAGGGTCTTAGTGCCATCCTGTGGGCACGACAGATGTGATGGGAGACAGTGTTGAACATGGTTAACAGGTTCAGCAGGATGAGGGCTGCCATTTATTCGTGGACCTGGAGGGCCCTGATGCCGTCGATGGCTGTGATCAACGCTGTCTCAGTGTTGTGGTTGGCTCGAAATCTTGATTGGTAGGGTTCCAGGAGGTTGTGGTATTCTAGGTGTTAGGTGAGTTGCTGGTTGATTGCTTTCTCGAGGACCTTTGTTGGATAGGGGAGCAGAGAGATGGGCCAGTAGTGCTTTGGTTCGTTAAGGTCGGTGGTTGTTTTCTTTTAGGAGGGGCTTCACTTCAGTGTGTTTCTAGTCCTCAGGGAAGTAGGCAGAGGTGCTAGAGGTGTTCAAAACTTTTCTGAGCTCACTGCTAATTGTCTTGCTTCCAAGGTTGAAGGCATGGTGGGGACAGAGGTCCGTGGGTGCTTCTGAGTGAACAGATTTCATGATGGATATAATGTCTTGTGTGGTAAGGAGGTCCCAGGGGGTGAGCAGGTGTTCGGGGTTTGTGTTCGTGGGTGTGAGCTGGTTGATGCTGTTGGCAACAGAGGGTTGGTATTTGAAGTTTTTGTAGATGGCTGAGATCTTGTTGTGGAACAAATCAGCAAGGTTGCCGCACAGTTCCTGGGAGGAAGTGATTTTGTTCTTGGTTGCAGCTGGATTGGAGAACTCCTTCACAATGGTGAAGAGTTCCTTGCTGTGGTTTATGCTGGTTTCCATGCAGTCTGCTAGGGTGTTCTTCTTAGTTTCTTTCAGGAGGCGGTGGCACTGGTTGAGTGCCATCTTGAAGGCGGTGAGGTCTTCCGTCTTTTTCCTGATCTGTCACCTCCTTTCTAGTTGTCGGCAGTTGACTTGGTAGATTGCAGTTCCTCAGTGAACCAGCTGGCTCTTTTGGTTGGTCCTTTGAGTCTGGCTGTCTAAGCGGGAGTGATTTTGTCAGAGCATTCTGTAATCCACTGGGAGAAATTTTTTTCTGCTAGTTCTGGGTCCATTTTAGGGTCTGAGAGGTGGGAGCAGAGAGCATTGTTCTACTGGTCTTCTGATATCTTTTTCCAATCTCTGCGCGTGGATCTGGGGGGCATGGAGTTGGTGGGTCCTGAGATGGTGAAGTAGATGTTGTAGTGGTAGGACCAGGTGAGTTGTGTGGCATGGCTGTACTTGACTCTGTCACTGGAGGTGAAGATGTGGTCCTGCAATGTGGGTAGCGTCAGTGACAAGCTGTCTGAGGCCGATGTTGTTCATGATCTCCAGGAGGTCAGTGGTGTTGGTGTTGCTGGGGTCGTCAAGGTGGAAGTTGAGGTCTCCTAGGAAGATGTAGTGCTCGGAGTTGATTGTGATAGGGATGATGAGGTCTGGGATGGCATTGCAGAAGCTGAGGCGTGGTCCTGGTGGTCTGTAGGCAAAGGTACCTCTGATGGTGCCATTTCCGTCTGTGTGGAGTTGGAAGTTGAGGTATTCTATTATTGGGGTCAGGTCATCTGGGGATGTCATTTAGTGGATAGTGTCCTTGTAGATGATGGCGATTCAACCTCCATGTTTGATTGTTCGGTCATGGTGAGTTATCTTGTAGCCTTCGGGATGGCGATGTCTGGTGCAGAGGCAGGGTTCAGCCAGGTCTCAGTGAGGGAGATGAGGTCCGGATTGAGGGATGAGATTGTGTCCCAGATCTATGTGGCATGTTTGTCGAGTGATCGTGCAATGAGTAGAATGCACTCAAGTTTTGCCGTGGTGGTCTTGGTCGACGTGGTGGACTCTGACACATTTGCTGTGTCTCTAGTGGTGGTGGCTGCTTCAGTGGTGCAGATGAAGTGGCAGTGTCAGCAGGAGAAGGATCCTCTGGTGGTGAGTGGGGATGTGCGGCAGCAGTGGTTGTTGGAGCATCCGGGGTCCAGGACTAGGAGGTGTGCGGTGGTGTAGCTTCGTGGGGTGGAAGAGCCAGGGGTCCTGGCACTGAGCACGGACGGGTGCAGATGGGCTTGCCTTTGGTGCGCCGGCTGCGCGCGTCAGCTGCATTGGCCTCCATAAGTAGTCCTAGGAGGTGGGAGTGGCCGGCACGGAGACAGGAGGGTGGGAAGCAGGGAAAACTGGCAGGAAAATCAGCAGCAGCAACAGTGGCAATACCAAGCGAAGAACACTGAAAAGTAAAGAAAATAGTTAATAAATGAGTGAGGAGAAGCAAAACAAAACACAATCAGCGTAAACAGTGCAAATAGTGAACAAATGGATGAGGAGAAGCGAAACAAAACAAAATCAGCATAAACACCGCATATAATGAAGAAATGAGCAAGGAGAAGCAAAACAAAACAAAATCAGCGTAAACAGCACAAATAGTGAACAAATTCATGAGGAGAAGCAGAACAAAACAAAATCAGTGTGAAAAGCACACTACGGTGCAGCCAAGGTCCCCACAACGAGACCAAACAGGAGAGCGCGGGGGCTGCGGCGCGGTCACCCAGCCTCGACGATAGACTCTAAATTAAGCCTGACTACTCTGTGCCAAGCTACCAGAGGGTTTAGTACAGGTTAATTTAGTGTTGGCTTGTGCCACACCCTGACAAGGATTGTGGTTGCTGCTTGACCAGGGCTCACACCTTAGTCAAGCAAACAACCCAATTTCTTACAGACACCATTTGGGCAATCCATTTAGTTAGACATTAAAGTAGTCTGATTAGACATTTGTCATCACACCCACTGCAACTAAACATTCCTTCAAAGGAATGAAAGGGAGCATTCACCTCAGTTCCCTAACTGGATTTAAAGGCTAGTTTGAATTGCAAAGTCATTGATAAGGTATTAAACATGATACAGAAGCATCTTAAGTGTTTATGGCGTAGATCACCACTCCAACCACCATGGCTACTTACTACCCTGTAGCCATCTGTGCAGCACTGGAGATTGTCTAATTAAGTAAACGAGATAAGTCATCACGCACCACAGAGTGTAGAACTTAGAGGGTCATCATAATCCGAAATCCAAAAGTATTTCATTGTCACTGCCCAGTGCTTTCCCATTGATGCCTAAATGCTACGAAGGAGTGAACTCATTCAGAGCCCTTTCCTGATAGAGTAGTCGACTAGAATCTTGATAATAGAAGCTCATGGTCAAAACTAATGAACATAACTATCTTGGTGCTCAATAACAGTGACTCATTTTATCGACCTCAGGAGGATAAAAGACTGAGTGGACCCACCTGGATTTGAACCTGTGACCATAAGGTCAAACACAGGCCCCTACAGTGGACTCATTAGTCCACTAAGTCACCAGACCACAAACACCATCAGGGTCATCTGATCTGTCTACATGTCGCAAGATGCCAACCCACATCATCAGCAGGACTTTCTCCATTCCATCTTAGAACCCGATTCACCAACGGCATTTTTGGTCTTAAACATGCCCTTACACACTTATGGACAAAAATATCTTAATTTACACCTGCCATTCCTGGCAGGTGTTAATGAATTTTCTACTGCAGATTTCTTCATTGCGAGTGCGGAGAAAATTGCAGTAATAAGTCACATACGAGCTGTAAGAAGTGGGTATTACAAGGTGCGGGTAGACTTGTAGGTTTCGAAGTGGAGACAAACATACATCTGTAGGTATTCACAAACTCCAATTCTGACCTCTTTCCAGCAAACCCCAGATTTGATGGCGTAACAGGGGTAGGACTTTCTCCATTTGGAAAAAAAGAAAGAAAGAAAATCTACATTTGCACAGGGGCTTCATTCCCAAGTCCTTACATCTGTGCTAGGTAGATTTCCACACAAGGGGAATAAGAGCCCATGAGACATGCCCCATGACATTACCAGTAGTACATATGCACCTGGCACAGCTTAGCAGGTGTACTACCTGGTATGTTTGTGAATTCCCAAAGGTAGTAGATCTGCATTGGTATGTTAGCATACTTCATTTCTGAGTACAGATGTACTACTTTTTTCATGATTTGGGCCTTGAGTATTTAAACAGAGTGCAATGGCAGAAAACATGGAACTTATCGAGTTGTTCCTGCAATAAACCGCAGGCCCATTTCACCAAGACCTTGGAAACTGTGGGCCAAACATTACCAGTGTCACCAGGTACCAAATACACTTTCTTCAAAATCCAAGCTATCCTGCCAATCTTCAGACCACTACCGAGTCAATATTGTGATAACGGCGACAAGTTCTGTGATTTCCTCTTCTAATTCACAAGTTTCCAGCTATGAATAACACCAGACAACAGGTGCTGAAAGCCCATCTTGTCGTTTCAGAGCTATAATGTTTGCTCTAGAGCAGCATCCAATGCGATCAAATAGTTTTCATGACACTTTCTTGTCCTCACTCTTTGAATGTAAAACTTTCTATATAATGCATATCTTGGGTTTTATTCCTAGCATTCTCTACTTAGCAGGCTAAGGTAACAGGTGAACAACACATTTAGTGAGAAATCAGGTTTGTTAGTTACCTGGATTGCTCCACTTATATTTTTATATTTTAACAAAGAAGGAGGTAAGTTTATGTTCTATGTAGGAAGTGAGATACTTTTGCAAATATAAATTTATCCTAAACTTGAATAATTCCTTTCCTAGGTTCAATGCTTCTGTTGCCATGAAAATCTATTTGAAATGGCCTTGCAATGGGCTGAACAGGTTTGATCTATCTATCTATCTATCTATCTATCTATCTATCTATCTATCTATCTATCTATCTATCTATCTATCTATCTGTCTGTCTGTCTGTCTGTCTGTCTGTCTGTCTGCCTGCCTGCCTGCTTGCCTGTCTGCCTGCCTGCCTGCCTGCCTGTCTGTGTCTGTCTGTCTGTCTGTCTGTCTGTCCGTCTGTCTGTCCATCTGTCCATCTATCTATCTATCTATCTATAGCCAATCCCCGATGCTCACAGCTAAAGGCCATGGTTTGAGGGGGGCTGGCCATCCATGAAGCCAACCCCCTGTTGCCCACTGGGGGGTTGGCTTAGTGGCACAAGGGAGTGGGGCCCAGGGCTTTACTGGATGACACACACTGCAGCAGACCTTGTGAAGGCCAGGTGAAGTGAGAGGTTGGCCGCCTATTGGGTCTGGCTGTCCACATGGGGTTAACCGCCAGTGGGCAGAGTGGAGCGCAGGCCAAACATAACCAAAAATATTGGTTGGCTGAATATGATTAAAAAACAACAGAAATTCACTGAAATCAACAAAGATAAAAGTGATGTTCAAATTTGATATTGGAATGAGATGCTATCTTATGTTAAAAATCATAGCAAATCACTGAAAAAGCCAAAGGTGTCTTTTGAGATGTTATCAATGATGTCATTTAACTTGTTATGAGTGATGTAATATGTGAGAAGATATGCAGTGCATGACAGGGCTCAAGTTATAGTAATCTGAGTAAACTATAACTGGTAATTTCAGTGTATTTTTAAACATTTAGGTCTAAAGTTAGACTTCAAGTCTAAAGTTAGACTTCAGGTCTAAACTTAAACGTAAGGACTAAACCTAGACTTCAGGTCTAAGTTTACCTTTGTGAATTGGGCCCTTACTGTTTTTTTTAATGTGCATTTTGGGCTACTGCACTTCCTGCAGATCCCCAAAACATAAATAAATGTTTGGTGGTGTCCCTGTCTTTTGTAGAGGCAACACCAATAAAAAAATATTTGCTTAAAAAAAGCATTATGGGGTGCTCCTTGTCAGCACAGTGAATAATAAATGAGTGGCTCTGGATGCTCATTTATTATTCACATTAAAAAAAAGTCAGAGTCCCGGTGCCAAACGAGGAAACCTACATCTTTCCTTTTCGTTGGGGGCTGCGGGGGAGCCCAAGGGCTCCACGGACCAAGAAGGCCCCACTTGCAGGACCCAGCCACTTTATTTGTAGGTGGGTGCCCACCCAGTGAACCAACACTCCAGGGGTCCTTGGGGGCCATTGGAGGAGCTCTAAGGCCCCTGCGGCCAGTTCCACTTGTAGCGGCCGCCCACTTTCTTTTTAGGTGGGTGCCCAAGTATCCACCCAGGGCACCCACACACCCTCACTGAGGGCTACGGGAGTGCCCCAAGGCCCTAGGGCCACAGCCAGCTTCCCAGCCACCACCATCCTGGGTGCTAATGGGACCCGGCAATTTGTCTTTACTCCCACCCAGTTTGGAGCAGCATTTTTTTACTGCTCTGCCGGGTGGGAGCAAAGTTGAGTTCCCTGCCTGGGAGAGTGTGGGCAGGGTATGCTCACACTTTCCCAGGCAGGGAATCCCAGTGTCTCGGGAGTAGGTTCCACAAGACACTGTGAAGTATCGTGCCCTGGAGGATGGGGTCTCTGGGGCCCAAAAGTGTCTTGGGGATGAGAGCCACACACCTCCTCCCCTTTCATTACAATTTGGCCCAGGGGAATGGGGTTCCTGGAGCCCTAAAGTGGCTAGGGAAGGGAGCCGCATATCCCCTACCCTAAGTTTGTAATTTGGCCCTGAAAGACGGGGTCCATGGAGCCTCATAGAGACTGGGGGAGAGGTGTCAAGCGCCACTCTCCCCATTTAGTAATATGTCAGGCCCCGGGGATACGGTTCCAGGGGCCATAACTGGCTCGGGGAGGGGGCCCCACATTAGGCCGCTCCCCAAAAATTAATGTTTATTGACCCCCGGGACGTGGCCCACCCTGGGAGTCATATTAATTTCAATAAAAATGGCGGCAGACATTTTATTTGCCACAATCCCACAGAGGTACTGCAAGAGTCCCATGGGACCGTGACAAAAATGAAACAATTCGTTTTACATTTTGGCCTTGGAGGGGAGAGCCCTCCCCACAAGGGCTATAGGGGTATGTTATTCCAGCCCTGCCACATTATATCTTTTAAAAAATATTTTTATGACAGTAGACTAAGTCCCCGGTGTCCTGTAATGGCTGCAGCAACATTTTCTTTTATGTTGCTGCCAGCCAATCAGACTGCTTACTCCCATGGTGGCACAAGGGAAAAAAAGGCCAATCAGAATGCTCTCTTTTTTTAAGTTGAGCTCGCGGGACTTTCGTGAGAGTCCCTCGAGCCCAACCGTCCAGAGATACAAATAATTTTGTACCTTAATTTCTCAAAAACCACTGAACAGATTTACACCAAATTACAAAACACATGCGTTCTTGACCTAGATCTAGCCTTCTGCAAAATTTGGTGTTATTCTGCTCAGGAATTTTTGCGATATCGCATTCCAAAAAAGTCTATGGAAAATGCATTGGGTTTTGCATTTAGTATCCTCCCTTTTTCTTGGCCCTACAGAAACGCAGACTTAATTATAACTACCCAGTGGTGACCGCCACTGGGTCATATATAGATGTTTATATATATATATATATTTAATCCTATATTTTTTCGATTTGATCCTCGCCCTTTATCAGTTTGAGGGCATTCACAGGTGTTTGATAAGTAGAATACAAAGAATATGACAATGAATATTATACACATGGTCATGGAAAATGGAGGAAAGGAAATGTAGTTCTTCTGGTTTGCCCTGAGTTCCCAGGTAACTGCTTCACTACTAATAACTAGGGTGGCCGACTTTAAAGCTGGGGAACCAGGTTCGAGTCTGGTGGGAGGCTCAAGCATCCTGTGATTCTGGTCCAATCACTTAATCTCCCCATGCCTAAAAATGAATATGTCTGTCTGTAATGCAACTGGTGCTCATGTAAAGCGCTCTGATACCTTCGGGTCGAGTTTCCGCTATATAAAGCTGCAAAAACGATTGACTAACTGGGTGGTTCTGTTAAGGCTACTGGTAGAACTAAAGATAAAGCTGCACGAATTGCATTATTCAGTTCCAGAATGGTTCCTCACAGGAGCCACTTCTTTAAGTATTTAATCTTGCAAAGCAACTAAATGAATAAAAGATTTGCTGAGGATCCTGATTAGCTGTATTGTCTCGTGAAGGTTTGTCTTGTAGCATAATGTTATTTTCGCCACTAATTCCTACTTTTTAAAATTACTTGATTAAAGGATCATTGACGTTCAGAGTGCTTTTATATTGATTGTCCATTAGAGGTGTGACATTTGTAAAGTGTTTTTTAAGAGCTTCTCACCCCCAAGCTATATTGAAACATATTAAAGTTAAAAGATACAATAAAAACAATTGAACCTAGAGCAGTCAACACTTGTGAAGATTTGTAGCGCTATCAATAAAAATTCAATTATCCAGAACCATTTATAACTTGCTGAGTGTACTGATTCTTGGGATAAGGATACATCATCCACAACAATGTCACCTAATAAAGGCAAATCATTACAGAACATGTCATCTAGAGATTATGAAGAAGTATGTAACTTTGAAACATCCCACTGCAGAAGGCTATTGGACACTATCGTTTCAGACTTTGTGAAGTTTTTTGTCTGACGAACCGCAGTATTTCACATTTTCTTATTCACACTATGTAAGGGTACATCTTTATAGCTTATGTATCATCAGTATACCTGCATACTTAAATTACACTCATTTATTTGGTTCCTTCATAAGGTATCTTTTATTTTTAAAACAAGGTCCTTAAATATTTTTTTTTTTTTTTAGCATAATGCCTTTACATTTAAACGATTATAATATTGATAAAGCTACTGTAAAATAGGACCAGTGCTGAGAAGAAGGTAGTGCTATATGAAAATAGAAATACAACAGTGAAACCCGATGCGGCGCACAATAACAAGGATTACCCCAAAACTAAGGGAAGGAAGACACGTGTCATCTGGAGAGACATAGGAGCATATAATACCTGCTGGCATACAAATGGCACAGCAACAATCTAGACGGTAGTGCTGATTCCTCAAAAAGACAATGCGCTCTCACGGATTCCATCCCGATTGAGACACTGCCTTGATCCCTCCATACATCACTGGTGCATTGCAGTGGGTGCTGCAGTCATCACTTTGTCTACCAGAAGCCAGAACTGTCTGCCACCTTAGAGAGGATTAAGACCCTCCCTCACATACGTGGAGGGGTAACAGAACCCTTCATCAAGCTTTAAGAGGAGGCCACCTACGAGCACATTAAGCATACTCAACCCACCATGATCGCTACACCTGCACCAAACTCTGAATCACGGCGCATATATCCTTTACCTTTGCATACGTACATGTTCAAGGCCAAACGCGCATGTCAGCTTCTATTCTCAGAGGTAGTAGCCAATCGTTCCAAACAGAAACCCCCAACTGCAGAGATCACAGATGCACCAGAAGTGCGAGATACAGCTCTGGCGATGCTACTCCAAGAACTGCAGACACCAAATTCTCAACAGGGACTGTCAATTCAGCATTGACAACTAATACCGCAGAAGTACCATCTCTGAGGGGTGGGGTGCATCAGCATGTCTAGATAACAACAATGGAACACAAAACTGCGGAAGTGGAAAAGAGACTAGACACATAACCAGAATGGGGCCTAGAACTCTGGAGACTTCATCAGAAAACATCGACCTAGAAGTCTGCAGTAGGAGAGATAATGTGCATATTTCAGAGATCAGGTGGAAAAGGATGACGCATACTTTTTTGAGTAATTTGTTACCCAAAATGTTGAACGTTACATCTGATGGAGTTACAATGAGCACATAGAGTTCAATCCTGCTACACATCTATCAGCGCACCCCCAAGACAAATCCTAATGTGCTGTGTCAGGCACCAACCAGCAAGCATCTGAGATCACCATTGCATCAAAAAACATGGGCCCTATCAACTTCAGAATCACCAGGTATATTTCTTTGCAGAATTTCTCATGAAACTAACCACAAGAGGAAACGCTTCCTGGCACTCCATCCACGATGAGAAGAGACATTAAATATGGCCTACTGGCACCAGCCATGATGCTGATTATGGTCAATGGGCCACCTCAAAATAGGCTGACACAGAGAAACTAGAAAGGATTCTATCTGAAATCGAAGAAGTGGATATGGATACAGCACCGCCGGAATCAGACAAGCATGACAAGACGGGACATAAAGCAGAAAGACCAAAGGATAAAAGGATAACGGTCTTGAGGGACAGCTACATTGGGAAAAGGTGAAGCAGAAATGGACACAATGAGGAAAACAGTGGCAATCCATTCTGATCTAAGACAAATCTCGTTCTCATCTTAAATTGTGAAACAGCTCAGACAGTATGAGGGTATGCCCCACCCCTGCCCTCATTCTTCTCACCTTTATTAATGCATTACAGATCCCTGGATATGGGTAAGGTGCCTATGATGGTGGATCCCTTGATGATCAGGTACTTACAAGGGTTCCATAGAGTTGTAATGGGAGGATCTACGGTGTGAAGTAAACTTCAGTGAAATGACTCAGGAGACAATGATGGTGGTGATAGGATGGCGGGTGGGTCACATATAGCCTGAAGCTTCGCAAACCACTATTTACAAAGTATGACAGGGTGGCTACTCCCAGCATCTGCTTTGTTGTAGGTAACTAGTCCTTAATTATAAAGCCTCAAGAATACAACAACCTAATGGATGCCCTAGTCATTCAATGAAGGCTCGGAGGCCCTGCTGCCCTCGATCTGGCCGCCAAATCACAAAATCCAGGCCCACAGATGTAGTGAATAGCTAAGCTATGCATATAGGTAACATTTTGTAGGAATTGAAAGATACCCTCTTGGTAGGCTGGAGTGAGGTGGCCAGTTTATGTACACATAGATAGGTTTATTGAAGAAGTTACAGCTTATGTTACAGGTAACAAGTTACATGGTAAATACCCCACCAGGAGCAGCATCCTTACGGCTGAGCTACCTCTCTCTAACTGACTCTCTTGCAGGAACTCATCAACATTCCATGACATCATACACTGGCTGAGCAGCAGAGAACAGAGACAGTGGTGTAGGAAGGGGGAGCGGTGGGTGCGGGCCGCCCTGAGTGTCATCACTGAGGGGGGGGGGTGGTGATAAAATGGCAAAAATATGTGTTTTAAACACATATTTTTGCCATTTTGTCAAGCGGGGGATGACAAGAAATTTTCCGCAACGGGTACCACCTGTCCTTGCTACGCCACTTAACAGAGAATCTATGGAGAGAATGCATTCCAGCTAACAGCAGGCTATAATACATCTCCTCCTCTTAAAAAACAATAAAAATGCAACAGGAAACGTAAAATAGAAATACTATGACCAATAAGTCCTATAAATTATTCAAACAGCATAAATAATTCAGACAAGTCACAAAACATAACTTCACCACTTACTCCCTGCCGTGGACACTCGCCAGACCTGGGACATATGGGTAATGCACCAGCTACTGTACACTTTTGCATATAGGCAGTACCAGACAAATACATGGCAGGAGCAGGGAAATACACCCACCCTCTACGGCACACAGCTTTGGGAAACATACCACACTCTACCCCTCAACTGCATACTCTTGCAGAACCGGATAAATACATGGCAGGACCAGGGAAATACACATGCTCTCTATTGCACACACTTTTTGGAAACATAGTACACGCTCCCCCTCAACTGCATACTCTTGCAGGACCAGGGAACCCCATTTCATACACTCACCCTCTACTGCATACCTTGCAGGACCAGGGATAACTACACTATAATGTGCCTTCTACTATGCACCCACACAGGACCAAGGTCACACTTCATACATCACATTTCAAGCACTTACCCTCTACTCCATACTCTTGCAGGACCAGGGATAACTACACTAAAAGTGCCTTCTACTGTGCCCCCACACAGGACCAACGTCACATTTAATACACTCGCCCTCTACTGCATAACCATCCACAGAACCAGGGACACAAAACACTGACTCAATCATAGCCACTGCCACTCACAAATACCCCTGCACAGTCCTGCAAACTCCTGCACACAAAAACTCCTGCAATCAGCATGACATTTAAAAAAAATGGCAAACCAAACGTCCTCCCCTATTGTGAGCAATATCACATGTGAATATGACACACAGAACCCATGAAAACATGTACTGTGGCAGCAAAATCAACATGACATTAAAAAAATAACTCTCACCCGAACATACACCAACACTACACAGTAACAGCATGAACTCATGTGTAAGTCCTTTCTCAAATCTGAATGCACCGCAATCCATCATAGCCACTGAATAATACTACTCTCTTCCTGTATTCAGCCACTAAGAGGATGGTCTCTTCTCTATTTTAACTATTCCCTCCACAGGTAGCAGGCACAAACTTCACTCCTCTCCAAGAAATTGGACCACAGAGTAAGGATTCAACAGTTCTTTTTTTTCCCAAGAGTTGCGCTGATGGTTAATGCTCCAATTCTAAAAAGAACAATTGATGGACAGAATGCAGAACAATGTCATACATTCTCCCCAGTACAGAGATCTGGGCCTAAATAAATCGTTTTTTTGCTCACCATGCCATTCCAATTTGAACCCAGCCATATGCAAATCAGTCTTGACCCTTCACCCAATGGGAACAGTGCAGCCCGAACTGCCAGGCCAGGTCCGCCCTGGACTGGAAACAAGCATCCTAGGACCGGTTTCAGGGTTTCACCCCTCATCATCCAGGATAGCTTGACTCCAGTGGCATGGAGAGCACGGGACCCACGTCTGGGCATACCCGTCCCACTCGGGGTGACAAATGCAAAAAGAACAATTGATGGACAGACAAAACTTGTAAACCTGGGAATGCGGCAAAAAGATATGCCTCCCCAAGTGAGCGTGTAACAAGGAGAAATAGCTGCATTTCTCATCGTTTTTTCTTCCTTCTATGTGTGCTGCATTCTGCAGCACACATAGAAGGAGGAAAAGCCTCTCAGGATTGTTTTTGTGCAAGAAGGTGCTTCTTCCTGCACAAAAACAATCCTGCCTACAACACAGGCACTTTTGCAACTTGGTGCAAGGGTGCCTGCGTTGGTGCTTGGCTGCAGAAATGGCACCAGGTCAGGGGGAAAGTACAGGAATGCACCATATTGGATAAGTGCAGCTGCCCTGTGCCAGAAAGGTAATAAATATGGCCCTTGATTTATAGGGGGGGAATCCCCACGTCTCTTACAAATGGTGTTACATGAGAAATGTAAAATAACACATTGTTGAATTTTCTTTGTTTTACTTTTTCTGTTGAAAATCTAATAAAGAAATATGTTTTTTTTTTTTTAAATAACCACTATATTGAGACTATTTAGCACGCAGCAAGTTGGATTTTGAAAGTCATGTTAAGGCAGATGGAATTCTGTTTCAAGACCTGAGACTCGGTTATGACTGGATCCTTTTACAGTATTTCTTAGTAGCATAGAATAAAGATAACATCAAAACATTCAACACGAATGCTACACATGTCCAATAACAACCCATTTTCAGCAGGCCAGACATACAGAGGTCATGACCTCACAAGTGACACCACCATGACCACCTAGCCAACGTATAAATGGTCCTGACACAATGCACACTTTTTCTTATTTGCTTCTCGTGTGAAAGGTAAGTGTGCTTTGTGTTCCAAAACTTACACTATTTTTCCATATGTTTAATTGAGGCTTACACTTGAGGTTTATTCTTTCCCAGTTCCACTTTCTTTGTAGTGTGCTTGGGGTGGAGGCATTCAGCATTGCTTTTGCTCCGATTTCGGTGGTGGTCTTGGTCCACATTCTCGCTCCCCAATCCGACTCCTACTGATTCCTTACTATTGTGGCATTCTCTGTGTGGGAGATTCTGCCCCCTTGGCCGTCGTTTGTTCTTGGCCCGTCGTTTGTTCTTGGCCCGTTGTTTGTTCTTTGGCCAGTCGCCTTATGCAGCTTTTTCTGCACCTTATCATTCAGCTTACTTTGAGCCGGTGCTTTCCGGTGCTGAGCACCCGCACTTAATTGGTTTCCGGTGCTCGGCACCTAATTGTCAACACCACACTTATGGCAGTCTGCCACAGGGTGGCGCTGCTCATGTAATTTAGAGATGAGCAGTATAACAGTTGTTTAGGAAAACAATATACATAAAAAAATTGCAAATACCTGCCTCCCCAGCCAGTCCTTTGGCTTTGGGGGCCTGGAATAATCTGAACTGTCACATTTACATGTGAGAGAGATGGTTAGTAGTTGTTTTGGCAGCAATGCCAAGGGAGATGAGTGGTGCAAGCTGCAGTGGCCTCCTGGCCAGAGCCCTGGCACTTAATATTTTACAAATTAAGCACTGCTTACGTGGCGTTCGTAGACCTCGCACTTGTCTTTTCAAATGATATGAGCATTGTTGAGGGAGCTCCATGTTTTCCTAACAGTTTAGTTTAATTTACTTTTGGTTTGAGGTTAGAAAAGGAGTATCCGTTTTTATGTTTCCCTCTTGTCCTTGCCAAAAGGTTGGTTTTCTTTGAGAGTATTAGGATTTGCAGGCTTGTACTCTGCTTGCATGACTACCTATTTATGATCTATTGAAAATACTTTAGGAATTTGTAAGGGATTATCCGGATTTGTTTTCCTCTGCATTTATTTTAATTGGGAGGCACTAAGAAGAGTAGAGTAAGGAATCCGACCCTTCTTAAGTCTGGGCTGATTTTGGAACCAATTGGGACCGACACCTTTATGGATGAAGTAGAACAAGTTCAGAGGAAAAGGCAGCTAAAGGTGGTTCCCAGTTTCAGGTGAAGAAAGTAGTTCAGTCAACAGTTGGTGCTGCTGTGAAGCCTGTGAAAGAGACTGGAGGCAACTTGATTGCAGCTTCATTTGATATGTTGCAATTTAGTTTGCTGTAGTCCTCAGGAGGAGGCGTTCTTTTCACAAGTGCAGCTTGTACTCTGGGGTTGCTCAGGAAGGCAAAAAGTGTTGCTCTGGAAGGCAAAAAGTGTTCCAGAAAGAGGATAACATTTCTGAGAACAATGCAAAGGTGGGAGCTCCTGTCTAGCAGACACTCCTACTAGTACTGGTGTTTCTGATGGGGTAATTCTGGATGCTTTGGATCAACCTTCTTTTCACCCCAGTGTCATTTTTGATCCAAGATCAAGCCAACATACTCCATCCCTTTCAATTTTTGATTTTGTAGCCAAATGTATTTGTTCCCCTTTGGACAAGTTCAATAGGAATAAGTTGCACTCGGAATAGCCAAGTCCTTTCATGCCCCATAAATTGTCATCTACACCAGATATTGACCCTGCAACGTTTGCCTTTTTGACAAAGAAGGATGAGAAGCCAAAAAAGGGAATTGCTGCAGCCATGCAGTTATATCAGTGTAAGTTGTTGAATATTGCTGGCAACTTTCCCAAATATTAGAGCATCAAAAACAAGGTGATGGTTGGAATTCTTGAATTAATCTCAGCCACTGACAATCGCTCTGGGCTGAATACCAATACATGGTTTTACTCCAATCCTGGATACAGTATTCTGTGATGCTCTGGTCATTAGGGAAGCGTATGTGGCTTAACGGCTAGAGCAGCCGTCCTTGAACCAGGTTCGAGTCTGGTAGGAGGCTCAAACATCCTGTGATTCTGGGCAAATTACTTAATCTCCCTGGGGCAGATCTACAAGGAAGTGCTGCAGCGTGGCAACGCAAGCCCTTTGGCTGCGCCACGCTGCAGCACTTCCGAAGCACAGGAATGTGACATATTTACAATAATATGTCGCATTCCTGTGCTTCCCCCTGCGCTGGCGCACAAACTGCAGCCATGCGCTGGCGCAGGCACCCTTGCACCATGGTGCAAGGATGACTGCGTCATGGGGGAGATTGTTATTGTGCAGGAAGGGGCACCTTCCTGCACAAAAACAATCACTGCTGGTATTTTCCTCTTTCAATGCGTGCTGTAGAATGCAGCACGCTTTGAAAGAGGAAAAAACGAGGAGAAATGAAAACATTTCTCCTCGTTGCGCCTCGGAGGCGTAGCATTGACACGCATTTCCAGATTTACGATTCCTCGTAAATCTGGAAATATGTCTCCTTCCATGGGTGTTGCGTGGGAACACCCACAGCAACACCCATGGAACGCCCCTTCCACGCAAAGTGCTGCGTGTGAAGGGGCCGTAATTACAAGGAGAGGAAAAGTCACGCAGGGTGGCTTTTCCTCTGCTTGTAAATATGGAGAAGTGAAATGTGCCTCCAGGACGTCACAAAAAGTGACGTACTGGTGGCGCAGGGGGCTCATAAATCTGCCCCCCTGTGTCTAGAAATTAATGTGTCCATCTGTAATGCAACTGGTGCTCATGTAAAGCACTCTGATACTTTCGGGTCGAGTTTGCGCTAAATAAAACTGCAAAAAAATATATATATTACACACCAGAATGCTAAATAGAATGTATTCATTTGAAAACAGGCCAGTTGAAGAGGCTTGTGTGCCACCAGCAGCTCGGAGCTCTTTCTTTAATTAACGTACCTTTGTCTACTTCATCTCCAGTGCTGTTTCGTTGGTTAAGTCACAACGGGGCATATTATCAAGAAACGGCGTTAAAATTATCGCTGCTTTAGCGGCAGAAAACTGCCGCTAAAGCGGCGATAATGGGCTTGATAATATGCCCTTGAGAATTCCAATAGAAGCCCATGTTCTGGTGTCAACATGGGCTTCTATTGGAATTCTCAAGGGCATATTATCAAGCCCATTATCGCCGCTCTAGCGGCAGTTTTTTGCCGCTAAAGCGGCGATAATTTTAACGCCGTTCTTGATAATATGCCCCTACATCTTTCTGATGAAGAGCGAAAGAGCTGCTGAAATGGACCTGCATGCACTCGATCACCCTCGGGAAAGCTCTTCAATCTCCCTCGGGAAAGCTCTTGCTCTTTACGTGACTGGAGGCAGTGTTTTTTTGGTAACTCAGTAAATCTGCTGCTTATAAGAGGTTGGAGTCAGTGTGCTATATGCTGTTTGGTAATGTCAAGGCTTCCATTTCAGTGAAATACAGAAAGATCCAACAATGAGAATTGATCCAAAGCTGGCAGAGATGTCAAATAAGGAGCTTTGGCTGGATGCAGAGGAGCATGTATTTTGGGAGAGATTTGTAAAGGTGATAGCAGGATATATTCTGGGTTTCACTTCCCTTGAGAAAAGCCAGCAGAATTTTAGGAAGGTGTTCAACACTTGTGTTTTTGGAAATTCCAGCCAAGTTAGAGGTCACTCTTTCAGTTCTCCACAACAGAGCTCCTTCAAATCTACCTTCTATGCTCCCAGAGAAAGGCATTCTTCATCCTTCAACAACAGAGGAGATGATATGCCATTTACCCTTAGCGTGGGCGTCAGTGGCAAAGAACATGCTAAAGAGATAGGGCCGCTGTTGCCCTAAGAATGTAGGCCATCTTTGATCAAGTCTTTTTTTGCCAAGAAAGTTATATGTCAGACTTTTATTCTTTCTCTGACAGTCTGCACTGATTATGTCAGCTTCTCATGTTTTACAAATTGTAAGAGGGTACAAAATAGAGTTTTAATCTCACCCAGTTCAGCTAGCTCCTCTTTGTCCAGTGATTTTTTTTTTAAAGCACAAAGAGGTTTAGCGTATGAAAAGGTTCAGGAGTTTTTATGCAAAGGAGCGATTTAGATAGTGCCGGATCATGCACAGGGTTTAGGTATCAATCTCTTTTTGGTGAGTAAGGAAGAAGAGAAGTTTTGCCCAGTGATAAGCCTCAGATTGTTGAACAGTGTTGTTCTGAATAGGCATTTTAAGATGGAGGGTATCCATTGTTTGCAGGATTTTCTGATAGATTGGATGGTGAAGGTAAAATTCAAAGATGCTTGTCTGTAATAACATGTTTTTCGACAGTTTCATTAGAAGCACTGGAAGAATCAGTTCAATACTTTCTTTTTGCCTGTCCTCAATCACCACATATTTTAGGAAACTACTGAACCCAGGCCCTATGGTGGTTAATGTACATGTTGACCATGTCTCACAGCAAGAGCAAGTTAGAGGGTCAGAAAATGATGGTGGTGTCCGTACTTCATAACTTGGAGTTTGTCATCAATCCTTAGAAGTTTGTGCTAATTTCATCATAGATGATCCAGTTTTGGGGATTTGTGATAAACTCTATGAAGACCTAATTTTTCCTTCTCCAATCAAAAATCTAGGCGATAAAGTAAGAAATTTATACTGTGCTAAAAGTGAACACATTTTCTCTGAGAAGGTTGGCTACGATTGTGGGGATCTTGTTTGCATCTATGCAGGCTATTTTCCAGCTTCTCTTCATTACACGGCTCTTCACAGTTTGAAGGCTCTGCATTTGAGGAAATATCTCCTGTTCTCCGCATTTGTCTCGCTTTCTGCAGATGCAAGGGAACAGTTGAGTTGCTGGCTCTTACTGATTGAGGCATAGAACTGAAGATATATTTTTGGCCTTGCACTAGATATTGCACTAGGTATTGTCTAATACCTGCAAGCTGTGGATGAAGGCTCATAGATGTCTTGACAACTGGCTAGTGATCTCTAGACAAAGCGTGGTCTCTTATAAACTACTTAAAATTCTTCGCAGGTTCCTTCTCTGTACAAAGTTAAATATAGGATGGATAAATTGCATACAGCTGCATATGTACAATGTCTGAGCAGTAACGAAATAAACAAGTTAGGGTCTCTCTCTCTCTTTTCCAAAGGTTTAGGGAATGTTGATAAAGTTTTGACATTTTTACCTAGACAGAGGGGTTATCTTAATGTGGAATATATCCTGGTTCTAGCCAACTCTGTTTCTTGTTGAGGTTGCAGGGTTCTTAAGAAAAGAAGTGACTGCTCTCTAGACCCACAAGTGTTTCAGTATCTCCACACTCCCAGGGACAGATCTCTTAGTTCTTCAGTTTGAGACCAGATTCGGGAGCAAAGACAGACAATGTGTTAATTTAATATTAATATAAAACACTCCACAGTACCTCTCCAAGAAACTCCTCATTGCGGGCACCACACGACCCCTGAGAAGCACCAACTCCCTCCTCCTTATACCACCACTGCATAAAAAGAAAGCCACACAATCACGCTCCTTCTCTGGTAATGCCCCTATCATCTGGAATGCCCTCCCAAAACCTGCGCTGCAACCCCTCCTATTTCAGCTTCAAAAAGACCTCAAAACCCACCTCCTCAATTATTATTGGGGATCCTAACCTGTGACCTGCACTCGATCTCCAATCTCACCATGTTATATTAGTCCAGTAATATTTGTCCATTTCATGTATAGCTCCTGCCCCTGTTTATCTATTTGATTCGTCTATCTAACTGTTTGATTTGTTTATCTACTTGATTTGTATATTTCACATGTTGTTGTCATTATCTCTTATCTACTTATACGCCATGTTTGGCCCAATTATCATTGGGGGTCCTAACCTGTGACCTGCACCTGATCTCCAATCACCATGTTACATTCTGTCCAGTATTATCTGTCCATCCCCCGAACATCATATACCTAGTTACTTGAAGTGTATAGCTCTTGAACCTGTATATTTATCTTGTTTTTGTATATTTCACACGTTGTTTCTTTATCTTTTTATCTACTCGTATTCCATGTTTGCGTTATATTATCTTCTCATATAAAGCACTCTGATACCTCTGGGTCTAGCCAGCGCTATATAAAACTCTCAAAATAAATAAAATAAAATAAAATAATATTGGAGTTTATCTCAGGGTTATGCATTCCTTCCTATTGCCATGATCCCCAGGATCTGGTTGTAAGACTGACGCAACTCCAGCAATGCATCAGAACACAGAGGTGAGTGCCATGTTAAAAGCCCTGCATCAATACATACGCCTGGTTTGAGAAGGAGTTGGGACTTTGACACAGTCAAGTGGTAGAGTGACGCAGTGAAAAGTTGTAAATTTCTCTACATCCGTTCTGCGTGGCTTTTTAACATGGGAAGGCCTACCCTGCATACATTAAACCTGGCGGAGGTATAATGTGACACTGGCCTCTACAAACTGACGCATTTGGCCCAATGCATCAGTTTGTAAATATGGAACAGTGTGGAGCACTGATAGCACCACCGCTGCATTAAAAAAAATGATGCTGCAGTGGCGCTAGCTCCTTGTAAATATGCTCCTCAATGTGCTGTGAATAAACAGCATATTATAGAACTTCAATATTGAACAACAGCAACAAACCTTTCTCATCTAGAACACCCAAAGAGCTGTAGTGGTAGTGTAATCACTTATGTTCCCTCTACCTTCCTGCTGCAAAACAAAGTGTCCTAGAGTGCGTATTAGTCAAGAGCTGGGGAAAACACAAAGCAGTTATCACCATGCCTTCAGGGCTGAATGGGCCATTTAATTTCACTAGACTAAGGCCCTCAGTCACTGTTCTAAACACTAGAGCATTATATACTGGTTTACGGCTGCCTCACACTCCTTATCAGGCCTCACTAAAGATAAACAAATGGTAAATAGCATGCCTTTGTGATGCAGGTACTGTCCCCTGCTTGACAACATTTATCATTGCTGTGAGTGAGCCAAAACCACCCTGTTTGGGACAGTAAGGCCTGTGCAGATTCTGGTATGGAAAGACACGTTTTAAGTTTGTCTTCAACAAAATAATTTTGATGGATGTTGCACGAGTTTGTTTCTTTCTGCTCTCTCTTCCATTGGGCATTTGACGTTTCTGATATCTGTCAATTTCGGTCTGTGCTGTTGCTCACTGTAAGTTTTCCCTTCAATTTTCAGTTTAGTTCACTGTATTCATATGTTTCATGCATATGTCATTACAATTAATGTACCACTGTAATGATGTTTGCTTCAGATGTTCAATACAGTTTAGGTACATCGTGACCTCAGGTACTAATAAATGTAGACATTTTAAATTTTATAGAGTTGAAAATGTTTTCCAGTTTTCCTTAAAAATGCACATTTTATTCTACTTCGTTGACAGTTGTAACAGCACAAACATCTAGCACAAATGCTGATTGAGTCAGAAAACAAGTACATTATTTTAAAACGACACTAAAATACAAAAATCTAATAGTTCTGGCCGTGTTACAACGGCAATTGCATGTGCTCCCAAAAGTAAACATAAACATGGCAGCTATATGATTGTAATGCAATTTTTAAAATTAAAAAATAACCATTTCGTATAATTTTAATTGGACCGTAACAGTATTTCCTAGCACACAGGAGTATATAGTGTTTTTATGTACATGATGGGGAAAATGGGAAAATATTATTCTTATTTGCACAAGGAAAAGGGACTAATGTGTTCGAATTGCAACTCAAATACCTATTTTAAGCACACAAGGATTAAAAAAAAAATAAGATAATGAATGGAAAATAAAAAGTATTGCCAAAGTAAAATGTACTGGTCCACCAGCCCTGTCTCCAGTGGATGTGCACAGGTGATCAGTCAAAATTATGCCAGTCACAGTGCAAGATAGCCCCCGGCTGAAGTGGGCGACCCATTGCCTTTTACCGAATGCTGTGGTGGGGGGAATGTAACGTGAATAAGAGCTGAACAGACCAACTGATGAAGAGAGCTGACTCAAAGCCAAAATATGTTATGCCATGTAAAGGTTACTTACACATCGCCTGTATACTGAAGTCTCTTTGTGCTACAATAACCTAACCATAGTGTCCGTTGCAGAAGCTAATTTAAGAATAAGGAAGTTTTCAAGCATTACCTGAAAATAATAGGTGAAGATTTTAAATTAATGGATAAGGGTAGAGAATTATTTTTCATAGTGACCGCAGTTGAGAAGGCACTGATGCCGAAGGTGACAGTTAGGTGACAGTTGTAGTTATAGGGATCATGAGAAGAAACATATCATTCCACTTTCAATTGTTCCAAAGAATTAATAAGCAATAACATGTGGGAAGTGTTGAAAAACAGCTCCATGGACTATGAACTTAAAAACATTCTTTAACCAGAAGCCTATGTAATTGTTTTAAGAAAGGTGAAACATTTTGGGATTTTGGAACCGTGCAAAACAAATGGGCAGCTACATTATTTCAGAGATTTGTCAGGCGCTGAGAAGAGGAAATGATTGAACATATGCATTGATCTAAGGAACATGAAATGTATTAAATATGGATGGCAGCATATTTTATGTAGTTTTCAAATGGAAGAAGCAGATGCTTGAGATCTTGGAAGCATGACGGCCAAAGATAAATTGGCATCAAGCTAGATTTAAAAAATATTAGACTGTGGTTGCAGAAGGAGGGCAGGGACTCATTAAGACCAGATTAAAGAATCCAGGGCGTCTGTGCCCTCAGGGATAATCAGCAGCTCATTCTTCACTGGATTTCATTTCAAGCAGTTCTGTCACATTCATCAGCATACAAGATGCAGATTCTGAGCCAGGAAAGAAGTTATCTGATTTGTCCTTCATGAACCCAAAGATCATTTGTGTCTCTTCTGAGTACATACAAAATTTTGCACCCACTTTGGGCTAAAGGGGGCATGTTAATATTGAATAAAAGGGGAGAAAGTTTTACACCATGTTGAACCACATGCTTGAGAGCTTTCAGTTCATATGTGTACAGAAGAATTGCCACAATTTGATAAGCATGTATTTTTATATATGATTGTTTTACATGAGGCAAGCAAGACAACTAAAGTTGACCCTAGGCCAGGCCTAAAATGTACTCCATGCATGCATCGATATGCATGAAGCTCACATTAGAACCTATATGCCCTGTACTTATTTTTAGCGACTTTGATGTCCAACCATTGCTTAGCCTCTTTCACAGACCAATATTATAAGCATTTGAGGTGGCTTCAGACATTATAGTTCCAGGAGTTGCTGTACAGTTCTCTAGGTTCCTGATATGCCATCGTGCAGGTAGTCTCTCTCCTGAATTTGAAATGTGAAAATCAACATAAATACATATAATATTGTAAACAAAATAAACATTGTGAAGTTCCCACTCTGAATTGGTTAGTAAAATCCGTTTTACACGGTTATAAGTCAAGTCTTCTCTTCTAGAACTTACCCTTTCATATACCATGTTGTTTAATTTGAGTGTAGCTTTGCGATGATAACTTGCTTTAGATGTAGCACAATATACCACACTCCTGCCATTTATTAGTGCTGTAAGTACTGTGATTTAGATATAGGTGGACGGCCCGGCCGTGGGGACAGAGTACATTACTCGGGCCCCATTGTGGAGAAACCGCCCACCTAATTTGTAAATGACTGCCAAGTAGAGGTCATTTATAAAGGCATTGGCGGAAACCGCCGTCACTGGAAAAAAAAGAAACAAAACAAGTAATTTTCCACTTGCCATGGGAGGTTTCTCCCATGGCAGGCGAGCATTAGAATGGTTTTTCTGTTCCTACATGTTCGCCCATCTAAATTGGGTGGGTGGCCATGTAGCTATTTCCCCAAATTGCCCTTACTCTCCACGGCCATCGGAGAATTTTGTCCATGGTGGAGACAGAGCAGTCTCCACCATGGCCAAACTTAAGGTCCACCCGTAATAAAATTTGGAGAGCGGAACACAATATTGGCGAGGAGGGAACTCCGTCGCAGTTGCGATAGAGTACCCTTTACGCCAATCTATAAACCAGGCCCTAAATCAGCCTAGCTAGACTCGAGCACTGCTGATTGACATTTATATCAGCAGCAACAATTTAACTCTCTGAGATATCCTCCTAGTTATTGAACACCAGCATACGTCTGCAGCAGTCTTTACCATAATTGTAATTAAATGGTGTTATTATTGTTATTTGACAGTTGTATAGTGTCCCTTTGCCTTTTGTGTGGCCTTGTAGTGCTTCAACTTTCATCAGGCATAATAGCACACTGCCTATGATCACTCCACTGCAGCTCATCAAAAATCTCAATTGCGCACACTGTTGAGAAATGTGTGCACACAAACAAGCTGTTAACGCACACATATAAAAATAACTACAGGGAACATTGGTCCTCACGCTGCGGTAGTGAGGGACACCCCATCAATCAGATCACAGGGAGGAAATGAGAGGAACTGCTATCACAGGAGATGATATGAGTGAGATCAGCCCACTAGCTGTGACTAGTGAGGGATTGTATCCATAAAGTGCACTAGGAGCAGATGTCAGGGGCCAGCAAGAGGCCCAACTTCACCAAAGTAGAAACAATGATAGTTGTCTAGCATACACAACTACACATGAAACTTCTTTCACATTCTGTGAAGAAAACAGAGAGCCCTCCCAAAGGTCACATGGGAAAATGCCTGCTACCAACAAGGTGTCGGAACTCACTAAAGTTAAATGATGTACAAATGAAAGTCAAGTACAACTACATGATATTACAAGTGCTGGGAGCACCTCTTTCAGAGATAGACATGTGGAATGGTCACTGGGACCACTCCATAGATCTTTAGTAACATCACAGGAAAGGACAAACACTGACCAACAAGGTAACCATGTGCTTGGTTTTCCATTAACTCTTTATTGTTGTGGAAACTGGGTTCAGGGCAAGGGACAATAATTTGGGGTGGGGATGGTTGCAATGTACGTAGTGTATTGGAAAAAAGGCTTATTCCTGACTGCCTGCCATATATTAGATGCATGACGTAGCAGTTTAGGATGGTGCATTTCACAGCCCTTAGTCTGTGAAATTTGACACACATATCAGATATTGTGGTTAACAAATGCCCATGTGTCACTACTTGACCATTCAAGGAGATTTAAAGCTACAAAGCCGGGGGAGCTAGGTGGCGCGTGACCAAGATGGCCGCACACCAGTGAGGCTCGTGTCATCCGGGCCCATTAATATGCATAAATCGCATCCTTCGCCACGAATCCAGGGCAACAACTGCAAGAAATGAGGGCCGCAGACACAGCACAGATATCATGATGTCCCGATCCCGGACAAAAATGCCCTAAGAGGAGCCGAGATCACGCCGGAGATTGTTCAGCCGCAGCAGGAGGAGGAGCTACTGACGAGGCACTGGCGGAGCGTCTGTACTTGAATCCGCGGCTTTGCCTGGCGTGAAGGCCCCATCGCGCAGAACATTGACAACACATATCCTACGCCGAGAGTTGGAGGGCGCGTGTCCCAGGTGCAAAGAGACGGCATTTGGGCAACGGCCCAGAGGTGAGGAGACTGTCGGGGGCCCCGGTGGGAGCACTAGAGGCGCTGGGTCGGGCCTGCTCCTGGGGCCATCGCGCTTTCCGCGGAGTGAGCGGGAACAGTGAAATTTGGCCTCCCGCCTTGCCCACTCATAGTAAAACCTGCATGCCGAGTGCAACAAGAGAGGTAGCTGGGCGCCACAAGTCGTAGCTCGCCAGAGTGGGTAGAGGGCCTGAATCCTGCCCACTGACCCGTTCGGCCAAGAGACAGTGCCGGCCTGATTACACTGGTTACTGTGCCACGGGGGGAGGTTGAGACGCCGGAGCCCCCCGCATTTGTACGGCAGCGCTGTCTGGATAATCGCCCTCCAGGCACTGAGACTGCTGGCATTGGCCCCGCTGACAGGGCGTCAGGACAAGCAACAGGCCCAGCCCTGATATCGCCATCCACGCCAGTACAGCGAGAAAACCGAGTTAATGGTCTCACCCAGGGGCCACATCCCCCTGCAGATTAAGTCCAGAGCTGTAGGCGACCACGCTGAGCGCTTGTCGGCGGTAGCTGCCTCCCCACCTCAAAAGTGAAGAATACCTTCAAGTTGAAGTGGAGTGCACTAAAGAAACCCAGCGACGTGCTTCCACTGTGGGCCCCCCCACAGCACCAGTACTAAAAAAGGTGCACAAAGCAGAGAAGGCCGCAACCTACCTTACACGCTAACACTTTTGACCAGCGCTCCTTAAGTCTTGCGTACAGACTTCACCTCCTATTGAGTAGTAGACAATCTGATTTGGGCGACATCCAGAGGAGGCAGCAAGGAGCTCTTCTCTGGGTCCTACATCTCAGCAGATCTCCCTACTATTTAACACAGCATACATGGGGAGGCGTCTTCTTTAGGGCAAGATTGGCAGGACAGATGGGAAGCAGACCAAGATACCATTTGAGGCGCGGAAAACGACCCGGATGCAAATGGATGACCACTCGGAATCCGAAGCCCCTGCAGACAGTCAGTACGAGGACTGGAAAGCAATATTATTAACCTTGAAAAGCAGCCTCACATCAATTGACGCAAAAATAGATGCCATGAATTCCCGCATGGACACACTTGTAAACAAGATAGAAAAGCAAGACCACCGGATCACAGAGACAGAAAATAGAATTTCCGAACTGGAGGATGGCGCCTCGAGTAGTAAAGAGCAAATATCTCAGATGGACCGACTACTAAAAGTCATCGCAGCCAAAAACGAAGACTTAGAGGCGCGTTCCCGATGGAACAACATGCGTGTACTAGGCCTTTCAGAGACAACCAATACTGGCCGCATGGAAGAAATTATATTGAAAAGCTAATCCGTGATCTGTACGGAACAGAAGCATTCTCTCAACACCTAGTAGTTGAAAGAGCGCAGAGATCATTAGGCGCACGACCCCCTTCTGGAGCACCACCGCGCCCGGTGATAGTCAGATTCCTCAATTACCGCGACAGGGACACGCTGTTACGCCTGGCACAGGAAAAGAAAGTAGTAGAATATGAGAATACTACCCTTTCCTTCTTCTCTGACTTTACACAAAATGTCCAAGAGGCAAGAAGAAAATTCACCACTGTTAAAAAGAAGCTGCAAAACGCAAGCATCACCTACGCCATGTTATATCCGGCGCGACTTCGTGTCACACATCAAGGGAAACAGTACTTTTTCCACAACCCTCAACAAGTTGATGACTTCTTAAAAAGAAATCTGCAAGCAACATCTGCGACTGCTTCAACCAGACCCAGATCCAGATCCACGTCTCCGCTGTCTAAGCTGGACTAAGAATGGTATAATACATTATGTGTCCCACTGTAACAGAAGTAGACTATATAGATTAAGGTACTCTTTCCTGCAACTGCGTAACATGATCAAGACCAGGTGAGCCTGCAGAGACAATACCCAGAAAGAAATGCTAGACTCACTGTACTGGCTGGTCGGCACCAGTTTGATTACCTTTGACTATTATTGACTGCCTTTGGATCACTGATGGCGAAACGCTACTGTAGCCTGGACACTCACCCCTCCCCCTGCACTCGTTCATTCAGTGCTAGACTACGGTCAAGCGGGGCATCAAGGGGTGATGGTGACACGAGGGCCCCCTAGCTTTACCCTCACAGGTGATCCCCCTTTACACTCCTGTACACTTTATAGCTACGTAGTTAGTGATGTATGCCAGTGTGTTATGTATACTGTTGTGTTTTCAAGTAGTAATTACGATGGGGTGGGAATGTATGCCCGACAAGTTGGGGAAGTCGGAGTGGGTGGTGGGAGGGGGGAACTGCCAGGCACAGTGTCAAATGTTTATCGATAAATGCTATAACCCGATGCAAATTCACTGCCTAGATGTCAAGGCAACAATAAGTAGGCCCATGTTCACCAGATGCTCGGATGACCACAGACTCCAAGATGCAGGCAAAACTCCATTGCATAACATGGAATGTCCGGCGGCTAAATAACCCACGTAAAAAGCGACATGTGTTGGGGTACCTACATAGACATCAAGTACAGATTGCTATATTACAAGAAACTCATTTAGACCCGGCCTTTAGCCCTAACTTCGCTTCCCGATGGGCATCACATCGTTGTTTTTCATCCTACTCCACATACTCAAGGGGCGTTGCAATTCTTATTAAAAGGAACACGCCATTTGTACTAGGCGGCACACTACTAGACCCCCAGGGCCGATATTGTCTAATGTGGGTACGCCTAGCATCTCAGGAAGTCACCATTACGAACTGTTATGGCCCCAATGTAGACAACCCCCTTTTCTTCCCAACCCTGTGGGGCAAAATTCTTTCATTGGGATCAATGTACCTACTCTGGGTAGGAGAAATTTACACGAAAATGTCCCCTACAATAGATAGGTCCCACCCAACCACGCAACACTATACCACCATGCAAAGACAACTAGTAGGGATCATCACCGACAATTATCTCCTAGACGCATGGCAATATTTACATCCCCTGGCCAGGGAAGGCACACATCACTCTGCTGTACACTCCTCGTGGTCTAGGCTAGATTATTGGTTTGTCCCAAAAGGCATGGGGAACTGGGTAGACACAGTGATGCATCTAGCAAGGACATATTCAGATTACTCCCCGGTGAAGATGGTACTGTCGCTTCCCTCTAGTCAGGTTCCCTACGCAAAGTGGAGACCAAACCCACTGCATTTACTAGACACTGTCTTCAAAGCAGAAATTGAGCAAGAGATCCAAGAATTTTCTGAACGAAAAACAAACTCTGTGCCTAATATTACCACTGTATGGGAGGCGTTCAAAGTTACCATCAGGGGGTCATGCATAGCTAAAGGAGGGGGCATCCTAAAAGATATCCGTAACCATCTCAGCCGCCTTGAGGCAGATATTAAAACACTGGAACAAGGGCTGTGCAGTAAAACCGATGAAGACTCCTTTAGTGGAGTGGAGAGGTGTGGTGCAGCGGCCAGGGCAGCTGACTTCGGAGCACAGGGCTCACGGTTCGATCCCTGGCTCCGGCGGCAGCTCAGCTCAGCACAATGTGACTCTGGGCAATAACTCACTTAATTTCCACGATGGCCCCCAGCACCTTGAGACCCCTAAGGGTGAGTAGTTCGCGCTTTACAAATACGGATTTATATTTTTAGAGCCAAGTTGCGAGATAAACTGACTGAATACAACGAAACGGCTGACCGCAAATGTAAATTCAGGAGTAAATACCACATAGCACGTAAATACGGGAAGGGAGACCGCCCGGGGAAAGCAATCGCTGACCTTGTCCGACAACCTAAATTCTCTAATTACGTCGCAGAAATCCAGGACTCGGAGGGTGTGACATGCAGAAACCTCTCCATCCAGTTACACACTTTCTCAGCATATTATAAAACCTTATATACAACACATAGGAAACAACCACTCGATCTACCAGCATATTTTGAAGACACTGCCTTGGCCTGGTTGGGAGATTCCCAGAGGGAATTCTTGGGGGCAGAACTAGAGGAAGATGAGATTACGGCAGCGATCATGCAAATGAAATCAGGCCGAGCGCCGGGTTCTGATGGGCTGCCAATCAAATTTTATATGACATATCTGGCTCAACTTGTCCCAATTTTAAAAGCAGTCTTTTACAAGGCAAAAGAGGAGGGACAGCTCCCGACCACGATGAGAGAGGCTAAGATCAAGTCCCTACTTAAACTCGGAAGCCATCCAATCAATGTGAATCTTACTGCCCACTCTCACTGATAAATTGCAATACAAAAATCCTTGCTTAGGTCCTGTCAAACAGATTGAATCTATTAATGAATAGATTGGTATTGCCGGACCATTCCAGATTTATCCCAGGGCAAGCGACATCCCACAATCTTAGGACTCTCTTCACTGTCATGCAAGATATTGACCCAGGCAGTGCCGCAGTGGCAGTGTTCCTTGATGCCACCAAGGCATTCGACTCTGTGGAATGGGATTATCTCCTGGGTACATTGAGATACATGGGAAAGCCCCCAGAATTCCTCAGATGGGTAGAATTATTGTATTGTCAGCCAACTGCCACTGTTCTTCTCAATGGGGTACGCTCCCCCCCATTTACCATCACTAGAGGCACACGTCAGGGCTGTCCCTTATCCCCCATATTATTTGCTCTGGCTATAGAACCGCTAGCTGCAAAAATAAGACAACATCATAAGGAACACGCACTGGTGTACCCGTCCAGGCAACATTTAATCTCACTATATGTAGATGACGTCACACTCTACCTTAAGGACCCACAGGATAACCTAAATCCGCTTATGCGGGAAATTACGAAAGTTAGCGAGTACTCAGGTATAAATATTAATTGGACCAAATCAGCCATTTTTCCGCTGACCGACGGTACCACACCATACGCACTGAACTATCCCCTGACATGGTGCAGCGAGGAGGTTAAATACCTAGGAATTACAGTCACCAGGGATAAAGACAAATTAATGCGCTGCAATCACGGTAAAACTTTGGAAGTGGTTACGGAATCAATCACTCGATGGATAGCCATGCCCCTATCCATGGCAGGGCGGATCTCCCTGGTAAAAATGATATTACTACCCAAGTTCTTCTATCTCTTCACTAATATTCCCTATAATCCAGGGAAACCCTTTTTTAACACATTGAAAACACAAACAATTCGATTGGTGTGGGGAGGCAAACAGGTTAGGCTTCGATGGGACATACTGACGCAAACGTTCTCACAGGGAGGTTTCGAGGTACCAGATTTTGAACTATATAATTACTGTGCGCAAGCACACTATGCCACATACTGGTTCCACCCGCCCCCTTTATGCCGCACCTGGCTCATATCCATCCCCCCTAAGAAGCGTGATCAAGATCCCACTACAGTTGCATGCACCAACTCCGCTTGGAGAAAGATTGCCACTAAACTGGACAGGCCAATGCTGTACTCTCCCAAATTGTCATTGATTCATCACCCAGATCTCCAGGTCACCTATGAACGACAATGCAGATCAATGCTAGAAAAATTCCAGATAGAAACATGGGGGGACCTCTACATAGATGGACAATTTCGGTCCGAAGAGCAATTCTTTGGCACAGCCACACTCACAACCATGGAATTATTTATGTTTGTTGGGCTTAGACAAAGCGTCAAAGCGGCCACACCGGCATTTCCATATGAACCCCCCACTCTTCCACCACTCCACGAGCTTCTACAAGCTGAACCATCTCAACATGTCACTTCGCTTATCTGCCACCAAACGCAAAAAGCAACTAAGCCATGTGCGCTGGCTTCTTGCTTAGAGTGGGAGGCCGACCTGGGGGTACAGTTGACAGACAAACAGTGGGAGTTCTGCTGAAAGCAGACAGAGGCCGTTACAGCCAATAGTAGACTGCGACTGATCCATTATACATTTCTACCTAGACTATACTACACCCCAGTGAAACTCCATAAATGTAAGCTTAGAGATGACAACAAATGTGCTAGGTGTGGCAGAGAGGGAGCTGACTTTATGCACTTAGCCTGGCAGTGCCCTGCAATCTTTGAATACTGGCAACAGGTATTTGAAGGAATGGCACAGATGGTAGGCACAACACTTCAGGTATCCCCCAACACAGCACTACTAGGGTACACAGACGAAGTCGATACCGTATATAAGAAATATTTGGCATTAGGGTTCCTGATTGCTAAACGCAAAGTGGCTTGCAGGTGGGGACGGGGCCGCGCCCTCAAATTTAAGGAATGGCTGCATGATCTCACAACATGGCAAGAGCAGTTGTTCAACTATGCAGAATTGCTCCCGCCAGCTTCCAGGCCGAGGGATATATGGGACCCTTTGAAGACATATTTCTTGTCTTCATCAGAAGAAGCAGTAGCCACCCCGGATGGCCCTGAGAACGCTGCAATGTAATGGTGCAATGGCAGCACGGAGTTACTGGTTCCTAATGCACGCTAAAAGATATACAAGCCCCTCATACTGCAGTAGATAAAGGTAAATGGAGAATCCGATAGGAGTTAAGTGATTAATAGTCATAAATGTATATAATTAATCGTCATACGGTTTGGGTAGACAATGTGTTCAGGTAAATCATACCTGGACAGATATAGAGGATGTGTACTGCATGCTGTGGAATGCTATTATATAGTGATGTGAATATGTATCGATGGGAAGAATAATACTGTGTATGGCAGGGGAACTGTTCCCGAGATGGGGGGGAAGGTTCTTTTTCTTTGTACTGACAGTTAAGCTCAATAAAGTTTTTTTTTTAAAAAGCTACAAAGCCATACAGAGTTTTCATTGTGGATAAACTCTGTGTGTATGTGTCTCCACAATGGATAGCGGGGTTGATGGCTCTCTAGTGTGCCCAAGTGGACTATATTCTGGTGTTGGAAAGTGTAGTGTGGTGGAAGCTAACGCTGTCATCAAAATCGAGATTAACTTTTGAGAGACTTCCATGACATCAGACCTGTATCCCCAGAATGAAAAAAGACATGATACTTGAGATGTTCAATCATTCTGAACTGAGCTGTCTCATTTTGACCCATCTGTATCACTCCCTTTTCCCTGACAGCATAAGTACAGTACTTAGCCATCAGTTTCCTAGTGTCTAACCTGTAACCAAGTACAGTACATCAATAACTCACATATTTGGGTATTTACCTGATTACCACCATCCACTGTAAATAGGCTTGTGCAGCACAGCGCCTCAAAAGGTCTCCTTTTCCACCATCTACGATCAACATGCACAGTGACTGTGAAGTCCTCAAACACCTCATCATATGAAGACATCCACAAACAACCAGATAACTTTTCCCTCTTTTGATAAAATTTGGGGGATACCTTTTTTGTCGATAAGGGCATGCCGATCGGGAGTATTGTGGTCTGTGCAGTATTTGAGTCCTTCAGCACTTTCCTGGAATGAGTTGTAAAATCAGTGACAGTGTCAGAGCAGGTGCTACACTACCTGCATGATTTCTTTTTTGTAGGGCGGTCTGGTGGTCCGGGAAGTATGCAAGACTGATGAGTAATAGAACTAGCCATTCTGCTGTCACAGGACAAAATTGAGGGGGTCAACAACTAAGCTTACCTTTTTAGAGCTGGAGCTTGATTCGGTAGCGATGGTGTCTAGGCAGCCAGCTGAGAAACTCATTTTATGGAGTTGTCTGCTGATGAAGGTGGTGTTTTAGGACAAAATGGAAACTGAGGTACTTGAACTTTGCCTACAAGTTGATGCCACAATGAACAACATGCTGAAAACATATGGCATGTGTGTGTGTGACAAAGTCACATCATAGAATCCGGATTATGGAAGGAGCACAACAAGACATGAGGACCTGGATAAGGTTCCTTGACAGCAACAATGGAATGGCAATGTGGATGTGCATTAACCCCTATACGTGTGCTGTTGATTTTTTTCTCAGATGCCTTTAGATCGATGTGCTTTGGCTTGTAATGGAAAGGATGATGGTGTGCTGGAAGTTGGTCAGAAAACTTGAAGAGACGCAACCACTGCATTGCCTTTTTAGAATTGTCCAGTGATTTTGGCAGTGGAACTGAGAGAACACAAACTAAAAAAACAAAAAGGTGGCTTTGTGATAAATAATGATGCAGTGGTGAGAGTTATCAATAAGATGTCTGCGAATGAGAGATGGGTACTACAGTTGATGAGAAAACTGGTATGGAGGTACTTGCACTTGAATGTGGAGTTTCTCCCTAAACACATGCCGGGGTCGTGCGAATAAACTGGTAAATTCCTTGTCTTTTAATTTGATTTGTCAAGTCTTTGGTTTATCTCTAAAGGCAAACCTCCATTAGGAGAAAGTGGCAGAGGAACAGTGGATGCTAGGGAGGTGAGAGCATTGAGTTTTGTGGAATGATCGCTTTCTGGGTCAATAAGGTTGGCATATAGACAGGCATGGGAAGAATTTGTTAGGAGAGTAGTTAGGAGGAGGAGAAATGATGAAGCTGGAGGACAGGAGTCCAGACGTGGTGAACTTTATGATTTTGCTGGTTGAAATCAGGCTATCACCGGTGAGCAATTGGCAGTCATTGCTTTTTATGGCAAGTGTTAGACGGACATAGGGAGACCAAATGATGAAATAAGGATATATATTTAGATACTTGATTGGATTTGGCTACATTATGCTCTTATCTTTATATTCTGTAGGGACTGTGAAGTGGCCATTAAGACAGGCCGGTCCCACTAATGCTTGTAAGGTGATAAGCATTTGGCTTTGGTTCATAGGTAAGGGATGTTAGTGGTATTTATAGAAGTTATGATTGATTTTGTCCTTTTATAGTTAGTATGGAGTCACATGACTTATGATCACTACTAATTCTAGTTCATCAGGGTGAACTAGACAGTGCTATTGTTAGGATAATGAATTAAGGTATGTCAACAAAGATAATCTCCATCCCTAAAGGTCTCAATTCTCAAACTGAAGAAAGGTTTCAAAGTAAGCAGCAGAGAATGGGCTGCTACAATAGCACTCACCAGAATAAATGTAGACACACGATTTACTTAAGGGCCTATTACGATGTCGGTCGCTAAGCCTCCAACCGCTTATCAGAGGCTTACCGACCGACATAGTAGGATTACAATCCAACCGCCGAATTACAAAGTTGGCGGTTGGAGTGTAAACCGGCCGGTCAATCCGACTGGCTTCAGACGGGCTCAAGGAGCCCGTCGGCCAATCTAAACCTCCAAATAATCCCTTACGGACGGCGTTTCCGCCATCAGGATTATGATGTCAGTCTCCGACAGCCTTTCCATGTCGGTCTTTCTGACATGGAAAGGCTGTCGGAGAGTGACTTTGGGGGCCCCTAGCAGGGCCCCCTTCTCCCCTGGCCCTCCAGTTGTGGGCCTGCGGAACACCTATGATGCCCCCCGGTAAATCCCTGCACCGTGTGGCAGGCACCATTAGGCTGCCACATGGTGCAGGGATTTGCAGAAACTCCCATTTCTCTATGAGAGCTTCTGCTGCGGCCGGTTTCTGACCGCCGCACAAGCTCCCATGAGAAATTGAAGTTTGCGACTGCACCATGTGCGGTCCAATTGTAACTGCGGTGTTGGGGACGCCGACTGGAGGTCCGTCGGTTCCGCTACTGCAGAGATGTCGGTCAGAGGCAACTCCGACCGACATCATTGTGAGGCCCTTAGTTAATACTTAATCTGTTTGCCAGGATCTTGACAACTTCTAAGTAGATGTGGGCAAAGTTTCATGTTTTACCCGCAAAGCTGGGCAAAGGTGGTAAACTTTGCACAGTTTGCAAAGTTTGACAAGCTTTCCAACTTCATCCAAGTTTGCCTACGGAAGAAGAATTTGCAATATTAAAAAAAGTTTTATTAAAAAAAGAGAATACTCCTTCAACATGTGGGGATTTGTGGTATTTTTGACCCGGAAGGTTGATTTCCTTAAATAATATTTTATTTGTCTTATATCAATGAAAACTGAAGATCAGCCCATAGATATTTATGAAATAGAATATAATACTGAGCAATGAGTAAGAGTGAATATATTAGGGAAGTAACAATGCAATAAAATAAGCAAAATGAAAAATTGGCTGCAACCATTTGAAAATGTTTCTTTCAAATCAAATGTTTGCTGTTGTTGTAACAAGGGGATTTTTCTGAGTTGGTTTGACTTCCTATGCACCATCCTCTGAGATTCCCTGGGTTGACTGGGGTTGATTTTACTAGCTAACCTAGCATCAGGTCAGATGTTATTTTATAGGTTTATGTTTTGTAGGTACAACATGACCAGAATGTGCACGAATAGATACCCCTATGGAGATTCCATGGACAATCATGTGATTTCCAATCAGACTTCCCCTACATCCCCTCCATATTTGAGGGTGATCCATTTCTCTTCCCACCCTGAAAAGGGGATTTGAGGCAGCACTTGGCTGGAGTACGCATCCAACTCCTTCCAGGTTGGAAAGGGGAATGTGAGGAGTTTGTGAATGCCCACAAAGATACTTCTTTATGGTTGTTCACAAACTTCCAAGGCTGAGTTGACTTGGAACATCCTCAATCCCACCGCTTGAGTTGAATTGACAGATGGAGACATTGCACACTGGTATGTGGAGCCTGGGTTGGCGCTGTGCCAACCCAGCCTGACCAATATATGTGACCAACCCAGGTGTCTTTGAAGCAGTAAAAGAAAGATTAAATTGTTTCTTTGTTGTTTTTAAAATAGAGGTAATCTATTAGTAAATTATAATTCTCAACTGCTTTTGTGGTAGAAATAAAGACCGGGAAAGTGAATATCTCCATTTCAAAGGCACATTAGCTGTTTTTAGCATATTCTGTATTGATGGCTGATTTCTGTAGGTGTTGCCAAATGGCTAGGTTGAAGTGATAGTAGCACCTTTGCATTGAAGTATTTATGAATATTTTTATGATAATATGTATTATGGTGTGTTCAAAATGTGCTACTATTTTTGCAGAGAAGTAATTATTTGCTTTGTTGTAGAATAATGGACATTAATTTCATGGTATGTTAGTCTTTTTTTATTTACTAGTACTTCATAAATATATTTTATGTTGTGGTTAAGGAATTAGCCTTGTATCTTGTAAATTTGGCTATATGGCGGGGCACGATTTAAATATCCCAACCATATGTCAAATGGTTATTGTGTTAAGGTGAGGAAAATATTTCCTGAGAAGATTATTATTATTCAATTTTTCATTATTTCAGTTTTCCCAAAAGATAAACTCTTCTTTGGTAAGGGTATCTCGGCTCTGGTGTAGCTTGCCACTCTGCTCTTCTTTTGCTATCTATTGTATGTTTCAGGTTTTGGACAGTTAGAATGTAGCCAATTCCTAGGAAAGATGACAATACTTTTGGCTTATTCTTTGATAATGGTTCCAGTGGTAGGAGTAGAATGGTTTGATGCTTCTTTATTCCTGTGCTGTAGTATATGCTTCTATTTGTGCCATAGAGGGTAGAAGGTTGTCTTCTCTTATTTTGCTATGGCATTGCTTATTATAGTAGTGGCTCTCCCATCACATCCATTAGAACAGTATTTGACCCACTTTCAGCATGTATGCCATTTGTAATATTCTCTTTGAAAAGGGAAAACCCAAATATATTCGAATAGCATATATAAATCTTTGCAGGGTTATATATTTTTTCATGGTATTAATTATTGTTCTATTTTGTAATATATTTGTTGACAATATACATGGTGTGGATATTTTTGTACAGCTTTATTGAGCTATGCATACTGATAGATACCAACAATTATGATCTCTTATAGTCAATGTTATTGTATTTTCTAAATGATGTTTAGAAAGACAATATTATTTAGTCAATGTTTAGGCCAACAATATATTTTAATCCTGTTATCTTTGTTGACAATGGTGTAACATACAATCAATTTGCCAGAATGCAAATATAATAAGAATAGATTAAATAATCAAGTCTGACTTGGGACATGCTTAAGACATCAGGTGAAATGTGTAGATCACAGGTTAACAGACTCCAATCCCAAGAGTATAGCTGGGTGGTTTACGGTACCTGCTGAACATGCAATTGTATTACCATCTTCAGACAGGTAACAAGTAAATCTAACCTGGGCCTGGACTTTCTGCTGCAGAGAGATGGGTGTGTGACCTGCAGGTCACAGATTTAAATTCAGATGGTTCAGTTTCAGACTTTCATCTTTATGTAGTCACTAAAATGAGAGTCTTTGAGATGAGCATTATTAACATATTAGGGTTTAGGCACTGACAGAAAATTGACTGACTTGTCCAGCATGCATAAAAACACACATCTCTGCAGCGGGAGATCAACGCGATGAGTTATTTAAAGTTACATTTCTTGAATCTAGTTTAAGATCTTACATTTCATAGAAGTCTTTACAACCCACAAAAAGTGGCAATCTGCAGGAAGTCAATAGTTTTCAAACAGAAAAGGTGGTGACAGTTTGACCTTATATTTACTAAATATTTCAAGCATGATCCAACTGGCAGCTTTGCCCCCTAAAGCTCCCAAAAGATTTAAACGGTTCTACAAGCTTCACATCACATAACAAACCATCTAGATTAGAGCTCACCTGATCTGTAATTTAGGTATAGATCTATCTGTTAAGACTCTCCTGACACCCTGCTTGAAGAGCCTGCAAACCAGATGAAACAAAGGTGCAAAAAGTTACAGCACATGATTTAAATATTGGCAAACCAAGGATACACCCCAGCCTCGACCACAACTCAACACCCCTTGGTTTTTTAAAAACTTTATTACATTGCTTTGAATTTTGTGTGCTGCAAACTACTGCCACATACTTGTTACCAACGCCCTGGATCTTGACAAAGACATATTGGGCCAGTGTGCATAACAGTGCTGTATGCACAGTGATTCCAGTGCTGCCTGCCCATTGTCAGTGACGTGCTGGATGCAGTGTCATCTTAAGGATTTTGGGACCCCAGGCAAGCCATATTTAGGGGCCCCTTCCCGGAACAGCTTTGTATTTTATTACCCATTTTCTGCTAATGCAAGCCCCATGATGCCAAACACTATTGAACAATATGCTAAAGGCTGAGTTGGATAAATAGACAGCTTTCAGACAGAGAGGAAGTTCACTTTCCGAGGGAGGCCCTTGGAAGGAGGGGGCCCTGGGCATTTGCACACTTTGCCCATGCCTTAAAATGTCTCTTGCTGGATGTGTCAAACTGGAGCTGCAGAAGGAGGGTTGCTTGGAAGGATTCGCAGAAATCCTGCCTTATTAATATTCATGATGCAGGAATCCTTTGATGAATCATTGAGACCTGCTGTGAATGCAGAGATGAGGCGTTCAGGGGACAGCAGACAGTGTGAAGTGCCAGTACTGCAGGATACAGGGCCACAGATGGTATGCAAAATGGACATTAGGGGGAGCATACAGGTGTCCATATGACGATTGTCTGCACAACCTCCTATCTGCACTCTCACAGACACCTCCCACTGTGGAATGGTGGCAGACTGAAAGGGCAGTCAGTAACCTTTCAATGCTTTGCGGCCGCTGCAGCAGCCACAAACCACTGATACGATTCCATGTGACCCTCAAGAAAGTCGGCTGCACCCTTGATCACTGTGTTGACCTTCTGAGCAACAATGTCACTTTATTAGGATGTGGTCTGTGTTTTTCACCCTCAAGTCCTACAGCTCTCCAAGATGATTTGGATTTTGCAAACTTCACTCTTGAAGATTTATAGTTTTGTATGACTAGAAGGGTACTGCATCCCATCTATCTCTCTCTCTCTCTCTCTCTCACACACACATATACTGAAGTGATTTACCAGGACCTGTGCAACTCACAGTGGCTGTCTCATGGAACATTGATGGTCTCTCTTCTTTATATTATTACCTGGGGTAGAAATATTCTTTGAAGGGTACCCTGGGGAATACATTAACAGCGTGGAAATTTAATCTTCAGTCCGGTTTTTATTTTTACTTTTCAATAATTATTTCCGGTATCTCCGAAATGCAATATCAGGAACATGAACACCCCTGGGTGTTTCATCAAAATAAAGATTCTTTTCTCAGCGATCGATCGGTAGAATTCACTTATAAACCCGTGACTTTGAGGAGTTGAAAATTGCTTTAGTAATTCACCTGTGAATACTAGTCATGTGTTACTAGACGTACTACTTTGTGCTTTTTATTGGATTTCCGTAAGTAGCAATTTTTTCTGTCGACTGCACAGTTTAAAATCTTGCAGTTTGTTGTGCAATCCTTAGACATCAACAGTGGGCTGGTGATCGCTGAAAGTGGTGGGCGTAATACTTCACCGAATTCCATGAAGCGAATGAAAAAAAATAGTGCCGGACTTTTTTCACGCGTGCCCACCATGTGACACGGGTGCTCACGTATGCCAAAAATGATAAACAATATGTCCAGCCTGAATGTCGCCATTGATACCATCCAAATTCAGTGGGTGACCTATATGATAAAAATGAAATATAATATGTCCACCGTTTTGCCATAGAGGAATCACATACCAAGAATTACCTCTAGTGTGCCAGCGTCCACATTTTACCACATATTCTCCTTATGCCAAGAATTATCTCCAATAGGCGAGCACAGAACTTTTGACATGGGTGCCCAAGAATTACCTCCTTATACCAACAACAGCATTTTGCTATGATTGCCTCCATAAGTAAAATATTACCTCCAGTGTGCCAGGGCTAGTGACAGACTTGCAAGCATAACAGACTCATTCTCACTCACTTACACTGCCTCACACTCTCTCATATTCCCTCACACTCTTCTCACTCATTCATTTTCTCTCACTGGTACTCTCGCTCACACTCACTTGTACTCACTCTTAATCTCACTAAGCCTCTCTGTCTAACTCTCGCTTTCTCATTTTAGGTCGAGCCGGGGCAGCGCATGCGATGCTCTGTGAACAATGCTGTATTGGTGTATGTACTTGAAGCCCCGCCCACTCTCCGCCCATATTTGTCATTGGCTTGTGTCATTGTCCTTCGTTAATGCTGGCTTCTGATTTGTTATTAGGCTTGTTAGTCCCTCCTTAGTACCGCCTTGTCTTCGTTTGTAACCTCCCATGAAGACTGGCCCTTTTACTTCAGTTGTTACACAGTACGTCTTCTTTAGTCTGTAAGCACTATTTTCTTTAATGAGTTTCTCTTACTGCAGGAGGGCAGGAGGGTCTCTCGTGTACAGTTGTGACCACCGGAATGTTCATTGAACTCATAGCAAACAGGGGCCATGGGAGACAGAAGGGGGCAACTCAGCGATGCCATCAAGCATTTGGAATGCAATAGGTCTCGCATTTGCGAGAGTTTAAGCGATTGGCATTGAAAATGACAATGCCTTTTATTTATGTTTTAAAAACCAAAACATAAATAAAAGGCATTGCCATTTACAATGCCAATTGCTCAAACTCGTGTAAATGCGAGACCTATTGCATTGCAGATGTTTGTTGCATTTTATTACTAACTCCCTGTCCCTCAATTTTTCACTTTCACACACACACACATACACACACATGCGCACGCAGACATACGCTCATGCTCACATATACTCTCATGCATACACACACACACCCGCTTGCAAGCAACATTTGACAGATTCCTGTTGCTAGCTTCAGCTGCCTGCACAAATCAACATTAGGTCCTCAGCAGCCGTTGGTGTACAAGCCCATGGGCAGAGACATACCACCCTTTTGCCGCAATGACTGAAGCAGGAAACTGAAAGCGGCAGTTCAGGTTCAAGCTTTCATTCTCTTTCTTTTTCACCCGACCCTCTCCCAGCTGGTCATAGGGTGGGCTGACGGTCAATAAGGCCTCTGATACCACCTCACCCTGTTACATGATGGGAGAGGGTGACAGACTGGTTGACGGTTAGCACTGAGCACTACAAGAGTGAAGTCCAAGGCACTTAGGGCTCCCTATAAAAGTGATGCTGTTGTATCTCGTTTTTAAATATGGAACACTGTAGAACACTGTAGACCCCTAAGTCCAGGGATGGGACTTCACCATCCCTGGAAAATATGTCTGATGGCTGGAACTGGCCCTTGTACGTTCTTACACCAGCCATCAGATTTACTTCATCAGGCTGTTGCTTAACCTCGTGAGGGTCAGAATTTTTAATATTATACCATAAGTGAATAACAAGCTATTATTCACTATTAGCATAATAAAAAAAAGCCAAAAACATTGAACGCGGACATTCGATGCCCATGGGTGACCAGCACCTTGACTTAAGTGCCATGTCTCTCTACAACCTCTACTTAGATTTATAGTAAAACAATGCTCTTTCATACATCAAGCCTGTTCATTTTGTTTTACATGTCATATGTCCTCATTTAGGCTACGGCAGGAGTCCCGGAATGCATCAGGGTAGAGTGGGTCCTAGGAAGAGCCCTAATCAGGGTGAAACCAGTCTTGGGTTGCTTGTGCCGCGGTTGAGGGAGAACCTGGCATTGTCATTTCGGGCTGTACTGTTCCTATTGGAGCAGAATGGATTTGCATATGGCTGGGTCCAAACTGAGATGACATGGTGTGCAAAATAACAATGTACTGATGTACTGGGGTGTGATCCTGAGTAATTACCAGTGGATAAGATTAATTCAAGCACTCAACCCATTACTTTTTGAATACTCGTTGCGATGCCCTTACTGCGATGAGTATATACCCACACATGGGTTTTGTGCTCACTGAGCTACTGGACCCAAGCTACACCCGAACAAAGAACTCCATTCAAGGAAAAAACTTCTTTGGTTGCTTGTGTTACAGTTCAGGGAGCAGCTGGCCTGGCAGTTGGGGCTGGATTATTTCTATTGGAGCAGGGCCGAGACTGATTTGCATATGACTGGGTGAAAACTGAGGTGAAATGATGTGCAAATTAACGATGGACTGGAATGCACTCTGAGTAATTCCTAGTGGCAGAGGTTTAATTAAGCATTCAACCTATCATTTTATTGTACAACGATGGGTATGCCTAGACGTCGGTCCCATGCTCAATGTGCCAGTGGAATAAAGCTACACCCAACTGCGGGGGGTGTGGCAAAGCAAGATGGCCGACTAGTCACTCATTTTGGAGCTTCCACCGGCCACAGTAAAATCCTGTACCATCCGTCGCCATCCAGTGCTGTATTTCACACCCACCAGTGTCCTATGTACTGGGGAAGACAGAGGCTGCCTCGTTGTTCCGCAAGAAGAATACGGGGGCTGTGAGCAGTCAAGAGGTGAGTTAGTGACCAGGCCGCACTTGGCCGTGAGCGCTGGGGACTAATGTACGTGCCAGGCAGCGCCCAGGAACCCAGATCAGGAGGCAGTGCGACATCGGGGCAGACGCTTGCCAGAACCGGAGCATGAATGCCGTGACTGACATAGGTAAGGTGAGGGGCTGGCACGAGGTGTCCAGACAGCTTTGGGACTATGTTGGGGTGAGGCCATGCAGGCCACCCCGTAGAAATGGCGAGCCCCTTAGCTCCTGAAATACTGAGAGAGGAGGTGGTGACTGGAGCGGGCCGACATCCCTGACTGCCCAGTGATAGGCGAATGGGAAAAAAGCAGCAGCTGTACTCCTCCAGTTAACCCCCAGACAGCTAAGCTACAACATTGGACACTGCCTGCCTGCGGAGAAGTAAAGTATCTCGTGAGTGCATCAATTAAGAGGCAGTGAGCCTCCAACGACCCCCCGGGCGGATGGCAAGAAGCACAACAAGCTCATGGCTCGATAGGAGTGGAACAATAGCGACCTGGAGTGTGAGTTGTGCAGGAACTGCTCATCCTGATGACGATGACGGTGACCTCCCCGCGGGCCTAATCCTGACAGCCGGCCCCCACCAGGCGCTGATCCAGATGGGTCAAAGGAAAGCAGTTATATGTTATGTTATGTTATGTTATATGCTTCCCCCAGCCGTGGTAATACCAGACCTCTGCTACTGTGACAGATGTGGTCGGATGTTTATGGTTGTCCCATCTGCGCTCATCTAGACTGCAATATAGACACTATGCTGAGCTGTGCATCACACTGAACTGGCCCCTGGTGCTCGTGACAGAGGGGAGATATGTGCATATCCCATAGGCCTGGCCTGTCCGTCGCTTAGAGTGCCCGGATGGCACGATACCTACTGTAACCGAGGTGAGCCCTCCAGACCGTGCCAGCAGGCAGCGCAGTGTTCAGCAAGCTGTCTACACCGGGGGGCCTGGCCTGCTGAGCAGCAGCTGTCTTTCATAACTGTTGACCTCACACAACATTGGACCAGAGAGTACTGGCTGATCCTGTTGAGTGAGCCTCGTGCCTTCACAGATCCGGAATAGAACATCCAATACAATTCCAATAATCCAGGAGATCCAACCAAAACAAAATAAAAACAAATGGTCCAGGAAAACAAAAAAATCAAGGAAAAAGTAAAAATAAATTGGTTTAAAAATAACCAACTCTTTTACCTTGAAAAAAATGCACCAGGGTTAAAAATAAAGTCCCGTATTTGAAAATAAAGACCAGAAAAGAAAAATGTATAAACCCACCAAAAAAACAGCTCTAATATTTAGCAAACACGGTAAAAAGGCATTAACATTTATTTTTAGCACATTCAACACATATACAAACTTTAAAAAATTACATTTCTCAATAAGGCCTGTTGCAAAACTGTAAGCTAACACATACTGTACTAAAAGACAATACACTATAGCAACATTTAATTACAAAACTAGGCAACATCTAAACACCTCCCCTTCTGCTAAACGTTTGCAATGGGAAACTGCAATTGCAAACTCTACAATAGACCGAAATGGTGAAGATAGAATACAAAATCAAAGAAATTTGAAAACATGGCAGAAAAATGAAAATAAAAGAAGATACCCATCTCACAGAAATTTAAGTAAAACATATTTTGTTTATTAATATTTATAATGAACAAGTTAAAAATTGTTTAAATAATTCTGCATTTAAAAATATTGCAAAAATATCTTATGTATAAATGTATGTTAAAATTATTGATAAAATATCAAAATCAACATTTGCAGCTTTTTCATATGTAATATTTAAACATGTAAGTAATGGGGAGTATTTAAAAAATACTGTACAAAATTTTCATTAAAATGTATCACAACAAATAAAAATGTCTGTGCATTACTACTATATTCTATGAGTAATTAGAATTATTCTGAAGTAAAATAAATATTTTTTCATTGAAATAAAAAAATACAAAATCTTGGAATTATTAAAAGATAATGCACTGTAAAAATTATATTTATTCAAATGTATTTTTTTTAAATGTAGATAAATAATAACATCCAGAATACAAAATTTAAACAAAAAAGATGTTAATAAACAAACAATATATTCTAGAAATTACTATAACTGTTTAATGGACTAAACAAAAATTACAGAAATTGCTAACAGTTTTTGGATGTCACATTTACTATTCCCAATAAAAACCTAGGGTCTGATTTAGATTTCAGTGGATGGGTTTCTCGGTTACAACGGTGATGGATATCCCATCTGCCAAAATATAAATCCCATAGGATATTATGGAATTTATATTTCTGCTGATGGGATATCCGTCACCATTATGACCGAATAGTCAGTCTGCCAAAATCTAAATCAGGCCCTTAGCCACATTGGGAAAAGTCAAATTTACTACTCCCACTACAAACTTAACCACATTGGGAAAATGAACTTTGGGGTGGTCAGATTTACTATTCCTACTCCAAGCTAAAGCACAATGCGGAAAATGTTGGAGTTTGGGGGAGTTTATATTTACTATTCTCACTATTTGCTATGCACTGGGGAAAGTGTAGGATTTGCAGAGGTTCAAAATTACTATTCGAAATCCAAAATATACCACATTGGGGAAATTGCTTTAATTTGGAGGAGTTGGATATATTATTCCCACTCCAAACTTTATTACATTTGGGAAAGTATTGGAATTTGGAGGGGTGTGGGGGTTCAAATTTTCTATTCCCTCTCTAAACTTATACACATTAAGAAAAATGCTGGACGTGGGGGAGTGGGTGGGGGTGGTAGGGCCAGATTTGCTATTCCTTTTCCAAACTTAAACAGAGTAAGGAATGTGTTGGCCCTTGAGGGTTTAGAATGTACTCTTCATACTCCAAACTTTACCATAATAGGAGAAGCATGGTCTTTGGGGGGTTAAAATTATTATTTGCACTCCAACCTTAATCACATTGGAGAAAGTGTTAGGACCCGATCGACGGGCAAACCTGTGGTGGCAGCCCATCCGTCATAATACAAGTATTGGACCGCTGCTACCGCCAGGATCCTGGATCCTGTCATGGTGGCGCAGTAGTCTGAGGAAGAGTAATATGCTGGTGGTGCTGCAGCAGCACCTCCGAGCATATCACGAGTTTCCTCACTGCCCTCCTTTTCATGGCGGTGAGCCCCCCATGAAAAGGGTGACGGTGAGGAAACTCCTCTGTGCACGGGGAAGCATGCAGGGGGGGCACATGTTGTGTCCTCCTGTATTTTTACACCCCCAGTTCCAGCACAGACAGAAATGCACAACATTGTGCGTTTCTGTGCGTGCAGGAACAGGGTGTGGTGCTCCTATGGTGGTGCCTTTCTAAGGCTCTCCAATGAGCTGTAGAAAGGCACCACCGGCACAGGACCGTCTGCCAGGATTACAACTCGTAATCCGGCGGGTGAACTGACTACGGGTTTGGCGGTCTTGGAGCAGGGCGCTGGCGTGCCGGCCCGCTCCAAGACTGCCAAACCTATAATGGGTCCTTAGTCAGGACCTTAGTCTTTCGGAGGGGGGATCAGATTTACTATTCCCACTCCGAACTTCTCCACATTGGGGAAATTGTTGAACCTGGGGGGGGGCATTGGTGTTCAAATTTACTATTCCCCATTCAAACATAACCACATTGTGAAAAATGCTGGACTTTTAGGTATCAAAATTATCTACTCCCTAACAAAGTCCAATGGTTGTAAAATTGTCAGTCAAGGGAGAAAGGGGATCCAAATGAATTAAAAGTCCCAAACTCATTAATCATCCACAACAACCGATTAGGGGGATCGTCGACGTTTGACCCCAAGCCATTCATAGTGTCTCATCAGGACGTAGTCATCCGACAGATACACCACATATTGGAAAAACAAGGTATGTCTGGTAAATGAATTGCACCATCCACACATTCCGATTGTCTGCTTGTAAAAATTCATCAGTAACAACAAGCCTGTTGGTCCCAAATAAGTTAGCAAGTTCCATATGCCGAAAGTATACGCTACCTGTGCTCATGAACGGGGACCCAGCTTGGGGTCGAAACGTCAACAATCCCCCCAATCGGTTGTTGTTGAGGATTATTGACTTAGGGACTCTTAATTTATTTGGATTCGCTTTCTCCCCTGACTGTGCTCTGACAATTTATCCACTATTGGGCTTTGTACAGTGTCTTATGTTTTATATGTTGTAAATGTCATCACCGTATGAGCACTGCATCATCTGCACTTTATCTCCTTTGATCACCATACATTTTATTGCACTGCACATGAACTGTTGTAATACATTTGCAACAGAAATCCATATTCATTTTCTTTTGTCCAATTCAGTAGGAATAGAACCGCATTTTTATGTTGTTTTAAGTTTAGGTGAGGACTCCTTATGCGAATAAGTCCCGCCCAACTATTTGTTTGTTATATATACTGCATTTTATTTTATCATCTGGCTGCTCGGGAACAGCCTACTGAGCAACCTGATTATTATTTTTTTTTACTGCAATGACTATTGGCGTTTGGGTGCCCTGAGGTCATTGCAGTAAAACTGAAAGTAAAATGAGCCGATGTGCTTGTTTTACTTTCAACGAATCAATGCTGGGGGCATATTTCAGCCCCCAAGCACTGATTCTCATGGAAGCGGTATCGTTGGAAAGGGAAGACCCTCCTGTTTCCAATCCCCTTGCCCAGTGGATCTCTGCTTCTGGATCACCACAGGAGATCGATCCCCAAGCAGTGATCTACCCGCTAGACACCGGGGATAGGGGGAGCAGCCACTTGGGTAAGGGCTTGTGCTCTCCCAAGTGGAAAGTCATAATTTCAGTCTTTCTGGTAATTGTCCCCATCTGTCCCCCGTGGGGGGGCAGGAAGCCCACTGGATACTAGACAATATAGGAGCTACCCAGCATAGTCATGGCCATGCTCTGACCCCAAATAAATAGGCAACAGTGTTTATGCCCCACCCTGGGGGCAGATGGGGTAATTTCCCCCAATCTGCCCCCAGGGGGGACAGAAAGCCCACTAGATGGAGGGAATGTTTTTATTAAATATAAGAGTGGGAATTGCCCACCATGGGCATGGCTAAGCCTCTGCCCCAAGTAAATAGGGCAACAGTCTTTCTGCCTCCCTGGCGGGCAGTTGGAGGTAATTACCCCAAATATGCCCCCCAGGAGGGCAGAAAGGCCACTAGACACCAGGGATTTTTTTAAATAAAAATGTAGAGGTGGGTGCTGCCCAGGATGAGCATGGCTATGCCCCCACCCCAAGTAAAAGGGGCAACAGTCTTTCTGCTCCCCCTGGGGGACAGACGGGGATAATTACCCCTGATCTGCCGCCTATGGGGGCAGAGAAAGCCCACTAAATGCCAAGGATTTTTTTTGTTATTACACTCCCTCCTCAAGTAAATGGAGCAACAGTCAAATTACCCCCAATCTTCCCCTGGTTGGGCAAAACAACCACTAGACACCAGGGATTTATTTTAAATAAAAATATAGAGGTGGGGGCTGCCCAGCATGGGCATAGTCATGCCTCCACCCCACGTAAAGGGGGCAACAGTCTCTCTAGGCTCCTCATTGACCTTTGTTTGATATGTTCCTGTTGCCGGTACTAGCCCCAGCCACAAAAGTGGTGCAGCATGTTTATGAGCACAAGTGGGGAAACGCTGGGAGGTAGGAATTTTGTGGATTCCTGTGTGTTCCACAAGTTTCCATCTCAGAAATGCAAGGAAAATGCGTGATTTCAGGCAAAGCTTGAGCTTTGCCTGGAATTGTGGGTAAGAATACCTCATGGGATCCATGCAATGCACACTAACCTGGACTCCCCCAGCATTCTAGTTTTCAAAAATGTGCAGGTTTGCTAGGTTTCCCTAGGTGCCTGCTGAGCTGGAGCCCAAAATACACCACTACCCTATTTGCCAAAAAAAAGGGTCAGTTTTGAGCGGAGTTTTTTTTTACATATGCATGTTGCGCCGTTCCATCACGGAATTGTGATGAAAATGGTTTTTTTTAGTCTATGTTTGAGGTTTGCAAGTGATTCTGGGTAAAACAAACTGGTGAAAGCCATACCAGTCAACCCTGTCTGGATTCCCCAAAGTGTCTAGTTTAAAAAAATGTACAGGTTTGCTTGGTTTCCCTAGTTGCTGGCGGAGCAAGGATCAAAAATCCACAGCTACCCACATTGGAAAAAAGGGTCAGCTTTCAGTGGAAAAATGTGATGCATCCATGTTGTGTTTTGCCTGTTTCCTATTGCGGGCAGTAGGCCTACACTCACAAGTGAGGTGCCATTGTTATCAGAAGAGATGTGGGAACATAGAATAGTAGAACATTTGTTATTGGCAATTGGATTTCACCGCCTTCCAAATGTAAGCCAGTGTGTAAGAAAGAAGACATTTTGAAAAATACTCTCCAAATCATATGCTAGTACGGGTACCTGCAAATTCAGAGATGTACAAATAACCACTGCTCCTAAACTCCAGATCTTTTGCCCAATTCAGAAATACATAGGTTTCCTTGATACCCATTTTTCACTCTACACATTTCACCATGTGAATTGGTCTATACTCCTAACACAATGAAAAAACATTATTCAATGCAGCTCAGATGTTGGCTCGGTGAACCATGGGTTTTTTGAGAACTTACAAAGCATATGTAATGCCACAACTAGAAGGGCCTAGCAAACGTAATGGTATATTGCTTTTGTAAATCGGCCATCATGACAAAAAGTTACAGATGATAACGTTGTCGCAAATGGCCGGTTTTCCAACTCATTTTCAATCTTTCTTTATTTTAACAGTTAATTTATTTGGGAAAACCTTGAGGGATCTACACATATGACCCCTTGTTGAATTTGGAATTGTATCTACTTTTCAGAAATCTATAGCTTTCCTGGATCGCCCATGGGTTTCATGTTGGTTTCCACCACAAACTAAAAGTAGGTTGAGAGTACAAAAAATAGGAATAATGGGCTACCTCTTTGAAATATGCAAAATTGAAGTAAAAAATTAGGGGGCATATTAGCAAGGCGATTATCGCCACTTTAGCGGGACTTTTTCCCGCCAAAGCGGCGATAATATTATCGCCTTATCAACAAGCTGTCGCTAACTGCTGTTAGCGACAGCTTGTAGGCGATAGCGACAGGGTTGGGTGCCGCTTTGCATGCCAGCGATATTTATCGCTAATGGCATGCAAAGTAGGCGTTCCCCACCTAACAGCGACTGGAAACAGTCGCTGAGGTCGCTAACGCCTATCAGCGAGGCAGGGGCGGTGATTAGCCAACCAGCGCTAAACACGTTTAGCGCTGGTATGCTAACACCTGGTCCCACCCTGACTTAGCCATGTAATCCAATGAGAGGTGGATTACATGGCTAAGTCCCCCTCGCACTATCAGCAAGCAGAACTGGGGAACAGTGTGAATATTGCCTGTTTTCAGGCGATATTCACTCTGTTCTCCAAGGTTTCTATCGCTTTGGAGATTAGCATTGCTGATTCCACGCTAACTCCGCGATAGAAACCGGCAATGCCTGGCGATAATTATCCAAGCGCTAATTGTGCTTTGCGATAATTATCGCCAGGCATTGCTAATATGCCCCTAGGTTATTTATTCAGCTCTGCATGTTCCTGAAAGCTGGGAAGATGGCAACTTTAGCACAGCAATCCGTTCATGAACGCCATTTTTAGGAAAAAAAGCAGACACTTTGACAGAGAGCACTTTTTTATTATTTTCCCCAAAAAACTAGGAGTGGGCAATGAACTCCGCTCCCAGAGTTTGCGGAGAATTGTTAATTACACATTCCATTAAAAACACGGAATTCAAGCAAAAACTCCGTCCCTCAGCGTAGTGGAATCAGCTAGTAAACTGCACCCACAAATGCTTTGATAAAGTATCTTTACATGCTAAAAAGCATATAACCAATTCACAAAAGTGAACTTTTTAAAATTAAAATATCAGCCAATGAGAGAGGTGATGATTTTGGGATCCCCCTAACCTAGGGGGAGGACCAAGCAGATGCCTTGAACACAAAGAGCACATCATGCTGAACGATTCATTGGTGCTCCCATCCTGTTAGGACCACCCCAAGCACAGTTATGGGCAAAAATACACTCCCAACCAAAGGCCCTGCAAAGCATTATGGGATGAGATTAGCAGATGGCAGTGAATATTATAGTATCCAATATCAAAATAATTCCACAAAGAGCTGCAGTTCAACTCGTCGTTACTAGGTGTCCCTCACGAGTCAAATACAAAAGCATTGAAATTATTACATCAAGCTGCAGTTCCACTAGTCGTTACTAGATGTCCCTCACTAGTCAAATGCAAAAGCATTGAAACCCTTTCATGAAGCTGCAGTTCCACTAGTCGTTACTAGGTGTCCCTCACGAGTCAAATGCAAAAGCATTGAAACCCTGAGCTGAGAGCTAATACTATAAATTCTACAAAGAGCTGAACTCAAAATGTAGTTATATTTTGCCTATTTTCTCGGCCCCCTTCCAGGGAATCCACAAACCATGTGTACCTTTAGAATCCAAAGGACTTTAGAATAAAAGAACGCAAATTTGGCGTGGATATCTTATGTGGAAAAAAGGTTATGGTGCCCTAAGGACTACCCAAATATGCAAAAAAAAGGGTCATCACTTGGGGAGAGGGGTGGCCCAGCAGTTAAGGGGTTAATGCAAAAAACAAAATAGACTTAAAAAAGCAATATAAATTCTAGCGATATAACACACAAAAATATGTTTAGCAGCAGTATTAAAAATATTTTTTTAAATGTAATCTTTCTTGCGATATTCTGACCCACTATATTTTTTAAACCATATTTAAGACACACTATTTGTGCTGATACACCCTCTGCATAGGTTAATTGAAAGCTAAGTCTGTCTTTGAGGCTCTTACAACTGTCTCTAGTTAAAGGAGAATTTGTTATTAGTTTATTCTTTTGCTTTCATTTGATCATATGTTAGAATTTATGTACTGATATAGCCTGCTTAAAAAACAGATTACATCCAAAATCCCAAGTATACTTTTCTGTGTGGAATGAGATTCTCATTTTCTTTCTAAACTACTGTCTTTTATGAAGTGGTGGTGGAGTGTGATCCCTCACTTTCAGAAATCTTTAGTACCCAAACTTGATCAAGCCGGGCCAACAATCTTCAAAACATACTTTTTTTTTTAGCAAGGGGTGCTTCTATATTTTTAAGAGCTACAGGACTAGTTTCTAATATTTTAAAGGATTCCTAAAAATATTTACAAATAAAACAAAATGTCATATAATATCTATGAAAGTAAGAGACCTATGCCATCCTCTCATTAATCTCATTAGTCTCACTTTCGGATCACCATCTCTTAAAATGGTATATTATTCTTCTTTTTAAACCAGCGAAATTTATTGGGAATGTGAAACCTGGAGACTAAGCAGAAGAATAGTCTGGTTGGCTCGCAACCTCAATTCTGCTGATTTAATCTGTGGATCTCTTAAGGCATGTCATTCAGTGTTTACAGTATCCATCTGTTTAAATAATGTGTCCTTATTATATTACACCGATGAGCTTCAGTGCTGGTATGGAAATTTCCCTGAGGCAACTAGTTGACCTTGCTGCAATCATGTTTTGGCAGACATTTTCACAGTGCTCATAACTGAGGCAGAATTTGAGGTCTATAATTAGGAAGGCATTGTTGCATATTAATGAATCTTTCTTTACATGTTAGTTCTGTGATTACAATACTAGATCTCACAAAAGAAAAACACGAAGATTACTTTTTCCTGGGCATGCTAGTTGCTTGACTAATTATTGTGTGAAATTGGAATCAAAGACAAGCCGCTTATCTTCAAATGATTCAATGACATGCCATTCCGAATAACATATTAATGGCCTATTTTTTATTCTCAAAAAAATATACAGTTTGTGACTGTACAGAAGCACATTCATTTTGAAGAATGTCTTGAAGCAAGTGGATGTTAAGACTGATGTGTCCAGCGCAGTTGAAGGAGAAGAATTGTCTTCTGAGGAGCTTCTTAATGACTGTATTTGTGACATGAATGGTCCTTAATGGTCCTTATGTCAAAAGGTAAGCCAATTATTTTGTTGAAATCCATTTACACTTTTCATACCTGCTGTCTTGTCATGGGGCCTTTGGCATGCCACATGGGGCTGGACTGCACTTGCCATACTGTATTGCAGACAGATGGATGTGATATGCTGATTCAGTCTCTGGTGACTTTCTGTAAGGCCCAGTGGCATGATAGCATAGTAAAGCATAGTAACTGGGATTGATGGTCATGTAATGAGGTATTTTTTTCATTGTAGTCAGGTATGCCATCTTGAAGCACAAGGGGTAATTTTTGCATATTCTATTTGCCTTAATTATTTGCAGTGAATATTCTACCACAGCATTGTCATTTGCCAGACCCTCATTTTGCCATGAGTTAGACTTCTGGGTGAAAGTGAATTTCTATGAAGCTTAGGTGTTCTTTGGAGGTTCTTAACATTGGCTTAGCACATGGAGTGGATCTTCGTCAATCAATTGGGTGTGTGGAGTTGATAGTATGGGATTTGTCTCTGTAGTTGTTGTAGGTGAGTGTCCCCCATGTCTGTACTATTACATGATTTGTTGCGCATTAATGTATTCATAACAGATGTCTAAAATAGTACACGTTTACCTTCTTTGATGTGTGGTTTGCTTTATTTGCTATGTATATTTGTAAGATATATTAGTTTTCTATGTTAGTTTTGCTCTGAATTAGCGACATTCTTTATACATGTTTATTTGGGCATCGTGATAGTTTTGTAAATCACACTGTGGTTGTTTATCTTTTAAATTTACATTTTAGATTTGGTAGGTGTATGCCTTATGTGTGGGTATGTGATTCTACTGTTGCTACATCTTAGAGCAGAAATTTGATGGCTCATTTTGAGTGCTTGGTATCGTGAGTTTGTGTGAGAGTTCAAATGCAATAATAAACCCAATGCTTTGTCTCCCTCCTGCTTTGGCAGTGCTAGTATAATTAACCCCTAAGCTGTTTGCTTGATGTGTGCTTTGCCTCGTTTTAGCAAAGAGGAACAATATTGTCCTATGTCTGGCATGTCAACTCGATCTTGACAATTTTTGGTAATTTATACTTTACTCGATTGGGTGTTCAAGTAAGGCCCTAGTTCAGGTCATCCGCAAACCTACAGGTGCCAACTACAATTTCCGATCTCCTTATGCTAATTCTATAAGCCTGAGTGCAACCCAAACTGTCTGGCAGTAATGAGGCATCAAAACCGGTCAGATACTAATTGTCAGGGGAGGTTTACAAAGTGCTAGGCCAGGGTTCTCCAACGAGCAGGTGTGGCCAGTACAGGTAAGAGCGGTGGGGCGGGTCGAGGGGGTAAAGTCGACATACGACGGTGATGCGGCGAGTGCAAGGTAAGTGGTTTTATTTATTTATTTATTTTATTTTCCCTATCCCGTCGTATGTCGACTTGCCCTCCGCCCCGCCCCGCCCACCACTCTTACCTGTACCGGCCGAGCCTGCCAACGAGTAGTTTGTGAGCTACTGGTAGCTCTCCACCCACCTGTAAGTAGCTCTCCTGTGTTCAGTCCGGTCTGCTAAATTTGAAGCTTTTGCTTGGCTGAATTCATATCTGTGTACAAAATTGAAATGTGTACATCTGAGATGAAAATGTGTGTATTTTCAGACCTATTTAGATAATAAAATTTAAAGCTGATATTTAAGTGATAAATCATGTGACATTGCAGAAGATTTAATACTAATATGACCTTGGTGTCAGAGGCATTGCAGCTATGGCTGCTATATATTACCCATGCAAAGGCATTCCAAATTGACAAAGCTTTTTTTTCATTGCTTCGTGCAACCCTGCTTGATGCATTGAAGTGATCATTGCTGCCAACCAGGGCCGAACTGGCCGTAGCGAGCACCGGGCGTTTCCCCGGTGGGCTGCTAGGGTGGGGGCCGGTTTTGGGCCCCTGGGGGGCCCTTTTTGTTAGCGGGGGCCGGCAATATCGGCCCCCCTGTAACAAAATCGACCGAACAGCTCGGCCGCACCTCCACCCCCCTCTCCCGGGGGCTGGCCGAGCAGTTTGCCAGGGCTGGTTTCGGTTCCCAGTCTGGCCCTGCTGCCAACCCTGCACTGGGGTGACCACTGCTGGTAATCTTGCATATGGTGTGACTAATATAATCTTGTCTGATATGGCCATTATTATTACAAATCTAATAATAGTAGCTCGGGATGGTTTTCATTGAACATAAGTAGCTCTTATTACAGAAAAAGTTTGAGACCTCTGTGCTAGGCCTTTGTGAGCCCCATTAGGGGTGCTAATGGACATTGTAAGGCAGTAATTGTGAATGCCAAATTTAAAGTCATTTGTCTATCCTGCAATAGCTGATTCATGTGTCACCCATACCAGACTTTACACAGTTACATAGCTGTAGAAGAACTAACAGGGTCATTGAAGAAACAGACAAGGTAGGCAGGCATCAAGACATAATACTCTTTCTTAGACTGGGCGTGGCTTCTTTAAAAGGTAATGCTCAGTCACCACTAGAATAAAGCAATGCATGCACCTGAGCGAGAAAAGATGCTCATGTTGCTGTGGAGTCTGTTTAGTAGGTCCAGTGGTTATGCTTGGTGGACCATGTCCATCATGAACCAGATCAATGTAATGGTTTTGACACACATATTGCAGCTTGAGTCTAGGCTCGGCTCATGCTCGTGCCTGTTTCTACCCTTCCTTGTCTAATGTCAGATTCAGCCCTGATCATGATAGGATATATTTTCATATCTGGAAATAATTAGTGAATAGATTGTGTGCCTATGACAGTTTCCCCGAGAATGTTATACTTTAGATGCAGGCTGCTTTGTCCTTTTGCTGTACTTAGAAGAAAGTAAACATGATTGGGAAGCCCTAGAGTTCTACATTCACTCAATCAGACTTCATAGATAAACATTAACGTTAATTTTAATTGACACTATTAAAGTTTTTCGTATAGCTGAAGGCTTATTTTTGCCAGTTCTTCCATTCTTACATAAAGAGAAGAATGCATAACTCACTGTGAAAAGAAATGTTGAATAATTAGAAATGATTAGTTCTTTAAGGTGTTGGATTTAAATGAATTAAATCCCATCCATTATCGAATCTCAAGTTTTCTCCTTTTGGCCAAATAATTAAGAGCTTAACTAAATACATTGTACGCACATTTCTTTTAGTATTGTATTTTAGATGATATTCAAATTATACGTCATCTAAGAAATATTTGGTATCTGTATTATATATTTTACAGCTATAGGCTAGTTAAGCAGCATTGTCTATGTTGACTATTTTTAGTTCTCTTCCAAATTCACAGAGTGGGACATAGGGCCTGATTTAGATCTTGGCGGTATGAACGTTGTCCTGTTGTGGTGGTGGTCCTATGTACTCCGTCGAGCTGACGGCGGTCCACCTGCCATATTTAGAGGTTGCGGCAATAGACAGGCTCCTGTCGCAGCGACTGTCTTCTCTGCTGGCTAGAAGTGCTTCGTCGCCGTCAGGCCTGCGGGATTGTGCCAAGCCAATTCAGATGTTCCATTGTGCTGGCGGCGGAGTCCTAACGGAGTGAGGCGATGGTGGTTTGGAGACAGGTAAGTGCTACTTATTTTCATCTCAATACAGATATATGTTGTAAATATGTCAAAATGTATATGTGGGAAATGTGTCCTGCCCATTTTCTTTACCTATAGCATTGCACACCAAAAACATACACATACTATTGAAAGTACACCCACTACCGCCACAAAAGCCTACCTTAGAGTCTGGCAACAATGGGGTGGTTGAACGTCGTAGTCAAGTAGCATGAGCACAGGAAGGACCTGGACAATGGCGTTCAAGATGGGATCGGTGGTAGGACCCCGAAAAAAGGTGAATTTTCACCTGTTTTTCTTTGTTTCTGCCAACTCAAACCTGTAGGTTCCCCGCCACAGTTGCCTTGATGGAAAGGCACATCGTAATCTGGATGGTGGGAATCTTGGCAGGACTCCCTGCGACAGCCGCTTTAGCCTCTGACGCCCTTGACGTGGGAGACAGATCCTGGCAGAGGCTGATTTACTAAAAATAACTTACAGTACTCTTATATGCCCTAATAAATTGTCCCCAAAACATCTAAAATGGAAATAAAATGGGAATAAAACAGGAATATTGATATACAAATGGTAATAATTGAACAGACTGAGCCCTCTTTACACTTTTACTAATGGGCAACTGGATATTTCAGGGCATGTTCACATAGGCATGAAAATGTACTCCTGTAGTACGTCTCCCTGTACTCTCATAAATGATTTTATGAATAGGTCAGTTTATTATAGTTCACACTATTGTATAATGGAGACTTCTGTGCCTAGTGTCATGCGGTTAAGACACTGCCACAAACACTCTGGAGTGGCATTGTATTAGTAACTTATCTAGTCATATTACATAAAAGCTCAGAATTGATAGGCTTGATATAATATTTAAATATAATGTGTAGTGTAGTGAAGTGTATAAGCACTTGCACCACATATTCTTGCACAGTAGTCACAGAAAGATTATCTAAACCAAAAGTACCAAGGAGTGTAATAATAGCCATTTACTATTTACATCAGAAGATAATATGACTACTTATTTTCACTAAAACCCCTATGTTCCATTATATATATGTGGAAACCTGGTGAGACTTGCCTCCCCTGACTATATATTCTGTTAAAAGAGGAGGTGTTCAAATCCTAGGGCATAAAACTCAGTGTTTACAAAGAAAAAGTCTATCCCATTGTTCTCGAGAAACAGAAGGCAGCATCAACCCCGCTTAAGCAAGGGACATACTCCATCCTGAAACGTGCAATAAGCTGCACTCACTTGGCAGAGATCAGCGTGCTGAGGCAGAGGAACTTTCCCTGGCTGAATGGAGTTGGCTGCTGTCAATTCTAGCCCATAAGTGCACCAAATGAATCAAGGAAAGTGGCCAGCCACTAACTCATGAGTCCTTGTTCCTCTCTCTATGCTCCTGGAATATCTGCAGCTTTACCCATAAACAGCAGATCACTCTGAGTTCTGGGAGAAATGTGAAATTATCGCTGGCTATTCAAGAAACCTGCTCTACTGTTGAATGCCCTATAACAGGTTTCCTTGAGCTCACCAAATTCACCTCCAAAAAGCATAAAAATGGCAAGCCCAAAGGAGGCCTTTACTTGTATATCTCTAGGAACCTCAAGGTCCTAATTGAAACCATAGATATGCAAGAGAATTGGCTTCAAGCAGTTAAATTGTTAAACTGGAGATCTAATCGTTTGCTTCTGTTAAATAATACTTGTTAGAAATGGGGATCTCTAGTTGGCAGTGGCGTGCACCCTGTCCAAGTAGGGAGCCTTATTCTAGTTAGGGTAAGAGAGTTACACACCCAAGAAAACCCCTGCTCACTCATTTTGTAGCTTGGCACGAGATGACAGGCTTATCTCAGAGGCAATGTATAAAGCCTTTTTAGAAACACACACAGTAACACAGTGAAAACACTACAAATGGACACCACACCAGTTCAGAAAAATAACCAATATGTATCTGAATGAAACAATACCAAAACGACAAAATTCCAACATATACAAGTAAAGATATCACTTTTAAAAGGTTCAAAATGGTTCAGTACATAGAACTCTATGGATGCATCACTTTTAGCACAAAGTACCTGGGATGCGTCAAAATCAAAGACGAAAGCGTTGGGGAGGTGAGGTGCTGGCAAAGCAAAGCGATGCGTTGGTTCCTTACACCCAGGGGAGGTGATGCGTTGGTTTCTTACTGCCAGGGGAGGTGATGCATCAGTTCCTTACTGCAGGGGAGGTGATGCATAGATTCCTTACAGTCAGTGGACCTGATGCATCGGTTCCTTACTGTGAGGGGAGGTGATGCATCGATTTCTGGACACGCGGCCTCGGTTCCTTACTGCTGGGCAACGTAGATGAAGAACAATGCAATACAATGCGTCAAAAATCTGGATGCACTAGGTTTATGCGGTGGGGGCAAAACAGGCACTGCGTCGATTTTCCAGCCACTTGGCAGGTGATGTGTCGATTTCTCCAGCCACACAGTAGGGCCTGCGTCAAAGTCACGGCAGGCGCTGTGTCGATTCTTCAGCTGCAGTGGCACAATGCAATGGTTTTTCAACTGCACGGCGATGCTGCATCAGAAAAAACAGGCGCAAAAGGTCGATGTGTAGATTTTTTGTAGTCCTTTGCGGCAAAACCACCTCCAAGGGCCCAGAAATGGAGTTGGCCCCACTTGGCAGGTCAGAAAATCCAGCAGAGGAGTTCAGGGGCTGCAGGTGATGTATTTGATGGCCCTGAGACTTCTTAACAGGAGCCAAGCACACACAAGCCCTTGGAGAACTTTGGCAAGCAGGATGGAGAAAGCAAAGTCCAGTCCTTTCACTGCCCAAGATGAAAGCAGCAACCAGTATGCCAGCACAACACAGCAACAAGCAAAGTGTCAGTTACCCTCCTACAGCTTCTCCAGCTCTTCTTCTTGGCAGAATCTTCTCTCAGTCCTAAAGTGTTCTGAAGTTATAGTGTCACAGCTCCAGTACTTATACTAGTTTCTGCCTTTGAAGTAGGCAAACTTCAAAGAAAAGTCTTTGTAGTGCACAAGACCCTGCCTTTTCCTGACCTGGCTCCAGACATGCTACAAGGAGGTGGAGAAAGCTTTGTGTGAGGACAGGCACAGCCCTATTCAGGTATCAGTGACAACTCCTCCCACCACTCAAGTTCAGGAAAACCCATCAGCCTGGTGATGGGCCATCAGGAAATGCAGGGCACAATTCAGCTCCCTTTGTGTGGCTGTCTAGAGTGAATGCACAAACAGCCCAACTATTAGTCTAAAGCATACATGGATTCCGCAGGCAGGCAGTGGCACAGAATTGTAACGCAAGAAAATGCCTACTTTCTAAAAGTGGCATTTTCAAACATGCAATTTAAAAACCAACTTCACTAAAAGATGTATTTTTAGATTGTGAGTTCACTGCCCCCAAACTCCAAATCTCATCTCTTCCCAATTGAAAGTTCCACTTGAAAGAGGTTACAAGGCAGCTTCAATGATAACGTATGGGGAGATAGTGCTTGCAATAGTGAAAAATTTAATTAGCAGTATTTCACTATCAGGACATGTAAACACACCAGTCTATGTCCTACCTTTCAAATACACTGCACCCTGCCCATGTGGCTACCTTGGGCCTACCTTAAGGATGCCTTACATGTAAAAAAAAAGAACATTTTGGGTCTGGCAAGTGGGTGCACTTGCCAATTCGACATGGCATTTTAGAACTGCCCACCCCGACACTGCAGTGGCAGGTCTGAGACATGATTGTAGGGCTAATCATGTGGGTGGCGCAACCAGTGCTGCAGGCCCACTAGCAGTATTTGATTTACAGGCCCTGGGAACACACAGTGCACTTTACTAGGAACTTACCAGTAACTCAAATATGCCAATCATGGATAACCAATCATAATCACAATTTGCACAGGGAGCACTTGCACTCTAGCACTGATCAGCAGTGGTAAAGTGGGCAGAGTTCTAAAACCAGCAAAAATGAAATGTAGCACACAGTCAAAAACAGGAGATCAGAAGCAAAAAAGACAGCGGAAAAACACCTCAAATATGCCATGTCTAACATGTGTCCCCCTCAGCTGAAAGTGGGGTGAAGTACCCAACCAGATTTCCACCATAAAGTCCATTCCCTGTAGGGAGATAGACCACCTCAACAGTTTTGGGTTCTCATGCCTCCTCTGCATTAACCAGCTGAGGGGTCCGTGGTCTGTCTGAACCCGGAAGTGAGTCCCAAACAAATAGGGCCTTAGCTTCTTCAGAGCCCAGACCACGGCAAAACCTTCAGGGCATCAAAAGCAGTCTGGCATGATCACCTGACGTGGCTGTTTCCTTAAAGTCAGTTCAGTCAAGGGGGCAACAATGGTGCCATAACCCTTGACAATCCTCTGGTAGTACCCGGTGAGACATAAGAAGGCTCTCACCTCTGTCTGGGCCTTGGGGGTGCCCAAGCCAGAATTGTGTCAATTTGAGTTGTAGGGGTACCACCTGCCCGCTTCCTGCCTGGTGCCACAAGTACACCACAAACTCCTTCCCTATTTGGCTCTTACTGGCCTTGATAGTGAGGCCTGCATTCAGCAGGGCCTTCAAAACTTTCCAGAGGTGGTGCAAGTGGTTCTCCCAACTCGAGCTGAACACTGCAATGACATCCAGGTAGGTGCCACTGAAATCTTCCAGCCTAGCCAAGACCTGGTTGACCAATCTCTGAAAGGAAGCAGAGGCGTTCTTCAACCCAAAGGGTATAACCCGGAACTGGTAGTGCCCCTCTGGCATTGAGAACACTGACCTCGCCTGTGACCCCTTAGTCAAGGCAATCTGCCAGTATCCAGATGTTAGATCAAACATACTGAGGAACTTGGCAGCCCCCAGCTGATCAATGAGCTTGTCAGCTCGGGGGATGGGGTGTGCGTCAGTCTTAGTGACAGCATTGAGCCCTCTGTAGCCCACACACAGCCTCAGTTCTGGGGTGGCACCGGGTGCAGCAGCTTTGGGAACCAAGACGACTGGGGTGGACCAAGGACTGCTGGAGGGCTCAATCACCCCTAAAGCTAAAATTTTAGACACCTCCTCCTTGATGATAGCCTTCACTCTGTCTGTCAACCTGTAAATCTTGTGCTTTACAGGTGGACTGTCCCGAGTGTCAATATCGTGCATGCACCAATAGGTGACACCTGCGGTGAGCGAGAACAGGGTGGCAAACTGCCCCAGCAGCTGGTGAGAGTCACCCTTTTGTTCTAGGATCAGTGTAGGGAAGAGGACCATACCTTCCACTGACCCATCCTGCTCCTTCGCAGACAGGAGGCCGGGGAAAGGTTTACTCTTCTCTTCCACTTCATCGTCAGTAGTCAAGGGCATGGTTAACTCAGAACTCTCAAAGTGAGGTTTGAGGCGCCTCATGTGCAGGACCCTCAAGGGGTTGCTAGGAGTTCGCAAGTCCACCAGGTAGATGACATTACGCTTGTGTTGCTTCACCTCATAGGGTCCAGAGCACTTGTCTCATAGAGCACGGGGCTCTACTGGCTCCATCACCCACACCTTCTGATGAGGCTGAAACTCAACCAGAGTGGTACTCTGGTCGTACCAGTGTTTCATATCCTCCTGGCTTGCTTCCATGTTCGCCTGAGAGAGTTTCCTAAAGCGGACTGTCTGGTTTCAGAAGGGCAGCATGTAGCCAGCCCACCTTGACCAAACTGAGAGGTCCTCTCACAGGGTGCCTGTACAACAGCTCAAAGGGGCTAAAGCCAACCTCCTTCTGTGGTACCTCCCTGTAAGCAAAGGGAAGGCATGGCAAGCGGATGGCCCATGTATGCCTCATGAGTACTGACAGGCCCCCAGTCATGCCTTTCAGGCAAAGGTTAAATCTCTCAACCAACCCATTACTTTGAGGCTGGTAAGGCGTGGTGAATTTGTGGTTCCATCCACACTTCTTCCACATGGCCTTCATGTACAGCGACATGAAGTTGGTACCTCAGTCAGATACCACCGTCTTGGGGAAACCCACACAGGTAAAGATCCCCATTAGTGTCCGGGGCACGACGGGCGCCGTCACTATCCTGAGAGGGATAGCTTTCGGGTACCTGGTGGCATGGTACACCAAGACCAGGATGAACCTGTTTCCCATGGCTGTATTGGGATCCAGAGGCCCCAAAATGTCAATGCCCACCCCCTCGGAGGGGTGCTCACAACAGGAAATGGTTGGAGGGGAGCCATACCCTTCTTTCTACTCTTACCACTTGTCTGGCAAGTCTGACAAGACCTACAAATGCATCTGACTGCCTTCACATTTGGGGCCAGTAAAAGTGGATGACAAGCCTGTCAAAGGTCTTGCCCTGCCTCAAATGTCCTGCCAAAGAGACATCATGAGCCAACACCTGTAGGAAGGTTCTGAAGCGCAGGGGTACCACCAGCACACACGGGGTTCCCAAGGCTCAGCAACCTTAGGCTCACTATAAAGGAGACCATTCTCCCAGTAAATTGAATGTGACCTGGCCTCTTTGCCAGCTCTCTGGTCCTCGGCATGCTGCCTAAGACCCACGAGAGTAGGGCACACCTTCTGCTCCATGCAGAACTCTTCCCTGCTGGGACCCACTTCTTGCTGCCAATGGGTAAGCTAAGGCATGGCTCCCAGTTCAGGTACCACTTTCCCTGTAGATACCGGGGTGCCCCCCTGACGTTCAGCCTTTTCCTGAACCGTGGTAATCTCAGACACGGGTTTCCTGCCCCCCCTGCCCTTCCTCCTCTTGGCAAACATTTATGCCTCTGTTTCAGGCTCCAGGTTCTGTTGATTACCCTGGGTTGCCATGGACCGTGTGGTCAGGCAAGCCCACTCAGGCAACCCCATAATTTCCAAGTGTGACCTGAGCTCCACCTCCTTCCAGGTGGTATACTCCAGGTCATTCCCCAGCAGACAGTCCATAGGCATGGACGGGATCAGAGCTATTCTCAAATAACCTGAGACAACTCCACTCAAAGGGAACCTGAGCTACTTTACAGAAGCACTCACTGTTGTCTACTGTCACAACTTGGTGAAGTACATCAGGGACTTCCTGCTCTTCTGGCACCAGGTGACACATGACAGTAATCACACTGGCCCCTGTGTCTCTCAGAGCCTCTACCCTCTGTCCATTGATGGTCACCCACTCCCTGTACTTCTTAGTGTTATCAGGCATCAGGTTTCCCTGAACTATCTCACTGTCCCAAGGTGAGATGACAAGGGTCATCTCAGCTGGGTCCTCACACCCTCCTGGGACCAACCCCTCACCAAGAGCTACACTAGCCATCACCCATGACTGCCCACTGGTGGGGGGCTGTGCCAGCTTGGGACACTTGGGGTCCCCTCTCATGTGAGCATCCTGATCTCAATCATAACATTTCCTGGGACACCTCTCTGCAGGTTTACCTGAATAGATCCATGGTTTCTTATCACCTGGGGGGGCGTGAATCTTTACCCTGGGAACTAGTTTGGGGCCCTTTACAGAACTCCTGCTATTTACCCTTGTCCCCCCACTCTTCTGATGGGGACCCTGCCCACCTTTAGCAGAATCTCCCCATGCACCTTGCTGTGGAACCTAGCACTCACCCAGCGGTCCGCCTCCTGACCAATCTTCCTGGGGTCAGTAAGCTTGCTGTCCATCACGTGCTGCCGCAGATCTGCAAACCACAGACCAGACAAGTGCTCCCATTCAATCAAATTGTAAAGCCCCTGGTAACCAGTGACATTGCTGCCCTTTACCCAACCATCCAATGCTCTGCAGAATGAAACCGCACACTCTAGCCATGTCTGTAAATCAAGTTTCTTACTCTGTCTAAACTGATCCCTGTACTTCTCAGGGGTAGGACCACATCGGGTAAGTTGGGCTGCCTTCATCTCTGGGTAGGTGAGGTCCTGGGCTCTCCCTTGGGCTAGCAAGGTATCCCTTCCCTCCACTGTGAAGAGATGCCATATCCCTGCCCCCAGCGCTCATCAGGGACACCATTCATATGAAGCACTGCCTCATATAACAATGTCTCTCGTCCAGCAATGGCAAAGTCAATTAAGATCGATAATGCAACCGAGTTGGACACTGCAGGTTTTAAAATCAAACCGAGTGCCATGGAAATATCTCAATGCAACAGAGTTGTTTTTGCCTTATAATTTAACACACACACAAAACCTGATGGCAAAGAAAGGTGCAACTTATACAATGTTGAACATAGAGCACTTAGAAATATTTTCAATTATAAGAGCTGAGACACCGTCTGCTGTATAGATGATCCAGGGGTTCATTTCATTACCAATATCAACGTATCTTGTCTAAAAACATTTTTAAGTAGGCAGATATGAAGCTATGGGGAAGAGTTTTGTCCATGAAACCTGGTTTTTGTCCTTTGATTACAGATGTTTGAGTGGGGAAAATGAAGTCTTCATTAGCTGAAATGCATGTGAAGCTTCATTCAGCCATTCATTAGTTTGTAAAGAGGTGACACTTCATGGGGCATGCAATGCTTCCATGGCTAATTTAGCATGTTATTTAAAGGGCGTACCAGTCTCCTTAATTTGGGCAGTGTGCCAATTACTTTCAAATGGAAGATATTTGATCTTGAACGACCAATGGTGTTGTGGGATGAAGTCAGGAGTGACATATGTGGTAACAGTTTCCAGGGTTGTGACCTGTTGCAATAATGTGTTTATTCCACCCACACCATAATTAAGGAAGTTACCTTGTGGCCATAGATTCCTATTTTTAGCATTAACTTTGATAAGTTAAGCCGACTGAAAGCCTTATTGTTTCAAAAGGATGCAGCATTAACATCTGCTCGAGAAACATTTGGGGGTCGATTACGATGCCGTTCGGCAAGCATTCCGACCGAATTGGTCTCGGAATGGTTTCCGACCAAATCGGATCTGGTGAGTCCGACCGACCGATTACGATGCTTCCGGATATGATTCGGTCGGACTCCCTTTGACTTCAATGAGAGCCTGTGTTCCAACCGAATACACAGGCTCCCATTGAAGAAAGGGGTGGTTGGGGAGAATCATGAACACTGTGGCGGGCACCCCTTGGTGCCTGCCACACTGCCTGGTTGGAAAGGGGGGTCCCTTGAGTACCCCCTTCGGACCGATTCGGAAGGCCCTGGGTGAAGGGGGCCTACTACGGGCCCCCAAAGTCAGATTACGATTGTCGATCAGAGTCGGAACAACCGAATCGGAAGGGCTGTCCAAATCTGACATGGTAATTGCTCGGTGGGAAACGCGGTCCGTAGATCTGTATGAGTCGGCTTAGAATGACTCGGTTCCGCTGAATGCCATCCGGAACCGAGTCAGAAAGTCTGAACGCTTTATGAACATCGTAATCGGTTGTTTGGAAACCTTTCCGAATCGGTCGGAAAGACATGTTCTGAATCGGATTCGGAAGACCCAAATCCGAATCGGAGCCTTTCCGAACGGCATCGTAATCGACCCCTTGATCTTCAAGTTGCAAGGTCTTCCTCTGAAGTACAATCGTTATTGTGCACAAACTTGCCGCAACATTTTGGTGAACATGTACACCAAATATTTAATGCTTCAAATACCGTGGTACTAGTATACTTTTTTAAAGCAATTGGGTCCAGACTATTCGAGGTGATTCCGTTCTTTTTACATTCTTTGGGTTCCAGTGTTTTTGGAGGCGTACCACATGTGTTATTCCTGGTTGTTGCTGTTTTGGTGCTATTTTTGTTGCTCCTCAATTGATGTTCCACCACGAGGACAACTAGTGATTGACTTAAAACACGTTCAGCTGTGTCATGAGCACATGATACAGCACTTTGGAATGTCTTTACTTTAGGAATTGAACATGAACTGGTCTTTGTCCTTTAGACTTGTGTGGGTACAATGCATGCAGCCCATGCTCCGCTGTCTGTGGTGCCCTTTCAAGTGTGCACTGGACCTGTATCTATTGATGCGATGGGTTTAATCTATGGATATGGATCTGCAGGTGGGACCGTTAAGGGCTCATCTTCAGTGCTGTCCTATGAGACTGCCATTGCTGCAGGATGCTTACTAAGAGCCATTTTCACCAGACGTCACAAATGCTTCAGCTTCTGGAATTCTGGGTTCTGAATCTTCAACTGCGGTTACACTCAGGGGCGGTTTCTCTTTTAGGGCAGCAGGGCATTGCACCCCTATATTTGTTGCCCCCATGGGCTCCCGTATTACATCTGTAAATTAAAATCGCATTTCTTTTCCAACCGTTGCAGTGCTTTTCTCCACCGGTACAATTCTCTAAGTTACGTTGCGAGGGCAGGGCTTTTGGGGTTGGACTTAAGTAATTGACAGCAGCACTTACTGTTCATGTGTGCATGTCAGGTTGGACGGCTGCCTTTCTGTGTCCAGCCTGGCATTCGCACTAAAGGCCTTTCCTATCTGTGCAATTAGTGAGCCGGGTGGGCTAACAGTCGCAGTCCTCCTAATGAGCATTGGGCTACCCTGTCCGAGCCAATCCTGGTGCTGTTTTGATAAGTGAGCAGCATCTGGATTGGCTCAGGGGACTCTGGTTGGCCTCCAGTCCTGCACGTGCGACAGCGCAGGTGAGTGCCTCAGGCTCACAGACATGGCCAATCACTGTATGGCTTTATTATGAAGCCATGCAGTGATTGTCCTTTTCTGTCCTTTGCTCTCTTCCCTCTTGGTACACAGCACCGCCAGTAACGTCATTGTCCACGAGAGAGTAGTGGAAACAATAGAGTTACTCATGGCCTCCTACCTCGCACTCACAAAAGTCGGAATCGGAAGGCAGCAGCATTCGGACTGGAGACTGAAGTCCTTTACTGTCAGTGTAAGTAAAAGATAAAAATAAAAATGAGACTCTGCTGTGGCGTAGTAGATTGTGGCAATGTGCTAGCAGCAGCTTGACTCTTATATGACAGGGGCAGATAGTTGCATGGTGGCAACATGGCAGGCACTGGCAATCTGTACTTTAACTGTTGTAGATGGTGGCAAATAATGTAAATATTGTTGTAAAAATATCTGTGTTTAAATACTGTCGTAATCTGTAACCCTGGGCCTAAAACTCCCTCACCGCTCGCGGAATTTGCAGATTTTTGGCAACTCTACATTCGGCGTAGAACGTGAAGTTGTCAGAAAACTCCACACTCCACAACGAAGCGGAGTTTTTTTTGTGTTCGTGCGCCCAAAATGCGTTTTTGCGTGCGCAGGAGCGACTCACCGGGTGCCTGCGATCGCCGAGATTTCCCATCTGTTAGCGAGCGCCATGAGATTTGGTAGCCGGCCGCACAATCCCGCGAGAATGTGCGATCGCGAACACGTCATTCGGGCACGCCATCGGACTTCCGGCGGAAGTTTTGTGAAGAACGCAATCCCGAACATGCAGAATCTGCAACCTGGCGAAGGTTCTCTCCCGAGCAACATCAAACCTACTCGAAATGACAATTTGGATTAAAAAAACTCCTCAGATTGACATTTGGCTGTACTTTTATGTGCAAGGAGTCCTTTTACTTTTTTAACTTTTTTTTGAAGAGGAAGAAAGTGCCCCCGAGTCTCCAACTTCCTGTTCTTCTCCAGCATTCTCCTCCCGGTGCTTTGTCCATCTCCTGTTCACTTTTCATTTGGATTTGGAGCTGGAAGGATCACTCTTTGTGTCTGCTGAATCATATATCATTGGATTTGAGGACTTTTTAATTTGAGATTTCACAAGTAAGTTGGAAAATTGGTCTTGTTTCTTTGATTGGGGCATTGCACCTACATTATTTTGTACTTTTCATCGTTTTTTAAAAATGTATTGTGGTGGGTGGCCTGTAGGTTCAGTAGGGGCTTAGTTGTTTCTTTGTAAGTAATTTTTCTCCTTTTATAAAGGAAACATGTTGCACAGTTCACTACATTTTCTCCAACTTTTGAAATCAATTTGCAATATTTATTTTAATTCACTAGCCCAGTAGTCTGCCAATAGGCCTTTCAGCCAGTAGGCCCAGAGCTACTCATGGGTGCATGAAGCAACTGTTTCTGTGGTGTCTGTTGAATTTAAACATCATTTAGGGCATGGATGGCATTGGATTGAATTGTAAAATGTGTTTTTTTTGGTATTTCATTTTTTTCCATGTGTGGTTGTTGAGTAACTTGCCATCCTTTTTTGGCCGTGTGGATTTTCGTTTTGGCATTGTTGCAATAAAGCTGTGTTGTTTAGCATGCTTCCTTTGTCTGGCCAGTGTGTGAGTGTGTTTGTAATAGTGGGCCAGCATTTGCCTTGGCTGAGCCTCCCCATGTGGCCAGGGTCCATTTGGTAAAGTCTGTGTCCATATAGGCCTGCTTGAGTTCATTGTTTTCCAGGCCTCCTGCTTGTTGTGAGTGACCATGTGGCTGGTGGCCATTTTGTGGTGGTAGTTAGTGTGCTTTTGCCATAGGCCTGCATGTCTTTCCTTTGTTCCTCTTGGCTTACTGCTTTCATCCATTGTCAGCTGCAGCTCCCTGAATGCTGCATCCCACGTGATGCACAATGCCAACCCGGTTCTGTTACATTTGTATTTTTGTTGTTGTTCTTCTTCTTTCCTATCCTTCCTGAGTGTACAGTACACCATGAAAACCCTTGTTGTCAAAGTCTCACAAATGGCCACACTGTATTGTTATGTTTTTCTAATATCTGAGGTAATAAATTTAATAATATTAATAACACTAACACGTGTGACCACACATTAAGTGATATATTATATTTGCTTGTTTGTACTAGTAGTAATTGAACCACAACACTGAATGCCATGTTTCACTGATATTCTTCTTGCTTCTTTGCTTTCAGGTGCACAAAAGAGGAGGAGACAACATCACCCATTGTACTGCCAGCAGAAGTCCTGCTGCGCACGACGTCACGTGACGTGTGACCACAGACATTTCTTCATTTTGTGCCACTGCGTGCTACTGACATCTTGAAGATGGCGCCAAAGAAAGGTACCAGGTCCAGTACCAAGAAAGTTCCCAGTGAGAAGAAGGCACTGCCACTTACTAAGATCGGTATGTCACCCAAGACCTTTTTTGGGAAACCAAATATTGCACCTGCAGCAGCGGCGTCCGGGGAGCAAGCTGGTAGCAGCACCCCGCATCAGTGGACCCACCTCACCAACCTAGGCCCAAGCCCATGTCTGTCGGAGAGGCAGCCAGTCTAATCATGAGTCCAACGCCGACGAGCAGTGATGTTGAAGTTGACTTATCGCAAAGTAGTACCTAATCGATGCAGGAAACTCAAATAAGTGGGCAACAACAGCCACAACCACCGCCCCCAATAGTAGTTGTTCCTCCTAAAGTAGGGGCAGTTCAGGAGATCGAGCTTCATGCAGAGGAAGAAGAAGAGTAAGCCACTCTTTCAGAAAATCCATTGCCTTCCAGATCCCCAGCAAGGAAAAGGAGGGTTAGTCCAACAACTTCTTCTACAAGCCCCTCTTCTGATGATCAAGACGCCACTTGGTGTCTGAGAGTCTGAGAGAGGAAAAGGAGGGTTAGTCCAACAACTTCTTCTACAAGCCCCTCTTCTGATGATCTAGACGCCACTTGGTGTCTGAGAGTGAGACACGCCACGGGACAAGACTAGGGAAAAGGAAGGTTCCAGAAAGTCTTAGAGTTACGGAGGTAGATGTAGAAGAGGAGGATGATGACGAGCCAGTCATCATGGACATTAGTACCGCCCCAGTGGAGACCGACATTACCACATCCCAAATTGCTGTGAGGAATGTGGCACGGATACCACCAACACAGATGATACCCCCAACACCACCTCCAGCTTCCATATTTCGCCGGCAGCGACCTACATCCACCTCATTAGAAATAGGTACTGCAGAGAGTTAAACGCCACGCCCACCTACCAGTTCATCCGACATAGCAAGTGGCACCAATTGACCTCCCAAGTTTGAAACTTTTTTCGGTTAGCTAGAAGGAGGTGAACATTGCTACGTGCTCCATTTGTGGAGAAGGTGTTAGTCGGGGTAAGCTTGGTACAAACTATGATACCGGAGGCCAAACAACCCATTTGAGAAAACACCACTTGATTTAGTGGGAGGCGCACCTTAGCGGCCAAAAAACTGCACCCATTGCTGTTGGAGGGGATGAAGAAATAGAAGATCCGATCACAGTGGAAGGTGAACAAGAGGGAGACATTTTCTCTGATACACAAAGCAGCCCTGTCCCCAGCAGTGCAGTGGTACTGCCCACATCCTCAACAGCAACATCGCAATGGCACTAGAGTCAGGCTGAGACGCCAAGGGGTCCAAGGCAAGAGAGTACCACAACGAAAAAACGTGCATTGAGCCTAACATCTGGCATCAAGAAGTCACCTGCATCAGTGGCACCAGAAAAGAAAAAAATCCAGGCTACCATTATCAGCATGTTTAGGTCGGAGGGGCAGTATGAACGCAACCACCCAACGGCACTTTTGTACAACGCGAAGCTGGCTAAAAAGTTAGCGCTGGACCTCCTCCCGTTTTCTTTTGTGGAAGGGGTGGGTTTTCTTGAATTTGTGGCAGCCATTTGCCCGAAATGGAAGGTTCCCAGCCGGTCCTATTTCGCCAGAGTTGCTGTTCCAGCACTACATCACGACGTGCTGGAATTGCTTGGACACGCTTTGAAGCAGAGTGCTGTTCACACTATCCACCTGACAACCGACATTTGGACCAGTTGCCAAGCCACTGATTACATGTGCATCACTGCACACTGGATCTCTTTTGTGGGGGTTAGAGAAAAGATATCTGCAGCAGGTGTTGTTGACACTGCTGAGATTTTTAATGCCACTCAGAAACATGCAACTGTAGCCATGTTCACCATGGAGAAATCTCATACTGCTGCAAACACTTTGGAAGACTTTGACAGCAAGGTCTGGGAATGGCTGCGGCCAAGAGGGCTTAACATTGGTTTTGTTGCCACAGACAATGACGGTAATATAGATAACGCCATGGCCGATGGTGGCTATTTCAGGGTCCTGTGTTTGGCGCACTGCATTAACATCAGTGTTCAAGACTTTCTGAAAAAAGAAGACCGAATCAGCAACTTACTGACCACCTACAGAAAAATCTGCACACATTTCAGCCATTCTTTTAAAGCCAGGAATCAGCTGAGAATCATTCCACGTGATAATAGAATGCCAGTTAAAGCACTCATCCAGGAGGTGCCAACACGTTGAACTCAACTTATTACATGCTTGAACATCTGTTTGAGCAGTACAGACCAATCAATGAATATGTCATGCAAAGAGGGGATGCTACTGTGAAAGGCATGATCATTGAGATGGTCCAATGGGGCCTAGTTAAATGCCTAACAGAGATGCTACTTCCTTTTGAGGTCTTCACACGTGAAGTCAGCAAGGAGGACTGTACTATGGGCCAAGCTATCCCAGTGTTGCACATGCTACAGGAACAGCTGAAGGGGGTGTCTGCAATGTACGCAGGTGTGGAGGGAAAAAAAAGAAGCATATGAGTTGGTGGAAAGCTTAACCCTTCGCTTATCTGAAAATACAAGGGTGCAAAGAGGCATTGTGTCATCCAACCATTACATTTGTGCCACAATTCTTGATCCACGGTACAAACCATTACTGCACACTTTCATTCCTTTTTCAGACGGGGATGTTGCCAACTACAAAATTTGGATAGCTGTGGAAGCCAGTCACTCAGAAAAAGAACGGCCGGGAATGAGAGGTCCTCTACTCCAGGGCACAACAAGTACTGCAGGGCAGCCGGCTTCAAGTTCAACTTCAGAGCCTAAGGGCAGTGCGGTTGGCTCACAGCAGCCAAAACCATCAACAACACCAAGAACAACATCAACAACAACAACACGAACAGCAGCATCAGCCCCAAAATCAGCACAGGAATGGTTTCTACAGCAAAGGCTTAAGTCCAGTGCTGAGGCAAAGGCAAAAGAGGCCGAGCAAAGCAGAGCACCCATGAGCATTGAGCGGATGGTCCAGGCCTATCTGGATGACCCAACAGAGGTCTACTTTGATCAAAACCCATTGTTGTATTGGTATGGGAAAAGGCGCCAATGGCCAGTGCTCAGCAGGCTGGCGATAAACTATCTGGCTTGCTCTGTCGCAAGTGTCTCTTCTGAGCATGTTTTCAGTGCTGCTGATGCCATTCTGACAGTGAGAAGGACCAGTCTCTCGCCCCAAAACGTGGAGATCAAAATGAATCAGCACTTTATACCACCGGATTACACCATACCTGAAGTAGCACAGCAGGAAGATGATGACTGCGACTCAGGTCATGGGAAGTAGTGTGTTAGATGACCTACTTCTGGGTGAACCACCAGAGTTTGAGGATGAGCTCTACTTCCCTGACAACTAGGCTTTCGAGTTACTTTCTTTCTTGCTTTGACGCCCCAAAAAAAGCCCCCCAAAAAGATATAGCTAAGGAATATTATTTACTTTTAGTATTTGTGTGTGTCACTGTCTTTCTGGTTCAAATCACAACAAATCCATCACCACCGTTTTACTCTTTTATTGCCGGATTGGAGTTGCAACTGTGTGCAGTCAGTGAAGAAGTAAGTCCACTCCTCCAAGTCCTGCTCCTGACTCGCCCTAAATCCATTTCCCTCAAGCCAGACATTGGATGGAGAATAGTATAACAAATGTGAAATATGTGCCTGCCTCGTCGAGTCCCTCCAAAGAACCTGACTATATCTATCCTCCTTTCCTAGCCTAGAGGGACTGCCCCGGAAAAACAGGTAAATGATGGCATGCATTGCACGCTGACTCTGAGTGATTGGTGTTTCTATTGTTGTGCATGATGTCTACTAGTATTTAATCTACACACAAAAAAGTGACTCAAGTCAATGTTTCCCTTCTTGTTCAATAACAAAATTGTACTACTGCAGGCCGATCCATTGTATTTTTGATTCTGGACTCACTCGGGACACTACAGAGTTGGACACCATGATGGCCATACCATACTCGCAGTCAGTCAGTAGGATCGGAGATGATTGATGGAATAACTCGGGCGTTTCATGAAGTGGCCTAAAAGGTAAACAACAACAACAACACCAGACCTACATGTCTGTGTAGTGGTGGAGGCGAGTGTGGTGGTATGACTGACAGCGGTGCATTGATTTTGTTACTTAATTTGGAAAATACTATGTTGCTGTGTGTGCGTATGTGTGCTCAGTGCTGTCTGTCTCAAAATCTAAGCTAAGTGGAGGTTAGTTGGGTGGGCCTGCTCCTGTTGTTGGAGGTAACTGCTGGAAACAGAGTAGACATGATTTAGCCATGCTGTTTCTGAAAGTTTTCTTGTTGTACTCCTCCTTCACTTATGCAGTTTAACTTTACTTTTCTCCCTTAACAGATTTATGCTGGTCGGCTGCCAAGATTGTGTGTAGTCCATGTGTAGTGTTTGTCTTTGTCAAACCTTTCCCTCAAACCCCCCTTCCCAACCATTCATCAAACCCTAACCCTCTTCCCCCGGGCTCTGTGATTTATATTGAGGTGTGACTAAATTAATTTACACCAATATTGATCACACACTTGCTGGGGCGGATGTGGTGAAAGCAACACTAACACAAGGCAGGGCGAAGATCTTCTTCTGCTCTAAGTATATATACTTCACTTTAGCCCACACTGGCAATATTATATTGCCCACCCATGCACTGTATTCGATATTCAAATCTTTTTTCCAGAGGAACATAAATAATCCATAATAATAATATAATTGGTTGCCATCATCGAGTCATCAATCATCATCCTAGTTCCAGCACTAAAGGTTACGAAGGCACTTGTCCGCTTCATCATCATAGCTAGAGCCGACTTCAGTTTGTAACTTGTACTAGGCTAGCCCTACAGGCATTCTGGTTTATTTTACTTTAGCAGTGCTTATCATCATCATGGTTTCTTGTTTGGCAGTCTTCTTGTGTACTGTACTTCTACTACTCGTTCCCAAGTCTCCCTCAGGTGACTGACTGTCTCATTTTTCTTTTTTTGCAAATGCTACTGACAGTGTCTATTACTACTACTACCACCACCATGGCACCTTGGGAAACCAAACCATCCCCATGCAGCCATCGCTTCGCCTAAGTATAAATAAGCATCAATCACAGTTAAGAGAAGAAGTTTGGGGGATGCATAAATAATAATATGGAAATTGATTCACTAATTCACACACCCACACCCTTCCGAGTCGATAGGGGTTTTAGTTGCAGACTGCAGAGACTAGGAGGAGAGACTGACAGTACTAGTAGGACAAGTCACAAGTGAGGGTACAGCATCTATCTGTTGGTGTGTTACACTATCAGCACATTATTTCTATCAAACACTGGCTGCTGCCCTGCTGCAGCAAAGGAAACCGTGTGAAGTAAAAGAGCAACCCCCCCACAAAACATTTACATCATATATAAACTATAAATAATTTATTCCCCTAACAAATACACTAATGAAAAAAAACCACAAAACCTGACCCATCCCTCTCCCTAACCCCAACCAATATCCATAAGAGTCCAATGTCCATTGTCCATAAACCCCAACTTGTCCCCAACGCCCAAAACCCACCCACCAAATAAAGGGGCAAGACGACAGAGTTCTAGCGGCGGGCTCGCCGGATCTTGTTACTCTCCAGGGCCTTTATCCGCTCCTCTAGACGCGCCATCCGGAGGAGCAGTTGCATGCACAATGGTGGGCAGCAGTGTTCAAAGATGTGCGGCGGGCGGCTGCCAGACCACGGTGCTGTACAACTGGAGGCACTGGGGGGGCCTGACTGGGGCCCAGGGCATTGGAGGAGGCTGCAGCTGCTGCTGCCTCCTCCTCCTCCTCCCCCAGAACCACCAGCCGCCGATATTCGGTACGGATGGCCTCCAGCTTCCGTTGCCGGGCCATGGCTGCTAACTCCTCCTGGTTGGTGGTTTCGGTTGGGAAGAAGTAGCTATAGCAAGAAAGAAAAAAGACAATTTGAAACCAATACTCTTAGCAAAACAGTAACAAAATTAATTATACACATAATTATAGTGGCACAGTAGCACTAGCAAGCACAGTACATAACATTTGTGGTATCTATCCTCCCACTTCCTCGGCCTCTAACATTTGTGGGAGTTTCAGGCATTACCACTAGGCACAATGGAGCAGACACGTCTTCTTCTTCTCTCTCTCTTGTTTAGCTAAATTAACGTGGTAGGCATGCCAGCTCAGTCAGCTTGCGCCCTACACAGACATACTTGTGTTGCAGACTCACGTTCTTTTTTATTTACTACTGTCTGCAGGTGGGGCAGCTGTAGTCTACAACTACACAATTATCTTATTTTTCTATTATGGCCATACTCCGTTACATCAATGGCAACTGCTCAATTTCACTTTCACCCTGACTACTACAACAAGGCAGATGATATCTGATCTGAATGATTATATATGGGACGACGTGCGTTACTATTGATATTGATTGATTGTGTAACCATTCAGCCGATAGGCGACCCATATCAGGCTGACACGGTCGAAAATGACATAGGTAGGGAGTGGGCCTCGGGGTCGGAGTGAGGCGATTGATAATGGATGGGTATGGGTACATACACAATATATATGCTGTGCTTGCAAACTACTGTGAGTCAAGGGAGTATTCTGAAATACAACCTTGAATCAAAAACCTTGAAAAAAACAGTCCTTGTTTCTCTTCCCAGCAATTTTTCCATTTATCGTTGCATTGCTCTTCTGGCATTATATATTTTTTTATTCCAATCTTATTCTAATCTTCACCCTTAGTTTTGCTACTCTGGCACGGTTTATTTTTCTTTTACATTGTCTTCATCCAGATCCAGTCTCCACCTATGCTATGATTGAATACCATCCAGGCATCCATCCACATTCAAAGTAAACATTGCTATCATTCTTATTAATCTCCCAACAAACCTTTCATGAACAACATACATTTATAAAAAAAATTTAAACCACCACCCATGCGTCCTTCCTTGCTTGCCTTTGAGTTTGACCCATCAAACCCCCCTGGAGGATTCCTAACACCCATACAGTTTCACCCCCCCAGGCAGACATCCTTTCTTTCACCTTTCATCCATCCTTCAACTACCCATGCATCCGATTCCTATCAGCCACCTATGCATCCCACGCATCCTTCTCTGCCAGTCATATATCACGTCACCCGTCCTTCCTCCTTCCATCCTTCTTTCCCTTTTCTTTCAACCCATCCATCAAGGTCCTCTGACTCTTAGTCTTCTTCATAAAACTTTCCCAGCTGAGTTGAAGTCAGGTAGAAGAGGCCATTAGTTACTCAACTCCCGCCGCTACTGCTATTGCTAATGCTAAGTAAAGGGTGTCTTCTTCAACCGTTGTTCACAACAGTACAGTGTACACCCTTGCAGCGAGTGTGTACTGTCAATAAGTAAGGAATGTAACTTACCACCGCCCGCCACTGCTGCTGGCTCACCCACCCCTGCAGCTGCCGCATCTGCTCCCTCATGGCTGGCGTCACCTGCCCCGGCACTGGTGGTCGGTACGCCTAGAAAAAACATTACACATTTTTTAAATGCCATATACGCCTCCCCCTATTTATTTTTCCAATAGCAAGATTGAAAATACACTACATACATACACCACACACATCACTAGTACAAATCGGGTACTCGAGTAGAGAAGACATCAGTAGTATGTCCTATCCTATCAAAAATAGTAAAATATCTGGTTGGGCATTTTGTTGGTGGCAATTTTCGAAAAGCCTCTCAAGAAAAGGACAATCCAAAGGGCTGGACTCAGTGGCTAGAGCTATTGGTGAACCTGAGTTTTAAAACTTTTTTTAAAAAGAAAAAGAGTGGCCAACTGGGCAAGCTAGAGACAGACTAATAGTAGTGCAGAGTCAGAGCAGAGGCAGTTAAATTGATGTAAAAAAAAAAACAGACACTAGAAATATAATAACTAAGGGGATAAAACTATTGCCCTATTTACAAGAGGGTGCTAACATGCATAATCGCATGTTAGCACCCTTTTTCCCAACGCCTCCCTTTGCATCTCTAATGAGATGCAAAGTGGGCGTACCCGGATGGACTACCTTGCAAATATCGCTGATGTTCACATCGCGATATTTACAAGACTGCTCCAACATTTTAGCACACGTTAGTTTTTGGAGAAAACCGCTGTTTTCTCCAAAAACTAACGTCTGCTAAAATGCAGAGTTACCTATCCCTAACATTGGGGTGGATTATGCTGATACGACCCTGTGGGTCGTATCAGCAAGGTTATCGCCATTTTGCAGGGAACATCGCTGGAAAACCAGCGAAAGCCTGCGATAACAAAATTATCGCTAAGCACGGCCAGCGATAATTATCGCTGGCCATTGATAATATGCCCCACAGTAGGTAGCTAATGCAGGGATAACAAGAATTTAGAAACAGATAGATCGAAGAAGATTTGGTAAAAAATAGAATTAGGAAACGGAAATAATAGTTCAAAAAAATAAGGTGCTGTAAAAGTTAGGGAAATATAATTATTAATATGAACAACAGGAGCACTTACTGGGGCCAGTTCAGAGCCCTCTGTAGAGGAGCGATCCTTGCCCTGGGAGGCATCTCCAGCTCCCGCCTCAGACCCCTTTGTCTTCTTCTTGCCCCTGGATGCTGATCATGTAAGAAATAATAAAGAGACAAAAATTGATTGGTGTGAAACAAATAATAAATATTTTTTTAAACGCTCTAAAAAGATTTTTTGACAGGAAACGACAAGTGCAATAAAATTGGCCTATCTAATCTCATCGACTAGTAGTATCGCGATCGCGGATCGTCTAGTTATTTTATTTATAAATACAGTGTTCCATTCCGATTCCAGAATACAAACCTAAGTACCACATAGCCCGCCTCTTCCAAAGACATTGGAATGAATTGCCAAAAATTATATTTGCTTCTTCTGAGTTCTGATCTCATTCGCAATCATCAATGAATCAACCCCCTTTGACGGGCCAATTGTTCACTAAGTCTGCATTTCCATTTATTTTAGTCCTCAAAAATGCATAGATGGATGCATGCATATTGCATGCACCTAATTGTTGGTCGGTTGCTGCTGATGTACTGATGAGTTGCTATATTATCAAAAACACAAAGGGGATAGTAGAGGTAGGAAGTTTGGGGACCTGTCCTCCATGGTTCAATACAAATAATCAAGAGAGGTACCCTCTATAGGAGGAAGGGATAGAGATAGTGTTGCCTTGCAGGGAAACAACTAAAAAGAAAATCTTTTCTTTTTCATAAAACCCTCACCTTGGTGGCATGCTTCATCATAGGGTCCATCCTGCCCTCTACGGACAGGGGCGTGCTACGACCTACGCAGGAGCACTAACTTGTAAAAAACAGGGGTGCACCTCTTCTTATGGAGTCACACGTACCTAGTGTAGTACTAACAGGCACAAAATTACTTGCACGCATGTTTACACAATGTCTTTATTTACACTGCACTGTCTCACTTTTGTATTTATGTTATTTTCATCTGACACTGCTTTTTTCAGACTGCATCCCACATATAATGGGGTCGCTCCATTATGCGTGAAAGCCAATCTGGTGTAAAATAAAAAACGTTTCAGTTGAAAATAACAAACATACAAAAGAGAGAACATGCAGTGTAGATACAGACACACCAAATATGCATTGGAGTTCCATCTGCGCAGTAGCAATTGCACACTTCAGTGTGGATTGGTCGATTTTTAATGTGGTGTGACTGGACCTTGTTCAGTGTCATACTGTTGCCACAAGTGGCATACTGCCCAGTCCACCCAAAACACGGTTGCATCTGCCCAGTTTGTCCTCCAGTCATACATAGCTGTGTTTTGTTTTTATAAAGCCCTATATGGTCTGGTCCGAGGGGGCTTGCATAATGTGGAGAAAGCCACTGGAAGCGACCTTCTGCTCAATTAAAGTTTTAAAATGATATTTTGTGAGCTTTTAAAGCTTCGATAGTCTGGAGAGATTGTGTATTTTTTACCTCGCAATGTGTCACTGCATTTGGTTCTTTGTTGTAGAGTAGATCCGATCGTAGCAGCTGTTGGATTCCTCTTTCCATTGCAGTCCGCCTCTTTTAGATGCCAATGCACAACTTGTCAACCAGGCAGGCGCGGCGAGCAGTGTAGGAACTATTTAATCAATATATCTATGGCGTTGTACAAGAAAGAGTATTGGTAGAAACATTACTGTAGTCATGTAGCACTTAAAAGCCACTTGAGTCAATGTATGGAATGGATGTTAAACCCGCAGTGTACAGACCAGACACAGACGTGCATGTATGGGTACTCTAGTAATAGAGTGAACATGCTTGTCCGCATCATACTATCTGCTGTGTCTCACTGTAGAGCACTCACTCCGTTTGCTGCAGATTGCCCTTGACCACTGGAGCTAATGAAGCTGCTCTGTGGATCACATAACATTGCAAAAGTAAAGTGTTGTTTGTGACTTTAAGGAGTCTTTTTTCACAAACATTTTGTGAACTCTCTCGAACCCTGGTGGTTACAAGCTCATCAGAGGGAAAGCAAGGCTGGGATTTCCTTCACCCATGTTTACAGCCCAATTTCCAATTCAAAAATACTTTATTTAGGCAATGAAGTCTGTCAAAGTGCATTAGTGCCAAGTAAAATTAAAATAATAGCTATTGTCAGTGTCAATAATTTAATAAATAACCCATAGTTCATCCACAAGTTTCCTCAGCAGTTAAAAAGTTAAAAATACAATTCAATAGACAACTAGTGCCTTAATAAATTAACTTTGGTTAAAAAAGGAGTACTATCTGTCTATTTGAGGGTAATCATTTAAGACTACTGAACTTCAAAGTTCCTCCCCTTCTTTGTTTTGGGGTTCTGAGTTTATTTTTAGTTGCTTCTCCGTACTCCCCAAAACTTTTACCAGTTAGGTGATAACTTGCGGCTGCTCGTTATTCAGTAGGAAGCTGACGGCAGATGGTAATGTCCGTGTCACCTCCTTAGCCCACAGGAGCCGAAGCAATCTTCTGCGGTCTTCCAGGAGTATAGGGCACATACAAAGCAGGTGAGTTATTGACTCCTGGAATAGACAGCACAAACAGCATATTTTCGACTGTGGTTTAACCGCCCATGGTGGCAACACGTCTAAGGATGCAAAAGAGCCCATCCGAAGCTGCAGGAATTTCATTTTATAATAGGAAGAGAATGATTCATTGATATATTTTTGTGGGCCTCTTCTGTCATACCTGCTGAGGACCAAATTGGCATGTTCTCTTCTAGCAAATGCCCTGTGTATATGGTTCCCACTGCTTTCATGTTAGGACAAATGGGTAAGCCTGAATACAACAGTGGTTTGCTGAAAGCTGGCACTCGAAATGCGAGCAATAAAATCCATTTGTCAGGACATAGGCACGGGGCCTGGCAAGACTTGGTTGGCTGTGTTTGATGGTGCGGGTAGATAGTGGTGGAAATCATGATGGCAGGGCTCCGGCTGCAGCCTGAAGGAAATCCCAGCCTTGCCTTTGATGTGCACTCTTGTCTTGTGACCTGGGGTTTAGTAGATGAGCTGTTCAGCTTGATGAGGAGCATACATAATCCCCGACCATCCTCTGTATAACTTACAAGTCTTATAGATAGATATAAAATGCTGAGGTGACTGCAGTGCTTACAGGTACTTCTGGTTGGTGCTTATACCAGTGCTTGCATAGGATGGTATGGCATTGGCAACAAGCTGCATTTTTGTTCAAACACTGCCACAGCAGCAGTCCTAGTGATTGTGGTTTTAGTAGTAGCACCCTTCCTGCAACTTGCAAGCAATCATTTTTATAAGGCGTTCTGTAATTGATTGAAAGTTGCAGAAGGAATGCTAAACCTGGCCCCTGAATGTCAGCTCTGCTTGTGAGTTCCAGATCATGTGTTCTGCCTTGATGGTGCCCTGCGTTCAGAATGTGTCCTTGGTGCTGAGAAGTACAACCCTCCCAGAGTGCTCAGAAAGCTTTGACAAGGTGCTCTTCTTTGACGTGCACCGATGTGCAGCTTCCATGCTGGTCCTGAGGGTGCTGATGGAAAGTGCAGCACTTACCATCTGCACCGTCATGCCCACAATGAAAGTGGATCGGTTCAAGGTCTATTGATCTGGTCTGCTATAATTGAAGGCTGCAGGGGTGCTGGAACAATATTCAGAGTGGGGGTGCTGTGACTGTAATCATAGGGATTGTGTAAAATCCAAAGTTAGCACAAGACAAGTGTCACAAATTCACTACACTCATTCATCAGGAACGTGGTCAGGGTGTAGTATTTACCTGGTAAGATAATTAAAACCTTACTTGTTGCACTGTACTATTTGCACACTACAGTCACTGGTTGACATGTTTAGTGCTGTAAGATATGGGGTTTTTTGTAATGTATTTACATATTTCAAGTCTACACATTCAGAATTGCTTTATAAACATTCCTGCCCTCTCAAATTTGATTTAAAATGCTCCATTTGCACACACTTTGCAAAACTCCTCCCCCTGAGTCCCTACTATGATAGTCGGCTCGCTCGCTATCGACGTAACACTTATCCTTAACTTTTATGCCCCACCAATTTCAAATGTCACCAGTCACCCCTGGTTACACTACCAGCTGCCACACCATCAACATCTGCATATTGTTTTATATAGGACCATGTTCGTGCCTTGGAACTTGCTCTTGAGGTAACTGTGGCTCTATCTTCTGCGGATGCAGGTTCCTTCATGGACCCCATTGTCTCTCTGAACATGGGAAGCATTTCTGGAGCCTCCTAGATTTAAATTTGGCCCCCTGATTTTTAAACAAATTGTTTTTTTTTAATTAGTCACGTTTTTTTTGGCATTTTTTATGGCTTTAATCTGCTTTGGTTATTAAAGTATATTTTAAAAAATTTTAACTTGACATTTTAGGCTAGGTTGTAGGCTTTTAGTCTTGGTTTAAGTTGAGTCTTCATCCAGCCAAGGGGAGGGTGTTGTGAGGTACATAAGGCCCGCTCTGAGTTTCCATTTCTGTTTCACATTTTAGCTTGAGATCTCTTTCTAATGGTGACCTTTTACATGTTTTACACTTACACGATAATGTACTTGGAAGTTATTTTATATGCAATCAATTTCTTAGTAAGTATTATTGTCATGTTGTTTGTACACTCTGCCCAAGGCTAGGAGCATAGAACGTGATGCCTTTGTATTTGGTTGCCAGTTGGAGACAGCTCTAAGGCTCCAGACATACTATCACATCAGCTCTGCACCTTTGACACAGTGCAATTGGAATGGTGCTTTTCTTATATAAACAGCTTCTGTGCTACATTCGGCAGAGGAGCACTTCTGCTGAGATTATCCTCAAATGTGGTGCACTGTGACTGAGATACAGCTGTGCTTACTCTGACCGCTATCCTGCAAGAGACGATAGTCTTCTCTACACAGACCAGTTTCTTGATACATAATAATCAGGTAGGGGGGTTAGGCCATCCTGATGGATTTGGCAGACGGTACTCCCACTATGCTCTTGATAGTATGGATAGTATTAGATAGGATTATAATCACATAGTAACGTTATCATGGTTGAATTGTTTGTCTTTTTCACCATTCTCATAATGCTGATTACAATGCTTTGTTTCATATGCCTAATAATTGCAGCTCATGGTTTTTATACAAAAATGAAATTGTTTCAATAAATATTTGAAAAGCCAGATTCTTATCATTTTTGTGTCTACCTTGGGCATGCAAAAGTAACAACAAAACTGTAGATCTGTTTCTATGATTTCCTTGGGGAATAAGAGTGGTCATGTTTGAGGTTGCAGATACCATCAGGTACCCTGGTGAGGTTAGAGGTTTAGAAGGGGCACTGTGAGCTAGCTAGGATTTGTGCCAACATTTCCTGATGATACGTCTGGACTGAGTCCCCATATTTTGAAGTTTATGTTGCCCAGATACACAGCCTTACTTAATTTGTAGGAACCATATAGCAAAATCTTTCTCTCCTTTCAGCTGACCACTGTTCATTTTTGAAAAACCCATTTTAAGAATAAAAATACAGGTTTTTTTTTATTTTATAAAACGGCAGCTGCAATGATTCTCCATGACCTGACTTTCACCTTTGATTCTGGTTCTGGCAGCAAGCATTATTACAGTGCAGCTCATCTGAAATACTTTATTACAACTGAGCATCTACATAATTGTCTTATCACAGAAGACTACAGACATCACAATTCTACTTTAATAAAGAAATTAGAGACATGTTTCACTACTGGGTTTGCAGACTTCCATGTATTACACTGCTATCCCCTGCCTGAGAAGTATGTCTGCAAGAGACTAATTCAATATGTTTTTTAACTTTATAAAAATCAGAAAAATTACCAAGATAACATAAGATATCAGAAAATAAGACAGCATAACATAACATAATAAAACAAAACATAACATAGAAATGCAGTCACATGGCAATTTATTGATCAATGTTACCTCAAGGAAAACCCTCAGAAATCACAACATATTCCAGGACGCCTTACTGCAAACATTACCTTGACCACCGTGGTCTTTCAAATGGCATAAATTCTTTAACCACTTGTTCACACTCTGAAACATTCACGTTGACGGACAGTCAGACTAACATTCCGGGAAAGTCTTAGGGTCTTAGGGTTCCATTGCCTGGTGTTCCTTGGCTCCACAATTGTGCCTGGTGTTACTGATACCTCCAGTGTGAGTGTCAGTGCTTCCAGTTTATTACAAGTGGCCCCCCGTAAGGGTCTATCAAATGCAAAAAAGCTCTCAAATCGGTTCTACCTCAATTACAGTTGTTTACAGGGGGCAAAGTCCTCTAGATATGACCGAAAGGATATGTCCTTGGAAAATGTGGGACTTTTGAATCCAAGAATTTAGGTTGTGTTAATACAGTACCCCTTGTAATCTCAGTTTGCCCATTTCCATCCAAATCTGGAACAACAAACCACTCATAATGAGGCCCACATATTAAAATGAATAAATGGGTAACAACAATGTCAACATGGATCTGACAATAACATATCGTAGCAAAAAGTATTCTTGGACAAGAAAGTACATTTTCACCAAGGTTATTTTAAATGTCCCAAGTGGAAGCACAGAGAAATGTGAAAAGGATTCTTTATTAAACCCAGACATGTTGAGAACCATCTACGAACATATCAGATTAATCACCACACATAGGGCCCGATTCACAAAGATACCTGCACCTTCTAAGTGTAACATACTTGTACAGATAGCAGCATTGATGAAATAATAAAGCACAATTTTGGTGAATATCTTTGTTGCCTTGCCCTTCAATTATGAAAAAAATTATTTGAGAAGGTGTGGAAGGATTTAGTACAGAGGATCACATCTTAGACGTGTACAGGGAAGCAGCTATTGCTAGATACCGCTTCTCACCTTATGTGATCTTTGACATGATTGCATCCTTCAAATGTCAAAACACTGACTGCACTCATTTCCAGACCACTGGATCTTTCAGAGTGTCATTGAGGATATCGAGGGAAGCACAGAGGCAATTCAATTACACTGCTTATGACAGATACTCAGATACATTGCCATCTGAGTTCAGCTGTTTATCACCCTGCCACAGCCACTAGCAGAGCGATGATATGGGCTTGATTACGAGTCTGGTGGTCCACGGACCGCCAGACTCGTGGGGGAGCGGTGGTGGCGGTCTCCCGACCACCCTATTACAATTAGGGCAGTCGGACCTCCATTGCCCCACTGCAGCCACCAAGGAACAGCCATTCCATGGTGGTAGTGCGGCGGTGTAGAGGCGGTAATATGCTTGGCGGGACCGCCTCGTTCCTGCCAAGTATATTACAAGTTTCATCTCTGCCACTGCCATGAAAACCGTGGCAAAGAGGAAACAAAAGGGGCCCTGTCATGACATGTGGATGCACACAAGCAGGCACAACATGTGCTCCCCTGTGTGCATGCACACCAGTTTCTGCACGGCATGGACTTTACAGTCCATGCCGTGCAGGAACTGTTTTTGGCGTTCCCATTGCGGTGCTCATTTTTAGAGGCACCGCCGTGAGAATGCCAAAAAAAAGCCCGCAAGACACGAGAAACACTCATAATTTGGCAGGCGGCCCGACCATGGGTTTGGTGGTGCGGCGGCGGGGCGGACCCGGCGATGCACTGCCAAATTCGTAGTCAGGCCCTAAGTGTATCTTGCAGCCTTGCCACTCCTTGGAATTGCCACAGTGTGATGAATCCTCACACAGGACCTCGCATCGCAGCCCATTGGAACAACAGCTGGATCTCGCAATCCTCCGCACCTGGATTTAAGGTACTTTGTTCAGCGGGTCTAACTTGATGCCTGTACAAAAATATCAGAAAAAAACATTGTTGTAACAAATATTACTGTATTAAATATAATTTTTAAATACATATAAATTAAAATAATAAATATTAAATAGTAACATTTATTTTAAAAAGTAAAGTAGATTTAATATATATTTTAACAAATAAACTTGATTAAAAAAAGTTAAACATATAATAATTAATATATATATTTACATATATGTACTGAAAAAACTAATAATTTTAATTTATAATATAATTTCAAAATGTTTAACTAATATAAAAATATAACAAAAAAAATATATATAGATATACATATACCAATAACATAAAATCTTTAAAAAACGAACCATTCTAATTAAATTAAAAAACTAAACAACTTAAAATTTTGTAAACATATTTTAAACATTAAAAACATTAATAATTATAAATATTATAATTTTAAATAAACAAAAACATAATATAAATTATAACAAAATAAAATGAATTATAAATATAAAGTGTAATACATATACTATTCCCGTTATAATTTATAGAAAACTATGCAAACTATTATAGTAAATATATTAAAAAAATTACTACTCCCACGCAACACAAAAATATTAAACTGGGTAAAATTTACAAATCTCCCTCCAGTAAATGCAACAGCAGTGAAAGTGTTGTATTGCAGATAGGTAAAATTTACTATCACCACTCCAGTCAGTACAACAGTAGGGAAACTGTTGGAGTGCAGAGGAGTAAAATGTACTAATCCCACTCCAATCAGCACAACCGTAGGGAAAGTATTGGATTACGGAGGAGGAAAATTTACTATTCCCACTCCAGTCAATACAACAGTAGGGAAAGTGTTGGATTGTCGAGGGGTAAAATTTACTATTCCCACTCCAGTCAGTACAACAGTAAGGAAAGTGTTTGATTGCGGAGGGGTAAAATTTACTATTCCAACTCCAATGAGTGCAACAGTAGGGAAAGTGTTGTATTGTGGAGGGGTAAAATTTACTATTTCCACTCCAGTCAGTACAACAGTAGGGAAAGTGTTTGATTGCAGAGGGGTAAAATTTACTATTCCCACTCCAGTCAGTACAACAGTAGGGAAAGTGTTGGATAGCGGAGGGTAAAATGTACTATTCCCACTTCAGTCAGTACAACAATAGGGAAAGTGTTGGATTGCAGAGGGGTAAAATTTACTATTCCCACTCCAGTTAATACAACAGTAGGGAAAGTGTTAAATAGCGGAGGGGTCAAATTTATTATTCCTTCTCCAATAAGTGCAATAGTAGGGAAAGCGTTGGATTGCAGAGGGGTAAAATTTACTATTCCCACTCCAGTCAATACAACAGTAGGGAACGTTTTGGATTGCAGAGGGGTAAAATTTACTATCCCCACTCCAATAAATGCAACAGTAGGGAAATTGTTGGATTGCGGAGGGGTAATATTTACTATTCCCACTCCAGTAAGTACAACAGTAGAAAAAGTGTTGGATAGCTGAGGGGTAAAATTTACTATTCCCACTCCAGTCAGAGCAACAATAAAAACAAACAAAATATCTTCAAAAAAATGTATTTAAAAAAAGTAACTAAAGAAAAATATAAATATGTACAAAAAAACCTACAAATATATTTAATATTAAAAATAAAACAAATTAAAACATAGTACGATGTTCCATACATATCACAAATAACTACAACTATTTTTTTCTTCTCTTTTTTGTCCTCATACCACCAGTGTTGCAAAGCCGTGCCTTAGAATACGACCTGTACCGCCCTCAGGCCACATGCAATTTAACAACTAGCCCTGCCGTTCCAGTCCTACCAGTTTCCTGGCTACTGGTTTCGTGCAGGTGTAATCATTGGACATTGGCTTAGGCCCTTGTTGTTCCATGCCAGCTCAAATAGTCTTCCCAGATCACACTGCGAGAACCCCCTTCGAATCCTGTGTCCATTTCACATATAATGCTAAGCGCCTGAAGCCAATTACAGCCCTGGGGAGGGAGAGGATCTAACCATCTCTTACAGATCTCTCTCCTAGCTAAAAGCATCATATAGAAGAGAAGATCTCTCCTGTTTGCCGAGAAGGACTGACTGGGAACATCCTCCAACCCCGTCAGTACCAGTGTAGGGCTCATTGTTATATTTGACTGAAGGATGTAATTAACAGCATTCTCAACGGCATTCCAATAATCCTGTAATTTGGGACACTCAAAAAACATGTGCAAATCATCAGCGCTTAGCAAACCACATCTTCGACACCTTGGGGTTAGTGCTGATGCAAACTTTGCAAGTTTCTGGGGAGACCAATACAGCCTGTTTATTGCGAAGAAATGATTTCTTTTCAAATTTGCGGGTTTAATCACCTTATATAGTATCTTAAAGGAACGTTGCCTGATTGAGTGTGGCTCCGTCATCTGAATGGCATCTGCCCAGATCTTATATGGAGCTTTTAGCTTCTTATCCTCGGTTTCCAACAAAGTCCAATACCAGTCAGCTACTTCCTTTTTTCTGGGAGCCTCATTCTGCAGTTTTGATTCAAATTCCCACACGCCACCAATCTCTTGCCCATTGGTCACCACCCAGGATGATAGCTGGAGATACTTGAATCTGGAGAGGGAATCGTTCGTTTTTACCACCAGCACTTCCCAGGGCACCATACCCTGCACCATCAAAAGATCCCCCCACACTTCAATTTCTGCCCTCCTCAGTGGAAGACTTAACCGATCTTGAAGACACTCAGGTGTACCTGGTGAGTCCCAGATTGGGGAGAAGTCTGAGAAGTAGCCCATTTCAAGTATCTTCCTTACCTTCAGCCAAAGAATAAGTGCTGCCTTTAAGGTCTTAAGCCTTACTTTTTAGAAAAATTTTATTGCCCCAAACTTGTAAAGAAAACCTTTAGAACCCCATTCCTTCACCATTTCTTCCAACAATCCACCCCATGCCAAAGATCCTGGTTTACCAAGAAGGATTCTACAGTTCTTAAACTGAAATGCCATAAAGTATAACCTCAAATCTGGGAGGGCCAGGCTGCCCTTCTCCAGCTTGCGCCTCAATTTCTTCCAGGCAAGCCTGAGTCCCTTAGACGCCCAAACTAAACTCACTAATTTCCCCTGTATCTTATTGATCATTATTTTGGGAAACTCCAGAGGGATACAATTAAAAAGATATGACAATTTAGAAAGTACAACCATTTTAAATAGGTTCACTCTCCCATATATAGTCAAAGGTAAATTCTTCCACCTACCAAGTATTGTATCCACCTCCTTTGCTATCCTCTCCAAGTTAAATTGAGGAATTCTCTCCAATGATTTAATGATGCTAATTCCAAGTTATCTAAGCTCATTCTGTATACTTCCCTTCCAATCTGGTACATTCCAACACATTATTCCGGTCTTTGCGTTATTAACCAGATATCCGGATAATGCCCTGAAATCTTGCGCTAATTTTTCTACCCTGGGAATGGTTAAATCCGGGTCCGCAGTAAAAATTACAAGGTCGTCCGCATACAGTGCTACTTTATTTTTATATGTGCCTGTGCTGAATGGGATGACCTGATCGTCCATATAGCAGGCAGACGAGGGAACATGGCGGCCGTCTGCTAGGCGGTCGCGGGCGCCATTGGGAGGAGGCGATACCACGCGCTATGAGTCGTGCATTTTGAGGACTCCGAATAGGGCCCGGACTTGCGGGACTTACCAGAGGCTCAGAAAATGCTGGTTGAGTGGAGATTCCCGAGCACGGGTGTGGCCAATGTGAAGGCTGCTGTGCCTACGGAGTTGCGGTGGAGAGAGGCAGCGTGAGAGCTTCAGCGCTGCAGGGAGGCCGGCATAAGGTCCGGTGGCAGAGCCAGCACAAGCTGCTGCTCCCCGCAGCCTCGCAAGTCCCTCGAGACAGAGTGCAGTGGCCGGTCCTCCTCCTTAGGAGACTTGAGGTGGGGAGAGCCGGGCGAGACAAGAAGTTTTACTAAAGAAGCCTGGGTAAGAAAGTTACATTTCCTACATATGGAGAAAGGAGGTCGCACAGAAGGTGAGGTAGGAGACAAACCTTCTAGGTATACTCTACGAACTAGGAATTTTGGGGGAGGTAAAGTTGGACACAATTTAACAGCAGACCCCCCTCAGGGCCCAATACAGGAGATAAAGGATTCGGCTAAAGGAAGGTGAGGCCGGCAAGGCAGAGGGATCACACAAGGCAGGAAAACGGGCAAATCCCCAGTAAAAATCGTAGGGGAAAGGAGTAAAAAGGCCCCGATAATACCTATTAAGATAACACCCTCACTCAAATCTTTCTTTTGTATCCTACCTATTGTGCAGAGGGGAAGCTTGGGAGAAGCGATTCCCAAAAACATTGGAGTAGTGGTGCCTGACATGGAGAACAAAGGTGCTGAGAGCGGTATAAGTGATACTAGTAGGGCTTCCCCCCAAACGGGTTAAGTGAGCCCAGAATTGATTCAGGAACATCACAATCGAGCATGGTGACAGTACCTATCAGTAATAGGTTTGATGCTCTGGCAACGATGGGCTCACCAGAGGAGGCTGAAGAAACCCACCCCAGGAGAGATATGGTTGGTGAGACAGGGGAGGGGGATATAGGGAATACAGACGACTCATTGGCTGGTATTTTATTGGGACTGAAAAACTAAATTAAGACCCGTTTTAAAGTCTCCGAGGCCAATCAGGTCGGCATACAAGCCTCATGCTCAGAGTTGACCCAAAAACTAGATGAGGTTGCCCTCCGTACCAAGATCTTAGAAGATGAGGTGGGGGAAATTAAACAAGATGTGACAAAAAAACGCTTCAGATATTTCTAAATTGGTCAAGCAAAACCAAAGCTTAAGGGACGACCTTGAGAGATTGGAGAACCATTCCCGACGGAATAATTCAAGATTCTTGAATATTACGGAAGCTAAGGAGGGTTCAGATATGAAGGCCTTCATCATCAATATTCTTCAGGATACAGTTTTAAAGGATAATATTGATATAAATCTTGAGCAAGAAATCCAAAGAGCACACAGGGAGCCCTTTCGCCGCAATCCCCTTAGGATCAAACCCAGGAAGATCTTGGTGAACTTTCTCTCCTGCACTGTTAAATAGGCAATTCTTAGTGGGGCCTTAAAGAATGGACAGTATCAAGTCAAAGGTTTCTCTGTGGTAATTAGGTCGGATATCTGCAAATCTACGGAACAAAGGCAATGGAAACCTGGAAATAAGATGGAGGAATTAAGGAAGCTTGGGGCAAAGGTCCAATTAAAATTCCCCGCAATGCTCCGCATAATGTAGGACAATCAAATGTACAACTATGGCTCTGTAGAAGATGTTGACGCGCTAATAGATTCTATAAAAAATAAGTAATAATCTGTTGAATGAAGACAGTTAACTATAGACCAGCAGGGGCAGGAGTTCTGATAAATGGATTTTGGGTTGTTAAATGCGCAGCAAACTTGCGTCTTTTTCTTCTCCTCTTTTTTATTTCTTTCTGAATATCCCCCCAATGGCCAGCCCAATAGGCATTTGATGCCTGTTAAGATATGGAGGGTTCCCCAGGGCAGGGTTAGAGGGGAGGGGTGGGGTTGGGCGGGGGAGGTGAAGGTGCACGGGTGGGGAGCAGTGGAATAAAAATAAAAAATAAAAAGTCCTCATTATCACTTGGATTGAAATGGCCCAGTGAGTCAGTAATAGAGCAGGATGGACGGGATGGCTAATATAGTTATTCTCACATGGAATGTGAATGGTCTTAGGTCAAGATCTAGGCAGAGGGTGGTCCTGAGGTACCTGGAAGAAAGTCAGGCACATATAATAATCCTTCAGGAGACACATCTGGTGGCAAGCGAGTGCAAGGAACTATTTCGTAGGGTGGGTTGGGTCCAGAAATTTTTAGTCTCTGATCAAGTACAATGCTGTATGGGAGTAGCAATTTTAATAAGGAAGGGAGTTGGGATCGAGCTTAAATCTTCAAGTACGGATACCTCTGGCAGATGGGTTTCCGCTGTAATAAAATGGGCAGATTATGAATTTATTTGTGCTGGCTTCTACGGCTTCAATGAGGACAACCCACAGCATATAATAGATCTTGAGTTAAGGTTAGTTGAGGCTTCGGTTCCACTAATTTTGGGGGGTGATTTTAATATTCTGTTGGACCCTTTTTTGGACCACTCCACACGAAGGGATGGTGCCCCAGTACCTAGAGCAAGATGGGCTATGAAAAATATGATGCAGGACCTAGGGCTAGTGGACGTATGGAGACACCTGAAAGGTCAGCTGAGAGGTTATACTTTCCATAGCAAAAAATATCGTCACCCTTCCAGATTGGATTATTTTTTGGTCGAAAGAAGCTTTGTGGTTAACATTAAAAAGATCTTTCACAATACGGCTCATATTTCTGATCACTCAGCAGTATCTATGATACTACAGGTCCCAGGAAGAAGCCCAACATAAGGTGGACTCTCAAACGCACTCTTCTTTTAGATGGGGAGGTGGTGCTTGCTTTAAAGAAAGTAACATTAGAATATTTTATGATCAACAAAGGCACTGCAACTCCTAGAGTAGAGTGGGATGCCTTTAAAGCGTGTTTACGGGGGGCATTGAAAAGTATTGGTTGCGCAAAGGGAAGAAAAAAGAGAGCAGAACATGCAGGATTGGAAAGAGAAGTGGGTAATTTGGAGGCCCCTATACAAATCTCGGGTGAGGGGGAAGATAGGGAGAGGTTGGTAAGAAGACTAGAAGAGGTGCAACTTAACTACAAAATTAAACTGGACTCTGAGTGTAAGGCTAGGTGGCAGATAGGAAATATGAGGCAATTTGAGTATGGGGGAAAAAGCCGGGGCTCTGCTGGCCTGGAAGGCAAGGGTAGAAAGAACCAGGAACGTGATTAAAGAACTGAAGGGCCCATTGGAAGAGGTGACAGATGACTGGGAAGGGATGCAGAATCACGGGGTCTCCCTCTTTTCCCTGCTTTATAAGGAATATACTTTCCCTGAACTCCGTCGGCTTAAAGATTGGTTGGGGGCAATCGATCTCCCAATGTTGACTAGTGAAGGGAAGGGGAGTATGGAAGCACAGATCACTCAGGAAGAGATCAGGAGGGCCTTGACTAGAGCCAAGAATGGGAAGGCTGCCGGCTTCGACGCCATCCCTTCGGAGGTTTATAAATGACTAATTGAGGACGTCATCCCAGTTTGGGGGAACTTGTTTAATTTGGTACATTCAGGGAAGGCGCGGGTTCCGGAATCATGGAAAGAGGCCACTATGTTCTTGATTCTTAAACCATCAAAAGACTAGGCCTGGGTGGTAAATTCCGTACCGCTCGCGGAATTTGCGGAATTTGGGTAATTTCGCGTTCTGCGGAGAACACGGAATTGCCAAAAATTCCGTCATCCGCGTCTTCGCGGAATTTTTGGCTTGTTCGCGCTTTCAAAATGCGTGTTCGTGAGATATTTCTCCCCGAGCATGTAAACAGCGTTCGCGAACAGGAAAAAAGCATCGCAAATGGGCGGAACAAGCAATTCCGCGTGTTCGCGGAACTTTTGTGTGCTCGCAGAGATTTTTTACTGTTTCGCGGAGCTTTGCGTAGCGCGACTACGCAAATTCCGCCCACCCCTATTAGACCCAGGGAAGGCAGAATCATATCGTCCCATATCCCTGCTTAATGCAGACTATAAGATCTTTGTCAGCATTTTAGTAGTAAGATTGGCTAAATTGGCTCCCCAGCTTATTCATCTTGACCAGAAAGAGTTTATTCCAGGAACAGACCCAGCAATTAATTGGTTGTATGGATCTAGCCACAACGCATTCGATCCCTTTGGCGATAGTAACTCTGGATGCCGCCAAGGCTTTGATCGTGTTTGTTGGGCCTATTTCCCGACAACTAGAGGTACACGGCATGGCTGCCCTATTTCTTCATTATTATTTGACATCTACATTGAACCATTTGCCCAGAAATTGAGAAATAACTACAACTAATAATATAAAAAAATACAATAATAATTTTCATACAAATAGATGTATTTATTTAGAAATTATTTAGTAACAGAAAATATTTATTACATAAATGGAATTTAGTTACTTCCCACCCAATAACCCCACAACACTCCACCTGCACCTAAAACTTAACTTTAAAAGCAAAATATTTACACTATCAATATAAATATTTATCAACAAACTTATCATTAATTACATTTTAATTATTAATTAATTATAATGAATTTACTTCCCACAATATACCCGCACAACACACACAACAAACTCATAAAAGTTAACAGAAAATTATTTACACAAGTAACATAATTAATTATGAATGTAATAATTAATATTACTTAAACTAATTATTATCAATTACTTAAAATTAATTTACTCCCCACCTCATACCCCTAAAATACCCACAACCCACATCTAAAATCTTTAAAAAAATTATAATTGCACAATTAGCATAATTATCAATTAAACAAATATTACTAATTGAAAACTAAATACTAATTCATTAAAATTTATTAACTTCCCACCCTTTACCCCATAAAACCCACAACCCACACCTAAAATTAAACTTAAAAAAGAATGTATTACACAATTAAATAAATTAATTGCCAATTAAATAATTAATAGTATTTAACAACTAATTATTAATTAATTATAATTTATTTGCTCCCACCCCTTATCCCTATAAACCCCATAACCTGCACCTAAAATAAAATGTATTACACAATTAACATTATTAATTATCAATTAATTAATACTGATTAAAAACTAACTAATAATTAATTAAAAATAAATTACTTCTCACTCTTTACCCCTATAAACCCCACAACCCGCACATAAAATTTGCATAACAAAATTAATAGCAAAATGAACATAATTAAATATATAATAAATAAATAATATTAAATAAAAAATAATCATTATACGTATTATAATTAAATGACTTCCCACCCTATAACCCAAGAAACCCACAACCCGTTACAGCACTAAAAATCACAACATTTAATTACATTAAATTTAATAACTACTAAAAATGTAAGAAATATATTACAAAACATAAACAATAATTTTACCAAAAATTTACATCATATACATTTAAAATATGTACTAAAATACATAACAATAATTAAAAAACGATATTTTAAACAACTATATTTTTGCAAATGATATTAATGACCGATATTTTAAAAATCGATACTACTTACTTTAAAACTGATATTCTTGACAGCGATATTCTTGCTGACGATATTTCCATATCACGATATTTTGGTATGGCGATATTTTTTTCGCTTTTTTGTCTGAATACCGTATCCAGCCCACGCTCCATCCCGGTCAGCCTCAACTTGTGACTTTGGGCCTCATTATGATGGCGGTCTGACTTGTCCGACCGCCATCCTTTCAGAAATGGGACCACCGACTAGCTGTCAGTGGTCCCGCCATAGGGATTAGGATGCAACTGTATCTTTTATATTGCGGTGTGTGATACAGGCTGCAGCACGTGCACACTACAGAAGATACACTCTTTACATGTTCCTGCACTATGTGGCAGGCAAAATGCGGTGCATGCCACATGGTGCAGCGATATGTAGGGGGGCACCATAGGTGCCCCCAGGGCCCATGTCAGAGGGCCAGGGGAGGCAGGGGGGCCCGCTACCGGCCCCCAATGTCCCTTTCCGTCTGGCTTTTCATGGCGGGTTAACCACCATGAAACGGCCGGTGGAAAGGGACATTGTAATCCCTACGGCGGTGCCTGGGCAGGCACTGCCACAGTTGTCGCAATACAAGTCCCTCCGACGGGCTCCTTGAGCCCGTCAGATCCGTGGCGGTCAGTCTCTCTGACCCCCTACCATCCGCCCGCCATTGTAATATGGCGGGCGGTCAATTTGTGTCTGATGCCGGTGGGACCGCCACCGCTACCGACGGGGTGACAGTGGCAGTCACACCGCCATAATAATGAGGCCCTTTGTCTCAGTCTGGTGCAACCAGATAACCACAGTTGGCGCTTTGTGATTTTAGGCACCACGTTCACTGAAAACTTTGAAATTGCATATCTCTGATACTACTAATTGAATGTTTTTCATTTTGGTCTCAAATAATTCATGACATTTTACTATTTTTTTCTATTTTGGTGTATACTTTACACATTGGGCTCGATTACGATGTTGGTCGGAGTTTCCTCCGACAGATACCGTCACGGTCTCGGGACTGACCACCTCCAGTCGGCGGTCCCAGCATAGCAATTAAAATGGGACCTCACATGGTGCAGTCGCATTTCCCATTTCTCTATGGGAGCTTGTGCTGCGGCCGTAAACCAGCTGTAGCACAAGCTCCCATAGAGAAATGGGAGATTGCGTCAATCTCTGCACTACGTGGCAGGCACCTCAATGTGCCTGCCACACGGTGCAGGGATTAACAGGACTTGACCCCCATTCTCGTTAAAAAGGTCATATGAGATGCCAGCAAATGTCATTTGAATTTAGCAGTGTAATTTCACACTCCACTATCCAGCAGGTTATTCATTATGGAGCTGACATCTGGGAAGTTGTAGGATGTCCTCCACACCAGGGGTTTCTTCTCCTTCCGACTATTAAGACAAAAGACAAAGTTACACCTGTATAGGAGGTTGGACCAGGGGAGTCAACTGGAATATTTGTAGATTTAGCATTTGGTCCTGCATAGCTCTTATGAACATCAGTTACTTTGTAGCTTTTGCCTGGGTGCTTGCAGGCAATAGGAGTTTCCTAGGAGAGCGACTACTGCCTGACCTTGAGGTGTCTTTGGAGAGGTCTTTCAGTTTGGGGCCAACAATCTCCTCCTCATCTTCAGCAGTGGGGACCACAGATATGGGAAGTTGGAGGAAGATATGGTTTTCTCCCAGAATTACATGCCGTCCTCCATTGGTGGGAAGTGAAACAGAATCATTTTTACTCCCCAGAATCTAGCAGAAAAGAGTAATGCAATTGGTACTTGCAGATTGTGTAAATGCCTTTAATGGACATTTGAAAACTAGAGTTGAAATATTAGCATACAGAACTGATGTATTATGTTATTATAAAGTGTTTGTTGTTGATTAATAAATGGCCAAAGCAATAATTCAATAATAAAGTCTTAATTACTCTTGCCGTTTGCCACAGATGCGTGCGTTGTGGATGGACACCTAGATGGCAGCTCAGAACCTGTATCCTGGGAGGAGGTGGTGGACATGTCTCCTTAGATGCAGCAGTTAGTGAATATAGTATGGAAAAAAACAGTTTGGTGACAGTAAGGTTAATTGTGACATATAATCAAATGTTTTAAAGGAAAACATTTTTTATATTTGACATTTTAAAATAGGAGACAGATGACGATCAATGGTCATACTTTCTTAGGAAATGTTAGGGATGAAAATAAGTTCAAAAGAACATTAGATTGTAATACATGTATTGTCGATACACACGTCCCTGACTAATGGATATTGCAGTATGTCCGCTGATGCCTTATGTTGGTGGGGCCATAGAATGGTTACCAGGGCCCACTGTTTCTCTGAAGCTGAGAAGAGAGACATATACAGAGTTTGGAAATATGCCTACAAATATAGTATCTCTGTATAATAACATGTCCATGATAGTTATGATACACGCATGATAGTTATGGGATACAGAAGCACATACAAACTTGTGGATCAAAGCTAGAGAGATAATGTTGTTATTTGTAGGCAGGCAATGACAAGATGTAAGAAATAGTTATGAATTATGACATAAGAAATGTCACTTATCATTTGTAAACAGTTAGGATAAGGAAGGATAGAGTTGGTGATTAAGAATATACACATACACATACCAAAAAAACAGCACAAGTGTAAGGATATATTTATGCCATATTAACAGGAAGATTAGACATTTAGGTGTAGTCAAATAAATTCTATTCCATCCATGCAGAATGTAGGTTTTTGTTATGTAATATGTTACATATCCTGACACTTAGGCCCTTAATACGATATTGGGCAGACTCACGTCCACCCGACACCTTTACAGAATCGGGACCAATCGACCTCCGGTCAGCCGTCCCAACCGCAGCATTACAATGCGACTGCACATAGTCGTAAACTGGCCGAAGCACTACAACCCATAGACAAATGGGAGGATCTGTTCATCCCTGCACTGCGTTGTGAAAGTTGGGAAAAACATTTTAAGGAGTAGGCAGTGGTCCCAAAGACCTGCAATTAAAAAAAAGATTGCTTTCTTTGAAAGCAATCAGACACATGGTTGTCTGCTGACTAGGAGTGAGTGGAGCTCGCACAGTTACATAAAAACTCAGCAAAATTTCATGAAGTTCCATGAGCAGATTAATGGCAGTGCCAGCCCCCCCCTCCAAACCACCAGCCGCAGCCACCTACCTTGCGGTAGGCAGCGCAGAAAAGGGGTGCAGCCCTGCGCACTGTTCACTGAGGCGGAGGTGGCAGCACTATTTTTTACGTGCAGCGCCACCTCCCCTCCACTCGGGCAGCAGGCGGCAGGCCTGGCAGCGGCTACGCCCTCCTGGAGTGGAAGCAGCACTGGGAAAGGGTGCGCCTGGCGGTTCGCCGCTGTTCGGGCAACAAGCGCACCCAACAGCAGCCGACGCACCGGTGGGCGGACATCTTGTACAGGGACCAAGAGCTGCTCAACCTGCTGGGCGTGGAGGTTGCGGGGCTGGGTGAGTAATATTTATTTATTGTGTTCTATCTATGCTAATATTTTTTTCCCAATTAGCAAGCATGCTGCTAATTAAATTTATGTTAGAAATATTATATGATCATCCTAGAGTAGACAGGTACTCGGCGGCGCTACCTAATCCTGCTTGTGTCGTTGCTCATTGGCGCTCACTTGGAATGTTTATTTAAGTCATGCAGAGACTCCTCTGTCCAGTCACTGAGATAGTGCTGTATTAGGCAGTGTGCTAGAGTGTTCTTCTTTCACTTCTCTGTGCCTTTATTTTTTGTAGGTCATACCGTCTCAACTCCCAACCCCAAGTGATTTCCCAGTGATGTGTAGAAAGTATTATTAACTAGTAACTAGGCATGCATTAGCATGTATGCATTGAAAAAATTTGCACACTGAGGTGACCCATCAAAGGTTGAGACTGAGATTCAGAATGAGATAAGAAGCAAAGATCAATCGTTGCAATTTATTAGTAGTTCCAATGCAGTTTAGCAAATAATTTTTTCTTTTTACTGTGCCTGTGTTCTAATTTTTCCCAACTCACTTTGATCTGTTTCCTAAATCCATGTTATCCCTACATTATCCTATTTATAACTTACTTTACTTTCTCTTTATTTCAAGTTTTTGTTCTTAAATTGACTTCAAAACTATCTGTACTAGTCTGTAGCTTCCTTTTTCTTCTGCTTTGTTAGTAATCTTTCCCTTTCCCCTTATAGACTGGTGGTACGGTAAGACCCAGAGCACCCATTTTAGGTCAGGTACTCTGCTGTGAAGATTGCATGTAGTTAGGGTATTCTACGCATGTTTGTTGAGAAGACTTTCTTTTTCTTGCTCATGTTCAAACAGTACTGTAAAACGAGAGAGTGGCCATGGTGGACTCCCCAGTGTTGTGCATGTTTGGTAATGGTATACCAGCAGGTAATGACCTTGCAGCATGGCTGGAACTTGGAAGTATGATGAGAAGAATGGCCCCATTTTAATTGCCAACTAAGACCATATATCCTTCACTGACCAATTATTGAACCACTTCATTGCACTTCAATAACTCAGATTCATTATAGCTCTGCCCCTCCATAATTGCAAAAAGCTTTTGTTTGGCTTGACTACCTGGCTTTTCAATGATTGCCAACCAACAAAATGCCCAAAGTAATGTTTTGCATGTTGATAGAAGATTAAGAAAGTGTAACTGAACTGTAGTGATGTTTTGTGGTCATATTTTGCTTAAAAACAACCAGGGTGGGTGTATCTGGCTCTTCAAATTATAACTGTGTAATGTTTTTTAGCTGCACAGACCACCACTGCCTAGGACGGCAGCGCCAGCGGATGGGACGCGGCTGCAGCAGTCAGTGAGGGGGGAGATCCAGCAGCAGCAGGGGTGGGCAGTGGTAAGTCACATTGCTTAATTATTGACAAATAGTAATGCACTCACTGTGAGGGCATTGACTGAATCATGAACAACACCCAGCTTTAGCATATACAGTGGGCGTCGAGTAGTTATTATGTCCTTTTCTATCTACAATTCAGCAGCCAAAGGTTCATAAATGAACTTTAAGAATGACGGGTTGATGTGAAAGAATGGGTGACATGTATGTAATATATGAGTGAAAGTATACATGTGTGGAAGAAATGATGCTAGGTGGGTGATGATGATATGAATCAATCTGCATGGCTGAGTGAAGGATGGCTGAAATTAAGGAATGCTTGGGTGGGTTAAGGCAAAGCAGGATGCCTGAATGGAATGGGTGAAAGCAAGGATGCATGGCTGGGTAAATGGTTTGTTCAGAGCTATGTTTGGATGGATGGATTGATTGTATAATGATGACTAGTGAGAAAGAGTGGATGAGAGAATGTAAAGCTTAAATGGTGCATATCAAAGCCAAGGGTAAAGATTAAGATGACTAGAAGAACAATGCAATAATGGATAATGTAATTTGATTAACTTCTGTGGATGGGATAGTCTGTGATGAACATGCCAAAGCTATTTCCCAGTCCTTCATCTTTTCACTGACTGTACTGCAGTACATCGCTTTTCCCACCGTCTACTTCCTCAAAAGGATGTAGGTTATATAGCTGAGGGAGTTAATGGTTAAATTTGCCTGCAGTGATAACAAAATTAACATGTACATAGCAACACAAGGATTTTTGATTAGCAATTACTGTTGACAGCTTGTATGACCAGCTATTAAGATAAAATCTAAATACCTTGACCCAAGATCCAACAGGCTTCCCAAACCTTGCAGAGAGTGAGAAAAAGGTCCGATCACTTTCGACAGCTTGTAGTGGACTGATCTCCTATCAAAAATATGCAAATGGAAAAGGTCTGACCAGAGATGCTAATTCAAGTTGTCTGATCATATCAGAATCATTATTGTAGCTAACTTGACCATTAATTAGTAAATGGGCCTTATTCTTGAAGCCACAAACCATCTAAGCACTTTACTATGAAATCCTTCAAAGGAAAAATATATAGCAGTTTTATCAAACTGGTGTGTTGCTGTGTTTATTCTTCCTTAATTCCTTTCAGACAGTTAGAGCTTTTGACATTTGCCTTTAGTTGTATGAGAGTGGGTAATGGCGGCTGTGGCTCTAATCACATCAAATCTAATGGCCCTATGGAATCTTCAATATACTGCTACTGTGCCACCCACAACATAATTTTAAACACGTTTTTACCATAGAGTAACAGAGCCTTGTTTACAATTGGTCTTTTTTCTTTCTAGCTGCTCCTGGTCAACATCGTCCATCTTGCCAGGATGTAGCAGCCTGGCTTCAGCAGCAGAAGCTAGAGGGGATACGGGCCAAGTACCAATGGCTGGTGGCCCAGGAGGAGGAGGCAGAGGCCCAGGGCCCCAGTCAGGCCCCAGCACCTCAAGCTTCCCAATCCCAACCACAATATTGGCACTGCAGTCTGCAGACAGATGCCCTCCATCCAACCATTCACACTGCTGCCCCCCTTACAGTCTCAGAACGCACCCTACTGCGCCGCATCCTGCCAAGGCTGGCACGCATGGATGCCTGGCAGAGAAGAATGGACCGGCACCTAGAGGAGATCCTGTGTCCTGTTTAGTTCCCTCTGCCCCTTTTTTAACTTGTATTTTGGTGGGTGGGACTTGTTTGTTGTTGTGGGTAGGGAGGGTGGGGATGCGGGATTTGCGATCAGGGTTTCTGGACTTTCTTTTTCACGGACAATGGTTGAGGACAGGGATATTTCAATTGTTTTGGGAGAGGGGTGGGCCATTTGTTGTTGGGGATGGGTGGAAGGGGTGGGTTTTTTGTTTGTCTATAAAAACAAATATTTACATTTCTTTATTTATGCCTCTAATTTCTAATCAAGGCCAAATTTGCTAATACTTTGTAATAACAATTAGGTATGTGATATGCCTATGTGGTACTTTTGGCCTACTTCTCTCGGCAGTCTGCAACTATATTGACCACTAAAGGTGGCGTGGGGGTTTGCCAATGCCTTTCCTACAACAACTTAGTAGAACAACAAATTATACTTCTCTTACCGAATAGAAGAAGAAGCGAGGGCTGCAGGGTTTCCCAAGGTGCTGTGGCAGTAGTAGTAGCAGGCTAGCACACTAAAAACAGTGCAGGAATCAGAAGTCAGGTTCCACTCCTATCTAGGTGAACTCCAACTGCAGGATTTTAATCAGAAGGATCATTCATCGCAGGCAACTATTTGGAAATTTTAAACAACTGAGTTAGTGTGCTATGTATTATTAGCTTTACAAACACTTGAGACCAGACTAGCACACAACAAAGAATACCTGATGCAGAATAACAACTAAATTAGTCAGAGCATTGGTTGGTGTGCTAGTATTTTGAGGAAACAAAAGTGGCTCTTAGTCTTGCATTGTGATTTGTTAGGAGGAGGACTTAAAATCTGGAGGTCATGGTTATTGTTGGTAAAGCGTTTAACGCAACACACAATGCCTGCATGATGATACTGATGAATGATGTTCTTCTATAAGTGAAAAAATATCTACCACTTTTATGCATGGGTGGGTAACTGGGGCCAATGTGGACTATTGTTTCAGTATTAGGCATAAAACTGAAGATCCTGCACTTAGTTGGTGTTGCTTTCACCACATCCACCCCACCAAGTGTGTGATCCATTGATGTGTAAATTAAGTCAGACCTCAATAAATCACACATCCCGGGGGAAGAGGGTTAGGGGTTTTTGATGAATGGATGGGGAGGGTGATTTGAAGAAAGGTTTGACGAAGACAAACACTACACAAGGACAACATTCATCTGGGCAATGAGCAGCCAACCATCATAAATCTGTTATGGGCGGAAAAGGAAATGAAGGAATGAATACAGGTAACTAAATGCAAACCAAACCAAATTGTCCATCTGAACCCAGAGAGACCCAAGTTAAATAACATTATATAGCTAAATGTCCTGTGTTACCTAGCTTTGAAAGATAGCAAATATATTGCAAATTATGTAGGAGCCAAGCAAACAACACACCCAGTTCTAATGATTATTAAAATAAAAAATTATACTGTATTGCAAAATTGGGAGTTGCATCTGCATTCCTCTTCGACTGTCTGCCAATCTTGGATGCCTGGTGGATGTGGTCCGGTAAGGTAAGCATGAGTATTATGATGCTTTTCCAGTTTGGCGCAGGGCCTGCGGATTAAAAAACTAAAATTATATTGTAGAATCAAGGAGAAAGAAAGAAGTTCAATTTCATAAGGAGTGCACTGAGAAGACTCAGAGGCAGCGCAAGAGGGAAGAGAAGAAATGTCCTTTTGCACTCATACATTTTATGACTGGTGTGTGACCAATTAGGTGAGGGCAATTTTACAACAACCAAAACTCACACAAAAGTGGCCCCTTGTAAAGATCGTTATAGGGCTGCTCAAACTTGCAACTGTCATGATCATCAATTTATCATCATAAATCATGACAATAATATGTAGCCTATCAGCACGTACATCATGTGATGATCATTCATGACTAAATGTCTCCAGTTACCTAAAACAACATGCCCTCCACCCAACCACCACTTAGCTTTAAATTTGAGCCAGACAGCACTGAGCACACACACCCAGCAACATTGCATTTTCCAAATCAAGTCAAATCAACACACCGCTGTCACCACTCACCACCACTCCACAGAGTTGGGTAGGCCACTAAAGTCATCACCAAATCAGTTGGTTTCAGCGGAGTTGAAAACTTCCTTTTTCTGGTGGCAGTTCTCAATGTAGTCATGCTCATGCCCTGAGTCCTTCCATCATCCATGATCCTCCTGACTCCGAGTAAGGTGTCCAACTCCATACCAGCTGTGTCCCGACACAAATGCAATTGATGAACCTGTAGTACAATGCTGTTGATGCACAACAAGAGAAGCATTGAGTAACTTTTTGTGTAGACTAGATTTGTGTTTGTGTTACCTACTCTAAAGGGACTGGTCGGGTCTGACTCTTTGAGGAGTATAAACTAAAGCAGAAAATAAAGCAGTGTGCAGTGGACCCGGCGTCGGCGAACAAATCTCGCTAACTCTCAAAGGGGAAGGAACAAATCACCTTCAGGCAAAAAATGATCAGCCGCCGGTAGGCCACCAACATTGTACATCATCACAAACACATTTAAGTGTAATAGTTACAGATAAATAAACACCCAGTGTCACTGACTGACACAACATGAATCATCTCAACACACTCACAAACAACAGTCACTCAGCGTGCAATGCATGGAATTTACCTGTTCTTCTAATTCAGACATGCTCACCGTGACTGTGGTACATTGCAGATCCATTGTTCATGAAGCAGACATTGGCCAGTCTAAATCAAATAATGTGGGGCAGTCCGACTAGGGTAATAATAAACTAGGAAAGGTTTGATAGTTACGGCCCAGGGTTGGAGGCAGGCACACATTTGTTTGTATCTCTCCATCCAATGTCCTTGCAGGAAATGGATGGAGCTAGGTACTTCTTCACTGCACACTGTTGCAACTCCAGTCTGGCAATAAAATGTGAGTGAGAGTAAGATGGTGGTGATGAATTAGTCAACCAGACACAAACAAATACAATTATATAATGTTCCCTGAGCTATATCTTTTTTTTTTTTGGCGTCAAAGAAAGAAAGCAGATCAGCGATAGAGCCGGAGAGAGAAAGTTCTATGGTTGTTGGCCCAGGCCTAGAAGTCAGGGAAGTAGAGCTCATCCTCAAACTCTGGGGGTTCGCCCAGAAGTAGGTCATCTACACTACTTCCATGACCTGAGTCTCCCTCATCTTCCTACTGTCATACTTCTGGTATGGAGTAAACCGGTGGTATAAAGTGCTGATTCATTTTAATCATGGTTAATCCCTCCATGTTTTGGGGCGAGAGACTTGACCATCTCACTGTGACTAAGGCACCATCAGCATTGAACACACACTCAGCGGAGACACTGGTACCGGGCAAGCGAGATAGTTTATAGCCAGCCTGCTGAGCACTGGCCATTGGCGCCTCTTCCCATTCCAATACACCAATGGGTTTTGATCAAGGTAGACCTCTGTTGGGTCATCCAAATAGGCTTGGACCATCCGCTCAATGGTCATTGGTGATCCACCTTGCTTGACCTCTTTTGCCTTTGCCTCTGCACTGGACGTAAGCCCTGCCAGTAGAAACCATTCACTTGCAGATTTTGGGGATGATGCTCCTGTTCTTGTTGTTGATGGTGTTCTTGTTGTTGGTTTTGGCTGCTGGAGCCATTAGCACTGCCCTCAAGCTCTGAGCTTTAAGGCTGCCCACAGAACTTGTACCCTTGAGGAGTGGGCCTCTAATTCACTGCCGTTCTTTTTCTAGCTGACTCGCTTGCTCAGCTATCCATGTTTTGTATTTTGCAACACACCAGTCTGAAAAAGGAATGAAAGTGGACAGTAATGGTTTGTACCGTGGATCAAGAATTGTAGCACAGATGTAATGTTTGGATGACACAATGTCTCTTTGCACTCTTGTATTTACAGATAAGCGAAGGATTAAGCGCTCCATCAACTTATAAGCATCTTATTTTCCTCCACTCTTGCGTACATTGCAGACACCTCCTTTAGCTGCTCTTGTAGCATGTTCAACAACGGGATAACTTGCCCCATGGTACTGCCCCCCTTGCTGACTTCCCGTGTGAACACTTCAAAAGAAAGCAGCATCTCTGTCAGGCATTTGACTAGGCCCCATTTGTCCATCTTAAAGATCATGCCTTTCACAGTTGCATCCCCTCTTTGCATGGCATATTCATTGATCGGTATGTACTGCTCAAACAAGCATTCAAGCATGTAATAAGTCGAGTTCCAATGTGTTGACGCCTCCTATATGAGTGCTTTAACTGGCATTCTATTATGACTCTGAATGACCCTCAGCTGTTTCCGGGCCTTAAATGAAAGACTGAAATGAGTTTAGATTCTTCTGCAAGTGTACAGTAAGTCGCTTACTTGGTCTTCTCCTTTGAGAAAGTCCTGTACAATGATGTTGATGCAGTGTGCTAAACACAGTACTCTGATATAGCCCCCACCGGCCATTGCCTTAACTATATTACTCTCATTGTCTGTGTCAACAAATCAAATGTTAAGCCCTCTTGGTCGCAGCCATTCAAAAGACAGTGTTGCTAAAGTCTTCCAAACTGTTTGCAGCAGTATGGGATTTATCCATGGCGAACATGGCTACTGTTGCATGCTCCCGAGCGCCTTTAAAAATCTCAGCAGTGTCAACACCTGCAGATATCTTTTCTCTAAACCCCACAAAAGAGATCCAGTGTGCAGTGATGCACATGTAATCAGTGGCTTGGCAGCTGGTCCACATGTTAGTCGTCAGGTGGATAGTGTGAACAGCACTCTGCTGCACAGCTTGTCCAAGCAATTCCAGCACATCGTGATGTAGCCCTGGAACAGCAACGCTGGTGATATAGGGAACGGTTGGGAACCTTCCATATCAGGCAGATGGCTGCCACAAATTCAAGAAAACCCACCCCTTCCACAAAAGAAAAAGGGAGGATGACCAGCGCTAATATTTTAGCCAGCTGCGCTTTGTACAAACGTGCCATTGAGTGGTTGCGTTCATCCTGCCCCTCCTGCCTAAACATGCCAGGAATAGTAGCCTGGACTTTTTTCTTTTCTGGTGCCACTGATGCAGGTGACTTCTTGAGAGCAGACATTGGTAGGCTCAATGTGCGTTTTAGTGGGGCAGTCACTGTCCTCTCTTGCCTTGGTGTCTCGACCTGAGTCTCGTGCCATTGTGATGTTGCTGAGATGGGTGATACTACTGCACTGCTGGGGAGAGGGTTGCTTTGCGTACCACCGTGATTGGATCAGATTCCCTGCTCAGCCTTTCACCCCCTTTACCAACAAAACTTTGATGACTAAGGTGCGCCTTCTACTGGATCATATTGTGCTTTATCATATGGTGCTTTCTCTAATGGGTTGTTTGGCCCCCGGTACCATAGTTTGTATCAAGTGTACCCCGACTAACACTTGCTCCAATAATGGAGCATATGGCAATGTTCACCTCCTTCTTGCTGGGGAGGTCAACTTTCTGACACTGGTGCCACTGCCAATGTCGGATGAACTGGCGGTAGGTGGGCCTTTTGATGTTTGACTCTCTGCAGTACCTACTTCTACTGAGGTGGTTGTGGGTGTAGGTCGCTGCTGGGACTTTGCAAATATGGTAGGTGGCAGTGGTGGTGGTATCTGTGGTGCCACATCCCTCACAGCAAGTTGGTATGGGGTAACATCAGTCTCCACTGGAGCTGAGCTAACATCCATGATGACTGACTAGTCGTCATCCTCCTCCTCTACATCTGCACCCATAAGTCTAAGGATTTCAGGAACCTTCCTTTTTCCTAGTCTCTCTGGCATGTCTCTCCCTCAGACTGAGGCAGGATCCATGTGGTGACTAGATCATCAGAAGGGGGGCTTGGAGAAGAAGATGATGCACTAACCCTCCTTTTTCTTGCTGGAGATCTGGAAGACAATGGATCTTCCGAAAGAGCAGCTTCCTTTACTTCCTCAGCATGAAGCTCAATCTCCTGAACTGCTCCTACTTCAGGAGGAACTACTATTGGTGGTTGCGGCTGTTGTTGTTGTCCACTTCTCTGAGTTTCCTGCAATGATTGGGCACTACTTTGTGATAGAGATAAGTCAACTTCAACGTCACTGCTCGTCAGCATTGCTGTGATTAAACTGGCTGCCTCTGTGACAGACATGGGCTTGGGCCTAGGTTGGGGTGGGGTGGGTCCCTTGATGCGGGGGTGCTGCTTCCAGCTTGCTCCCCGGAGGCCGGTGTGGCAGGCACAGTATTTTTTCAGAAAAAGGTCTAGGTTAACATACCAGTGGTGGTAAGCACTTTCTTCTTCTCACTGGCCACTTTCTTGGTAGCACCTTACTTTGGGGCCAACTTGAAGCTGTCAGTTAGCAGTGGCACTTAGCTTCACAAGTTGAAGAGATGTCTGTGATTTGTGGGTCAGGCGTCACGTCGTGCACAGACCTTCTGTCTGGCAGTACTGTGGGTGATGTTGTCTCTTGTGCACCTAAAAGAAAAGAAGCAAGAACAACATCAGTGAAATGTGGCATTATTGCAGTACAATTAGTAGTACAAACAAACAATATTGTATTGTATTGTATTGTAATTGCATTTGTATAGCGCTTACTACCCCATACGCTACTCCGGGACCCATAGAGGATTAGTGTTGAATTAGTATAGTGAAACATGCAAGTAAATTTTAAGTGGTGGATATGTTAGTCAGTTATTTGGATTCGGAAGGATAGCAGAAGGATAGCAGAGGAAAAAAGGTTTGTATTTATATAGCGCTTCTTACCCCTGATGGGGTTTGAAGCGCTTTTTTGGTGAGTAGCACGCTACTCCGGAAACCCTTAAAGGATTAGTGGTGAATTAGTATGGTGAAATATGAAAGTAATTTGAGTGGTGGATATTAGTCAGTTATTTGGAGTGAGAAGGATAGTGGAGGGATAGAAGGAAAAGAAAGGTTTGCATTCATATAGCGCCTGTTACCCCTGATGGGGTGTTGAAGCGCTTTTCTGGCGAGTAGCAGGCTACTCCGGAACCCATAAAGGATTAGTGTTGAAAATTAGTATAGTGAAATATGAAGTAATTTGAGTGGTGGATATGTTAGTCAGTTATTTGGATTGAGAAGGGTTGGGGAGGGGTAAAAAAGGGAAAAAGGTTTGCATTTATATTGCATTTGTAATGCTGATGAGGTGTTGAAACGCTTTGTTGGCGAGTAGCACGCTACTCTGGAACCCATAAAGGATTAGTGGTGAAGTAGTATAGTGGAATATGGAATTAGAGAAGTGAACATGTTAGTCTGTTATTTTGATTGAAAGGGATAGTGGAGGGATAGAAGAGTGAAGGATTTCTTTTTTAGGTCATAGCAGTAGGAGGAGGCTTTTGGATGAGTAAAAGTGTTTTTGGAGGAGAAGAGTCAGAGGGAAGAGTTTAGAAAGGTTTGTTTTGGGGGATCGGTATAGTAAAAGAGGTGTCAGATGATGCAAGGAGGGGTAGAGTAGGAGAGAGTCAAGAAAGGGTTATTTTGGGGAACATAGTAGTGGTATGGGGTTTGGGATAAATGAGAGAGTGGGTGTAGAGGATATAATGATAGATGTATAGGGTGAGAGATAGGGTAGTGCATTGGAAAGAGTAGTAGAAAGAAGTTTGAGATGAGTCAGAAAGTTGGGCTAGAAGATATATTGAGAGAAGTATAGGCTGAGAAATAGGGTGGTGCATTGGAAATGCTAAATTAGAAGAAAGTGATAAATATATAGATCCATAAGTACATTGAAAGTATATAGATGCATAAAGGAGGTAAGTATACGCAGATTAAAGATATTGATCGAGGTACAGGATGAGAAATAGGGTAGTGCATTGGATATGCTTTTTCAGGAGAAAAGTAACAGACACACAGATCCAAGTACATGGAGGTGCATAGATGCACAATGGAAGCAAGTACATGTAGACCAAAGATGATTTTTTTTTATAACATAATTATTCTACATGTATATGCAAAGCAATACACAAAGATAGGTACATATCTATAGTGAAAATAAATGCTTATATACAGAGGGACACATACATATGGTGGGTATTAATGAATGGGAAAAGGGGCAGCATTTCTGGCCCAGGTCCCGACCAGTCTCGAACAGGCTCAAACAGGCACTCACCCTTGTCCTCTCCACCCTTCTCCTCTCCACCCTTGTCCTCGACGCTCGGGTTGAGATGCCCGGGCTGAGACGCCCTAAGCCTTGGCCGTTTATAGCCCTAATAGTCAGGTGACCCCTTCAGCCAATGGGAACCCTAGAACTAACACTATCCAATCACAACACTAGCCCTAAAATATAGAACCAATAGGAGACCAGGACCTTACAGCCAATCTTAGCCCTAGTCCAAGCACCCAATCAGTTTCAAAAACCCTGATCTCTAAGTCCAATAGAGGCCCTAGCCCTAACAGTAGTCCCAACCCTATTCCAAGCAACCAATGGCACAGTAAGCCCTAGTCCTTACTTCCAATAGAAAGCCTAACCCTACTCTTAGTCCCACACCTAGTCCAGCAACCAATAACACCAGAAGCCCTAATCGCTACTTCCAATTAAAGGCCTAAACCTAGCCCTAGTCCCAACAACCAATAATACAGGAAGCCCTAGTCCCTACTTCCAATAGAAATCCTAACCCTAGCCCTAGTCCCAACCCTACATTGATTGAATCACAGACCCAGAAACCAATCAGAACCCTCAAATACCCAACCAATGAGGACACTAACCCTAATCCAATAGAAACATCAGATACAACCACCAAACAGTGTACACATGTACCAAACAATATCAGACTATATAAGGTCCCAGCTACCTCAGACAAGGTTTGCTGGCCAGGGAGTTGGAAGCTGCTTCTCTATTCAGAAATCTCCTAGGAGGCAGACAGGCTCAATCCACACTTTGGACTTCTGAGGGTAAGGCCCTAACAAACTTGTCCTCTAACAACACTATTTGTATAAAGCTTTACTCCCTCTCCTGGCCACAGTCCTTATTAAACACAGTTTAAACAGCTTACAGCAGATTACTGCTGTCTCGGGGGGGGGGCTGGTTTCACTGACTTGTTAACACAAAATGGTCCCTGGGGGTGCACTGCTTAACATACAGGTCTTAGCACAGAGCAAAGGAGACATTTGGAGGGAAAAACTGATAGTCACGGGGAATGAGAGGGAAAAACTACAGAGTTTGGTCTGCAAATCCCACAATTCAACAGGTTAAATGGAAGCAGTCACGGGCAGGAAAAACCACAAGTTTAAACACAAAAACATATGTTATAGATTGTGTATAGATTTTTTTTTTAATTTGTTACAATATCCAGTAGGTTAAATAACACAAATATCATAAAGACACAATGAGTAATTTCAGTTAAATAATCACACAATAGTAAATTCATTCAAAAAAGTCCCAGTATTAATAAAAGATGCCTCATCCCTCTTCAAAGACATACATTTTAATCTGTTGCGTCTGCATTATCATTCATATAATAAATCCAAGTATTGTATCAATTTTCCGATCGATTGTAGCTGGAAAAAACTGATGGCCTCCTTAACAGGATGCAGTGGTAGGTTCCTAAAAGAGGGTAATAAATATTTGCTTCTACTACCTCTCAATCCAGGACAAGCACAAAAAATATGTTCTAGAGATTCATTTTGATAATTACAGAGTCTACAGTTAGGGACACGAAATGTAAAGCTCCAGGAGCCTTCAAATTCTTTCAAATGAATATATAGTAACCGAAATCTCAGAAATGTTTGTTTTATTGGTACCTCTGAATTGGAGTCATTGTACTTCTGATTAGGTTGAAAGTAAGATTTCATAAGTGGCTCTGTGTGTTTGTAGCGTGATATTTTGAGTAGAACTCTTAAGCGAAAAAACTCCATTTAAATCTTTCCCAATTACTCTTTTGTGGGCAAACCGTTGCATCATTAGAATATCCTTGATAGGAAGTAACTTATGGTCTTGAAAAGCTGTATTAATTCAGTTGGGAGAGAGAGAGATACTAGCTTATCATAGAATTCTGAGTCAGTTTTCGATATAGCAAGCTGTTCAGGGAGTCAGGTTTTGCGGAAGTACTATTACAGAACTAGTAATGATCAGTACCAGATGGACTGCCTCGATTGATGGAAGACTTGATTCAAGCCTGATCATAGCATGAAGGGTAGAGTTTCTTAGATTAAATAAATGGCAAGCTTTGTGGATTAAAAACATACCCAATGTATTTACTTTATCAACTAATACAATCAAATTGTACGTCAAAAGTGGGGTAAATTTTGCCCTAAAAGCAGTTATGGGGGCCTAATTGAGCTTCCCCCCCCAATAGTACTGTGCAAAGTTTTTTTTAGAGCTTTGGTTGTGATGGTGACCTTTCTTTTTAACGTGTTTAGGTGTTGTACAGAGGTTAATGCCTGTCCTTCCATTGGAATTTCTGTGCGTTCCTCCCGAAGGATATGATTTTTGTTTTGCTGATGTTTGCTGATAGGCCGTTTACCTGTTTGTAATCACAGAGAGCGGCAAGTTGATGCTGTAATCCAATTGAAGTCTGAGAGAATCATAAGGTCGTCTAATGCTAACTAGCTAACTGGACAATTACTCTATTTTGGTGGAAGAAATTCTATTTTTTTAAAATATAATTGCCTAAATCAGAGATGTACAATGAAAAGAGAAGAGGAGCTAAAACGTAACCTTGCTTAAGCCCGTTCTCAATGGTAATTTTAGAAGAGAAATGCGGCTTATCGGATAACTTTATTTCATTACTCTTCTTACTCTTAACAATCCCTATGTGACCTTCTTGACTGAACTTTTAAGAGCAAATAACTCTGGTCTCTCTCAGAAGGAATCCATCAACTTTCAGAGTAAATGTGCCTTTAACCTTTGAAAAGTACTTAACATTACCACAAACATTTTTCTTTTTAGAGGCCGTTTACCAGTGGCATACTTTGAACCTCTCACCACTGGATCTGAATCATACCATTCTCACCATTTTTTTGGGGTGATAGCCTCAACTGCGACATCACCCGCTATAACCATGGTATAATCACATCACATCTCTGGTGATTGTTCTTTTACAAGGTAATTTAGTGTGGTCGCTGGTTGCTCTTATTATAAATAATTAACAATACAGTATATCCATTCAGAAAACGGAAAACCACACCAACATAAACTTTCATGGTGTACACTCAGGAAGGATAAGAAAGAGAAACAACAACAAAATACAGATGTAACTGTTGCTTTATGTGTATCACATGGGTTGTGGTACTAGGAGAGGTGCAGCTGACAAATGACAATGGAATAGTCCTTAGACATTGAATGCTGTTGTGCACCTATAGCAGACATGAGGGAGATTCATTGATGCCAAATATTATGAAAATGGTTTAAAAAAAATTAAAAATAAAAAAACATTAAAAATGTAAAATAAATAAACAAATTTAAAAAAAATTAAAACATTGACAATTAATTCAAAAATTCAAAAATTGAAAAGATTTACAATAAAAACATTATAAATAAGTGAAGTTATCCACAAAGATATAATAATAATTTATTAAACTGCTATCTCATTGCTCTACCATCCATGCAAGCATATGGCAAAGGGCCACACTGGCTCGGCACACAAAATGGCTCCCTGCCATTGCCACATGGTCTGCAACAACAACATCAACAGTGAGCAAGAAGGCATTGGAAACAAAGAGAAGACATGCAGGCCTATGGCAAAAGCACACTGCCTGGCTACACAAAATGGCCGCTAGCCACATAGTCACACAAGCAGCAAAAAGCAAGAAGGCATCTGGAACAAACTTAAAAGAACAAATTCAGGCTTATAGAGAAAGTTTACTGGCTGGCTACACAAACAACAACAACAACCAGCACACTGACTGCCTACGCAAAATGGCTGCCAGCCACATAGTCAGAACAACAACAACCAGCAAGAAGGCATGGCCATAACAAAAAGACATGCAGACCTATGGCAAAAGCATACTGGTTGGCTACACAAAATGGCTGCCAGCCACATGGCCACAAGCAACAACAAGCAGAAGGCCTGAAAAACAAAGAAAACATGCAAGCCTATGGCAAAAGCATACTGGCTGCCTACACAAGATGGCCACCGACCACATGGTTAAACAGCAAGCAAGGAGGCATGGCCCAACAAAAACACATGCAGGCATACAAATGTGCTTTTTGTGGTATTTCATGTTTTTTTTCATGCAAACAGTGTATAGGAGTCAGGACTAGGTGGGGTAATTCCTTTGAAGGATATGTCTTGTTGTAAACATTTTTTTAGCCCAATAATGTTTGTTTTTGGCATTGCGGAATTAATGATATTGTGTGTGTTTGTGTGTTTGCCATAGGTCAAAATGTGCCTTTGTTCCAGACGGCATGTGGCCACTGGCCATTTTGAATAGTCAGTGCACTGTCCTAGGACTGCAAGTGCTGTTTGATTGTTTTACAGGCTTACTGCCTCATGTTGGTGTGGCTTGTGGGTGACCATGTGGCTGGCGACCATTTTGTGTAGGCAGCCAGTGTGCTTTTGCAATAGGCCTACATGTGTTCTTTGATCTAGGCCTCCACCTTCTTGTTGTGACTATGTGGCTGGTGGCCATTTTGTATAGGCAGCGAGTGTGCTTTTGCCATAGGCCTGCATGCGTTCCTTGCTCTAGGCCTCCAGCTTCTTGTTGTGGCCATGTGGCTGGCGGCCATTTTGTGTAGGCAGCCAGTGTGCTTTTGCCATAGGCCTGCTTGCGTTGAAAAGAAGCAAGAACAACATCAGTGAAATGTGGCATTATTGCAGTACAATTAGTAGTACAAACAAACAATATAATTTAGTGTGGGCGCTGGTTACTCTTATTATAAATAATTAATAATACAGTGTATCCATTCAGAAAATGGAAAACCACACCAACATAAACTTTCATGGTGTACACTCAGGAAGGATAAGAAAGAGCAACAACAACAAAATACAGATGTAACTGTTGCTTTATGTGTATCACGTGGGTTGTGGTACTAGGAGAGGTGCAGCTGACAAATGACAATGGAATAGTCCTTAGACATTGAATACTGTTGTGCACCTATAGCAGACATGAGGGAGATTCATTGATGCCAAATATTATGAAAATGGTTTAATTTTTTTTTTTTTAAACTGTAAAATAAATAAACAAATTAAAAAAAAAAAAAAAATTGACGAAAAATTGAAAAGAATTACAATAAAAACATTATAAATAAGTGAAGTTATCCTCAAAGATATAATAATAATTTATTAAACTGCTATCTCATTGCTCTACCATCCATGCAAGCATATGGCAAAGGGCCACACTGGCTCGGCACACAAAATGGCTCCCTGCCATTGCCACATGGTCTGCAACAACAACAACAACAACAGTGAGCAAGAAGGCATTGGAAACAAAGAGAAGACATGCAGTCCTATGGCAAAAGCACACTGGCTGGCTACACAAAATGGCCACTAGCCACATGGTCACACAAGCAGCAACAAGCAAGAAGGCATCTGGAACAAACTTAAAAGAACACATTCAGGCTTATAGAGAAAGTTCACTGGCTGGCTACACAAACAACAACAACCAGCAAGAATGCATGGCCACAAACAAAGAACACATGCAGGCCTATTTCAAAAGTTCACTGACTGCCTACGCAAACTGCCCAACAGCCACCTGCAACAAGAAGCCGGAGGCCTGGAAAACTATGAACACATGCAGGCCTATGGACACTGACTATACAAAATGGCCTCTGGCCACATGGCTTGGGGAACAAAGGGAAATGGTGGACTATGGCATACACACACAGGAGGCATAGTTAGACAGAGAGAACACAGCATTGGTTCAGTCAGCCATGCCAAAAACGAAAATCAACAGAGCTAAAACGTTTACAACACACATCCTCCAAAGGCATTACCCCACCTATACACTGTTTGCAGGGGAAAAAAACGAGAAATACCACAAAAAAACAACACTTTTTGTATTTTGTATTCCAACGCCATCTATGGCCTACATGAGTTTTCAATTTAACAGACACCACAGAAACAGTTGTTTTTCATGCACCCATGGCTAGCACTGGGCCTACTGGCTGGAAGGCCCATTCCATTGACAGACCAGGCCACATAGTGCATTAAAAAAAAAATATATATTAAAAAAACATGGAGAAAATGTACTAATTTGTGCAACATCTTTCCTTTACAAAAGAAAAAAAATCACATGCAAAAAAAAACAAAAAAAAACAGCAAGAAGGCATGGCCACAAACAAAGAACACATGCAGTCCTATGGCAAAAGCACACTGACTGCCTACGCAAAATGGCTGCCAGCCACATAGTCAGAACAACAACAACCAGCAAGAAGGCATGGCCATAACAAAGAAGACATGCAGACCTATGGCTTAACCACACAGGTTGGCTACACAAAATGGCTGCCAGCCACATGGACACAAGCAACAACAAGCAGGAGGCCTGAAAAACAAAGAAAACATGCAGGCCTATGTCAAAAGCATACTGGCTGCCCACACAAGATGGCCACCGACCACATGGTTAAACAGCAAGCAAGGAGGCATGGCCCAACAAAAACACATGCAGGCATACAAATGTGCTTTTTGTGGTATTTCATATTTTTTTTCATGCAAACAGTGTATAGGAGTCAGGACTAGGTGGGGTAATTCCTTTGAAGGATATGTCTTGTTGTAAACATTTTTTAGCCCAATAATTTTTGTTTTTTGGCATTGCGGAATTAATGACGTTTTCTCTTTTTTGCCATGCCACCTTTGTCTGGCCATTGTGTGTGTTTGTGTGTTTGCCATAGGCCAAAATGTGCCTTTGTTCCAGACGGCATGTGGCCACTGGCCATTTTGAATAGTCAGTGCACTGTCCTAGGACTGCAAGTGCTGTTTGATTGTTTTACAGGCTTACTGCCTCTTGTTGGTGTGGCTTGTGGGTGACCATGTGGCTGGCGACCATTTTGTGTAGGCAGCCAGTGTGCTTTTGCAATAGGCCTACATGTGTTCTTTGATCTAGGCCTCCACCTTCTTGTTGTGACTATGTGGCTGGTGGCCATTTTGTATAGGCAGCGAGTGTGCTTTTGCCATAGGCCTGCATGCGTTCCTTGCTCTAGGCCTCCAGCTTCTTGTTGTGACCATGTGGCTGGCGGCCATTTTGTGTAGGCAGCCAGTGTGCTTTTGCCATAGGCCTGCTTGCGTTGAAAAGAAGCAAGAACAACATCAGTGAAATGTGGCTTTATTGCAGTACAATTAGTAGTACAAACAAACAATATAATTTAGTGTGGGCGCTGGTTACTCTTATTATAAATAATTAATAATACAGTGTATCCATTCAGAAAATGGAAAACCACACCAACATAAACTTTCATGGTGTACACTCAGGAAGGATAAGAAAGAGCAACAACAACAAAATACAGATGTAACTGTTGCTTTATGTGTATCACGTGGGTTGTGGTACTAGGAGAGGTGCAGCTGACAAATGACAATGGAATAGTCCTTAGACATTGAATAATGTTGTGCACCTATAGCAGACATGAGGGAGATTCATTGATGCCAAATATTATAAAAATGGTTTAAAAAAAAAAAAAAAATTAAAAACTGTAAAATAAATAAACAAATAAAAAAATAAAAAATTGACAAAAAATTGAAAAATTGAAAAGAATTACAATAAAAACATTATAAATAAGTGAAGTTATCCTCAAAGATATAATAATAATTTATTAAACTGCTATCTCATTGCTCTACCATCCATGCAAGCATATGGCAAAGGGCCACACTGGCTCGGCACACAAAATGGCTCCCTGCCATTGCCACATGGTCTGCAACAACAACAACAACAACAGTGAGCAAGAAGGCATTGGAAACAAAGAGAAGACATGCAGTCCTATGGCAAAAGCACACTGGCTGGCTACACAAAATGGCCACTAGCCACATGGTCACACAAGCAGCAACAAGCAAGAAGGCATCTGGAACAAACTTAAAAGAACACATTCAGGCTTATAGAGAAAGTTCACTGGCTGGCTACACAAACAACAACAACCAGCAAGAATGCATGGCCACAAACAAAGAACACATGCAGGCCTATTTCAAAAGTTCACTGACTGCCTACGCAAACTGCCCAACAGCCACCTGCAACAAGAAGCCGGAGGCCTGGAAAACTATGAACACATGCAGGCCTATGGACACTGACTATACAAAATGGCCTCTGGCCACATGGCTTAGGGAACAAAGGGAAATGGTGGACTATGGCATACACACACAGGAGGCATAGTTAGACAGAGAGAACACAGCATTGGTTCAGTCAGCCATGCCAAAAACGAAAATCAACAGAGCTAAAACGTTTACAACACACATCCTCCAAAGGCATTACCCCACCTATACACTGTTTGCAGGGGGAAAAAACGAGAAATAGCACAAAAAAAACAACACTTTTTGTATTTTTTATTCCAACGCCATCTATGGCCTACATGAGTTTTCAATTTAACAGACACCACAGAAACAGTTGTTTTTCATGCACCCATGGCTAGCACTGGGCCTACTGGCTGGAAGGCCCATTCCATTGACAGACCAGGCCACATAGTGCATTAAAAGAAAAATAAATATTAAAAAAACATGGAGAAAATGTACTAATTTGTGCAACATCTTTCCTTTACAAAAGAAGAAAAATCACATGCAAAAAAAAACAAAAAAAAACAGCAAGAAGGCATGGCCACAAACAAAGAACACATGCAGTCCTATGGCAAAAGCACACTGACTGCCTACGCAAAATGGCTGCCAGCCACATAGTCAGAACAACAACAACCAGCAAGAAGGCATGGCCATAACAAAGAAGACATGCAGACCTATGGTTTAACCACACAGGTTGGCTACACAAAATGGCTGCCAGCCACATGGACACAAGCAACAACAAGCAGGAGGCCTGAAAAACAAAAAAAACATGCAGGCCTATGTCAAAAGCATACTGCCTGCCCACACAAGATGGCCACCGACCACATGGTCAAACAGCAAGCAAGGAGGCATGGCCCAACAAAAACACATGCAGGCCTACAAATGTGCTTTTTGTGGTATTTCATGGGTTTTTTCATGCAAACAGTGTATAGGAGTCAGGACTAGGTGGGGTAATTCCTTTGAAGGATATGTCTTGTTGTAAACATTTTTTTAGCCCAATAATGTTTGTTTTTGGCATTGCGGAATTAATGATATTTTCTCTGTTTTACCATGCCTCCTTTGTCTGGCCATTGTGTGTATTTGTGTTTGCCATAGGCCACACTTTGCCTTTGTTCCAGATGGCATGTGGCCACTGGCCATTTTGAATAGTCAGTGCACTGTCCTAGGACTGCAAGTGCTGTTTGATTGTTTTACAGGCTTACAGCCTCTTGTTGGTGTGGCTTGTGGGTGACCATGTGGCTGGCGGCCATTTTGTGTAGGCAGCCAGTGTGCTTTTGCAATAGCCTACATGTGTTCTTTGATCTAGGCCTCCACCTTCTTGTTGTGACTATGTGGCTGGTGGCCATTTTGTATAGGCAGCGAGTGTGCTTTTGCCATAGGCCTGCATGCGTTCTTTGCTCTAGGCCTCCAGCTTCTTGTTGTGACCATGTGGCTGGTGGCCATTTTGTGTAGGCTGCCAGTGTGCTTTTGCCTTAGGCCTGCTTGCGTTGAAAAGAAGCAAGAACAACATCAGTGAAATGTGGCATTATTGCAGTACAATTAGTAGTACAAACAAACAATATAATTTAGTGTGGCCGCTGGTTACTCTTATTATAAATAATTAATAATACAGTGTATCCATTCAGAAAACGGAAAACCACACCAACATAAACTTTCATGGTGTACACTCAGGAAGGATAAGAAAGAGCAACAACAACAAAATACAGATGTAACTGTTGCTTTATGTGTATCACGTGGGTTGTGGTACTAGGAGAGGTGCAGCTGACAAATGACAATGGAATAGTCCTTAGACATTGAATACTGTTGTGCACCTATAGCAGACATGAGGGAGATTCATTGATGCCAAATATTATGAAAATCGTTTAAAAAAAATAAAAAATAAAAAAACATTAAAAAATGTAAAATAAATAAACAAATAAAAAGAATTAAAAAAATTGACAATTAATTAAAAAATTGAAAAATTGAAAAGAATTACAATTAAAACATTATAAATAAGTGAAGTTATCCTCAAAGATATAATAATAATTTATTAAACTGCTATCTCATTGCTCTACCATCCATGCAAGCATATAGCAAAGGGCCACACTGGCTCGGCACACAAAATGGCTCCCTGTCATTGCCACATGGTCTGCAACAACAACAAAACAGTGAGCAAGAAGGCATTGGAAACAAAGAGAAGACATGCAGGCCTATGGCAAAAGCACACTGGCTGGCTATACAAAATGGCCACTAGCCACATGGTCACACAAGCAGCAACAAGCAAGAAGGCATCTGGAACAAACTTAAAAGAACACATTCAGGCTTATAGAGAAAGTTCACTGGCTGGCTACACAAACAACAACAACCAGCAAGAATGCATGGCCACAAACAAAGAACACATGCAGGCCTATTTCAAAAGTTCACTGACTACCTACGCAAACTGCCCAAAAGCCACCTGCAACAAGAAGCCGGAGGCCTGGAAAACTATGAACACATGCAGGCCTATGGACACTGACTATACAAAATGGCCTCTGGCCACATGGCTTGGGGAACAAAGGGAAATGGTGGACTATGGCATACACACACAGGAGGCATAGTTAGACAGAGAGAACACAGCATTGGTTCAGTCAGCAATGCCAAAAACAAAAATCAACAGAGCTAAAACGTTTACAACACACATCCTCCAAAGGCATTACCCCACCTATACACTGTTTGCAGGGGAAAAAACGAGAAATACCACAAAAAAACAACACTTTTTGTATTTTTTATTCCAACACCATCTATGGCCTACATGAGTTTTCAATTTAACAGACACCACAGAAACAGTTGTTTTTCATGCACCCATGGCTAGCACTGGGCCTACTGGCTGGAAGGCCCATTCCATTGACAGACCAGGCCACATAGTACATTAAAAGAAAAATAAATATTTAAAAAACATGGAGAAAATGTACTAATTTGTGCAACATCTTTCCTTTACAAAAGAAGAAAAATCACATGCAAAAAAAAAACAACCAGCAAGAAGGCATGGCCACAAACAAAGAACACATGCAGTCCTATGGCAAAAGCACACCGGTTGGCTACACAAAATGGCTGCCAGCCACATGGCCACAAGCAACAACAAGCAGGAGGCCTGAAAAACAAAGAAAACATGCAGGCCTATGGCAAAAGCATACTGGCTGCCTACACAAGAGGGCCACCGACCACATGGTCAAACAGCAAGCAAGGAGGCATGGCCCAACAAAAACACATGCAGGCCTACAAATGTGCTTTTTGTGGTATTTCATGTTTTTTTTCATGCAAACAGTGTATAGGAGTCAGGACTAGGTGGGGTAATTCCTTTGAAGGATATGTCTTGTTGTAAACATTTTTTTAGCCCAATAATGTTTGTTTTTGGCATTGCGGAATTAATGATATTTTCTCTGTTTTACCATGCCTCCTTTGTCTGGCCATTGTGTGTGTTTGTGTGTTTGCCATAGGCCACACTTTGCCTTTGTTCCAGATGGCATGTGGCCACTGGCCATTTTGAATAGTCAGTGCACTGTCCTAGGACTGCAAGTGCTGTTTGATTGTTTTACAGGCTTACTGCCTCTTGTTGGTGTGGCTTGTGGGTGACCATGTGGCTGGCGACCATTTTGTGTAGGCAGCCAGTGTGCTTTTGACATAGGCCTGCATGCATTCTTTGTTCTAGGCTTCCAGTTTCTTGTTGTGACCATGTGGCTGGCGGCCATTTTGTGTAGGCAGCCAGTGTGCTTTTGACATAGGCCTGCATGCGTTGTTTGTTCTAGGCCTCCAGCTTCTTGTTTTGACCATGTGGCTGGCGGCTATTTTGTGTAGCTAGCCAGTGTGCTTTTGCCATAGGCCTGCATGCGTTATTTTTTCTAGGCCTCCAGCTTCTTGTTTATAAACATATGGCAGGCGTCCATTTTGTGGATCCAGCCAGTGTGCTTTCTCTATAGGCCTGCATGTCTTCTTGACTCTTCTTCTTGTTCCCAATGAACGCCTCCCTGTTCAGTGTTGTTGTTGATGACAATGTGGCACTGGTTAGCATCCATTTTGCGCGTCAAAACAAATTCAGCCCTTTTGCCATAGGCTGCATGGATGGTTGATCAATGAGATAGCAGTTTAATATTAACTTATTATTATATCTTTGAGGATAACTTACTATTTCCATTTTTCCATTTTTTTAAGTAAGTAACTGGTAAATTATTTTTTGAAATGTTTTGTACAATTAAAAGAAAATGTCTTTGTTTATACCATTTTCCACTACATCTTGCTTCAATCAAATCAACCCCATGTCTGCTATAGGTGCACAACAGCATTAATTGTCTAGGGATTATTCCTTCCATTGTCATTTGTCAGGTGCACCTCCCTCAGAGTCAGTGCCACATCACACGTCGTGAGTGACGTGACGTCACATGCCGCACATAAAGCAAACAGTTTCATCTGTGTGTTGTTGTTGTTTTTGCTCTCTCTTATTCTTCCTAAGGAGTCAGTCACCATGAAAGTATATGCTGGTGTGGTTTACCATTTTACGAATGAGTAGATATATTATTTACGCTGTATTGTTAATTAAGGGAGTAACAGCACAGCAGTGCCAGTGACCACACACTAAATGATATTTTTTTTGTATGTGCTACTAACTGAACAGCAACAATACAACGTTTCACTGATGACCTTCTTGCTTCTTTTGTTTTAGGTGCACAACAAGAAGACAACAACAAGAGGCAACAACACATCCCTCACAGTACTGCCAGAAAGAAGGCCTGTGCACGGCTTGATGCGTGAGTCACCCACACATCAGACATCTCTTAAACTTGTGAAGCTAACTGCCACTGCTAACTACCAGCTTCAAGATGGCCCCAAAGAAAGGTGCCACTGCTAAGCCCAAAACTGCTACCAAGAAAGAAGAAGGAGCTTACCACCACCACTGGTATGTCGCCCCAGATGTTTTTTGGAAAACAAAAAACTGTGCCTGGTGCACCAGACACTAGGGAGCAAGCTAGGAGCAGCATCCCCAAATCAGTGGACCCACCCCATTCTAGACCCAAGCCCATGTCTGTCACAGAGGCAGCCAGTCTAATTATGGCAACGCCGACGAGCAGTGATGTTGACATCGACTTATCTCTATCACAAAGTAGTACCCAATCATTGCAGGAAACTCAGAGAAGTGGACAAGAAGAAGAACAACAGCCACAACTGCCTATAGTAGTTCCTCCTGAGGTAGGAGCAGTACAAGAGATTGAGCTTCATGCTGAGGAAGTAGAGCAATCTGCTCCAGAAGATCCATTGTCTTCCAGATCTCCAGCTTGAAAAAGGAGGGTTAGTAGTACATCATCTTCTTCTTCAAGCCCCCCTTCTGATGATCTAGACTCCACTTGGATCCCGCCTCAGTCTGAGAGTGGGACACGCCATGAGACAACTCAGACGAGGCTAGGAATAAGAAAGGTTCCAGATAGCCTTAGAGTTTTCGAGGCAGGTGAGGAAGAGGAGGATGATTACGAGCCATTCATCATGGATGTTAGCCCAGCCCCAGTGGAGACTGACGTAATCTCATTCCAACTTCCCGGGGGGGATGTGGCAGTGGCACCACAGCTCCAATCACCTCCAGCTGCCATATTTGCAAAGTCCCGGCAGCAACCTACATCCACAACCACCTCAGTAGAAGTAGGTACTGCAGAGCCAGAGAGTCAAACATCAAAATGCCCACCTACCGCCAGTTCATCCTACATTGGCAGTGGCACCAGCAGCATCAGAAAGTTGAGCTCCCCAGTTTGGGATTTCTTTTCTGTTAGGCAGAAGGAGGCGAACATTGCCATATGCTCCCTTTGCGGAGCAAGTGTTAGTCGGGGTCAGCTTGGTACAAACTATGGTACGGGGGCAAATAACCAATTTGTGAAAGCACTATACGATCCGTTGGGAGGCATAACTTAGCGGCCAAAAAACTGCAAGTGTTGTTGGAGAAGGGGGTGAAAGCCGGCTGAGCAGGGAATCCGAATCCGATCCGATCACGGTGGAAGGAGAAGAAGAGGAAGACATCTTCATTACGCAAAGAAGCACTCTCCCCAGCAGTGCAGTAGTATCGCCCACATCAGCAACATTGCAATGACACAAGACTCAGGTTGAGACACCAAGGCAGCAGAGGACAGTGACTGCCCTGCTAAAAAGCACATTGAGCCTACCACCGCCTGGTCTCAAGAAGTCACCTGCATCAGGAAAGAAAAAAATTCAGGCTACTATTCCTGCCATGTTTAGGCCAGAGGGGCAGTATGAACGCAACCACCCAACGGCACTTTTGTACAACGCAAAGCTGGCTGAAATGTTAGCGCTAGACCTCCTTCCTTTTTCTTTTGTTGAAGGGGTGGGTTTTCTTGAATTTGTGGCAGCCATCTGCCCCAAATGGAAGGTTCCCAGCTGGTCTTATTTTGCCAGAGTTGCTGTTCCAGCGCTACATCATGATTTGCTTGAATTGCTTGGACAAGCTTTGAAGCAGATGCTGTCCACAGTATCCACCTGACAACAGATGTGTGGACCAGTTGCTAAGCGACTGATTACATGTGCATCACTGCACACTAGATCTCTTTTATGGGGGCTAGAGAAAAAATATCTGCAGGTGTTGACACTGCTGAGATTTTTAATGCTGCTCGGAAGAATGCCACAGTAGCGATGTTCGCAATGGAGAAATCCCATACAGCTGCAAACATTTTGGAAGACTTTAACAACAAGGTCTTTGAATCGCTGCGACCAAGAGAGCTTAAGATTGGATTTGTTGCCACGGACAATGGCAGTAATATAGCTAAGCAAACACCAAGAAATGATGGACGGAGCACTGACACTTTTCAGACACCCCCAGTCACAGATCTGGGTTGAATCCATCATCGTTCTTTAGCTCACTTCCCCACCTCAGTTCAGACCCAGCTATATGCAAATCAGTCATGACCTTGTGCCTCATGGGAACAGTCCAGCCCGAACTGCCGAGCCAGGTCTTCCCTGAACCGGAAACAAGCATCCTGGGACCGGTTTTGGGGTAACACCCCTCATCAGCCAGGCTAGCTTGAATCCAGTGGCAAAGTGAGCAAGGGACCCACGTCTGGGCATACCCTACCAACTTAGGGCGAACAAAGCAAACACAAAGAGATGATGGACGGACCGCTGAAACTTTTCAGACACTCACCCCCAGTCACAGATCTTGGTTGAATCCATCATCGTTCTTTAGCTCACTTCGCCACCTCAGTTCAGACCCAGCTATATGCAAATCAGTCTTGACCCTGTGCCGCATGGGAACAGTCCAGCCCGAGCTGCCAAGCCAGGCCTTCCCTGAACCGGAAACAAGCATCCTGGGACTGGTTTTGGGGTAACACCCCTCATCAGCCAGGCTAGCTTGAATCCAGTGGCAAAGTGAGCAAGGGACCCACGTCTGAGCATACCCTGCCAACTTAGGGAGAACAAAGCAAACACAAAGAGATGATGGACGGAGCGCTGAAACTTTTCAGACACTCACTGCTGCTACCACTACCACTAACAGGGCACCTTGGGAAACCATGCAGCCCTCCCTTCACCTAATCAGGTAAGAGAAGTGAACTGTGGTTGACTGATTCATTGTTGAACGGCAATCATTCTATACAATGGAAATACACCCCTCACCCCCTCTGAGTCCTTAGGGGTTAATAATAATATATAGTAGCAGAGTAGACTGCAGAGACTAGGAGGAGAGAGTAGTTGGACAAGGGAGGGTACCGCATAACTATTTCGTTGTTTACGCTATCAGCAGATTTTTAAACCTGGCTGCAGCAAAGGCAGCAGTGCAAAGTAAAACAATAACCCCACAATTTTTTTAAAAATAATTCATAATATAAATGTATGAAAACTTTATTCCCTGAACAAATCTAAAAACTGCCAAACCAACAACTGGGCCACCCTTCTCCCTAACCCCAACCAATGTCCAAGTAGTGTTCAAGAGTAAATTGTCCATAAATAAAGAAAAACCCAATAATGCCCCAACAAACAACACACCCACCCAAAAAAAGATTTAAAAAGGAGCTGAAGAGGGCACTAACCGGGGGTTAGGAACTTCTTCAGGTGCCTGTCCATCCGTTCCTGCATGGCTTCAATAGTCGCCCGAAAATAAGGGGGAGCAGCAGTGATGGTGGAATGGCAGCAGGTGCCCACTGGACAACGGCGACCGTGTGGTGTTGTTGTTGTTGTGGCCTGGCTGGGGCCCAAGGTATCTGCAGCAGCTTCTGCCTCCTCATCCTCCAAGGACACCAGCTGCCAGTACTCAGCCCTGATGGCCTCCAGTTTCCGCTGCCGGGTCCGGGCAGCAATCTCCTGCCTGCTAGGTGGTTTTGGATCAGCAGGATTAGCTACATATCAAGAAAGAAAAAAGACAAATTGTAAACAATGCTGTTAGCAAAACACATAAAAAATTATGGCCTGGGTATGGAGGGAGGTGATTGATGATGGGTGGGTAAGAAGGATATATAATATGTTGCACTTGAAAACTATTGTGAGTCCAGGGAGGAGTCTTAAATACTACCTCCTCAACCATTTGAATCAAAAAACCTCGAAAAAAACATTCCAGGCAAGTAAAGGTGAGAACACCACTACAGAGGAGCACCCTAGTCCCTTGTTTATTCTCCTTCCCAAGGATTTTTCCATTCATTATTGCACTGCTCTTCTAGCATTTTATTTTTTATTCTTCACCCATGGCTTTGCTACTCACCACCATTTAAGTTTTACATTCTCTCAATCCACTCTTCACCATTGAAACCACCCATCCATCCATATAGCCATCCGTCCAAACATGGCTCTCTGTCTCACTCTAGTCTCAACAAACCTTTCAGCAGCATACATTTGTCATTTACCCACCCATGCGTCCTTAAGTTTCTTTCAATCAAAAGAAACCACCACAGGATTCCAATCACCCCCCCCGAGGCAGGCATCCTTTCACACATATACTTTCACCCACCCAGGCAGGCTTCCCACCTGTATACCTTTCATCCATCCTTCACCCACCCATGCATCCTAGATATCAGCCACCTATAGTATATGCATCCAGCACTTTCACCCACACATCCTTCTCTTTCAGTCATATATATTACATTTCACCCATCCTTTCTCCTTCCATCCTTCTTTCCCTTTTTCTTCAACCCATAGTTAAAGGTGTTGTTCAAGAAACTTTCTCTGCTGAGTTGAAGATAGGAGCGGCCATTAGTTACTCAGCTCAACTCCTGCTGTGTTCACCTGTTGTTCGCAAGTCAACAACACTACACCTTTACGGTGAGTATATAATTAATTGTCAATAAGCAAGCTATATGACTTACCACCGCCCATCACTGCCGCTGGCTTACCCCCTTCTGCTGCCACATCTGCAGACTGGCTGACGCCGTCACTGCTGGCCCCGGCACTGGAGGTAGGTGCAGCTAGAAAAAAATTACACATTTCTTAGCTGCCAGATACGCCTCCCCCTATTAATTATTTTATAGCAAAATACACCACACACATCATTCACTACAATTTGGATCCATTACAGACAGTATCTTCTATCAAAAATATCAGGTTGGATATTTTGTTGGTGGCAATTTTCAAAAAAGCCTCAAGACAAACTGTTAAGGGGTGGCTGGAGCTATTGATTGATGAATCTGATGTTTTGAGAAAAAATATCATATGGCCTTGGTTGGCAAATGCAATGGGGCCGTCCTCCTCGTACTTCCTCCCAGACATGGTGCACAGTCATCAGTTCACCAACTGCTGCTAATAATACTAGGCCTAGCTAAGAAGACACAACTTTGGGATGTCCAATGTGACCATGGCCACTCTCTTGTTTTAGTGATTGAGCCTTCTCATCTCAACAAACATGCGTAGAATACCTTACTTGGGCAATGGGCTTTCAACAGGCACGGCAGAGGAGTAGTATTAGTAGTATTCAACCAATGGGTTCTCTGAGGCTTAGAGTACCACCAATAGGTAGTCCACAACAAAAGGGGAGAGGGAAAGCTGACTGACAAAGCAGAAGAAAGGTAGCTACAGACACACTAGAAACTACAAACTAGAGACAGTTTGAAGTAAAGTACAGGAACTTGAAATATAGAAAATAAGTAAATAGGATAATGCAGGGATAACAAGAATTCAGAAACGGATAGATCGAAGAGGATTTAAAAAAATAAAATATAAAACGGGTAGACATTATTCAAAAAGGAGCGGAAAATTTAGGGAAATAAATATATTAATGTTAACACCAGGAGACCTTACTGGGGCCAGCAGAGCCATCGGCCGAGGAACTCTGGGAGGCACCTCCAGCTGCCGGACCCTCACCCGCCTCAGCCCTCTTCTTGCCCCTGGATGCTGATGTAAGACATAAAGACAAAAAAAGATTGGTGGTAAATAAATATCTCCCCAAAATATTTTTTGACAGGCAATTGCAATAACATTGAACTTTTCTGAATCAGATCAACTAGTAGTAGTATATCGCGGACCGTCCTATCCTATTCCAAATTTCCAAAACCTACTTACCTAGCCCTATTCCAAATTTAGTAAACTACATTTTGATATTACTAATAATAAATTGCAACAAATGATGTTTGCTTCTTCTCAAATCTCATTCGCAATCTCTCAACCCCCTTTGACGGGCCAATTCACTAATCACTAAGGGCCTTATTAATTATTACAACGATGTCGGGCAGACGCCGTTACAGTTCTGGAACTGCCCGACCTTAGGTCGGCGGTCACAACCGCACTATTACGAATCGATGTGATCGCCCATAGGCCGTAGGGGGGTTGCAAACCTCCATATGTCAATGGAAGCTTGTGCGGCAGGTGGAAAAGGCCTGCAGTACAAGCTTCCAATGACAAATGGATGTTGTTGTTCACAAACATCCCTGCACCGTCCTTGTGGCATGCACAATGCGGGTACGAAATTACAAATAACTAATTACAGAACTTCTTACATAATCATCACTAATCACATCAGCCCAAGCGAGTGCCAACAAGTACGATAACTAGGTTAGGTAGCGCCAAGTAAGCTAAGCACCTGTCTAGAATGACAGACTATCACATAATATTTGAAAACTTAACTTACCTGCATGTGAGCAGCATGCTTGCTATTATTTGGGGAAAAATATATTATATAGCATAGAACACACAAGTAATAATAAAAATTGATAATTTTAATAATTACTTAGCTACTCACCAAGCCCCGTGACCCCAACCCCTAGCAGTTCCAGCAGGTCCTGCTCTTGGCCCAGGATGTCGGCCCAGTGGTGCCTCAACTGCTAATGGGTGCGCCGGGCCCCAGAGCAGCGGTAAACTGCCCGGCGCACCCTCCCCCAGCACTGCTGGTGCTCCCGCATCCCGTACCCGGACCCAGGCCTGCTGCCTGCTGCCAGAGTGTAGGGGAGGTGGCGCTGGATATGAAAAACCAGAGCTGCCACCTCCACCTGGGAAAAAAGGGCACAGGGCTGCACCCCAGCCTGGCGCCGCCTTCTGCAAGGAAGGCGGCTGCTACTTGTGCACCTTGTTGCACCCTTATCTGCCATAGGGCTGGGGGGAAAGAGAGAAAAAAGAAACGAGGAAAAGGAAGGAAGAAGGGTAATAAGAAAGTAGAAAAGCTAAAACATTTAAAACTACAAAACTCACCAAAACACACAAAAAGTGGAAAAAAACACAAAATACACACTTAGAAAGACAAAGGGTAAGATAATAAATAAAAAAGATTGGAAAAAAGTTTTAGAAAGGAAGGATTGCAAAGATTAAATCAAAAAGTGGGACCCAGCACCATGAACAGAGTAAGAAACAAGATGGGCGCACCCAGGCGCGGCCTCGTGGTGCAGTTTGTGTGATATTTCCACCCGAACATCCAATCCGCGTTGACGTACGGCATTCACGGGACAAGCAACCCTGCCCGCTCGCGGAACTCTGCGTAGCGTGGTGGAGTTTTTTGGGTGCTTAGCGGAGTTCCGCGTAGCTCAGCTACGCGAACTCCACCCAGGGTTAATTAGGAGTGGTCGAGGAGATTTTGGTGATCCAGGTGGTTGGTGAGTTGCTAGTTGATTGCTTTCTCTAGCACCTTTGTTGAGTATGGCAGTAGGGAGATTAGTCGGAATTTGCTTAGTTCATTGGGGTCAGCTTATTTTTTTTAGGAGGGCTATTACTGCAGCATGCTTCCACTCCTCTGAGAAAGTTGCGGACTTGATGGAGGATCTGATGATGTGTGTGAGGAATTTGCTAAACACGGGTCCTCCTAGGTTGAAGGTCCATAGGGTGGACGTGGGTCTGTGGGGGCCCCGGTGTTCACGGTCTTCATGATGAAGGTGGTGTCTTCCTCAGTGAGTGTTCTTCAGTTGGGCAGGTGTCGTCCAAGCGGTAGGTGTGCAGTTTGCTGGTAATGTCTTGAGGGCTCAGTTGCTTTCTGAAGTTAATGCAGATCTTCACGATTTTGTTGTCAAAATATTTTGAAAGGTAGTCGCAGAGTTCCTGGGAGAGGGTGATGGAGTTAATTGAGGCATCTGGGATAGTGAATTCCTTGATGATGGCAAATGTCTCTTTGCTTCTGTTGGAATTGGCCTCGATCCTATCCGTGAGGACTCTTCTCTTGGTAACTCTCAGGAGGTAGAGATAGTGCCTGAGGGTGTCCTTGTAGGTTGATCTGTCATAGGGGTTGGTTCTCCACTCCCTTTCCAGCTGTTCGCAGAATCTTTTGGAGTCCCGGAGTTCTTTCATGTACCAAGAGGACCTGTTGTTGGTTCTGAGTTTTGTTGGGTGTGAGAGCATCAGCGCAGTTGGAGACCCATTGGTTTAATTTGGTGATGTCCTTGGCTTGGTTGTTGGTGGTGTCGGGTTGGTTTCCTTCAAAAGTGTAGTGCCAGTCTGTTTCCGTTATTCTGCTCCAGCTATGGCTGTGTTGGCAGGTGTTTAGGGGAGCTTTGGCTTGAGTCATGGAAATATTGAAATGGATAATGTAGTGGTCGGTCCATGTGAGTGGAAAAGTGGAACGGTAGCTAATGCAGTTGCCGGAGAAGAAGATTGCATCTAAAGTGTGTCCTGCATTTTGAATAGGGTCTGTGATGAGCTGGCAAAGTCCTTTGTTGTGTGCACTCTCAAAGAGGTCTGTGGAGCTGTGGTCAGAGGGATCTTCTAGGTGGATGTTGAAGTCGCCGTGAAGAAGGAAGTTCTTGGAGTTGATGGTGAGCGGGGTGATGAAGTCTGAGGAGAGGTTGCTAAAGTTGCCTCGTGGACCGGGTGATCTGTAGGTTAGGGTACCCTTCAAGGTGGTATTGTTGTTTGCTTGCAGGTTGAAGTGCATGTGTTCCATGAAAGGGGTGTCCGAGTCATAGGTGGGTGTGCATTTGAGAGTGTCTTTGTAGATGATGGTGAGACCTTTGCCGGGTTTATGGAGGTGGTCCTGGTTTGCAATTTAGAATCCTGCTGGGATGGCCACAGCGATGTTGGTAGCTGAGTTGGAGTTCATCCAGGTTTCTGTTAGGAAGAGGAGCTCTGGTGTGCTGTGGTTGAGGAGGTCCCAAATTTTGATGGTGTGTGTTAGACTTGGCCCTTTCTGCAGGGCCACCCACAGACATTTTTGCCGTCACTCCTCCATTTATTTTGCTGCATTCGTTTTTGTTGGCCTTAGGACTCTGTGAACTCTACCAATGCTAACTAGTGCTTGTGGTCTCCCATTAAAACATGTTAGATTGCCTCATACCCAATTGGCATATTTAATTTACTTGTAGGTTCTGATTAAAGTGGCACTAGATATGTCTAGGGCCTCTAAATTAAATGCTACTAGTGGGCCTGCAGCACTGGCTGTGCTACGCACGTAAGTAGCATTTTAAACATGTCTCAGGCCTGCAATTGCACAGCCTGTTTGGGCAGATTTAAACTGCCATTTTGATCTTTCAAAGTAAAACTGTTCCCTCTTAATACATATAAGTCACCCCTAGGGTATGCCCTGGCCAGCCCAGTGGGCAGGGTGCAATGTATTTAAAAAGTAGGGTATGTACATGTCTTGGTAGTGAAAAACTCCTAAAATTGTTTTTCACTATTGCAAGGCCTAACTCTCCCATTTGATAACATTGGAGTTGCTTCATTACATTTCATAAGTGTAATTTCCAAATGGGAATAGATCACCAGTTCATGTTTGGTGTCTCTGGGATTGGAATTTAAAATCATAACTTAAGGTGAAGTTGGATTTTACATTACAATTTTGAAAATGCACTTTTAAAAAGTTGGCATTTTAATGCCTTAGCCATTTAGTGCCTGCAGCCTGCCTCTGGGTTACATGGCTGGGTGTAGCTGACAGTTAAGCTTTGTGCTTTCCTCCTAGACAGCCACACACAACTGGGAGCTTAGGTGTGACTGGGTGGGCCATCACTGGCAGGATGGGAGATAGGAAGTGGCCCTACCTCACTTACACTTGAATAGGCTGTGTCCTGTCTTCACAAAAAGGGCTGTATCCCCTCTGTAGTTAGTCTTGAGCCAGGAAGGCAGGGCATCTGTGCACTTCAAAGGTATGCCTCTACAAGCTTCCCCCCACTTCAAAGCACAATTGTGTATAAATAATGGATCGTTCTTGTTCCCGGTTGTTTAAAGCCGGTCATCTGGGTTGGCTCTATTCCTAGCGCTGGGAGGCCTTCTGGTAGCCATGCGCTCTATAAATGCCAATTCATTCATTCATCTCAGACACCAACTCTTCAGTGCACCTCGGGACCAGTGGATACTCTGCCAGGAAGAAGGACTGCTGTGCTGCTACAAGGACTGCCACTCTGCTGGAATGCTTCTCTAAAGGAACTTCTGCCCTGCTGTGCTCACCTGCTGCCCTCTTACCTGGGAAGGAGAACTGGACCTGCAGAGTGAGAGAAAGAGGTAGTCACCACAAAGGAGATTTGAGGAGTCAAGGATCTGTTAGCACCAAATAGGAATTTTATGTTTTCAACAGTAACTGAGGGTCCAATGGAGAGATGGAGAGATTAAAGGTCTTTTGAATGTGAGGTTTAGGTGAAGGCACAATGGATTTGCTGCTGAATATGATCAGCTCTGTCTTGTATTATTTAAAGTTGGAACACATCAGGTTGTAGCAAGCATGTAGAAATATATGCCCTTATATTTGATGATCGCATTTAATAAAAAGGATACTGCCAGCATGTGATTGTAGAGAAATGTGAAGGTTATCAGCCAGGTCACAGATAAGCTCCTAATGTAACCTGTTGAATTCTTGTATACAGAAAAGAACTGAACCAGGATACAGTAGCTGGTAGCTGGTGAAGTGTGCACCACAGGAAAATCGCTTCAACAGGCTATAATGGACCACTGTGGAATGCTATAAAAAGATGTAGCAAAACCGTCAATGATGCCGTACCCTGATCCATAAAAGTCGAGAAGTCATCCCAAAAACTCAAGGGTGCAGATTTAATACCATGTTGTAAACTAAAGCCCGACTGGATGAAAGAAAGAATCTAATTAATCACAGATTCTTTGACTGAGAGTCCGCTTAAGGCCGTTTAAGTGGTGTATACAATCAGCGTACAAGGATGTATCCTGACTGAAAATTCATGCAAAGGCACAGTGATGGAGAGAGTCAGCGGCAGAGTGGAAAAGATTGAACTGACTTCTTCCAAATTGCAGTGATATTAAAAAAAATTGAATTCTCAGGGTGATAACGGGACATTATCTATTGCAGCCAGGGAATCCTTCATGGCTTTGATTTTATTAGAGAAATGTGGTAAGGGATGAAAACTGGACACTATCAGTCACAGCCAAGGAATCCTTGATGGCTTTGATTTTTTATCAAAAGTTAACAAGAGCATTGCACAACTCTTCTGATGGTTAAGCAGCTGGAGTGTAAGATGACATATAATTCAAACAAGGACAGTCCCATATGCCCACAGGAACTAGGGTAATTCACTATAAAAAAAGCAGTTGTCCAATGGGGCTCATTTCAGGTATACCTATAGTCTAACTTCAAGGTATTTTGGTAAATTGTACGATGACTAGTGTTACGTTGATATATAATCATACAAATATTAGTTAAGACCCAGCACTTCCCTCCTTGGTAGAAATTATTTTACTCTAAATATAAGATGTATACATACATGATGCTAACCTTACAATGTAAAAGTGCGGATGACGCAGTGCTGATGTAGCTGAATATATAAAGGAGTGATACAAAATACAATGTGCATATCCCTAGTTATCAACAGTTTGGAACACATGGGGTGTGGCCAAGCTAGCAACCACAATGGCCACTTGGCATTGAAGCCCTGGGGAATTTTGCTCTACTCAGAGCAATTTTGCAATCATCCACCACCTATGTGCCCCATCACCACCACAGCTCTTCAGAGGGGGACCCCGCTTGTAATGGTGAGCTTCTGAACCCGGGGAGGTGCCCTGACTGCTGTGACATGCCGGTGCCCCACAGCAACAGGGTCCGGGGTGAGCCTGAGGTTGGGGCTGCGGCATGGACTGACTGGCAGTGCATTTCGATAGCCCACACGGTGGTGCTAGAGGTCCGGTTCTCCCTTGCCGACCTCGCTGGGGACCGACGGGGTGGGCGGCTCCTGCTGTGACCTGCAGTGCTCCCGGGCCCTGTTGCGGCCCGATGTGAGCCCACATGGACCCTATTGGTGAGTGCTCCCAGCGGCAGCCTGATTTCTGGGCCTCGGCCGCTTAGGGCCATCCTTTGACCACATGACATGGTCTTGCTGCCCTGCACCCTCCATACCTCTGCAACCTCTGGGGACTGATTGCTGTGCCTGAGTGGCCCTTTTCCCCCTTCATCACTGCTGCATTCTGCCTGGATTGGAACCACTCCCGCCCTAGATTTGGATTGAGGAGCAACCTCAATTTTCCCACTTGGGGCTCATTTCAGCGGCACTCCCCCCCCCCTTTTTGAAATACCTTGACCTGCTGCTCCATGCTCTGTGTGTGGGGAGGCATGGGCCCACGCTTGGGGTCTCTATTTTCTCTCATATGGTCTACCCTGTGACCTGCTACTAGTGGCTGCTCTTGCCTGCATCTCCACTTGCCGGTTGTGAGGGTACTGTGTCTACTATGACCTTAGCGCCATACGCTACTTCTGCTCTACTGATCTTTGCTCCCTAGTTGCACACTTATTGGCACTCTTGCTACCTGTACGCCTCTCCTCCCAGCTGCGCCTTGCTCACTGCGCCTATCAGGATTGTCACTTCCTCTAAATCTACGCTCTGGCCTCGCGCCACTTCGCTTGCGGCAGTCATGGGATGCGGTGACCCCAAACAAAAGAAGCTGGCCTTTGATCCAGTCAGGGGTCCATGCGATCAGCACTCTCTATCAGACTCGGAGGATCGTCCTTCTACAGGCCCCACCACCATGTCACCAGATGGGGCATCTGCCATTGTGGCGGAGCTGCATGGTGGCTTCCAGGTGATAGAGACACAGAGACCACCCTACTCGCCGCCACAGACCGCCCTACTCGCCGCCACAGACGACATCCGCACCCTCCTGGACCAAGGCCACTCCGCAGCCCTCATCCTACTCGACAGCGGCCTTCAACACCGTCTCCTACCACACACTAGTCGCCAGACTACACGACGCAGGCATACAAGAAACAGCCCTGGACTGGATCCGATCATTCCTCACCGGAAGAAGCCAAAGGATCAGACTCCCATCCTTCCTCTCCGACCCCACAAAAATCACCTGCGGAGTCCAACAGGGTTCATCACTGAGCCCCACCCTCTTCAACATCTACATGGCCCCCCTCGCAGCCATCGTCCGACAACACGGCCTCAACATCATATCCTACGCCGATGACACCCAGCTCATCCTCTCCCTCACCAAAGACCCCACCACTGCCAAACTCAACTTCCAGAAAGGAATGCAAGACGTCGCAGTCTGGATGACCAACAGCTGCCTGAATCTCAATGCCGAGAAGACAGAAGTCCTCATCCCAGTACCACCCCTTCTGCATGGGACAGCACCTGGTGGCCGACCGCCCTTGGAAGCCCACTACCCCCTCAGACCATGCCAAGAACCTCGGCATCGTACTCGACTCATCACTCACCATGAACCAACAGGTCAACGCCGTCACCTCCAGCTGCTTCAACACCCTCCGCATCCTCCGCAAGACCTTCAAGTGGATCCCCCCTGAGTCAAGGAAGACAGTCACCCACGCACTCATCACCAGCAGACTGGACTATGGAAACGCACTCTACACCGGCATCAACAAGTCCCTACTCCGCAAACTCCAAACAATACAGAACACCGCCGCCAGACTCGTCCTCGGCATCCCCCGACACGGACACATCAGCCAACACCTACGAAGTCTCCACTGGCTCCCCGTGGAGAAAAGAGTCACTTTCAAAATCCTCACTCACGCCTACAAATGCCTACACAACAACGGACCCAAATACCTCAACGACAGAATCAACTTCCACGTACCCAAAGAAACCTCCGATCTTCCAACCTCGCACTGGCCGAAACCCGCGCATCCACAGAGCCAGAGCAGGCGGAAGATCCTTCTCTCACATTGCAGCCAAGACCTGGAGCAGAGCTACCGGCAGACATCAGACGCGCCCCCTCCTGAACACCTTCAGGAAGACCCTCAAGACCTGGCTCTTTGGCTAAACAGATCTGCGGACCCCCCCCCCCCAGCGCCTTGAGACCCTCACGGGTGAGTAGCACGCTTACAATTCCCTGATTGATTGATTGATTGATTGATAGACCGTTGCTTTGACTCCAGAGTACCTGTCTGGACCGAGTAGGTGAATGCCTTGATTGATATACCACTCATTTGGATGATGCGGAGCGGCGAATCTCCGTCATGTATGATGGCTCCTCCGGTAACGCCTTGAAAAGGTGGAGTGTTTGCTAAATGCTGCAGTGGCGAAGAATGAAGGCCTTGAGGCCCGCTTGCGACAAAATAATATCTGCATCCTGGGGGTTGCTGAGACCACCAATATGGGCCACCCGCACTTCTTCGTGGAGCAGCTGCTCACTGAGCTCTTTGGCCATCAGGTCTTCACAGACACCTTCATGGTGAAGTGGGCCCATAGGTCCCTGGGACCTCGCCCTCCCACTGTGGGACCACCGCACCCGATAATAGCATGGATCCTCAACTTTCGTGACAGGGAAGCAGCACTCTTCCTGGCCCGGGAGGGTGGACCGCTCCAATATCAAGACTCCACTTTATCCCTGTTTCCCTACTTCACTTTGGCTGTACAGGAGGCCAGGCATAAATTAACAGACGTTAAAAACACTCTGCGCGCACATGGCCTGCAATATGGTAGGCTTTACCTGGCACGCCTGTGGGTCGAATCCAATGGTCAACATCACATCTTCAGCAGCTCTGCTAAGACGGCCCAATTCTGCAAGCAGCATGTTGGGGGGTCGCGCCCGGCGAGGCGCATCTCCACAGACCAATCACCTGCTGCTGCAGCCTCTGCTGATATACAAGACCTGCCGGACTGAACTGTCTACCGCCCTCAACATGCCCTTACATCATGAGGGGTTCACCCACTTTGGGTCCTTCACCTACGTATAACTCTTCTATTGTTAGGGGATTCTCAACCTCTTTGTTTTCTGGTGATGTTTATTTTGTTTATAGATTGCTTTTATTACTCTGTTTTCATTTAAGATTTACTCTTGGCTTTTCCCGCAGCATTGTCACTCCCCTAGAGGTGTATACCAGATGTCTACTTTTGTTGTTTTGTCTTTGTTTGCTGGGAAGTCAGCAGTTTTGTCTACATGCTGGTGTGGGAGGGGGGATGGGTTGTTGTATTCTTTATGTTTGTTTATGCTGCACCTAACTGTGCATCCAACTTTCATGCTGCGCAGTCCTGGCATCCCTGTAACATTACCCAATGATGTCCACTATGCACCGCTGTCCTAGGGATGCTCCTACGCTAGGCCTCAAATGCCTCTTCTGGAATATCCGAGGCCTAAACAATCCCAGAAAAGGGAAGCAGGTGCTCTCTTATCTTAACACACACAGTATCAAATTGGCATTCCTGTAGAAGGCGCATCTTGCCCTCTGAGAGGAAAGCACCTTTGCATCTTCATGGGGCACAGATCACTTTTTTTTCCTATTACAGCACAAATTCCAGAGGGGTATGCATCCTAATTCACAAATCGCTGCCGTTTGTTTGCCACAACCACATCACAGATCCGGAGGGTAGATATGTGTTGGTATCCATCTCACTCGCTGGGAAGGCGGTGCGCCTTCTCAATAATTATGTGCCAAATACTGACTCTCCAGAATTTTACCTCACACTTTCATATCTGCTAGGGCACTTCCCATCAGACTTCACTCTCATGGGAGGCATTTTCAATCTGACCTGCTACCCCCCACCAATTCCACTGGTCCTCCTGTCACCTCCAAACCCCACTCACGCCATGCACTGCAAGATATTATTGACACATACCATCTCCATGACTCGTGGCGCACCCGCTACCCATGCAACAACCAAGGTTCCACATTCTATTCCGCCCCACACGATACATGGTCTCTTCGAGTAATGGGCGGAGTTCACAGAGTTGTACTCCGTGGAATTACACATAGCAGCACAAAAACTCAGTGGAATCCCGCAGAGTTCCACCTGAACCAAAGAGACTAAAGAGCGGTCTAAAAGGGCATGGCTTTTAAAATATACTATAGTTAAGCTTCCATTATGTCAGACTTCCCTTGCATCGCTTTGCATGAGCATGCCCTGTAAGACTAAAATGAACTGGTCTTGCCTTGATTACATCTTGATTACAGAGGTGGCACTTACCTTGCTCCTTCCATTGATCCTGAAGCTGCCAAGCTTCCCATTACAGTGCTGGATCAGGTCGTCCTTGCTATTCATCAGGCCTCCAATGGCCCTGCATTTGGGCTCACTGCCCCCCACCCAGGCGATCTGGCCTCCCGTCCCTGAAACGGCCCATGCCCCACAGCATGCTCACTTCCCCTACAATGCCCTTGCCTGCCACTGGGCCCAGGAAGTCATCAAGCATGCAAATGCTGTGCGTCTCTGTACATAGCAGCAGGTCAAGACCCAAGCGAAGGAGCCCCACTTAACTGGGGTGGCAGAACCCCCAGTGCTAGAGGTGGGACTGACAGCGTTGCCACCAGGCTGCTTGCTTCCTTTACACATGTCGAAAAAGGGAAAGGAGGCTCCAGGGGGATGGACAACTAACAAAAGTATCAAAGGAAGCCAACTAAATAACATGTGGCCACAGGCAGAGATGCTTACCTCATGGAGTCTGACCATTTTTAAATTGTCATGTCAATTCTCTTAATTAAGAAAAATCACAGTATTGCTGTGCAAAAGGAGAGGAAACAGTAACCCGACAAGGGCTTTGTTATTCAAAAACGTTTAATTTGTCAGTTAATATTTATCCAAACTTAAATCATGCTGAATCTCAGCACATAGGTATTATAACTCGAAATTTGCAACAATTAGGTGAATAGGGTGTCCGCAAATGACGGATGGTGTACCCTCCTTTGGGAAAGTAAGGAAAACTGTCTGAGGGATCCAACACTAATGAGTCCATCATTAGGTATATGGTCTAATCCCCGATGGGTTCTCTTCTTTTCTTTAGGATGTACAGTGTTTCTCCTTGATGATAGAAAGTCGACGCATTTCGGCCTCCAAATTTGGCCTCCTCAGGACAATGCAGTACCGGAATCACCCAATAACAAAAGCGTAACAGATGTGAGTGGCTTTTCCGGTGAGCGAGTTTGCAATACAATTATTGATGCTGTGAGCTCCGAAGGCATGCGTCCCTCGTGGGGTGCCGGTAGTGGCTGAATAGACAGTCCACACTCGCCCCGCTTGTTCAATAGCAGCTTGCGGTTAATCTCGGAAAACAGACTGGTCGCATCCATGATCCAGACTCATCCGGCAGCGCTTTGATGTAAACTGAGTCGCTGTGATTCTTATGTTAGTAAGTGCAGCTCGGGAAAGCCCCCTTTACACAGCAGCTTGTGCTTCTTCCATTCCTGTCCCTGGTGGTCCTTGATGCAGTGAAAGGAGCTCCAGCAGTGGCCACAGAGTAGAACAGCAACTATTGGAGCTTACCGCACAGCTCAAGGCGACCCTCCCTGAGTTGCCCTGCGGGTCCAGCTCTCCGGTCCCTGGGTGTGGGACTCCAAAGCCATGCGCTGTCCTCAACTCTCAAGACTTTTGGACTCGAATGAAGAGCACCACTTGCTTCAAGTTGGGGGCGTGGCCATGAGGAAAACATTGCATTTCACACCTCTATTTTACAGACACATTCCGAATCTTAGCCAGTACTATTCATTTTTAGGTACAAGTCCAGAACAGCGGCCATGGAGAGGTCAGGCAGTGTGACACCATTTAAATATCCTTTCACATCACAATTATGAACTAATGAATGCCTGAAGCAGAGCGACGGTGAGCAAGAAGCCATGAAGGAGATCCACAGGTGCCGGTAAACTCCGCTATGCGGCAGTGGGTGCAGTTTTTGCTGAACTCTGTGCTCTAAACGGAGCGTGGAGTAGCAAAACTCTGTAAACTCCACTGGAGGAGTGGAGTTTACCACCCACCCCTAGTGTCATATTGAATATTGGTTTCTATCTCAGAATACCTTTCTCTGGCTGATGGAATTCACCCATATGCCACGGACATTTTCTGGTCATGCCCCTGTTCATATCACTCTGGCAATCCCATATCCTGCTTGCACGTCACATCAATGGCAGTTCCCTGAGAATGTGCTCCTTGATGCGATCAACTAATACTTTGAATTAAACTCTAGCTCTGTCTCTAAACACGCAACGCTCTAGGAGGCCTTTAAGGCCTACATCCGGGTAATTTGTATCTTCAAACATGCTGGGGTGCTGAGGAGTGTTTGCTATGACCTGACCAGTTTTGAAAGGGAACTCAGGGCCATCGATTCCGCCATGACAGATGAGGTGCAGGCCTTACTGTCACATAGACGCTCAGCCCTCTTACAAGAATTCCACGAACTTGCAGATTGCAAACTCGCTTTGTTCCAACTACCAGAACACCTACATAACTAGTCTCCTTACTGCAACGGGTGAGACTGCCACTGACTGGGGATACTGGGGACATAGCATCTTACTTGTCAGAAATAGCGATGGTTTGGCTGACGGATGGCCAATGCCAATTCTTGGCCTCTCCTGTTACTCAGGGAGAAATCATGCAGGCAGTTGATGCCTTAGGTGGCTCCAAAGCTCCTGGCCTTGATGGCCTTACGGGACACTTCAATAAAGCCTTCAAGCCAATCTTAGTTCCCCACCTCTCTGAGGTCTATGCTGAGGCCCTTGAGGATGGTAGTCTCCCACCCACCTTGTGCGAAGCAGTCATCACCCTTCTCCTGAAACCAGGCAAGTCTGCCCATCTATGTATCTTCTATAGACCCCGATCCCTCCTTAACTATGATAATAAAATCTTGGCTAAGGTTGTGGTGACTCTTTTAGTCTTACTTCTAGAACAAATCATATCCTCATTACAGACTAGCTTTGTGCCACACTGATCAACCTCCATCAATCTGCGCACTATATTTGCAGTCCTGAACCAAATTTCACCTACACTCCCAGCAGCAGTGGCCCTCCTGAATGCTCAAAAAGCTTTGGCTCTATTGAATGACCCTTTCTAATGGCAACTCTCACTAAATTAGGCATACCCTGTTGTTTCTGCGACCTTGTCCTGCACTTATGATCTCAACCGGTGGTGAGACTGCAGGTAAAAGACCAGCTCACGGACACTTTCCCTGTTACAGGAGGCTCGCGGCAAGGCTGCTCCCTTTCTCCACTACTTTATTGCCCTTGACCTCCTGATCTGTCATTTGCAGGAGCGTCATATGCACAGAGGACTTTGCTTCCACTCAGGGCCTCTCCTGGTCTCTGTATACCAGATGATATCCTCCTCTTTGTTTGCGACCCCACCACACATCTCCCACCCATCATCCGAGAAATTATACTTTTGGTGCGCAGTCTGGCCTCTCTATTAACTGGAGAAAATCTGAACTTTCCCACTCACTGAGGCATTAGAGTATCCCCTCCACTGGTGCACTGACCCTCCTAAATGTCTTGGGATTATGCTCGATAGGCAAAAAGAAGAGGTAATTCACCTTAACTATGGTCCTGCGGTGGACAACCTCACCACTCAGATAGACATATGGATCTGACTCCCGCTTTCCATGGCAGGGCGGATTGCCATCATTAAGATGGTGGTACTCCCATGCTTTTTGTACCTGTTCCTGAACATCCCGATTGCCTTGACCAACTCATTCTTTGCAACATTATGCAGTCTCCTAACCAGCCTTATATGGGCTGGCCGCCACACCAGCATTAGATGGGTGACGCTCACCCTTCCATATGCTGAGTGTGGCTTCGGCATGCCAGATTTCCAGTTATACTATTTGGTGGTCCAGTGCGACTTCTCTTACTACTGGTACCATCAGGATGCCAGACTCCCCTATCTTAAACTGGTGCAGAGCCAGGCCGAGCGACTACCCCTGACTCTACTCTTACCCCACGCTTTACCACAGCAACCCTCTGACTTCCACACCCTCTCAACAACATGCTGGGCATGGTCCAAACTCTGCAGATATCTGGGTGTTGACCTCCTTTACACGCCCGATATCCCCCTCATAAATAACCCATAGCTCCCACTGGTGCAGGAACCACTGGAACAATGCACCATCACAGCTCTCCAGCTATGCACGATAGGCGACCTCTTCACGAATGGTAAATTGGACTTGCAGACCACTTTTGATACCTGAGGCACCTCCACACACATGGAGAAGTTTGTTTGCCTCCTCCTGCATAGCACCTTATGCAAGAAGTTGCCTACTTACCCGGAGGAACCAGCGGAATTTTCCCCCCTTACTCTAATGACCACTTCCACTGACAATATCGAGCTGGTATCCTGCCCGTACCATTCCTATCTCTCACAAACGATGGGATCCTGGGTGGCATGGGAGCATGACCTGGGTTACTCTATCCCTGACAAAACGTTGTCTTATTGCTGCATAAAAAACCAAACACGTCTTCACTAATAGTAGATGTAAACTCCTTCATTACAAGTATCTCCATTGGGCATATTCTACTCCCAAGGCCCTTGCGCACTTTGACCCCTCGCACTTGCATTGCTGACCCAGATATGCGACTGCCCATGCCGACTTTGTACATCTCACCTGGAACTGCACTGCGATTCAGACATATTGGGCTGCTAAATTAGCACTGATTTTCACCATGTTAAAGCACATTATTGATCATGATCCCCTCATTGCACTCCTAGGATATGTCAAGCAGTTGAGACCTAGCCTTTGTCGCTTTGCAGCTATGGCACTGCTTTTAGCTAAGTGCTTCATAGCCAACCTCTGGGGTAGCAGTGCGATAGCCTCCACTGATGACTGACTGAAAGATATGCAATATTGTGACATGACCAGCGAACTCTTTACCTCACTACAACCACCCACCTCACAGCCTAAAGACATTTGGGAACCCCTTCGAGCATATCTCTTAACACTGGAGTCAGATGCCCTGGACACTCCTGCTGACTGACTGACTGCTCTGCCTTCTAAATTTCATGTACCTGTTGAATGCTCCTTGGATGACTTATTATTACCTCTGCGATGTATCTCCTTGCAGGATGTAATGTACGTAACTGGATGTGCTATGTGCCGGTTATGCTTCTTACCTTACATGCAGCATTATTTGCATGTTGTTAACTGAAAAACAATACACACTTTTAAAAAACACACAAAAAAACTGTTTGGAACACAGTTCATGTTGGAGGATTATATGAATTCATATATTCCTTCCATAAGATTCTGTAACCAGGGAAAGGTGTGTTGGTGTTTTGATCCAGTCTCAATTGTAGGGTCTCAACAGAACCAATGTCATCTGTCTAAAGCACCTAGAGCATCAGTAAGTATCCATACAAACAGTCACTAACAACCTCCAGAGGAGCACATCTCTCCACATATTCTTGTTAGTACGAAATCCATCCAAGTCGCCTTCAAGTGGAGGCCACCAGTTAATCAGGACGTGTGCTGCTCCACAGCACTGTGCCTACTGTTTCAGCCAACAAGTTGTGGATACTTAGTGATGCTCTAGGTGCTTTAGACCTCGTTCCCTGGTTACAGAATCACATGGAAAGAATATCCTCAAGAGCACCCCTTTCCATTGAGTGTTGGTGGTCACTTACACCAATGTGAGGAGGGGCTCTCTGATGAAGCATGCCACCTCTGGGTGAGTGAGGGCTCCCATCCATAAGAATTGAATCTCTTGTCTACATGTTCACATGAGGTGTAGTTATTCTACTCTATCTAGGGCATTGTTTGCTTTTTGTTGCTGTTCCAAAATGAAGCTTCAACTTAGTTGCTGTTGATGTCCACCCTCAGAAGAGACACCACATCTATTCAGGACAACATCTTCGGCTACTGGGATTTCAGTATCATCTTCAACCTACGGCCAGGTGAGTTCAGAGACAACAGTGTCGGAAAAGAGGTGATACCTCTGTGCTTGAAGAATGAGCACAAGTCTAGCTCTCTGCTTTAAGGAGAATCATAAAGGTCTTAAAGACAATAGCCAACAACTCTATCAGCATAATGACAATCTTGGTAAAATTATCGGTTAAGAGGGGAAGGGCACACCTCCCCTAAAGAAACGTCAGAAAGATTCACGAGGAACAGTAAATAGACAATATGACAAGAGTAAGTGCTAGTACTGTGGTTTTAGTCTTCGTCTTGTGAGATTGGGTCAGGAAAATACCAAGAGCATGGCCTGATTGTACATGCCACCACTCCAGAACAACCAACATATGCTTGTGGAATAGAAATTTGAACACAAGTAAACACTAAACAGTTGACAACAAATGGAAATAAGCCAGATTTTACTTGCTCACTTTTACTGTGAAATTTACACGCTGTAACCCTAAAAACAGAAAATCAGGCTCAGGGGCAGGTCCAAGCAAAGCCTTTACATCAATCAATCAATGTATTGATTTTGCATAGCACTTCAAACCACTTGTCAGGTTGCTGAGGGCTTGGGGCCGAGGGTCCATGAATCACTAATAGCTACAGGGAAGGATTAGTGTGCAGTTAATCCAAAGAAATAAAGGAAATCAGCACATGCTAGGCTGACAACAGAAATATCTGCAAAAATAGCGAAAAAAACTTAACACCGCAAAATGTGGTAGTAGAGTGCTGTTTGCTCAGAACGATTTACAAAATTTTGGAAGGTATCCGACTACAACTTAGCTGTGCTAAACCACCAATTTATGAATTTAAAATCCACGCCATAATTCACAGAATGAGGAAATATTGTTTTTGACTTTTGTAACATACACTTATGAATGCGGAAAATCAGAGACGATTACAGTTTGTACAAATCTAGGGGCAGGAGAAGGGACTGTAAGGGGCATATTCTCAAGAACGTGTGATAATCATCGCAAATTTATCTTAACGCAACTTTCCATATTGCAGTCCATCGCGAGAAAATAACACCATCTTAACGTCCAATTCCCAACCCCTCGGCACCATGCGATAGCAGCATGATAACCCGCCAAATGACCGCGTAAAAACCAACGAGATAAACAAAAAATGCGAAACACGATAGCCCAAAAAGTTGCGATGCCACAAAGCGCGATACCAAAATCAGCGAAAACCAGCGACAGGCCTGCAATACCCACGCGTCATGCGTGAAAATGCACTATAAAAGCAATAAAAAAACAAACCCCAAACTGCGTAGCACCATGGATGCACCCGGACCGAGTGCAGAGGACAAGCCTAACTCCACAAGCCCCACGGAGCACCAGCATGGAACCCCCTGTTCGGGGGAGGGCAAGGAGAAGAGGAAGAGGAAGACGGGGTTCAGTCCGCAGGAAGACCAGATCACCGTTACGGAGGTGATAGAACACTGCCAACAACTGTTCGTCACCTCCACTGCGTCATTGGCAACACAAACGGAAATATGGCAGTCCATCGTCACCAAAGTGAATGCAGTCGGAGTGTCGAGGAGGTCAATGGAGGATGTCAAGAGGCGCTGGCATGAAGTGCACAGCCAAACCAAACAGAAACTCGCTGCCAACATGAAGGCAGCAAAGGTGACTGGAGGTGGGAGTCCTGCACCACAGGAGGAGCTGGATGAGCTGGAGGAAAAGGTGGCCACCAGTAGCGGCCCGTGGTGGGAGTGCTGCCGGGCACTGACGTGGGGCGGGGGAGGGGCAGGGTGGGGGGTACTAAACTACGGATTACGGCCGATTAGAGGTAAGTAAACATATAAATAAATAAAACGAATTTCGTTGCGCGCGCTGCATCGCCAAAAATTCGTTTTTATTTATTTATATGTTTACTTACCTCTAATCAGCCGTAATCCGTAGTTTACTACCCCCCGCCCCACGTCAGCGCCCGGCAGCACTCCCACCACGGGCCGCTACTGGTGGCCACAGTCATCAGTGTGGAGACGGTGCAAGGAGTTGGGGGTCTGGACACAGCCCGAAATGACCTGACCCAACAGCAACAGGGTGAGTAACGACCAGGGACTGGGGGGACGGGGGCAGATGGGCACAATGGCACACATGCACAATCATGTGCAGCACACTGCACATCCTCAATGAGTGTGGAACATGTCCCTGAAACCCTTGGCACACTGCAGCACACATAGAAACACCAATAGGCCCCGTCCACAATGTGCACAAATGGGCCCTCCTCCATATCACCAATGCCACAACCTACCCATGCACATGTGCTGAATCCAGAAAAGCAGCGGCTCTGTGAGCCACACTGACAATGTAAGTGACACTGCATGACAGATAGCATGGCTGAAGTCACAATACATGACATGGTGCACAAGACGACACTGAGGTGGCTGAGTGTGGACCACATCCGTAAAGAGCCGGTCACACTCTGACACATCCACGTGCACCTACGACCCATGACGTCAAGAACACATCTGCAGACAAACAATGCACAAGAGTACCAAATATCTCCAGTAGCACAAATGACCCAAGTCGCAAACATCCCAGCACCCGAAAAGCACACAAGTCAAATGCACACCGACTCAAAGGGAGAAGGGTCCGCCAATGCAGAGCTGCAGGGGCGAATCGCCAACAATGCAGCACACACACACAGCAATCACAGTACATCAACATTGACGACAATGTGGGACAGAGTACAACCCCTACACCACAGGACAGAGGACACAACTGGTGCCGCTCGTGCGTAGAAACTGGCCAATCACATCTGGCAATGCATGACAATGTGAGATGATAATGTACGAGTACAACCACACATCCGTCATGTAGTCGAAATGTCCACTGACTCCCATCAAATAGCCAGCTTCACCAAAACAGTCACAATGTACACCGTCATGCAGTCTGAATGTAAACATCTACAATGCGTCAACATACATGGAACACACTGTTAACCTGCATATCCCCTTAAATTGCAGAGGGACAATCAACACCTCCTGCAGAGCAGACCACACATCTCTTCAGTGATGATGAAGAGGACACCCTGCCCATTTGCCCAGACACACTCCAGCGGCCCGTGGACAGCCTCCTCACCCCACCTCCAGGAGCAGGGCAGCCCAGCTGCATTGCGGTAAGCCCACACCCTGCACAGACCACACAGCAGGAAGCACACACCACCACGGCTGCCTCCCAGGACCCCCACGACCAACACATGGATTTCAAACGCCGTGTGTTAGGGTGCCAGGAGAAGATGGCAGATCAGCTGTGGCTGGGTTTCGAGCTCATGGCAGCCAAACTCGATGCCATACATGGGTGCCTGAGTCCCATCAGGGAGCACCTACAGTCCCTAACGGATACCCACTGTCCGCACCATGCCCACCAACAATCCTTGGCTGACATCGCTGGTTCCATTACTCGGATACAAGAACTGTCTAGGCAGACAGGCTCCAGCGATGACAGCACAGAGTTGGCACAGATGCGGAGGACAATGGAGACCATGGAGCCGATGCAGGCTTCAAGTATGGCTGCCACTGCTGAACACCAGCGAGATGTAGCTGCGATCTTCCATGCCTTGCAGATCCTCATCTTGCCATTGCTGCCACTGAGCCTGTTCCAGATGACTGCTGCAGGAACCTCGACACACACATCTCCGACCCCTCATGTGTCAGTGGCACACAGTGATGCAGCCCCATCACCTTCGCACCCTGATGTGTCAGTGGCACACAGTGATGCAGCCATTACACCACCACACACACCGGACACACCTGACACAGAAGAAGTATCAGAGGAGTAAGATGTGGATGGTAATTACTGTGTGAGGAAGGAGGCAGTAGCATCCATCACCTCCATATGGCTTGCCCTGCCTGGCTCTGCCCTATGCATCATGCCCTGGGACAACACCTTCCACTGACCCCCGGAACACTCTGCGACATTCACCCGGACCCCGACACGGACTGCCATATCTCCACTGCTTGACAATTACACAGCAATCCTGCTGCGGACTGCACTCCCCCTCTTCCAAATCACTTTTCAATCCCCAAAGGACTCTGGTTGGCCCACCACTGGGCTTCCATGTTATGTGGGCTTGGATGGCCATGGACAGCGCCCTCTCCGTCATTCACCAGAATGTGAATAAAACATTCGAAATCATGCAGATGTGTCATGACTATGTTCACTCACGTATGGAAGTATGGCTGGATGAAGGGACAATGATTGCACAAGAAGGTACACCCTGGAAAATGACATCAATGCGCATGATCATCCCCGAGACACATGGCCAATTGGATGACTGTGAAGGTGGGTACTAGCTGTGTCCCCATTGCACATTAGCAGCAATCTCACAACCCCCCAACGTAGGCACAAGTACATGTATTGAATAGGGCTGTGTGTAGGAATGACCAAATCGGTAGCAGACCAGAAGTGGTGTCCCATTTTTAGTGAAATGGGGGTGCGCAGATCATAAAGTCCAATAGCCAAGTAGTGATGTGTAAAATCAATTTCTTTATTCCAATTTTGTTAAATTCAGCAAACTTGAGAAACTCTAGCCAACGCGTTTCATTCCCATACTGGGAACTTCATCAGGGCAATAAAAGAATAGCAAGTGGAATGTACCCTCTCACAACAACCAGTGTAGGCTTTCTGTAATATCTGGAAGTGCGTATTCTCCCAAAGTAAATATGCGTCCATTTAAATTCCTTGTAGACCGAAGGTCTCTTGCAATGTATTCTATTAGCGGCGGTCCCGTGTAATGCACTGGAGCCAATCGAACAAGCGACAGGTATGATAAATCATGCCAAACCGCGATCTGGACGCCGTATGCGTGGTCCTCCTTCCCCGTGTGTCCTCCTTCCCCGTGTGTCCTCCATCACATGTGACGACAGAACTTCACGTCGCATGCCTACTCGCACACATCTGTGTGGACACATTCTGTAATGATTCATAACATTGCTCAACATGGTCAGAGGTTGGACACCATACTCACATTGCTGAAGACACGTAAGAGCACAGGTCTACCAGCAACTATCCCAAAACAATGTCTGGCTCACAGAGGTGGAGCTATCAAAAGGGACCCACCCCCCTTGTACATGCGTCAGTCAGTTCCTCCCTGTGTAGGGATGATGCTCATTGTGGCACACGAGTGGTCAATCTAATCAACACCCATCACAGTTAGACACCAGCGGTGTTGCATAGACTTTATTGGCATGTGCGTGTCAGTACGGACAAGGCAACGGCCACAACAGGCAGGGACATGCTTAAGACACTTACACGCAGCATGGGAACATGTCGAGGTGCAGGGAATGGGGAGGCAATAATGAACACCAATCATCACGGATGGCAACGGTCTCAGCCCACCTTGCCTTGCTGGACGAGTCATGTGTTATTTGGCATCTGCCCATTGCCCTGTGTGAGGGGGCACGACTCACAGCCCATGGGGTCTGCATAGTGCTCTGCCACCCGACTGCGCCGACTGTCTGCTCTGCTGACAGTGATCAGGTGAAAGGGTCCGACAAGTTCACATGTCGTGCTACATTGCCATGTGTGTACTCTCCCCCCAGCAGTGTGTCCGACTTGGTAACGTTGGAAAACGACGCTGTGCTGCTCCGACCATGGAACTGCATCACCTTGCACAGGTGTGTGTACACACGCGTAGTTCCACGCACATGCATTCAGAGTCCAGACGAAGGCAGACATGTCCTCTGTTGTGGTGGGATATGTGAGCTTTCCCCATGATGCTACAAGGTGTTGGGACCAGTGCTGTGGGTGACAATCCGATGTGGCTGCAGGGACGTAGTTACTCGTCCATGAATGCCAGCGCAGCTTCATGTGCAATGTGTTCCAATAGTACGTCGTTGTCGGGTTCAAGGAACACCATGGTGAGCCAATCCATTAACTGGTCCGGGCAGATGTGCTCAGTCCACGCCGTTTCCCCAATCCGCAACACAGCCCAATAGGGGAGCGCCTCGATGTGCTCACTGCACACGAGGAGTTGTGCAATCTCCCATGCGCAACTGCCAGCACATACGCCAAGGATCAGTGCATCCCATGCACGGCTATCCAGGTGACACTCCTGTTCGTGGGCCAAAGGGGGCGCACTCTCAGTTCATAATCCAATTCAGCTACCGTTGCGTTGGATAGGCAGACCTCCATGGGCCACTCGAATGTGCATGATCGACAGGGGAACCAGGGCTGGACGCAGGTGACGTAGGCAAGACGGAAACTCAGACGGAAACTGATTCACAACACTGCCATTGGCAGGGATCCCAACAGATGCAGCATTCGTGCACGGTACAGTTCCACGTGACAGGGGTTGTGCATGTGCCCGGGAATGCCTGCCATTGCGTTTGTTGGTCTCGTGGCACCGGCACTCCTCTGACCGGCGGATGTTCGGTGGACGATATGCCACAGCTCTGGGCAATGAGTCGTATGTGTGTGCAACGTTTGGACGTATGGGTAGTTCTTGACCAATGTGTCAAGGGCATCCCTTGCAGGTGTAGGTCGTGCAGGGACAAGTGTGTGTGGGGTGTGGGCACGTTGGTGTTTCATTAGCGCAATTCGTGTTGTGGGAGTCGTCGGAGGCTGGTAGGGTATCTCACGCAGGGTGAGCCAGCCACATTCAGGACCAAGGTCGGGGGTTTGGTTGGCCTTCGGCCTTGTGTGTTGAGACAAAGGAGCTTTCATTCCTGATTTTCGTCTGACTACTGCTTGCATGTCTTAATTGTGATGTGGAGTTCGCGCTGACTTTGATGCCAGGCCTGTGATTTGGGGTGCGCAGATTTCGAGACACACGCAGCTGTTGGCATGTTTGCATGAGCCAAGGGTCCAATTGGCCTTGTGCTCCTTGTTCAGTCTCTCTCTTTCTCTCTCTTTCTTTCTCTCTCTCTCTCTTTCTCTCTCTCCCTGTCCTTTGATGGGTGCCTGACACACCTTCTTATCTTGGATATTGTCTTGCAGGCTGTGAGTCACAGATTGTCCAGGGATGCCCCGCCATGACTCCTCAGAATAGTTGTTTGGTGACAAATTAGAATGTGACATTTCGTTTGGTCTTTCAATGGTGTATGTATGAATCAGGATTTCAGTGCTCACATGTATGTTGATTGTTGCAATTGTGTGACATCAGGCGGGTGCTTGTGTTCATGTTTCCGTGCGTGCAGTTGATGTGCTGTGTCTTGGTCCAGGGGAAGTGGGGGGTGCCCAGGGTAGGGCCCGGGGGGGAGGGGGTGGTCCTGGGGGTGGTGGCGGTGCGTGTTGTGGCCCTCTTGGGTGTCCGGCACGCATGTTCAGTGGCTCCATGGCATCTGTTGTTCTTCAGGTGTGGCTCGGGCTGGGCTCTCTTTTGTGGTGAAGGCTGTCGTCCGCCTTTGCACCAGGTCTGAGCAGGTGTTAGTTTCCTGCTGCTAACGCGCCTTATCGCATGTTTTGTGATCTTATCGCGGATCTGGCTGGTCGTTGTGAATGTTGAGGAGTGGTGTTGTCGCGGCTTTTTGCATGGGTACGCCTACTCTGCATCTCATTAGCAATAGTTGCCGGGGTCATCTGTGGCAATGTTTTTTGAGGCTGCTATCGCGGGTAAACTGGTGTTATGGGCTGTTGACACCAGCTTGTGAATGGGGCGATGAATTTATCGCAACTTTGGCTTCGATAAAGTGCCGTTAATTCGGCGATAAGTCCTTGAGAATATGCCCCTAAGTGTTTCTGTGTGGTGCTCCCTTTTAAGAAGGATGGTGGTTTTTTCACAGATTTCTTGCAGGTAGAGTTAAAAGACTTGCATATGTGGGCCCATGAATACAAAAGGCTTTGTGAACACAAATTAATGGGGCAGGGAACACTGTGAATCCTTATGAATGCCATTTTTGTGCTGTGGCGGATTAGTAAATATATTATAATGCAAAAATATTCTAAGAGTTGCATCTTAAATGCTGCACTAATTTGCATATTTGATGTGACCTGAGAACGGCACATCTCCTTCACACAAGTCAAAGGCAGGAGAAATGTGTGGTAATATTGGGTGAATTTGTTCGATATGGAGAATACAAGTTAAATATGCAAATGCGAATTTTCACTAGGTTTACATATGCTAGTTTTTCCTATCGGTAGAAATTCCCCATGCATACATTTTGCGCTCTGCGGCTCTCCAGGAGTTCTAGGACCGTGTTGGATTCGTTGAAGTACTTGGGGAATGATTTGAGAATCTCCAAACCTAGGCGTAATGCTACAGGAGAAGGACTTTGTTACTGAGGCACGTCTTCTGCATGACTCCACAGGGTAATTAATTCACTTTAAGAAAAAATGTTTTACATTTGTGCAGCGTCTGCTTTAAGTGCAAAGGGTTCCACACACTGCAGCCTTGTTATGTTAAAATGTTTTTACTGCGCAATTTCCTTTTTATCAATAATTTTACACGTGTATCGATTCAAGGGAAAAGGTAATAGTGGTTCTTTAATGACAGCGTCTTGATAGTAATTCCTTAATATTCCCATACATTTAAAAGAAAATCCCTGCTACAGGGCATATGGTGGGGTCTTTGTTAACGGCCCTCTGGGTGTGTTCAGCAGTCTGACTTCATCAGTTTGCATATTAAAGCGCGATCCAGTTGACAGCCTCGCTCCCGCCGGCCCTCCTGATACTGCTCATGAATATGGATCTATCGGGCGCGGGAGATGAAGAGAGGCCGTCTCATTCATGGAAATCAGGACACCAAGGGGCAGTTCTCAAGAGTCAGAGCAGGTCGGGCTTCGGAAGAAAAAGAAAGGTCATACCACTCCTGCAGGATCAATAAAATAGACCGTTAGCCTGAAATATTTACATAAAATATGGGCAATGGTGTTTCTTGACAACTTTACAGCATAATGCAGAAGAAATTAGCAATTCAAGGTCTATTTTCCAAATACCTCTTTTGTGTTTTATAATATATAGCTAGATGTGCTGGCCAGCGCCATCCCCTCCCCCGATCTTCCTCCCCCGCCAGATCAATGAAACGAGGCTTGCAGGAGTAGGTGACAGGGCTGATGGCTATAGGGAAATATACTGAAGGGGAGCCCCGGACATGTGCTGCAGAGGGCCAGCCCCGACCTTATGTACAATTCACGGTGTGTGCAGAAGAGCGAAGTAGCCTTTGTTATATTCTTAGCAAACCACAATAAAAACACAATATCACATTTGTGGATATGTACAGCTATTTTGAAGGGAAAATACCTTTCCAGTAGCAATCTAATGTTTACAAACAAAGCAGTGCGCCTGAGGGGATAAATTGAACGACTCGTGACCAGTGGGCAATCTGGGGTAGTACCAGGAGGCAAGGGCCATTAATTGCTATTAGTGTAATAAAAAATGGTGCACAATTAACTAGAATGGACCTTTGGTGGCAGCTAAGGTAAGTGAAAGATGCATTTAAATATATGTTGTGTGCATGCTTGCGGGTGAGAGTGCATTTATGTGAGAGACAGTGTATGTGAGTGAATGTAAGTGAGTGTGAGTGACAGTTATCTTATGCTTGCAAATCTGTCATTGGCCCTGGCATACTGAAGGCAATTCTTGTCTTATAGAGACACTCATGGTGAAATAGTGGTGCTGGCATAATGGAGGCAGTTCTTAGAATGACAGACACCGGGGACAAAATATGGGCGCTAGCTGTTCACTGACAAAACATCGACACCCAAACATCCCCATACCACAATATCGAGTCATATAGATGTCAAATATATTAACATACTATATTTATACAGGTAAGTACAAAAATATTGAAACTAAAATATTGATGACATAAATATAGATGTAAAAAATATCGTTTTTAAATATATATATTAAATAAAATAATAAATAATAAACTTAATTTAAAAAATAAATAAATGTAATATACATTTTAACAAAAATAACAAGTGAAATTAACCTAAAAAGTTAAACACACATATATATTAATTATTATATATTTACGGTAATACAATTAAGAAACTATTAATTTAAATGTATTTTATCTTTTTAAAATATATAAAAATGTAACAAATAAATATATATATACATATACCAATAACATAAAATTTATGTTAAAAAAACATTCTATTATTAATTAAAACATCAAACTATTTAAAAATATTTAAACTTACATTTCCCACTCTAATCAATGCAACAGTAGGGAAAGTGTTGGATAGCGGAGGGATCAAATTTACTATTCCCACTCCAGTCAGTGCAACAGTAGGGAAAGTGTTGGATAGCGGAGGGGTAAAAATTACTATTCCCACTCCAATGAGTGCAACAGTAGGGAAAGTGTTGGATAGCAGAGGGGTAAAAATTACTATTCCCACTCCAGTGAGTGTAACAGCAGGGAAAGTGTTGGATGGCGGAGGGGTAAAAATTACTATTCCCACTCCAATGAGTGCAAAAGTAGGGAAAGTGTTGGATAGTGCAGGGGTAAAAATTACTATTCCCACTCCAGTCAGTGCAACAGTAGGGAAAGTGTTGGATAGCGGGGGGGAGGTAAAATTACTATTTCCACTCCAGTCAGTTCAACAGTTGGGAAAGTGTTGCATAGCGGAGAGGTAAAAATTACTATTTCCATTCCAGTGAGTGTAACAGTAGGGAAAGTGTTGGATATCGGAGGGGTAAAAATTACTATTCCCACTCCAGTGAGTGTAACAGTAGGGAAAGTGTTGGATTGCAAAGGGATAAAAATTACAATTCCCACTACAGTCAATTCAAAATTAAAAACAAACAAAATATCAACAACAAAAAATATTTCAAAAAACAAAATAAATTAAAAAAATATATAAATATGTAAAAAATTAAAGTACAAATATATTTAATATTATAAATTAGAAAAAATGAAAACATATTATAATGTTAAATACATGTCACTATTACCTACAAATATTACATAAAGTATCAAAATATTTTTCAAACAAAGAAATATTTTTCGTTACAAATTATTTATAAGGAAAAACATTATTACAGACATTCATTTTATTTACATCCTACCCTATAACACCACACAATTCACAACCCACATCTAAATTAAAAATAAAATGTACTTCCATAATTAACATAATTAATTATCAATTAAATAAATATTATTAATTAAAAAACAAATTAAGGGGGCATGGCCTAGGAGCCGAACATGGCGGACGCGTCTCCGTAGAGCTCCGCAGTTCGCTCCTTCCAGGGACATCCTCCGCCATTATCCTGGTCCCCGACACTTGGGCTTGTGCGAGCGGACTGCTCACGGGCCTGCGGCAATCGCGCTGAGATTCCTTGGAGGCGGCAGGGAGCCCAATTCGGCCGCCGCGGCCGCGGCTTGCCGGACCGGCGGAGACCACGCACGCATCGGCGGGCGGCTGCGGCTGAGCTGCGGCGGCCGCGATTCACTGGTGGCGCGGCTGGGGCTGCTGTTGTCCTGCCAGCGGCCCCCGGAAAGCTGCTGATCGGGCCCGGTCCTGAGGGGCAGCAGGGCGTGCACTACGATCACGGTGCCCCTCTGCCGGCTGCGCCTACCTCCGGTCCCCTGCAGGAGGGGCTTTGGATCTGTGAGGCCTACCCTGGGCCTGGATTTTGCCGGTGGGGCCCGGCGGGCCCCTGGACAGCCGTAGACTCCGGTGCCATACGGAATTGCGGTGAGCTGGGCGGGGGACCTGTCGGGCTGGACTCTGCTGCTGCCCATGCGCCTGACCCCCTGGCGGAGGGCTCCGCCGGTCCCCTCCCCCCGGCCTGCCCGGGGCGGCCACACGGACAGTCCTGACTGCCCCGTATATTGGAGACCCCGGGGGCTCTTGACGGAGATACCTGTCGGCGCCACCTGGGATCGGGCGCCTGCGCTGGGGACGCGGTCGTAGTGATCCGCCCCGCCCTGAGGTGGGTGGTGTACTCTACCGCTCCCCCTTCTATCACTCTCTCTGGCTGTGGCACTGACTGCTCTGGAGCGGACCCTCCACGCCATCATGGGTAAGGGCAACCCCGGTGCGGCGGCACCCAAACAACCTACCATTGACCAATACACCACAGCCACCCCAGCGAATAAAGGTGCCGCAGAGGGAGTCTCATCCGATACGGCGACACTCCTGGAGGCCATCAATCAATCACGAACCGCCCTTGAAGCCCAGATCGGTGCGGTGGGGTCCGAAGTGTCGTTCCTCCGCCAGGACCTTCGGAAGGCAGTCGACCGAATCACCGAGGCTGAGACAAGGGTCTCCGCGGTTGAGGATACTGTCTCCACCCTCCAGAAGAAGGTCGATAAGCTGGCCATGGTATCTAAAGAGCTGGAGGCAAGGGCCGAAGACGCGGAGGGGCGGGCCCGCCGCAACAACATCCGCCTGGTGGGTTTTCCAGAGGGTTGCGAGGATCCTCGATGGGTGGCTTCCTCTCAGAATGGCTCAAGGCGCGGCTACCCGCAGATGACATCTCTTCCTGCTTCATGATCGAGAGGGCCCATCGCGCCCTGACCAAGAAGCCGCCGCCGGGGAGCGCCCACGCCCGGTTGTTGCTCGCCTTCTAAATTATGCTGACCGCGATGCCATTCTTCGCTTTGCCAGGACACATAAGGATGAAATGATCTTTGAGTCCCATCCCATCATGGCCTTCCCGGACTACACCCCGACGGTTCAGCAGCAACGCCAATCCTTTGTTGCGGCCAAGCGGCGGCTGCGGGATCTGAACCTATCCTATGCGCTCATGTTCCCGGCCCGTCTGAAGGTCATTTATGATTCAAAAACATATTTCTTTGATACTCCAGAGGAAGTATTTGCGTGGACAGATGAGCGACGCCACCTGAAGCCGCATTCCCCACCCCCTTTAGACTCTGACTCTTCTCAAAGCTCGCATCGGGGTGGACGGCAGGGAGGCAACGCTACTCATCGACGACATCGATCCCGCTCAAACTGGCGCTCCCAGAACAAGAAGGACTCTGCAGACTGAGGCAGCCCGAGGCTGGGACATACGCTGGTGTATTGACTCTTCCCGGTCTCATGCGACTGCGGAGCCCGTTGGCTGCTGCTACTGGCCGGGATATCCTGCCACTAAGTGCCAGGGACTTTTGCTCTTTCCCTGGAGGGAGTGGGTTCTACACGCCTTCCCTGTTTTGAGTTTTCATGGGTAATGTTGGGTGGGGGGGGATCCTTTGGAGGGTCCGCCGGGGCCTCCACGTTTGGGGGCCAGGACGAGATTCCGCCGCGACAGGTACTCTGTGTTCTAGGATGTATAGGGGTTGGGGGGGCGGTGGGAGGGGTTGGAAGGGCGATTTGTTGTTAGTTATACAGTTGTTTTTTACGATACACGCACCACGATGTCCCATATGTCCACAATGTCCGCTGCTCTACACCCTACCGATAGCTCATGACACATACAGCTAATGGCACTCCCCTAGGAGATCTCAATATCGTGTCTTGGAATGTACGGGCCTGTTGAATAAGAGTAAAAGAGGGGCTGTACTACACCTGGCAAAACGCTACTCAGCAGATGTCTTGCTGCTGCAAGAAACTCACATGCTAGGCAACAAGGCCCCGTGTCTTTCTCGCTATGGATATGCCACGGTGTACCATTCTGGCTTCTCAAGGGGGCACGGGGTACAGCCATCCTTATTCACCGCAGGGTCCCATTTCAAGTTACTCAGCATTGGTTCGACCCGGGTGGCCGTTTTACGGCCGTTTCCGGCACCCTGGCTGGGGAACAGATTACAATTGGGAGCATATACGCCCCACCTCCTCTCGGTCGGACGTTCATTGACAGACTGACGCAACTCTGGGGGAATTCCCTGACGGCTTGACTATCCTGGGTGGGGACTGGAACGACGTAATGGCTCCCCGGATAGGTGGCGGGCACGACCGCCGACCACCCCTCCTCCTAGGTCTAAACTCAACATCTTGGCCCATACATTGGGTTGGGCGGACACATGGCGGGCTTATCATCCTTCTGAAACTGGATTTACATATGCATCATCCGTACACCCCACCCTCTCACGTCTGGATTACATGTTCCTCCCAGGCAGCTACCTGCATCGGGTGTCACATACCTCTATCCTCCCACGTGGCCTGTCTGATCACTCACCCATTCAGCTCAAATTCCGTCTGCAGACCAGTCGTCCCTCCTATCACTGGCGCATGTCTCCTTGGTTGCTTAGAGATCCCAGATATCGGGAGATGCTCCATCGAGCCACGGCAGATTATTTTGCTTTCAACACCGGGTCCACTCAATCCCAGATAATATTGTGGGAGGCCTTTAAGCCGACAATTCGGGGGGCTGATATTAGCTATCGCACTGGGGAAAAGCGGCGCCGCCTGGCACAGGTCCAAGATCTAGAAGATAGACAGCTCGTTCTCCAGGCCTCGTTAGTGGAAAGCTCCGACGCCGGTGCCCGCCGTAACCTGCTCCATGTCCAACAGCAGCTGCACCAGCTGCTCACGGACAATGCTAGGGATGCCTGGCTGGCGACCCAGCACCGGATATATCACTGGGGCGATAAGTCTAGCCAGATGCTCCACCGCCTATGTCAGGCAAGGGCCTCCCCGACGCAAGTCCCTCTATTGAGGTCCCCTGCCGGTGACATGTGCGTCTCCCCGGGGGCGGTGGTGCAGGCCTTTGCCGATTTTTATACGGCCCTGTACTGTGATCGTGAGGAACTCGCTGCACCGCTTATTGATGCCTTTCTTGTAGATATCCCTCCGAAACGCCTCTCTGATGTGCAGCGAGCTGTTCTCGACAAGCCTATCTCGGTGGAGGAGCTGCAGGCGGCCCTCACCAATACCCACCCAGGCCGTGCACCGGGCCCCAACGGGTTCCCCTGTGACTTTTTGCGCCCCCATATGGGGACCGTTGGTCCCCACCTTCTTGGCGCGCTGCACCAGGCGTTGGAGCAGAAGATCTTGCCCCTGTACTGGCGCCATGCCGAAATTGTGGTTTTTCTCAAACCGGGCCGCCCTCCGGAGGCCCCGGGCTCATACCGTCCCATATCCCTATTAAACTTCGAGCCGAAACTACTGGGGAAGGTGTTGGCTGAACGCCTCCGCACCTGCATTCTGGACCTCGTCCACCCGGACCAGTCAGGCTTTATGCCCCAACGCTCCACTAGGCATAACATACGGCGAGCGCACAACGCTGTTGCCGAGGCCCACCGTCTGGGACGCCCTGCGGCTGTCCTGCTAGCTGACATCGACAAGGCGTTCGACTCCTTGAGCTGGACCTACCTTTTTAAACTTTTGGAAGCTGTCAACCTGGGGCCCCGGTTCCGCGCGTATATTAAATTGCTGTACACAGATCTTACGGCCTCGATCCGTGTGGCTGGCCACCGTTCTCCCTCCTTCCCCATCCGCAGAGGGACCAGACAGGGTTGCCCCCTCTCTCCGCTTCTGTTTGCTTTAGCAATAGAGCCACTGGCTGAGTGGGTACGCAGGGATGCGGTTTACCGGGGACTGGTCTGGTCACCCGAGTGTTCGGACAGGATAGCACTATATGCTGATGACGCGCTATTTTTCTTTTCTGACCCTTGGGTCACCGGACCGAGGGTGCTCCAGATCTTGCGGGTGTTCGGTGAGACGACAGGACTACATGCCAACCCGTCCAAGTCGATCCTCTTTCCCATATGCGGCGCACAGGGAAGTCAAACCTGGGCCTCACAGCTGGTCATTGCGGACGAGGGGTTTAGATACCTCAGCGTCCATATCACTAGATGCCCCGTCATGGCGTGGTCGCGCAACATAGCCCCCCTGCTTCCGGCGGTACGTGAGGAGGCAGACGGTATGGTCCCACCTTCCCTTATCCTTATACGGCCGGTCTGCAATATTCAAAATGGTATCACTGCCACGCTTGCTTTATAGGTTGCAGAATTTCCCGTTCCCGATCCCTCCGTCGTGGTTTCTTCAAATCAATGCGCTCCTAAATAGATTCCTCTGGGGGGAGGGGCGGTCCGGGTGGCTCTTGCGACCTGTATCCAATCCACCTATTGCGGTGGCATTGCAGCGGCAGACGTACGGGCGTATTATTGGGCGTCCCAGCTCTTAGTCATCAATGAATGGTGGTACAATCCTCAGACTGATCCGGCCTATGCGGTGGACCGGCTCTTCCTGGCGGAACATCCACTATTAGATCTCTTATACAGCAATTCGTCCCTGGAGGCTCTTCCCCCCGCCTGCAGTACCGTAGTCCAGATCTGGAGACGAGTATCCCGGTCCATGGGTTGGTGGGATACGCTGACAGGCGCGACTCCCCTTTGGCGAGGCACGCGCCTTCGGCCCGTCTCCACTCTAACCGGGTTCCGGGGATGGGATACTATTGGAATCTCTACATTGGGTGATGTGATGCGAGGGACCACGCTTAAATCCTTTCAGAGGCTGCAGGAGGAGTTTGATCTACACAAGTCCCAGTTCCACAGGTATCTTCAGCTTCGCCATGCCCTGTCCCCCTGATAAAGCACCTAACGTCCTTACCCGAATTCCACCCACTAGAGGGCAGACTGTTGATGGGGGATCTGGGAGGGCACAAAATCCGTCAAATATATCAGACCCTGACAACGCACTCCAAGACACGCATACACCGGACTAGGGCAGCTTGGGAGGCGGATTTACCGGCCCTCACGGACGATGATTGGACTGAGGCTCTTGCCAGCCCCAGGTATGCCACCGTCTCCTCTAGGTACAGGTTGATACAGTTTAAGTACCTTTCAAGGGTATATTATACCCGCCTTCGCCTTTGGAAGATGGGGGCTATTCAGTCCCCAACCTGCCTCCGTTGTAATTCTGACGACGGGTCCTTCCTCCACACGGTCTGGAGTTGCACGGCACTACAACACTTTTGGTCGGGGGTGCTGTCCTGTCTGGGGCGGGTGTTATGCTGGGACCTCCCGGAGGATCCTCGATTGATACTTCTTCATGGCACGGAGGACATCGGGGGAAACAGATATAAGAGGCACCTTCTATTCCTCGGTCTCACCTTAGCCAAGCGTGATATAGCGCAGCATTGGAAGTCTCCCTCTCCCCCGGGGTGGCGGCCTGGAAGACAGCCCTAGATACATGTATGTCGGCGGAAGTGGCGGTGTTTCAGGCACGGGGTTGCCCGCAGAAACATGGGAAGATCTGGTCCAAGTGGGCTGAATACCGGGGCATTGACCTATCTATCCATACACAGTCAGCGAATCCTGACCCTATTGCAAGGCTCATCATCAATGATTCCCCAATCTAATGTGCTCATTGGCTGGGGCATTGGACACAGTGTTATGATCATGTACGTCTTTCTCATTTCAGGTGGGAAGAGTGGTGCAGGGGTGGGGGAGGGGAGGGGTGGGATGTTGGACTGCATGTTTCGCAGATCCTTTGGTGAAACCCTCGTAGGTATCTGTTGTATATGCATATTGATATGTGTCTCTATACTGACTACAGGGGTTCGCCCACTGGGTGTTGTAAACTCAGTAAAATTTGTTGTTAAAAAAAAAAAAAAAAATTAAAACACATAAAAATTCATTAACTTCCCATCCTTTACCCCTATATACCCCACAACCCACACCTACAATTAATTACATAATTCCCATATTTAATTTTCAATTAATGAAATATTATTAATTATTAACAACTAATTATTAAATAATTAAAAATAAATTACTTCCCACCCTTCATCCCTATAATCACCACAACCTGCACCTAAAAATAATTACACCATTTCCATATTTAATTTTCAATTAAATAATTAATATTAATCAACAACTAATTATTAATTAATTAAAAATCAATTACTTCCCACCCTTTACCCCTATAAATACCACAACCCGCACCTTATATAATGAAACAATTTTCATATTTAATTTTCAATTAATTATTAATAATCAACAACTAATTATTAATTAATTAAAAATAAATTACTTCCCACCCTTTACCCCTATAAACCCCACAACCCGCACCTAAAATTAATTACACAATTTCAATATTTAATTTTCAATTAATTAATATCAATTAACAACAAATTAATAATTAATAAAAAATAAATTACTTCCCACAATTAACACTATAAAATATTGATTAAATACAAATTAATAAATACAAAAATATCGTTAATTTATTATAATTAAATTACTTCCCACCCTATTCCCCTATAAACCCACAACCCGCTACGGAACGAAAAAATACAAAATTTAATTAAAATAAAATTGATAACTACTAAAAATGTAACACATATTTTAAAAAACATAAACAATACTTATACTAAAAAATACATCACATACATTTAAAATGTATACGAAAATACATAACACTAATTAAAAAAACGATATTTTAAACAACTATATTTTTGCAAACGATAATATTGACTTCTATATTTTTAAAAACGATATTTCTTACCTTAAATTCGATATTCTTGACCATGATATTCTTGCTGTCGATACTTCTCGGTGACTATATTTAGGACTCAATATTCCTGTAGTTCGACATTTCCAACTTGATATTTTGTCTGCACACCTCTTGGCATATAAGGCACCTGTGAAAAAAATCTGGTACTAACACATTGGAGGTATTTCTTTTCACAAAGGAGAACAGTCTGTCACATGGCAGGGGGCAACCATGACAAAATGCTGGCTCTGATATGTTTAGGTAATATTTGACGATAAGGGTCACTGATGGTATATGGATACCATAAATGGAAAAATTCTTACACTGGCATACCAGGGGCATTCACGCATATGGTGCAACCATGACAAAGTACTGGCCTTGGCCAATGGAGCTAATTTTTGACTTATAGAGGCATCCATTGCACATTTTGACAAAATTGGGTCAACTCCTAGGGAGTTTCAGATTTCATTGGCTTAGCACACCATGAAAGGATTTGAAAATGTAATGAGCGCCATTTCAGAGCCTATGACGTTTTTAGCAAATTTATGTGAAATATGTGTCTTAAAATGCACCATATGACCACATTCTTTTTTAAAATTTTCTCAGGGGAGAAATGTGTTAACAGTGGCCTGGCTTTTTTGTTTTGCTCGATCTCTACTATACAGGGCATGTATTATGTTCCAGAACTTTTAAAGTCAGCACTATAATATAGGTGGTATCTAAAACAGATGTTTGTCTATGTTATGCTGCAATATTAACCATGCATTTATCATGGATCTTCAGTGATATCAAGTATTGTAATGTCATAATAGTTAAAGTAATGCGACATAAATTTTCTGGAGAAAAAAATCAGGGTCAAGGGTCATATGACGTCAATTCCTGTGATGTCGTTAAGGTCAAATAGTATGTGATGCCACTTCCGCTACCCCAGGCATTTTGGTGAATTGAGGCACATGGTTGCAAGTCCTACTAAAGTTGAAACCATTATGGAAAATTAGTTTAATATTTTATTCCATTTCTTTGTTGAAAATGTAGTTTATTACTTGGCATTGACATATTGGAGCTTCAGCTACCAATGTAATGAACAACAATTTACATCATACTTCAAGAAAGTTATGCTGGACGGGAACAAAAAACGAGTGCAGGACAAAAACAACACAAGTTAATGAAGAAGTAGGAAGGCAGAAGTTTTATGTATCACTAACACTGCCATCAGTGTTTCCTTTTTATGGTTGCATTCCCATTGTTCCGGTGCTCGTCCACTCCCAAAGCCAGCAAAATGAAGGGTCTGTGACACAAACAGGTTTGGTTCAGAGCCCCTGTGGCCTCGGACCTGGCAGCATAAAATGCCCATTCTCAACACTAGAGTAGCAGCTTAAATGCTCACTCTTAGCATGACTTACTTAAACCTGACTTTATGTTAGTAAGCTTTGACCTACCCAAGCCATAAATCAATCTCATGTTTAAGAATAAATAACTGTGGGATAATGGAAACAATGGCTTTAAATTGAGGAGTAAACAAAGGGATTCTCTTAGAAAAGGTAGCTAAAATGCACCTGATGATAAAGAAAAAAGGCATAAAAAGCCATATGAAGTGACCAGCTCTCATATACAAATATTGGACTCATTCAGCCAACAGAATGAATCTGGAATCTGGTTTTTCAGGCTTAAGATTGCATGACTGACACAACCGAACAAAGACTGGGGGGGTCAATTCACAAAGCATTTATGAGCACAGTAAGAAAAACCACAGGAGTACTCTTCTAAATACTTTTACATACCTTTTTGAATTGGCCCCAAAATATTTAACTCCCTGTTAGTTAAATTGCAGGGAGCACAGTATCATGTATTTCACTATTTGTTGTAATGTTTGTGAATGTTCCCATTATATTTCCATTTTAGTCCCAGGTTAGGGGCCTACTTACAAAGGCATTTTGAAGTAAACGTAAAAAAACTTATATGTACTTGTACATGCCTTTTAAATTAGCCTCAAAACATTTAAAATGGCAATAAAATGGGATGAGACAGTGACACTAACATGATGTGAGATGGTATGCGGTAGTGTATGTCAGTAACTATGGAGATCATTACCTTACTGTTGAGCGGAGGCAAATGACCATGAGTGAAATAGTGTGAGGTGCAAGCCGGTAAGACTGTTCAACAATCAACTCATGTCACACCTGGAGCAGAACCAGCTACTCAACACCTCCCAATCCGGCTTCCACAGCAATCACAGCATTGAAACTGCTGTGATCGCAGCCACCGACGACATCCAAACCCTTCTCGACCAAGGAGAAACAGCAGCTTTGATCCACCCCGACCTCTCGGCAGCCTTCGACACCGTATCCCACCATACTCTGATCGAAAGACTCCACCACATCGGCATCCAAGGGGACGTGCTCAGATAGATCACCTCCTTCCTCACAGGAATTACTCAGAGGATCCACTTTTCACCTTTGAACCCAAGGAGATCACCTGTAGTGTCTCCCAGGGCTCATCCCTCAGCCCCACGCTCTTCAATGCATATATGCCCCAGCTGGCCAACATCGTCAGATCACACATTCTTGACATAATTTCCTACGCAGATGACACCCAACTCATCCTCTCACTCACCAACGACCCCACCACCACCAGAACCAACTGCTATAGATGCATGACAAACATCGCTGACTGGATGAAGAACAACTGCCTGTAGCTGAACACAGACAAGACAGAAGTACTGATCTTTTGCAAAGCAGCAACATATGGAATGACTCCAGGTGGGCATCAGACCTAGGACCCACTCCCACTCCCTCCAACCATGTCAGAAACCTCAGAATCATCATTGACAACAATCTCACAATGAAATCACAGATCAACGCTGTCTCCTCCATCTGCTTCCTCACTCTGTGCATGCTACATAACATCTTCAAGTGGCTACTCCTACACATGAGACGCACTGTGACACAAGCCCTCATCACCAGCCATCTGGACTACGGCAATTCTCTCTACGTAGGAATCACCGCACACCTTCTACAGAGACTTCAGACCATACAGAACGCCGCAGTCAGACTCATCCTTGGCCTTTCCGGACGAACCCACATCACACTTCACCTCAGAAAACTCCACTGGCTCCCCATACAGAAGAAATGAAAATTCAAGCTGCTGACCCACACACACAAGGCTCTACACAACCAAGGACCCGCCTACATTAACCACCGCCTGAACTTCCACCAACCATCGAGAAGACTACACGCCACCTCACTTTTACTTGCCACACTCCCCGCATCTACCGAAGCAGAAGTGGAGAATGCTCCTTCTCCTGCATCACAGCAAAGACCTGGAACAGCCTCCCCACACACCTCCGGACCATCACCTTACTTCCGGAATTCCGAATGGCCCTCAAGATCTGGCTGTTCGAATAAGCCCCCGGGGCCTGCACGTGCCTGAATACCCTATTGGGTGATTGGCCGCACTTTATAAATCCTGATTGATAGGTTGATTGATTGAAGTAATTCTGTCTCTCAGGTGCATAGGTCTTGTGTGAAACACAGTGCCACAGGATGATGTGTTAAAGAGGCAGTAATGAATGAATCAATCAATCAGGGGTTTGTATAGCGCGGATACTCACCTGTGAGGGTCTGAAGGCACTGGTGGGGAGGGCTGCTGATCCGTCTAGGCATGGAGGCTCAGTCGAAGAGCCAGGTCTTGAGATCCTTCCTGAATTGGGTCACTGATGGGGACTGCCTGAGGTGGAGGGGCATGGTGTTCCAGGTCTTGGCGGCGAGGTAGGAGAAGGATCCTCCTTCGGTTCTGGTCTTGTGGACCCGTGTAATATATGTATATATGTATATATGTATTAGAACATATCACAACACTGTTAGGTGTGTTTAACCTCAATGCATTGACATGGTTCCTAGCATGGGTTAGATTTGTAAAGCATAGCTAGTTATGCAGGTATAGGAGATGCATGGGTTGAGATAGATTTTGCAACAGTTGTTGATTGCAGTGGAACATTGTCATAACACATTTAGATCCTGTTATCCATTTTATTCATTGGCAGTTTTTATCACGCACCACTAACCACCAATATGGAAGCCTTAGAACACATATTACATGATTTGTTCTATTGTGATTTGGTGTTTCTGGGGGTGGATTTCGTAGTCTGTGCCAGAAGAGTCATACGTCTGGTCAATTATCATAAAAGGTTAATTGAAGCAGTTTCTCTGGAAAGATATTGCATCTTGTTATCTTGTAAAAGTACTAAAAGTAGTGGATAAAGTGTCACTATCGTAGGCAAAGTTAGTGGGTATGTGATGTTTGTGTGATTTCTGGCAGTTTCAGAACCAGTCGTGGTCCCTGTAGGAGTGCCGGCCGGGCGGTGACGTGGGGCGGGGGAGGGGCAGGGTGGGGGGTAGCAAAGTACGGATTACGGACCAATACAGGTAAGTAAACATTTAAATCAATGAAACGAATTTCGTTGCGCGCGCTGCATCGCATTTGGTTGTGCTGTATGCATCCCAACCTCAAAACATTGTGGGGACAATCCTGAGACGAAGCAAGTAAAAGATGGATGTCAAGGCCCCATGAAGATAGTGCGTTAATGAAGTTAATGTTTCCATTCACTATTGACAAGACCCAGGTTGAAAGAAAGGCACTGCTGCCAGATTCTTGCTCCCCCATCTCATACTATGGATTTCCAGATGATACTTTGTTGCCATGTTTCTGGGTGCTTCTAATAAAATTCCGGATAGTTTGCAACAAAACGAAAATCCTGCAGCCTGTGTAGAGGCTGTGTAGAGGCTCTCATAGCTACTCATAGCTATTGGCAGTATATATCCCTCAGGCTAGAAAGGCTGTACTGACTTTGCATAAAGGAGAGGGTGAAATTGATGATCTTGACCTCTGTTCTTAAGAGGGCAGGGAGTGAGGGAACGAACTTTGAAAGGCTGAATTATGTGCTATACCCCACATAAAAATTTGAGAGCTGTTGGGAGGAGTTTACGGAGGGTGGCCCAGGGCAACAAAAGTAATGTTGGTTGAAGAATCCATCAATTAAAGGGTGAAAGTCCATGTGACAAGCTGCATGAAGGGGTTAGGAAAAATGAGGACGTTTTTAAAAAACAAATGAAAATTTGCCTGTTCAACCACCAAAGTCATAAATCCGTGAATAACTTTACATTTATGGTGCTATAGAAGCACCCTTTGGTTTGGGCTGATTGGGCTGATAAAACTTCAATGCCTGGTAACTGTTACCCACCGTCACTTATTTATTAGAGTCCAATTAATCACTACCCCCACTCCATGTTAAGAGGGAGATTAATGATATGGAAAAGAGATTTTTATGCGATGTTATGAAAGAATAGGCTGACCCATGCCTATCAAAGGGCCATGAGCTGCATCAGATTAAAGACAATTGAATACAGTTGCATCTAAGTATAAACACTCCAATACCTTCCTTTTCTTACATTTTGAAACTGGCACCAGCATGATTTCCTATTTTTTTTAATCAAATACTTTTATTAATCAATTCATCAATAAACTGTACACTAAATACTATCAAAACAGTTTAAACCACGACTTCACATAAATAGTTGGAAGTAAGGAGATCAAGGGTAACACCATCAATGAAGATGGATAAGGCAATAACTACGGCAAGAAGATATATGAGTCAAAGAAGAATAGGAAGATAAACCATAAATAACAGAACACCGTAATTCAGATAAGTGGGCATTAATAGTGTTGAATGGGCAGATAGATAGATAGATAGATAGATAGATGTCACAGCTTCAATTGGTAATATATTAGTTACATGACTATATAAGCACAACATACACGATCACAGAAAGCAACCATGAAAGCTACACTGATAGGCTGCACTGGTTTACAAGTATAACTGTGGTCCTCATTTAAGATGCATACACGCATGCCATACAGGAGTGCACATATCAGTACATTTCATTGCATGCATACTAAAAAGAGAATCACTCTATAAAGAGCAGTTTCAAATGCACAAAATCAAGTATGCTCTCAAATACCAGCCGTCAGATAAAAGCTTCTCCAAAGGAAATTTACAAAAGCATTAGGACATGACAGGAATTGATAAAGCTGGAGTGTGCCCTATGTTCACATCAAAAGCAACAAAAGTGCCCTGCTATCACATAAAGTTAAAAAAAACACCGGCACTGAAGTGAACTACCTTGTGTGCAGATGTTCTCCTTGTGAAAGACCAAAATTCAGTCACTCAAAGTGAAGTTAACCAGGGGCTGAAGTATGCTGCCCCACTGCTCCATGCTGTATGATGTAATGAGCGGAAGCAAAATGTGAATGACACAACAACAGACTGAAGAATGAAGAGAGCTGACTGAAAGCTCCTTTAAGTAAGTATATTATACATATAATTTTTGTAAAATCAAAAGGTCTTGGCTAACGCCAGACCTAAAAAGAGCTGGGTGCCGAATTCTGTGCTTCAGACTGGCCGACTGATCATGCTACCACCACATTTACTGGCATCGACTTATATTCATTGCTTCATTTTCACTGGTTGTATAAAATGCACCATTGCGCTTAAGCTCTTCTGCCTTGGGAGACTGTATTATTTGAATGACTGGGCCTTATTTAGAACTGGGTGGATGCACAACATCTTCCAACAACTGTTAAATTCCTCATCCGCCCTACTAGGAGTGCATTGTTGTCGTTGGCAGGACATCTGCCACTTTTTGAGCAATTCCCCACCCTGCCAAACTCTAAATAAGGCCACTTGTATCTTATGTCTGTCATGTTTCGCTAACACTGATTTGTGTCCTTCCTTTCTTCTTAAGAGCATGCACAGCATTAAAGTTTGTTTTCTCTACATTTTGTGTTTTTTGTATATTTTGTGATGCAGTTGTCCTGCATCTGAGAACTGGTCCAGGTGCGGGTACAGAGGTGGAGTAAATCTGAAGGTGCAATTCAGAGTTCAACAGGTGATGATAGAGAACATTTTTCAGGATGCTACTTTAGAAATGGTCCTTGAAGGGGACAGGATTTGGAGTGAATGGGGTTTTATCTCTAAGGGCCTCCATACTCACGTTGTAGTTTTAAGGATTTGGGGGCCTTTATTTATGCATGTCAGTTCTAATGGTCCTGCTCTTGGCTCCGCAGGTGTTTCTAGCTAAATTAACAAGCATTTTTTTTTTGTAGTTTTATATTACGCAAATTGGACCCACAGGTATCAGAGTGCTTTACATGAGCACCAATTGCGTTACAGATGGACACTGTTAGAAATGGGATCTCTAGTTGGCAAGGGCTTGCACCTTTGTCCAAGTAGGGACCCTTCTTCCTAGTCAGGGTAAGGGTTGTTACACTCGTGAAGTAACCCCTGCTCACCCTCGTGGTAGCTTGGCACGAGCAGTCAGGCTTAATTCAGAGGCAGTGTGTAAAGCATTTGCACATAACCAACAGTAATACAGTGTAAACACTACAAACGGACACCACACCAGTTTAGAAAAATAACCAATATTTTATATACTCAAGACAAGACCAATTACGACAAAAATCCACAATACTATACTTTACGAATGAATACTTGATACGTTAACTTCTTCTTTGCAGGAATAGCACAAAAGCAAAGTTCGTACGAGTCGGTAGCTCCGTCCGAGCCTACCGTGATGCTGAAAACCACAGAGTCTAACAGTTCCAGCCGACCGCGTCGATACGGGCCAGCAGAGTCATGAACAGACTCGGTTACAGTACCTTTCTCGTTGTGGCTGGTACGGAGTGTACGAGCCGGTCGGCGTTCGTCGCGGTTGCGGTGCAAGACGGAGCGATGCAAGGTGCGGTGTCCCTCGATGCGGTGCAGGCAGCGGCTCGATGAGCGTCGTGCAGACGGAGTCGGTGAGTCCAAGGCGTGCGATGCAGGGCGAGACGATGCTCGATGCGGTGCTGACAGGTTGCAATGCAGGCGACCTAGCCGGAGTGCGGGAGCTGGCGTCGGACAGCGGTGCGAGTCGGAGCGGTGCGTCGCAGACGTGCGAGCGGTGCCCCAAATGCGGTGCGGTCTCGACTCTTGAGCCAGTTGCAGCGACAGTGTCGGTCTGGTCCGGCTGGCCCAGTGAAGCGATGCGATGCGAACTGCGGTGCCCACAGGTCACGGTGCAAGCAGCGGCTCGATGTTGGCGGCGTCGGACGTCGCCCACGGTGAGACCAGGGTTGCGATGCGAAGCGGGGCGATGCGGTCTGCGGTGCAAACAGGTCACCGGCCAGGGATGGATTCGGTTGACGGAGTCGGTTGCAGTTCCCTTCCTCTGTGGCAACTGAAACAGCGTTCCAGAAGCGGTACCCAGAGGCTTGTGAAGTCTTTGTAGTCCCTGAGACTTCTTAACAGGAGGCCAGCTCGGTTCCTGGCCCTTGGAGATACTCAGCACAAGTTTGTAGAAAGTTCAGTCCAGTCCTTTCACTGCCCAAGGCAGAAGCAGCAGCTGCAGGCCAGCCCAACAAAGCAACAACACAGCAAAGGGGCAGTACTCCTCCTGGCAGCTCTTCCAGCTCTTCGTCTTGGCAGGTTCCTTGATTCCAGCGAGATCTAAATTCATGGGGTCAGGGCCCCAATATTTATATCCCAAATTCCTTTGTTCTCTGAAGGCAGAGAGGCCTTCGCCTAGTCCAAACCAGTTCTGGAGCACTTTGTTGACAAGTCTCCGTCCCTTCTTTCAGTGAGTAGGCCAGGGACATCAGACGCACAACAGGAGGTGGAGCCAGCATTGTGGAGGGAAGGCACTGTCCTATTCAGGGCCCAGGTGCGACCCCTCCCACCCATCTACAGGTCGATCTGGCTATTCAGCCCTGCGCTGACTCACCCTGTCTCCTGGCATCCCCCAGCCCCGGTCACTCACATTCCAGACACGGAATACACAACCTCGCAGAGGCAGGCTTGGATGGTTAGGCAAGAAAATACCCACTTTCTAAAAGTGGTATTTTCAAACCCAGAATGGTAAAACCAACCTTACTAAAAGCTGCATTTTATCATTCTGAGTCCAGGCATACTAAACTCGAATTTCTACCATGTTCCCGGGGTCAGTTAGGATTATATACTGTAATAATCAAAACCGCCCGTTCTGGCCTAGGGGGAACAGGTAGCCTTGCAATAGTGAAAAACGAACTAGGCTGTAATTCACTATCAGGACATGCCGCACACACCCGGGCATGTCCTACCTTTCGCGTACAACGCACCCTGCCCACAGGGGTACCTTGGGCCTACCTTAGGGGTGACTAACATGTAGCAAAGGGAAGGTTTAGGGACTTGCAAGTGTGTGCACTTGCCAAGTCGACATGGCAGCCCCAGGCTGCGCACAGGCTCTGCGATGGCAGGCCCGAGTTACACTTTACGGGCTGTTTGCGTGGGTGGCACAATCCAGTGCTGCAGCCCACCAACAGCATTTGGTCTATAGGCCCTGGCACTCGCAGTGCACTTTACAAGGGACTGACACATAAACCAAATAGGCCAATCATGGAAACACCAATCCATAACACATTTTATACAGGAGCACTTGCACTTTCCCACTGGACCGCAGTGAGGAAAGTGCGCAGAATCATCACACCAGCAAAAACAGAGTCAAAACCGGGAGGTCAGAAAGCAAAAAGTCAGGGGAAACACGCCAAAAGATGCCAAGTCTAACACATGTCCCCTCCAGCTGAAAGTAGGGAGAACTACCCAACCCCATTGGAGTTCTCCTCACTAAGGCGGAAGAACCTGGACAGACCATCTGCGTTGGCGTGTTCTGTACCAGGACGGTGTTCCACCGTAAAGTCCATTCCCTGTAGGGAGATGGACCACCTCAGCAGTTTTGGATTCTCGCCCTCATTTGCATCAACCATCTGAGGGGCCTGTGGTCTGTCTGAACCCGGAAGTGAGTCCCAAACAGGTATGGTCTCAACTTCTTCAGCGCCCAGACCACAGCAAAAGCTTCCCTTTCTATGGCACTCCACCTCTGTTCCCTGGGAAGTAGTCTCCTGCTAAGGAAGACTACAGGCTGATCCAGGCCCTCTTCGTTCAGTTGTGAGAGCACCGCTCCCACACCATGCTCTGAAGCGTCAGTCTGCACGACAAATTCTTTGGAGAAGTCAGGTGCCTTGAGCACGGGCGCCGTGCACATGGCTGCCTTCAGGGCATCAAAAGCTTTCTGGCAGGACTCAGTCCAGATCACTTTCCTGGGCTGCCTCTTAGAGGTCAGCTCTGTTAAGGGGGCAACGATGGTGCCATAGCCCTTAACAAATCTCCTATAATAACCGGTGAGACCTAAGAAGGCTCTCACCTCTGTCTGGGTCTTGGGGGCTCCCAAGCCAGAATGGTGTCAATCTTGGGTTGTAGGGGCGCCACCTGGCCGCTTCCTACCTGGTGTCCCAAGTATACCACCGAACCCTGCCCGATCTGGCACTTACTGGCCTTGATCGTGAGGCCTGCACCTTGCAGAGCCCTCAACACTTTCTCAAGGTGCTGTAAATGTTCTTCCCAGCTGGAACTGAACACAGCAATGTCATCCAGGTAGGCGGCACTGAAATCCTCCAGCCCAGCCAATACCTGATTGACCAACCTCTGAAAGGTGGCAGGGGCATTCTTCAACCCAAAGGGCATCACCCGGAATTGGTAATGACCTTCTGGGGTTGAGAATGCTGATCTCTCCTTGGCCCCATCGGTTAAGGCAATCTGCCAGTACCCAGACGTTAAATCAAACGTGCTGAGGAACCGGGCAGCTCCCAACCGATCAATGAGCTCATCAGCTCTGGGGATGGGGTGCGCGTCAGTCCTGGTGACGGCATTGAGCCCACGGTAGTCCACACAAAACCGGAGTTCTGGAGTGGCACCGGGCGCCGCAGCCTTTGGGACCAAGACCACTGGGCTGGCCCAAGGACTGTGGGAGGGCTCAATCACCCCTAACGCCAACATCTTAGAGACCTCCTCCTTGATGCTGGCTCTGACCCGGTCAGTCAACCTGTAAATCTTGTGCTTCACAGGATGGCTGTCACCGGTGTCCACGTCATGGGTACACCAGTGAGTAACACCGGGAGTCAGAGAGAACAGTGGGGCGAACTGTCCCAACAACTGGCGACAGTCCCCCTGCTGCTCCTGAGTCAGAGTAGGGGAGAGGATCACACCCTCTACTGACCCATCATGCTCCTTGGTAGACAGGAGGTCAGGGAGAGGCTCGCTCTCCTCTTCCACCCCATCATCTGTCGCCAAGAGCATACTCACTTCGGACCTCTCGAAGTGGGGCTTGAGGCGGTTCACGTGAAGGACCCTCAAAGGGTTCCTTGGAGCCTGCAAATCCACCAGGTAGGTGACGTCACTTTTGCGCTCCTTTACCTCATATGGCCCAGTCCACTTGTCCTGCAAGGCACAAGGTGCCACTGGGGCCATTACCCACACTTTTTGCCCAGGTTGAAATTCGACCAGAGTGGCGTTCTGGTCATACCATCTCTTCATTTCTTCCTGGCTTGCTTCTAGGTTCGCCTGAGCGAGTTTCCTGAAGCGGGCAGTTTGGTTTCTAAAGGCCAGCATGTAGCTAAATACATCCTGGGGAGTTTTCCTGGGAGCCGCCTCCCAGCCTTCCTTCACCAAACTCAGAGGTCCTCTGACAGGGTGGCCATACAGGAGCTCAAAGGGGCTGTACCCAAGAGACTTCTGAGGCACCTCCCTGTACGCAAAGAGTAGGCATGGCAAGAGGACGTCCCACTTACGCCTCATGGGTTCTGTTAGACCCTTGATCATGCCTTTCAAGGTCTGGTTGAATCTCTCCACCAGACCGTTTCCTTGTGGGTGGTAAGGAGTGGTGAACTTGTAGGTTACCCCACACTCCTTCCACAGGGATGTCATATACTTCGATATGAAATTGGTCCCCCTATCGGAAACCACCTCTCTGGGGAATCCCACACGGGAAAAGATCCCCATTAACGCCCGGCCCACCACTGGCGCCGTCGTTGTCCTGAGAGGGATTGCCTCCGGGTACCGGGTGGCATGGTCCACCAAGACCAGGATGTACCTGTTGCCCATGGCTGTCTTGGGATCCAGTGGCCCCACTATATCCATCCCTACCCTTTCAAAGGGTGTTCCAACAACCGGAAAAGGTTGGAGAGGAGCTTTGACCTTCCTCCCACTCTTACCACTTGCCTGGCAAGTTTGGCAAGACCTACAGTGTGCATCTGACTGCCTTCGCATTTGGGGCCAAAAGAAGTGGGTGACAAGCCTGTCAAAGGTCTTGTCCTGCCCCAAATGTCCTGCCAAAGGCACGTCATGAGCCAGACCCAGTAGGAAGGTCCTGAAGCGCTGGGGTACCACCAGCACACGGGCTGACCCAGGCTCAGCAACCTTAGGCTCACTGTATAGGAGACCACTCTCCCAGTAGATCAGATGTGACCCGGACTGATTACCAGCTGCCTGGTCTGCAGCCTGCCGCCGCAGACCCTCCAGAGTAGGGCACTCGTTCTGCTCCCTGCAGAACTCCTCCCTGGTGGGACCCCCTTCTTGCTGCCAATGGGTCAGCTCAGAGATGTCTCCCAGTTCGGCTACCTGCTCCCCTGTAGGCACCGGGGCGTCCCCCTCGAGGTCCGCCTCCTCCCGGTCCGTGGGAACTTCGGGGGCCGGTTTCCCACGCCCCCTGCCCTTTCTCTTGGCAGGGACTTGGGCCACTGTTTCAGGCTCCAAGTCCTCTTGATCACCCTTTCTGGCCGCCATTGACCGAGTAGACACGCATGCCCACTCTGGCAACCCAAGCATCTCCAAGTGAGACCTGAGCTCAACCTCCTTCCATGAGGACTGCTCCAGGTCGTTTCCTAGCAGACAATCGACAGGCATGGTAGGGCTCACAACCACCCTCAAGGGACCTGAGACCCCCCCCATTCAAAGGGAACCTGCGCCACCATACACTGGCGCTCAGAGTTGTCGACAGCAACTACTTGGTGGAATGCTCCTGGGACTACTTGCTTCTCAGACACCAGGTGACACCGGACTGAGGTCACACTGGCTCCAGTATCTCTGAGAGCCTCTACCCTGTTCCCATTAATGGTCACCCAGGTGCTATATTTCTTTGTGTTAGGGGGCACCTGGTTTCCTGGGACCATCTCACTGTCCCCGAGTGAGACAAGGGTCATTTCTGCGGGATCCCCACCCTCCTGTGGGCATCCCTCCTCCCCAAGCGCTACACTAGCCAACACTTTGGATTGTCCACCGGTGGGTGGCTGTGTCCCCTTCGGGCACTTGGGGTCCCCCTTAAAGTGACCTACCTGGTCACATGCATAACACTTGCGGGGGCCGGTCTCAACAGGCTTCCCTGTAGAGACCCCTTTCTTCTTATCACCGGGGGGCTGGGAACCTTTACCCTGGGTACTAGTTTGGGGCCCTTTAGAGAACTCCTGTGCTTTACCCTTGTCCCCCCCACCTTTCTGCTGGGGACCCTGCCCACCTTTGGCTGAGTCTCCCCCAAACGCTTTCTTGTGGACCCTGGTACTCACCAAGCGGTCCGCTTCCATAGCAAGCTTCCTGGGGTCAGTTAGCTTACTATCAACTAGGTGCTGGCGCAGATCTGCAAAACATAGACTAGACAAGTGCTCCCATGCAATCAAGTTGTAGAGCCCCTGAAAATCTGTTACACTACTGCCCTTCACCCAACTATCCAGAGACCTGCAGAACACATCCACACATTCCAACCAAGTGTTGACATCAGACTTCTTACTGGACCTGAACTGATCCCTGTACTTTTCAGGAGTAAGACCATACTTCGTGAGGAGGGCATCCTTCATGTCAGCATAGGTGAGGTGATACCCCTTACCCAAAGCTATCAGAGCATCCCTTGCTTCTTCCGGGAAAAGTGGCCACAATCCTGCTCCCCAATTCTCCTCAGGGACCCCATTCATGTGTATGGCTGCCTCATAACCCTGGAACCACCTTTGTATGTCATCCCCCTTCTTGAACTCCTTGCCTACGTTCTTGGGAATGTGCACAATCCTGTCTGCCTTTCTGGACGAATTGCTGCCACCATCTGAGCCTGACTTACTCCTAAGTTCTAGCTCCTTCAGTTCTCTCTCATGCTCTAAGAGCATCTTCCTCTCCTCTATGGCCAATCTCTTCTCCTCCCGCTCACTCTCCAGCCTGAGCTTCTGCAGCTCGAACTGCCTTGCCTCCCGCCTGTCCTCCAGCTCCTCTGGGGACAGACTGCTGCTGCCTGACCTGGCGGGTTCCCCCCTACCCAAAAGCACATCCACCCTGGAAATAGGCTCCTCCGCCTCCTCACTGAGATCACCAGGCTGCCCATTGGCATGTCTGGCTGCTACCCAGGCCCTCAGCGCCTTCTGTAGCTCCTCCTTCCTTGTGAGGCCTTTAATTTGGACTTTCAGGTTTTTACAAATCGCTCGTAACTCCTTTACGGCGTAGGATTCCAACCTGTCCTCCTCAAAGATAACTTCCAGAGATGCAACGGATGATGCAATTGATTCAGGCATGACAAAAGTCGTGAGTTGAAAACTGGCAAGATCAAAAATAGGCCAAAAGAAAAAGAACCAGTATGTGGTACGTAATGGTCTGCGATATGGTAGTAGTGCACACCAATCACTGTAAGTCAAGTGCAAACACAAGTCCTATCCTCACCGCTGACAACCAATGTTAGAAATGGGATCTCTAGTTGGCAAGGGCTTGCACCTTTGTCCAAGTAGGGACCCTTCTTCCTAGTCAGGGTAAGGGTTGTTACACTTGTGAAGTAACCCCTGCTCACCCTCGTGGTAGCTTGGCACGAGCAGTCAGGCTTAATTCAGAGGCAGTGTGTAAAGCATTTGCACATAACCAACAGTAATACAGTGTAAACACTACAAACGGACACCACACCAGTTTAGAAAAATAACCAATATTTTATATACTCAAGACAAGACCAATTACGACAAAAATCCACAATACTATACTTTACGAATGAATACTTGATACGTTAACTTCTTCTTTGCAGGAATAGCACAAAAGCAAAGTTCGTACGAGTCGGTAGCTCCGTCCGAGCCTACCGTGATGCTGAAAACCACAGAGTCTAACAGTTCCAGCCGACCGCGTCGATACGGGCCAGCAGAGTCATGAACAGTCTCGGTTACAGTACCTTTCTCGTTGTGGCTGGTACGGAGTGTACGAGCCGGTCGGCGTTCGTCGCGGTTGCGGTGCAAGACGGAGCGATGCAAGGTGCGGTGTCCCTCGATGCGGTGCAGGCAGCGGCTCGATGAGCGTCGTGCAGACGGAGTCGGTGAGTCCAAGGCGTGCGATGCAGGGCGAGACGTTGCTCGATGCGGTGCTGACAGGTTGCAATGCAGGCGACCTAGCCGGAGTGCAGGAGCTGGCGTCGGACAGCGGTGCGAGTCGGAGCGGTGCGTCGCAGACGTGCGAGCGGTGCCCCAAATGCGGTGCGGTCTCGACTCTTGAGCCAGTTGCAGCGACAGTGTCGGTCTGGTCCGGCTGGCCCAGTGAAGCGATGCGATGCGAACTGCGGTGCCCACAGGTCACGGTGCAAGCAGCGGCTCGATGTTGGCGGCGTCGGACGTCGCCCACGGTGAGACCAGGGTTGCGATGCGAAGCGGGGCGATGCGGTCTGCGGTGCAAACAGGTCACCGGCCAGGGATGGATTCGGTTGACGGAGTCGGTTGCGGTTCCCTTCCTCTGTGGCAACTGAAACAGCGTTCCAGAAGCGGTACCCAGAGGCTTGTGAAGTCTTTGTAGTCCCTGAGACTTCTTAACAGGAGGCCAGCTCGGTTCCTGGCCCTTGGAGATACTCAGCACAAGTTTGTAGAAAGTTCAGTCCAGTCCTTTCACTGCCCAAGGCAGAAGCAGCAGCTGCAGGCCAGCCCAACAAAGCAACAACACAGCAAAGGGGCAGTACTCCTCCTGGCAGCTCTTCCAGCTCTTCGTCTTGGCAGGTTCCTTGATTCCAGCGAGATCTAAATTCATGGGGTCAGGGCCCCAATATTTATATCCCAAATTCCTTTGTTCTCTGAAGGCAGAGAGGCCTTCGCCTAGTCCAAACCAGTTCTGGAGCACTTTGTTGACAAGTCTCCGTCCCTTCTTTCAGTGAGTAGGCCAGGGACATCAGACGCACCACAGGAGGTGGAGCCAGCATTGTGGAGGGAAGGCACTGTCCTATTCAGGGCCCAGGTGCGACCCCTCCCACCCATCTACAGGTCGATCTGGCTATTCAGCCCTGCGCTGACTCACCCTGTCTCCTGGCATCCCCCAGCCCCGGTCACTCACATTCCAGACACGGAATACACAACCTCGCAGAGGCAGGCTTGGATGGTTAGGCAAGAAAATACCCACTTTCTAAAAGTGGTATTTTCAAACCCAGAATGGTAAAACCAACCTTACTAAAAGCTGCATTTTATCATTCTGAGTCCAGGCATACTAAACTCGAATTTCGACCATGTTCCCGGGGTCAGTTAGGATTATATACTGTAATAATCAAAACCGCCCGTTCTGGCCTAGGGGGAACAGGTAGCCTTGCAATAGTGAAAAACGAACTAGGCTGTAATTCACTATCAGGACATGCCGCACACACCCGGGCATGTCCTACCTTTCGCGTACAACGCACCCTGCCCACAGGGGTACCTTGGGCCTACCTTAGGGGTGACTAACATGTAGCAAAGGGAAGGTTTAGGGACTTGCAAGTGTGTGCACTTGCCAAGTCGACATGGCAGCCCCAGGCTGCGCACAGGCTCTGCGATGGCAGGCCCGAGTTACACTTTACGGGCTGTTTGCGTGGGTGGCACAATCCAGTGCTGCAGCCCACCAACAGCATTTGGTCTATAGGCCCTGGCACTCGCAGTGCACTTTACAAGGGACTGACACATAAACCAAATAGGCCAATCATGGAAACACCAATCCATAACACATTTTATACAGGAGCACTTGCACTTTTCCACTGGACCGCAGTGAGGAAAGTGCGCAGAATTATCACACCAGCAAAAACAGAGTCAAAACCGGGAGGTCAGAAAGCAAAAAGTCAGGGGAAACACGCCAAAAGATGCCAAGTCTAACAGACACATTAATTTTGTTACGCACAGGGAGATTAAGGGGCATATCTACAAGGGCAGGCGATAAAATTATCGCCGCTTTAGCGTCTGTTTTCGGACGAAAAGCAGCGATAATTTTAACGCCCTATTAGCAAGGACACGCTAACGCGTGAATCCATGCTTTTCGCCCATTCTCATATCGCCCAGCTTTGCATCTCTAATGAGATGCAAAGTGGGCGTTCCTCCCCAGAATAACGGGAGAAATGTCGCTAAGCGACATTTCTCCTATTATCAAGCCCCACGCTAAGAAGCATGGCGACAAGAAAAGTAGCGATAACCTCTGTTATCGCTACTTTCCTTACGCCTGCTTTGAAACCGACTTAGCCATGATATCCTATTGAAGGTGGATATCATGGCTAAGTATGTGTAGCCCTATCAGCAAGCTATCGCCAAACGTTGTGCGATTATCGCTGGATTTCCAGCGATAATCGCACAGTTGGCAGCTTGCGCTCTGAATTTTATCACTTTGGAGATAAGCTTTGCTGATAGCACGCTATCTCCGCGATAAAATTCAGAGATGGCCGGCGATAATTATCTTCACGCTAAGAGCGCTGAGCGATAATTATCGCCTGCCCTTGTAGATATGCCCCTTAGTGATTTGCCCAGAATTAAAGGATGTTGATGGTCCCTACCGAGACTCGAAACTGGTTCCCCAGCTTCGAGGTCAACCGCTCTAGCCATTAGGCCACATCAACAATGGGTCACATGAAAAACACACGAAGGTCACTAATCTTGGTGGCCATGTTGTATTTGGATTGATGTTTGTGTATTCTTCAAATAAAGGGCACTCGCTTAATATTGATACCTTTTCATACTCTAATGACGTAAAATCTTAAGAACTGGGTCCATCATGACATTCAGCTTGTGATGTTTGGTTCAGAGTGGCGAGTCGGCTGCCCAAGAAAAATGATAAATCTCATGCAGAGGTTGTTAGAGCAGTGGATTCTTGCTGAGGGCTTCTAGGAGAAAAGATGATCAACAAGCAAGGGCTGGTCTTTGCTCATAGATGGATGTGGCAAGCTGAAAGAATAATTGCATAAATAAATACTATGCCCAATCCAGCAGTGTATGGCTTTTGAATGAGAGGAGAACAATGATGCCTCATGCCTTTTGAATGTGGCCCATTCGAACAACACTGGAGAATCGGAGTTTGTGAGGTTGAAAAATGTCACGTAACTCAATAACAGAAAACTTTCAAATGAAATTCCTCCATAAATTTGTTCTTGAAATCAATCAAAATCCACATCAGATACTTTGGAATTTTTTCAAATTGTTTGTCTAAGTTTCATAAGTTATGCAGGAAACAGCCTACACGTGTTTTGCAAAAGTTGCTTCAACAGGGCTTGAAAAAAAGCATCTTATTCATTCATCCTCCTCTCATAACAGGATGTCTTAATGATTCTATAGGTTAGATATCTTTAATATTTCCCCACATATTCCTCTTATTATTGCTGGTACATCGGCCTCGAGCCAGGATACACCCTCCACATTCTCTTGTAATGTGACGCCACCTATATGGTATTTTTTCACTTCTTTCATAAAATTGTGGGGCATATTAGCAAGGGCACTATCGCCGCTTTAGCGGCACTTTTTGCCGCTAAAGCGGCGATATTCATATCGCCCTATCAGAAAACTGTCTCTAACAGCAGTTAGCGACAGTTTGCGGGCATTAGCGCCCGTTTCTTTACCGCTTTGCATGTCAGCAATATTTATCGCTAATGACATGCAAAGTGGGCGTTCCCGACGAACAAACCTGGGAAACACCCGCTAACAGGCCTATCGCCTATTAGCAAGGTGGCCATGGCCCCAGTTAGCGACGTGAAAAGTCGCGCTAACCGGGGTCATCGCTATTTATTTAACACCTGCAATTAGCAGGTGTTAGCCATACCTAACATGGGGGGTGGATTATGCTGATACGACCACAGGGTCGTATCAGCAAGGTGTTCTGCCTTCTCCATGCAACATCGCTGGTTTTTCAGCGATGTTGGCCCATTTCCCGCTATCGCTGGAATATTCATCGCCATAGCGCTAATCGTTGCTAATACAGCGTTAGCGTGGCGATATATTCCAGCGATAGCCGGCGATAAAAAAAATCACGCTAAGCAGGGTTAGCGATGATTATTGCCTCTTCTTGCTAATATGCCCCAGTATCTTTTGAAAGTATTGGGTGAGATCCAGTGCTGCTAAAAAGTCTGATGTTCTTAGAGTTAAGTCTTGCAGAAAGTTAAATATCTGCAGGATAAGTGTGGTCTGTATGAGAGAGAGTGGTGGCGGTGACAAGGTGAGTGAAGTCAACTGTCAGATGTATACAGCATGGATTAGGGCCTCAAGGATTTGTGCCAGAGTCAGACTTGTCAGAAGTATTTCCAAGGCCAGGGTCATACCTTAATTCTAGTTCCTATGGATGCATCTTCCGTTTTTGTCAGGTGCCAAAGCATCTTTCTAAGTATTAAAAAAATGATGTACTCCAAGGAGTGAGAAAACATGTTGTACAGCACCATGGAATGGGCTGGCCACGTAAGCTGCTCTTAATGTTTTTTATTTTTAAGTTTTTTAGATTGTATTGCTTGCAGTAAACAACAAAGTACAGCATTACACAAAATGTTCTCGATCACCATATACAACTCAAGCTTCACATTCTTATATTCTGTTCCATTTCTTACATAGGGTCCAGTCCCTGATGACAGTGCCACCGGGCACCCCATACTTTAAGATACTGCTCTTTATTATTAAAAACAGTAAGTTTGCTTGCAATTAAAAATCTGTAAATAAATGTTACTGAAGAAGAGTGGGGGCCCTGGAAAGCACGAGGCCTGGGTCCTAATGCCCCATCCATTCGTCCTTGTGATGGCGCTAGCTGAGGTTGGGGCTGGTCATGTTTCTGTAGTCAAGAGTTCTTCTAAGTTGTGCGCAATGATTGTATCAGAAATCTTAGCAGCACGCAAAAGGGCTGATTTGGCATCTATATTTCTGAGGTGTAATGCTTTTCCTTCAAGTGAGCAATGATTTCTAATTCTGATATATGGGTAAGACAACCCCAGCCTATCAACAATCTGGGTAATAATCTGGGTAGCTCTCCCTTGGTGTTTTGGAGCTGGCACCAGATTTCTGCCAGTGGGAATCCTTAGGACTGGCTAACTATATTTCCCAAGATCAGCATGGTAAGGAAGTAGGACCAGCTTCACGTAGGGCTGATTTTCAATTTGTAAATCTTCTTGCACTGGAGAGAATGTGGGAAGGGCATGCTCAGTGGTTTGCAGCTGCGGCTCCTCCGTTAAGACAGAGGGGTGTCACCTCAATGCTCTCTGAGCAGTGCAAAAAGGAAAAATAAAATGATAATAACACAATGTTATTATCATTTTAGTGTTTCAGTACTTAGCCAGTCAGGGGCAGGGCGGGTCTGGGCTTTCGTGACAGAGCAGGAAGGAGGAGTGGTGGCACCATAAGTGTGCATGCCGGTTTGGCAGGCCGTCTTAGAACGGCCAAACCGACATGCGCACTTAGCATTTCTCCAACCTAGGCTGTGTTACACAGCTGGGTAGAGAACGGTCCTGGGCTCCCAGGCACTGTCTGAGCAGCAAACCAGGCCACTCAGACCATTCGCCTACACTGCTCTCATGCTGGTAATAGAATTACCAGCATGAGAGCAGTGTCTTGATTGGCTTAAGGGAGTTTGGAAGCCTGTGTGCTGCCGGGTGTCAATAGGAACAAAAGAGGACGGAGGAGTGGCGGCGGCCGGCAGTTAAGTCATCTTGTCTTTTTTTCTCTCCCCCGTGCTGCCCCACCACTTCTGTTCCATTGCAGCTGCCACTGGTGGTTTATACTAATTATACTGTTAAGAACTATTATTTTGAAGCCTTTCTTGTTCTGTTCTTGACTTATTTGTTTGCCTTCTTAGTTTATTTTACACATGTATTCGTAATGCTTATTTTCTTCTTGTAGGTGTTTTTCTACATTTGGATTTGGTATTGCTCTGTACCTGTTACATATTTCCTGGAGTTTATCTATACAATCAACGTTTCTCTCTTTATATTTAACGTTATTTTTTCATTTCATCGGCAAACTCAGAGCTGTCGATAAAGTCACATGGTCAATAACACCCTAAAGGTTGCCACCACGTTCGCCACAACCTGGTCGAGGAGAGCCCATCATCTTTAGAGTTCTTCACCATGTCATGGTGATGCTTTGGCGAAAGTTCTCCAACCAATGTGGTGAATTCACTTTGTTCAAAACAGAAATACGAGCCAGCCTCCATACCTTGTTGGTCGGTAAGCATTTTATTATGCTATAGAAACAAACTACGAACGCAATAGTTTGCTCTTAAATGAAGCTGGAGAACTATAGGTCCAATGGGCGTCAGCCAGGCAGGTTTATGGGGGTCTATTGTTCCTCCAAACACTGGATGAGCCCTTCATTGTGAGGGTATGAAAATGTTTCTCTTTACATGTTGTAACTTGTCCATACAACTGTGTTCCATTGTCTCTGGTCATTTTAAGACTTTATTGGATCTATAACAATGCACATGCGGAAAGGCCCCTGCTTCCATTTAGCAGTAATTGAATGCATTCGTTTCGAGGTTGGAATACATACAGTGGACACGTGTGCTGTATTGGACCACGTGTTGGAATGTCATTGGCACAGGTACAACTCTGTCTTGCAGCTGCACAAATGTTCAGTAATTGGTATTTGTAGGAACAGTGAGTTTAAAACTTGACATTTTATGACATTTCATCTACTACTACCCATATTCTGTATTTTTTCAGACCTGGGATTGAAAGAATGTTTGAATCAATATATTTCTTTTACGCAAATTTAATTACTTTGTGAGGGAATCGGTATCTTAAGCAAAAAGCATTTTTGCTCTGTATTCACTGATCCATTGAATAGGGCCTTTTGTGGAATGACGTTTGAAGAAATGGCAGCCTTAATATTGGTTTCCTGCCAGGTGCACGCACTTATGCCGAGACGGAGGATGACAATCTGCGTTTTATTGCATGATATTACCTAGATTACCTAGATTTTGAATGTAAAGCTTTATGAGTGCCTCATTGTCCAGCGTTGAGTGATTGATGGGTACCTCCGTATTGCCTTGCTCTTTGCTGAAGAAAGACGAGCCATTATCACTGGGTGACAGACCAGTGTGATGGACGCTGTGATGGAGCATCAAAAAACGGTATCCTGAAAGAACGAAATTAGCCGGGCTAACATACTGCTTTTCTCCCCATGGGAGAGCTTAAAAACAGAGAAAGCAAGCTGTATATCTCATTTTCTTTTCTTTTATTAGTTTATGGCACATGAAATACAATTTATAGAATTTGTGGGATGAACGGTTAAGTTTTCCAGTATTAATATATTAAATCTTCATTTATTTCTATTTTCCTGTAGAGCATCTTGAAGCGAAATACCACACAGGGGTAACCAGAAAGAATAGAGTAGAATTAAACTGAATTGAATTCAAGAATTGAATTGAAACACAGAGTTGGATGGCAACAAAATGAAAATATAATGATGAGCATGACATTTGAGGATGATCAGAGCACTTACATTAACTAGTATAGATTACGTTTTGATGTCAGTAATGTTAGTGAAGATATCAACGAGTAGCCCCGCACGTTTGTATTTTATGGAAAATACTTTTGGCCATGAGCTTCGCACCTGCAAAAAAACCATCGAAAATAGGAAACAAAACAAGGGAAGAAAGTGAGCTCGGGACAGAGTATTACTTACAGAGGGCCCCAAAGAGTGCATGAATGGATGAATGACAGGCGGCATTGTGTTTAACCCTGGGCAAAGCACTACGCTACGCTCGCGTAGTTTGCGAAGTTTGCGCTACTTCGCACAACGCGAATTGCACGTAGCACAGTGCAAACACGCGTAGCGTAGCGTAGCGTAGTGCAGCGGTCATTTTTTGCTTGCTCGCGGTCCTCAACGTCAAGTTGGCGACCGCGAGCAAGCAAAATTACATCCCGGCGAGACTTTTTCCTCGTTCGCGATCAGCAACATCAAGTTGCCGATCGCGAGCGTGGAAAATAAACCTCCCGGCGAGATTCTCAACGCGGGAGGTCAGGTTTCTCATTGCGAGTGGTCGCGTATGCTCGCGACCGCTCGCGATGAGAAACTACCAGTCCGCGTTGAGAAAGCTGCCGCTCGAGTAAAAATCTACTCGAGCGGCAGTAAAGACAGCTCGCACTGTGCAAGATGCCATTTTCAATGATTGCACAGTGCGGACAAGCATCCGGCACTGTGCAATCATTGCGAACAGTGCACTACGCAGTTCGCGTAGTGCTACGCGTAGCTCGCGTAGTGCGAACTGCACTTTGCGTAGCTTCGCGTAGCGCTACTTCGCGAACTACGCCCAGGCTTATTTGTGTTACTGGATATTATCATCTCAAAGCACCCAAAACTCGACGTTTTGCTAAGCCCTATCCCAAGTGTTGCCATGATATTATAACAATTTTGTTTATAGAGACTATAACGAGATGTGCTTGATTTCTATTGCCAAAATGGGCGTGGCTATAACATGTAATTACGCTGAAGCTAAAATAAGTGTAAAGAAGCAGTGCAGGGAATGCCGTATAGAGCACAGTGCAGAAGTGCGAATGGTCTCACTGGAGTAGGGCCGAGGCCGGACTGCGTGCACTGGGTAAATGCAGGTCTTTTTTACTCAAATGACCGTCTCTGCGCCAAAGACTCGTCTCTGCTACCAGGGCTGGACTGGCCGTAGCGGGTATTGGGCGTTTGCCCGGGAGGCTGGTAAGGTGGGGGCCGGTTTTGCAGCAGTGGGGGCCGTTTTTGTTACTGGGGGCCTGTTTTGAAGTGATGCTGCTATATCAGGCCCCAGTAACAAAAGCAGCAATGCTTCACACTTGGGCCCCCCATACAACAAAATTGCCAGAGCTGCTTTGGGTTACCAGTCCGGCCCTATCTGCTACCACTATAGTCTGTATGCGCAGGGGGGGTAACACAGGCCCCTGCAGCCCCTGCAGTGCCCAGGGACCCCCAAACCTTCAAGGGTCTCGCAGTCATTAGGGGGAAGGCCCATTCAGCCCATGGCCAATGGACATCTGTGAGTTATAGGAGACTATGGGCCCTTCTGCACATTCTGCAGGGGCCCCATCATTTTGCGTTAGGTCACTGTGGGGCAGATTTACAAGCCCCTTGTGCCACTTTTGCGTCACTTTTAACATGGGAAAAGTGACGCAAAAGTGGCGCAAGGGGCTTGTAAATCTGCCCCTGTGTGTTCAGCTGCCTCATGTGTCTTTTTGCAGCACTTGAAACCAGAAATAGCGCTTCGAGCGCTGTCGCACAGATTATTGCCCAGGTACTTTTATTTTGTTTATTTTTGCTGCTGGGTGTGATGCTTTTATGAAGTAAATGGTCTCAAAATGATCGTGTTCTGTTTAAGCAACAAAGATAAATTATTGTTACTTTAGTCTGTAAAGGAAAAAGTGATGTTTCTACAAGTTTGGAAGTTTGGAAGTACAGCAGGAATTTTTCAATGTTATTGTTCCTTGTTTTCTTCTAAAAGGGCACTGCACCAGGGAGCCGGGCACAATGTAGCTTTTTGGAGTTCAATAAGTTTTTATTGGTTGTCCAAATATACATTGACAAAAGCAAAAATATAAAAGGGACATATATATAATGCACAAAAAAGAAAAAGGTAAATACAAAGCAAAGGATAATAATTTACAATCAAGATACTTTGTTCAACGCAATACAGTACACAGCAAAACAATTTTTATAAAACCAAAGTATTAGGAGAAAGGTATCGTCTAAATCAAGTATATATATCCCAAAGTCGGTTTCGCATTTCTATTGTCCCCTTGTGTACCTTTTTACATTTTTACATTACTGGGCTCATGTGTTGGTTAGGGGTCTTAAAGGAGATAATGTTAGGGTTACACTGTTAGGGTTACAGTTACAACTACAATTACAATTATAATTCACAATTACAGTGCTTGTCGCAAGCAGAGCAATCCACCATCCCCTGGTAGTCGCAGTGAGTGGTTGTTTAATGGTAGTAGTCGGGGGCTCACGGTGGTTTATGTGATTTGAAGAAAATATCAAGAGAAAGCCAAAGATGTCTGACTGGGTTTTTCCATGGAGAGTTATGAAGCACAATATTGTCTGCCCCTCGAAGGTTGGTGATCCAGTTTTGCCAACAGTTAAAGGACGCCTTACTAGTATCCTTCCAGTTGGTAAGGATGATTTTGACAGCCGCTATTATAAGGATGTCAAGGAGTGCTTTGTCGTTTTCACTCAAGAAGCCTGTTCTTGTGGGAGCGAACAGAAGTGACGACAGGTCCTTACAAGCATCGAAGGGAAAGAGGTTAGATATGAATTTGAAGACCCTGTCCCAGTAGGATGTTACGCAGGGGCAGCGCAGTAGCAGGTGCTCTAGGTCACCTACTGCATTCTTACAGTTCCAACAGACGTCATCATCTCGAAGTCTATGTTTGTGTAGGCGGGAGGGCGTCCAGAATACTCTGTGGAGGAGCCAGAACTTAGTTTGGGACAGTACCGGGCTAATTTTATTCTTAAATATCGAATTCCACGTCCAGGTCCAGTCAGAATCAGAGACCGGGGTGGTACAGTGTGAATTCCAAAAGGAAATAGTTTTCGCGTTGAGTGTAGAATGTTTGGGGCCTAGTAGACGGTATATCCAAGAAACTTGGTGGCCTAGGGAATTTAATTTTAAGAAATATTTTGGCAAGGAAGGCGGTGAGGTTGAAATTTTTGTTTTGGATATGGCAGCTTTTACTTTCAGGAAGTAGTAGAATTCTATAGGTTCAAGGTGGTATGTATTTTGTAGTTCCTTAAAGGTCAGCGGGTGTGTGTCTGCATATAACTGGTGGAGAAAGAAAATTCCTTTCTTGATCCAGTTGTCGTTGTGTAAGGTGTGACCTCTGTACATCAAAGTGCGATTGTCCCATATAGATTCGAAACTGGAGTTCCTTACCCTGACCTCAAGTAATCTGTCTATCTTTAGCAGGGAGGATTTAGTCTGTTTGAAAATAATAGTACCAGAACACGTTAATCGGGCAAGGTTGGTGGTGAGGAGGGTAAGGGGGTGGATGTTGAGGAGGAGAGATTTCTCCATTTCTAGCCATACTGGTGTATACTCTGATAACGGTGTAAGCCAGTGTGACCCTTGTTTCGCTGAAAAAGCCACCTGATATCGTTTAAAGTCTGGTAGATTGACACCTCCAAGAGATTTGGGAAGTTGGAGTTTTCTCATACTAATTCTTGCCTTCTTCCCCTTACATAAGAAGGTCGTGAGAATGACTCTTAGTTTATGATGGAAATCATCCGATAAAGCAAGCGGCAGCATTGTAATTAAGTAGTTCACCAGAGGGGATACCATCATTTTTATTGTTTCAATTCTTCCCCACCAGGTTATGAATCTGGGTGACCAAGAATTTAGTTGAGTTTTGATCCGCTCAAGCGTTTTGTTTTCGTTATGTTGAAGAGTCTCCAGAGTCGTGGCACAGAACTCGATTCCCAGATATTTAATCTGGTTGGGTTGCCACATTAGGCCCGAGCTACCTAGGATATCCTTTGTGCTATAAATATTGAGAGGTTTAACTTCCGATTTATCGCGGTTAAGTTTATAGGCTGAGTGGCTAGCATATGTATCTATAGAGTCTATCAGGGCTTTAATAGAGGTCTCCGGTTCCTCTGTTATTATCAAAATATCATCCGCATATGCGGCCAATTTCACCCGTGTTTCACCAAAGAGAACACCGCTAATCTTCTCGTTATGTTTTATATCTTGAATTAGTGGCTCCAGGGCTAAGAGAAAAAGGGCCGGCGAGAGGGGGCAACCCTGCCTGGTGCCTTGTTCCAATCGAAAGGACTCCGATACAGAACCATTAATGGCTATCCGGGCAGATGGGTTAGAGTAAAGGGCCATAACCATGGCGATAAAAGTCTCACCAAGATTGAACTTTTGCATACAATGTTCTAGAAATTGCCAAGAAACCCTGTCAAACGCTTTTTCTGCGTCTAATGTGATGGCGACTAAGGGGGTAGTTGTCGTTTTTGCTTTTTTCAGGACATGGCAGAATAGTCTAGTGTTATCGTGGGATAAGCGGTTCTTAAGAAATCCCACCTGTGAATTACTAATTAGGTTGGGTAAAAATTTGTTTAATCGACTGGCTAAAATTTTGGCGTAAATCTTGCAATCCACGTTTATTAAGGATATTGGCCTATAATTCTTAGGTAGTAATGGGTCTTTGCCTTCTTTGGGGATAACAATAATTGTGGCTTCCCTCATCGAGTCTGTGACATCCCCGTTCCGGGCCATAGAGTTGAATAGCCTGTGTAGGGACGGTTGAAGAGGGGTGATAAATGCTTTGTAAAAGGAGCCTGAAAAGCCATCCGGCCCAGGAGCCTTGTTAGTCTTGAGTGTTTTAATAGCCATGGAAATTTCCTGATCTGAAATGGGAGCCCCCAGTTGTGACTTATCTGTGTTTGACAGTTTGGGGAGGTCGATTGATTTTATATACTGCTCACAATTCTCTGCATTAAATAATAATTTGTTGCTGTATAGGTCCTTGTAAAATATGTGGAAGGCATCTAGGATTTTGTCATGCTTGGTATGCGTGATATTGTGTGCGTCTTTGATAGAGGTGATGGTGAATTGTTTGTGTTTGTGTTTAAGATATGAGGCTAGGAGTTTCCCAGCTTTGTTTCCTTCGCACAGCTTAAGTGCTTTGAATTTGTTGATCCAAACGCCAGCTTTTTACTTACAATGGTATTGTATTCGTATTTCTTGTTAGTTAGGCTAGTAAGTAGTTCCTGGTCGTCTAACCTGACTGAGTGTTTCAGTTCCAGACTTTTAATTTCGTTTTCTAGAGATATAAGTTCTGGTTTAAGTTTTTATTAATCTGGGCCTTGATTCCGATAATGACACCGCGTATAGTGGCTTTTAGAGCGTCCCAAAAGATACCTGTTGAAATTTCGGGAAGGTCATTCCTGGCTATATAGTCCTCAATTGCCTTGGATATTTTCAATTTATTAGTCTGATCCAATAGGATATCATCGTTAAATCGCCATCTCTTTGGAGGTGTGGTAGGGTGAGAACCAGCGAGTTTGGTAGATATACAAGCGTGATCTGAAATCAGAATAGGGGCTATACTAGTCTGGTCTATTCGGTGGGTGAAGTTAGCAGATATTAGGATATAGTCTATTCTAGAGTATGAGTTATGTGGGGATGAATAGAAAGTGTAATCTCTCGTGTCAGGGTGTTGGAGGCGCCAAGCGTCTTTTAAGTCATATTTGGTGCAGATTTTCTTGATGATATCATGTGACCGGGACTGATGGTATTTACATTTTGATTGTCTATCTAGGATAGGGTCAAGTGGCATGTTAAATTCCCCTCCTACCACGATAAGGTCGTCTTGGGGTAGTCCCTCAATAGCGTTTGATATTTTTTCCCAGAATGATGGTTCGTCTGAGTTAGGACCATATATGTTAACCACATGTATGAGGTCATCTCCTTTTTGCAAATGTGTAATTAGTAGTCTACCTTCGTCATCATGTGTATGAGAAAGGAAGGAGATATTGGATTGTTTCGCAATGAGGGTAATAACTCCTTTTTTTGTGGTCTGCTGGAGAGCAAGACAGGGTAGAGATCCAAGCATGTTTGATGAAGCATGTATCTTCTTCCGATAGTTTTGTTTCTTGGAGAAGGATAATGTCTCCTTTAGTTTTGGCAAGATAGTCAAACACTTTTCTACGTTTCACTGGATGGTTCAGGCCTTTGACGTTTAGTGAAATGACGGTAAGGTCATCTGTAAGTGTATTATTCTGGGTCATCGTATGAGTTTATAAATCGTGACAGTGTAAGATTGACCTTTTGAGAGGAATGGATTTTCTGTAATCGGAAAATAGCTCCATGCATTAGCATGTGATATTGGTGTGTTTGTACGTAGCCTTATTCTCAGGCGTGTGATAGGGATGACATAGTAAGAAAAATAAATCAAATAAACCATGTAAACCACAAAATAGAAAAAACAGCGAATAAATCTAGAACAACCATTTTCAGCATTTCCCCTTCTACCCTCCCCCCCACCTCCCTCTCTTCCCCTCCCACCCCCAAATAAATCGTGTAAAGAGGCTGCGACGACAGAACCGACCGTCAACAGACCGAAAAGGAGGACCGTACATTAGCCACATAGCTCCCGGGAGAGCACTTTTAGTGTGGTTATTTTCAAAGGTAATTTACCCTCGAACTAACTCAGCACCTGATATAACAGGGCATAACAATGAACCTGGATCATAGACAAAAAACACATCAATATATAAATGTATTAACTTAGGCAGCAACTTTATCCCACATCGTTAGCTAAACAAATCGCCCGATAGGGTTTACGTAACTCGTGCAACATTGCTTCTAAACTGCATTATGCCGGGTTATTATACTTAGGTGACAAAACCTACTGCTGAACCTGAACCTGAGCGTGTATAAAGACAAAGACAATAAGCAGTGCGATAGCGTCAGTCCCCTCTACGACTCCAAACCTTAACCAACCATCAATAACAATCAGAGCTTGCATAGCACATAGAGGGTTGCGTCTACAATGTACCAAGCTAGGGTATTACAGCAAGTTATCTCCAAGAAGAGGTATTGCTGAGGCTGTGTAAACAGAGGTACAATCAATTACGAGCTAGCTCCATATGCTTGACTACGTATCTTAGCAAATACTATGTGGAATACTGAAATTGGTGGCACACATTAGGTACTAACCACAAATTATATTTGTCCCGTAACATTGCTAAAATCTATTTGAAGCATATTTAGGAAAAACAATCACTCATGTGAAAATAAAGCGGACATGGGTTTCCTTTTGTTGGAGGGACCCGCCTCAGAATCCATTTCCTGAGAGGGAGTACCCTCCAAATGTTTCGCCAGATCATGAGGGGATGTGAAGACCATGGCTCTTCCATTCTCCACTATCCTGAATCTTGAAGGACCATTAAATGAGAAGAGGATCTTTTTTTCTCTTAGCTTCTCACGGAGTCGGAGGAATCCCTTTCGTATATCCACTGTCTCTTTAGAGTAATCTTGTGTGAATATGATCCTCCTGCCTTCCCAAGTTATTTGTTGAGATTTCCTGGCAAAGGTGAGAATAGCTTCTGTGTGTTGGAAGCGGAGTGGTTTGCAGATCATAGGCCTTGTACCAGTTCTATGTGGGTTGGTGAAGGTAGGTATTCTGTGTGCCCTGTCCATCTCCAGGCCCGGGTTGAACTTCAGGCCGGTTATCATGGGGATCCAGGTCTCCAAAAAGGCCACGCACGACCCTGCATCATCCTCCGCTTTTCGGGGATACCAAAAATTCTTATGTTCCCTCTTCTGTTTCTGTCTTCTAATTCCGCGTTCTGTTTCCGTAGCTCATCTGTGACCCTATGCAGGTGCACCACTTCTTTGCATGCTTGAGTGGTTACTTCTTCCACGACACCTAGTCTTTGTTCCGCATCCCCTAATCTCCCATTCGTCGCGTTCATATCAGCTCTTATCGCCGTGAGTTCCAATTGCATGGTGTCGGTGTTACTTTTCGTGGACTTTGCTAAGTCATGGACTTCCGCTAGCTTTTTAGGATCATTTCCATTGTCCCATGGATATCTGGTTTAGCTTTTATAGGAGAGTCTGAGATGACCGGTTCTGGTCGCACTTTCTTGGCGTTCCTGTTCTTCTCGTCCGCCATTCCACTTGTGTAAGGTACCCCGTATTCAAGCTTATTGTTCTTTATTGTTCCTCGATTGGTGGGAATTTTTGTGCGGACTGGTGTCTAGGCTGATATTTGAGGCTAGTGTGCCTGGCGTGATGGTTTGCTTGCAGCGTCGGAGCCCGGTCAGGGGTTCTGGGCTACGTGTGCTACGTGTGCTTGTGCTCCGCTGCGCACTAATGTTGCTATCCTGGCGTTGTTGGTGGGCGCTTAGATTTCAGGGTACCTGTGCTTTAAATCACCTCTCACAAACCCTGTGTGCAGTAGTCAGCAGAAAGGATAGGCAATGGGCTGGTGTGAGCTGCGCGCTGCCGAGTTGACGGTCGGGTATAACCAGAGCTCACTGTGGAAATGTTCACAGCATCACCAAGGTGAAAGGCACCGGATTGGCATTGGGTTGGCACTAAATTGCAAGTGGACATGCCATCTTGTAGAGGGAGACAGATCACATAGGTGTAGACAGTAGGTTCCACTCACCCAATGCTGGCAAAAGAGGTTGGGTCACTGTTCATTGCTGTTGTTGGCATAAAAAGGTCTGCACAATAGATAAGAAGAGGTCTAAGGCTCTGAAGTGCTGCACGAGTGTTCTGGCGTTTTGGCGGCCATTTTGGGGTCAGGCACCACGCAGCAAGTCTTCGCGTGTTACCGCATACACACGGCAGAAGAGCACTTCTCACCGGTCATGCGGGAGATGGCGGTGTCCCACGCAGGTGCTTTGGTGGCAGGGATGATCTCCAGCCGCCTTATCAAGGTGACGCTGTGCATGTACAGCTGCCAAAGTTCACTTCATCGGCGCCATTTTGGAAATTACCGCCGATCGCCGATCCGCTATTTCATCTCGGATAAACATCCGTTGCCCGCTGTGCAAACGGCTTGAAAAGGCTCACATTCCGAGCCCGACACTTCCCCACGTTGGCGCCCGATGATGTAGCTCAATTTGGTGTGCCCAGGAGGTCCGTTTACACACACACCTTCCCTCCGGTCTGGCGAGCATCGGAGTTAGGCGACCATGCCTTCCGTCGTCCAAGCCACGCCCCCACAATGTAGCTTTTTGGATCACCATGGCGGCTGGTGAATTTTTAAAGCAGAGGGCGTATATAACCACTGCGCGAACCCTGTGAGAAATTAAAGAAGGCAAGGCCAACTTCCCTTGGAGCGTTTGGAGCGTTCCTATGAAAATTTTGAAAAAGCTCCATAAAATGGCACATTTTACAGAAACAAATTGTCTAATAATCCGATGGTTCAGAATAGCCACACATGAAATCTTCCAACACATTCTTGTGCGAAGCAAGACTTACCCTGCCCTTGGGTGGTGGGTCTTTCTGACTCCAAGAAAACTATTAATAATATTAAGCATAATTTTCTTTAAAAAATGGCCAAACGGGCTTTGGTTATCACAGGTAACTTAGAACAATTAGGTTATGTAATTTCACATGGGCTATCAGTTTTTCAAAATATATATAGCAATTTGCTTTCTTCATTTTCCACCCAGCCTCGTCCAGGTAGAATTTAGTCATGTCAAGCATGCAAATCTATTTTGAAGGCATCTGGTGTAAAAATTAAACTTATATGAATCGAATCTCACATGTGTTGTAGCACGCAGCGCTACACAAAGCGTGAGGGTCATCAGCAATATGACGGGTCACAGAAGGCTCACTGGATCCTCCAGAAGATAGATGTCAATCATACATGCTCAGGCTTCAGGTATCAGCAGGGATAATATAATAAAAAGCTGTATCAGTATCAGGGCCGGACTGGCTACCGGGCGTTTTGGAATGCTGCCGAGCTGGGGGCTGATGTCACTGCGGTGGGGGCTAATTTCGTTGATGGAGACCTGCGTGTGCTTCGAAATAAACAAAGCAAAACGAATTTCGTTCAGCACACGCAGGTCCCCATCAACGAAATTAGCCCCCAGCTCGGCAGCATTCCAAAACGCCCGGTAGCCAGTCCGGCCCTGATCAGTATAGATGGTCAAATGCCTCCGCGTGAGTAATGAAATATTAGCCCTAGCCTAGTCCCATCTGGTACAAAGCTCCAAGATCACCCGTAACCCCCCTAACTCAGCATGAATTATCGCTCAAAGATCAGCTTTAAATATTTCAGAAATGCACCTGTTTTGTCTGTAGCATCAGTTTGCCGGTCCTTAAAATTAAGTATTTTTTTCCCTAAATTCAAAAAAAGGCAAGTTTGAAATTTTCTCGGAAAAAGAGTAATTTTTCAAAAAATGCACGATAGCGCACTTGTTGTTTAGATCTAGAACTCACATATACTACTACCCCTCATGAGCAGATTCTGTTTTTTATGTCCATTCACCATCATCAAACTCCAGTGTCTGGACAAAATATAGAGTTGCAAATATTGGGAGACACAAATATCAGAAAAAGAGATATCATGACACAAAAACATTTTGATGCAAAAATATTGCTGTCAAGAATATCTTTTTGTAGTTAAGTAATATCGTTTTAAAAAATATAATTGTTTTAAATATTGTTTTCAGTAATATAGTTGTAAATATTATTGTTTTTTAATTAATTTTATGTGTTACTTTTGCTTGTGTAATTGTTATTGTTTTTTTAAAATATAGTTTGTAATTTTAAGTGATTTTAAATGTTTAATTTAATTGTTAATAGTAATTTATAGTGTTATAGAGGGTTGTTGGGTTTGTAGGGGTATAGAGTGGAAAGTTGATTAAGTAAAGAATAATTATTCATTATTTAATAACTTTTAATTTATTATGTGATTAATATTATTATTTATGGAAATTATGTAATACTGATTTCTTTTAGTTATATTTTAGGTGTGGAGTACTAGGTTTGTAGGGGTGTTGGGTCGGAAGATAATTAAGTAATAATTAACTAACAATACATTATTATTTTATGAATAATGATTTAATTGGATATTAGTTATGTAAATTGTGTAATATGTAAATATTTTGTTTCTTTTTAGGTGCGGGATGCTGGGTTTGTAGGGGTATAGAGTGGGAAGTTAATTAAGCAATAATTAATTAACAATTAAAGATTAATTGGTAATAAATCATTTAATTGCTAATCAGTTATTTAAATTGTACTATGCTTGATTTTTTAGTCATATTTTAGATGTGGGTTGCTAGGTGTGTAGGGGTATAGGGTGGGAAGCAAAAAGCAATAATGAATTAGCAATTAATGAGTAATTAATTAATAATCATTGAAAGGATTATTTATTATGTAAATTGTGTAATAATTATATATGTTTTAAGTACAGGCTGCTGGGTTTGAAGGGGTATAGGATAGGAAATTATTTAATAATTAATTAATAAGTCATTATTGATTAATTATTTAATTGATTATCAATTATGTAAATTGTGCTTTTTTATTTTAGTTATATTTTGCGTGTGGGCTGCTAGGTTTGTAGGGGTATAGGGTGAGGAGTTAAGAAGAAATTAAATAACTAATTTTTAATTGATAATTATTAATTTATTTGTTAATTAATTAGGTGCATTGTTTAATTGTTTTACATTTTGTTTAATATATATAAATATTTATGTTATTAATGTTTATGTTCAGAGTTTCATATTTTCTCTTAATTAATACAGCTATTCAACTATAGAATGTGTTTCAAGTGAAGTACTTTCCCTATTGTTGCTTAGACTGGAGTGGGAATAGTCAATTTAACCCCTCCAAAGTCCAACACTTTGCCTACTGTTGCACAGCCTGGAGTGGGAATAATAAATGCAACCCCTCCGAAGTCCAATGCTTTCCCTACTCTAGCACAGACTAAAGTGGGAATAATAAATCTTACCCCTCTGAAGTGCAACACTTTCCCTACTGTTGAGTAGACTGGAGTGGGAATAGTACATTTTATCTCTCCGAAGTCCAACACTTTCCCTACTATTGTGCTGTTTGGAGTGGGAATAGTAAATTTAACCCCTCAGAAGTCTAACACTTTCCATACTGTTGCGCTAACTGGAGTGGAAATAGTAAATCTAACCCCTCCAAAATCTAATTCTTTCCCTACTTTTGCTTAGACTGGTGTGGGAATAGTAAATTAAACCCCTTCGAAGTACAACACTTTACCTATTGTTGCATAGACTGGAGTGGGAATAGTAAATTTAATCCCCCCTCCTCCCCCGAAGTCCAACACTTTACCTACTGTTGCATAGATTCGAGTGGGAATAGTAAATGTTACCCCTCTGAAGTCCAAAGCTTTCCCTACTGTTGCACAGACTGGAATGGGAATAGTAAATCTAACCCCGCCGAAGTCCAACACTTCCCTGTTGCTGTGCTGTTTGGAGTGGGAACAATAAATGTTACCCCTCTAAAACCCTATACTTTCGCTACTGTTGCATAAACTGGAGTGGGAATAGTATATCCAGTATTCCCAGAATACACTAATTTTCCTAGTATTAGGTCAATATATTTTTGATTATTATTATTGTTTTAATTTATATTATTTGGTTATATTTGTAATTAAAAAAATGTATATATTAAATAAAATGTAAATCTCTTTGTTGTTTTTATTTAATATTTTGTTTATTTGGTAATTTATTTAATATTTTGTAAATGATTGGTAATATTTAGTATGTTTCATTTGAATATATATATAGATACATGAATAGATAGGTATATGTGTATGTGTGTATATATCTATATATATACAGGACAACTCCAGCGAATTCAAGCAGGAGACGGCACTCCGTGAGAAGCGGAAATTTGATTTTAATGGACACAAAGCAAACACAGACAACGTCTACGCATTTCGGCTTGGAAGCCTTGTTCACGACGCTACCTTGTTCTCTGGACAAGTGTTAAATAAAGTTTGAAAAATGATAAACATAGAAAGAGGCATACAATCTAAAGGCATAACAGTCAGAGATTATGGAACATGGTTATAGTGCATAGGTTTATACAAAATTTAAAGCAAGTATATCCATGAGGTTACATAGTTCTAATCCCATTTGATACTAACATAAGTGTATACAATTCAGCCCAAGTGAGACTGTGTCACAATGAATACATTTTTGGACAACTTGTCCTTAAATAAATTGTAAATCTCTTTGTTGTTTTTTATTCTTTTAATATTTTGTTTATTTGGTAATTTATTTAATATTTTGTAATTGATTGGTAATATTTAGTAAGTTTCATTTGAATATATATATATATACATAAATAGATAGGTATATGTGTGTATATATCTCTCTATATATATACACACACACATATATATAAACACACACACATACATATGTATGTGTGTTTATATGAGGATATATTTATATATATTATTAAATATTAGTGACATTTATTTATTTTATATTACATTATAGTCATATGTATTCAAATATTTATCATATTAAAGATTTACTATTTTAAACTACAGATATGTATATATATTTATTCAAAAATTATATTTTTGTATGGTTTTGGATAATATTAGTGTGAATCGATATTTTATTTCTGATATTTCTGTACTTACCATAATAACTATAGGTACACAATATTTTGGTAAACAATATTTGTGACATGATATTTGTGTCAAATGATATTGTTTACTTCTATACTGTCGGTGATCCGTTTCTCACATGATGACGTTTTTCACTACAAATATGTCATGGATAGCCAAAAATAGGTCAGAATGCCTACAACATGACACAATGGGCAACATTAGGCGAGGATCACCACCGCTATGCTATTAGCCACTATCATGCCAAGCAGTAGCGGTCGGTGGTGGGAGTGCCGCCGGGCACTGACGTGGGGCGGGGGAGGGGGCAGGGTGGGGGGTAGTAAACTACGGATTACGGGCGATTACAGGTAAGTACACATATAAATAAATAAAACAAATTTCGTTTCTCGCGCTGCATCACATTTGGCGATGCAGCGCGAGAAACGAAATTCGTTTTATTTATTTATATGTGTACTTACCTGTAATTGCCCGTAATCCGTAGTTTTCTACCCCCCGCCCCACATCAGCGCCCGGCGGCACTCCCACCAGCGACCGCTACTGATGCGAAGAATGCTCGCAACTGTTCAAGGATGGACTGTGTGAATCCACAGTGTTTGTTAAGATAGCCTGCAATATATAAAGAATGGACACCATTATGCCAGGGACAGACAGAATATTGTTAGGAATGCCTGTATTATGTCAGAGATGTGTCACTGTGATGGCATAGATAGTTAAAATACTGCTAAAATCCATCTGATTTTTCAAGTAAGGGGTAAAATCATGCCATACTTAGGGGCATATTCACAAGGACCTACTGCCGATTTAACTCTACCTTAACCCATCAAAAGTGGAGATAGATTGAACACCCCATTCACAAGCGGGTGGAAACTGCAGACATCGCCAGTATTCCCGCGATAACTGCCCCAAAATTTATCTCCACGGTGGACACCACCAACTAACCCTAATGAGATGCAGAGTAGGCGTTCCCATGCAAAAACACACGGTAAGCCGCGGTAGCAGCAGGGATTTAACACCTGCCTTATGCTGGTGTTAAGCAAAAGACACACAATTGATGGACGGAATGCAGAAAAAATCAAAACATTCACCCCCAGTCAAGAGATCTGGGTTAAATCCATCATTCTTTTGCTCACCATGCCACCCCAGTTTAGACCTGGCCATATGCAAATCAGTCTTGACTCTGTGCCTCATGTGAACAGTCCAGCCCGAACTGCCAAGCCAGGTCCTCCCTGGACCGGAAACAAGCATCCTAGGACCGGTTTTGGGGTTTCACCCCTCTTCAGCCAGGATAGCTTGATTCCAGTGGCACAGTGAGCCCGGGACCCACGTCTGGGCATACCCGGCGCACTTAGGGCGAGAAAGCAAAAGACACACAATTGATGGACGGAATACAGAACAAATCAAAACATTCACCCCCAGTCAAGAGATCTGGGTTAAATCCATCATTCTTTTGCTCACCATGCCACCCCAGTTTAGACCTGGTCATATGCAAATCAGTCTTGACCCTGTGCCTCATGGGAACAGTCCAGCCCGAACTGCCAAGCCAGGTCCTCCCTGGACCGGAAACAAGCATCCTAGAACCGGTTTCGGGGTTTCACCCCTCTTCAGCCAGGATAGCTTGATTCCAGTGGCACAGTGAGCCCGGGACCCACGTCTGGGCATACCCGGCGCACTTAGGGCGAGAAAGCAAAAGACACACAATTGATGGACGGAATGCAGAACAAATCAAAACATTCACCCCCAGTCAAGACATCTGGGTTAAATCCATCATTCTTTTGCTCACCATGCCACCCCAGTTTAGACCTGGGCATATGCAAATCAGTCTTGACCCTGTGCCTCATGGGAACAGTCCAGCCCGAACTGCCAAGCCAGGTCCTCCCTGGACCGGAAACAAGCATCCTAGGACCGGTTTCGGGGTTTCACCCCTCTTCAGCCAGGATAGCTTGATTCCGGTGGCACAGTGAGCCCGGGACCCACGTCTGGGCATACCCGGCGCACTTAGGGCAAGAAAGCAAAAGACACACAATTGATGGACGGAATGCAGAACAAATCAAAACATTCACCCCCAGTCAAGAGATCTGGGTTAAATCCATCATTCTTTTGCTCACCATGCCACCCCAGTTTAGACCTGGCCATATGCAAATCAGTCTTGACCCTGTGCCTTATGGGAACAGTCCAGCCCAAACTGCCAAGCCAGGTCCTCCCTGGACCGGAAACAAGCATCCTAGGACCGGTTTCAGGGTTTCACCCCTCTTCAGCCAGGCTAGCTTGATTCCAGTGGCACAGTGAGCCCGGGACCCACGTCTGGGCATACCCGGCGCACTTAGGGCGAGAAAGCAAAAGACACACAATTGATGGACGGAATGCAGAACAAATCAAAACATTCACCCCCAGTCAAGAGATCTGGGTTAAATCCATCATTCTTTTGCTCACCATGCCACCCCAGTTTAGACCTGGCCATATGCAAATCAGTCTTGACCCTGTGCCTCATGGGAACAGTCCAGCCTGAACTGCCAAGCCAGGTCCTCCCTGGACACAAAGCAAAGACAGACAACGTCTACGCGTTTCGGCTTGGAAGCCTTGTTCACGACGCTACCATGTTCTCTGGACAAGTGTTAAATAAAGTTTGAAAAATGATAAACATAGAAAAAGGCATACAATCTGTGCCAATTCTAAAGGCATAACAGTCGGAGATTATGGAACATGGTTATAGTGCATAGGTTATACAAAATGTAAAGCAAGTATATCCATGAGGTTATAGAGTTCTAATCCCATATGATACCAACATAAATGTATACAATTCAGTCCAAGTGAGCCTGTGTCACAATGAATACATTTTTGGACAACTTGTCCTTAAATAAATTGTAAATCTCTTTGTTGTTTTTTATTCTTTTAATATTTTGTTTATTTGGTAATTTATTTAATATTTTGTAATTGATTGGTAATATTTAGTAAGTTTCATTTGAATATATATATAGATACATAAATAGATAGGTATCTGTGTATGTGTGTATATATCTCTCTATATATATACACACACACATATATAAACACTCACACATATATATGTATGTGTGTTTATATGAGGATATATTTATATATATTATTAAATATTAGTGAAATTTATTTATTTTATATTACATTATAGTCATATGTATTCAAATATTTATCATATTAAAGATTTACTACTTTAAACTACAGATATGTATATATATTTATTCTAAAATTATATTTTTGTATGGTTTTGGATAATATTAGTGTGAATCGATATTTTATTTCTGATATTTCTGTACTTACCATAATAACTATAGGGACACAATATTTTGGTAAACAATATTTGTGACATGATATTTGTGTCAAATGATATTGTTTACATCTATACTGTCGGTGATCCGTTTCTCACATGATCACGATTTTCACTACAAATATGTCATGGATAGCCAAAAATAGGTCAGAATGCCTACAACATGACACAATGGGTAACATTAGGCGAGGATCACCACCTCTATGCTATTAGCCACTATCATGCCAAGAATGCTCACAACTGTTCAAGGATGGACTGTGTGAATCCACAGTGTTTGTTAAGAATGCCTGCAATATATAAAGAATGGGCTACTCTTACATGAGGGATAGCCTAAATTCTCTCAACAACAGACACAACATGGACACCATTATGCCAGGGACAGACAGAATATTGTTAGGAATGCCCGTATTATGTCAGAGATGTGTCACTGTGATGGCAGAGATAGTTAAAATATTGATAAAATCCACCTGATTTTTCAAATAAGGGGTAAAATCATGCCATACTTAGGGGCATATTCACAAGGACCTACCGCCGATTTATCTCCACCTTAACCCATCAAAAGTGGAGATAGATTGAACACCCCATTCACAAGCGGGTGGAAACTGCAGACATCGCCAGTATTCCCGCGATAACTGCCCCAAAATTTATCTCCACCGTGGACACCACCAACTAACCCTAATGAGATGCAGAGTAGGCGTTCCCGTGCAAAAACACACGAAAAAACCACAACACCACTTTCACAACGAACTGCCATATCTGCAAAGCGAACCAAAAATAGGCGATAAGCCGCGGTAGCAGCAGGGATTTAACACCTTCCTTATGCTGGTGTTAAGCAGGACGACTCCCTGCAGCACGAAAGGGAGCCCAGCCCAGAGCCACATCGGAAGACCCACAGATGCCATGGAGACAATGAACATGCTGCTCGGAGACCCAAGAAGGCCACAACACCCACCGCCACCACTCCCAGCCCCCTGCCCGCCCCCCCCCCCGGACAAACACATACCGTGCACGACACAAGAGCCACAAAAAGCGCTTGATGTCGCACAATGACAAAATAAAACACACATGTGTGGCCAGAAGAACGAGAAACAGTCACACATCACTGAAGTAACAACAAAAAACTTTATTGAAATACAACACAAAACATCAATGCGGAAGACTCATGTCGGGTCCGTCCGGGACAATCTCGATGTCACAGCCTGGAAAATAAAGCACAAAATCAGAACGTGTGTCATGCGCACATCAAAGGGGCGAGACACAGAGAAACAGAGAATGAAAGAAAGGCAGAGAGAGAATGAGAGAGAAGGAAAGGAAGTGAGAGAGAGAGTGAGAGAGAAGGAAAGGAAGGGAGAGAGAGAGTGAGAGAGAAGGAAAGGAAGGGAGAGAGAGTGAGAGAGAAGGAAAGGAAGGGAGAGAGAGAGAGAGTGAGAGAGAAGGAAAGGAAAGGAAGGGAGAGAGAGAGAGAGAGAGAGAGAGAGGGAAGGGAAGGAAGGGAGAGAGAGAGGGGGAAGGAAAGGAAGAGAGAGAGAGAGAGAGAGAGAGAGAGGGACACTGCCGCCCGCGCACCCAGGCCCCACTGCTCACCTGCTGCCACCGGTGTGTCTCCAACCACATGCCGGGATACACTGCAAGCCACCAGGTCTGCAATCTGTAATCGAGGCCACAGTCAATCATAGCAGAGTCCATCACACTGCACACGGCAACAACGCCTGTCCGTCCCTGCGCACGCATGCAGCCGCACCCTACCCCCACCCGCCCCCCAGCGCTGGCTGTCCTCACTTGCGCACCCCGGGCCCACTGCTCACCTGCCTCCAACAGTGTGTCCACCAGTGGGCACACCACATGTTCGTGCAAGCTCCAGGCCCCGGTACCACCACCATGGCATGGTCCACGTCATGCGGACCCGCCCCGCGGCCCAGCAGGTCCCACACATGACGCTGAGTCCTGAGGCATCAATGGCAGAGACCACATCAGTGCACACGTCATCATCGCAGGCTGCACACCCGCTCAGCGATTTCGGTGCCACTAACCCTGTGCAACCCCAGTCAGCGCCACGTGGTGGTAGGCCCGTGACCGGCGCAAGGCTCTGTGTGCCACTAACCCTGTGCAACCCCAGTCAGCGCCACGTGGTGGTAGGCCCGTGACGGGCGCAAGACTTCGGGTGCGACCAACCCTGCGCGTAGCAACTCATGGGCCCTTTATGATTGAGAACCGTGGAGCGTCCGTCATCCAGTCAACACCGGCAGTGGGGAATGTGACGTTGTCGACCCCTTATATTGGCGGGGTCATATGGCCTGTGACGCCTGTGCCGGATGGGTGTGGTGTGTGTGCAAACCTGCCCTCAGGGAGTGGCCGTGACATGCTGACAACTAGACCAGTGACCTGCATACCACCAGCGTGTATGCCTGCGAGATGTAGCTATGTGGGCCCCCCCTCTGAGCGTAAGCGGAGTGGTCTGGCCTTTCGTACGCCGGACCAGCGCAGGGCATGCAACAATGACTCGGGGGCTCTGGGCGTGGTGCAGTCCATGTCCGGACAAGGAAGTGACTAATGCGTGTGTCCCTGTTGTGGTGTCTACGGCACCCGGAACACAATTGGCAATGTAGCACACTGTGACTGGCATCCCACTGGATGGGCATCATTGACATAATGGAAATCACTGTCCCTACATTCATCCACACATTCATACATGAATGATGACAGACATGACACAGCACTGCATTTATGGATGTTTAATGCACATCCAGTGGAGTTTTGCAGCTGGAGCAGTACTGGGCCATGCCAAGCCCACTACACAATATGGGCCCGTGGAGGGCCAGCCAGAGTCAATCCGGGGATGACAAGTACTGCAGAAGAGGAAGGGTACAGTCCGCAGTCTGGTCGCCGTGTCATTGGTCATCAAACAGGATATGGCAGTCCATGTCGCGGTCCAAGGTGAGTGCAGGAGAGTGTATCGGGGGTCAGTGGAAGGTCATGGGGCCAAGTGCGGCACCAAGTAGAAACAGGCATGGTGGCGGAAATGAATGCTAGTGCCTCCTTCTGATCTCAATCCCATCCACCTCCTCATTCTCAGATGTGTGCTCTGCCCCACCTGTGGGTGTTGCAGTGCCAGCTGTGGCACTGTGTGCCACTGACACATCAGGGGCCGGAGGAGGATTGTCGGCCGCACTGTGTGGCAGTAGCACATCAGGTGCCGGAGTGGACAAGCCTGCCGCACTGGGAGGCACTGACACACCAGGGGGCAGAGATGTGGATGGTGTGAGGGCAGCAGCATTCATCATCGCCACGCCTTGTGAGGGGAATTGGCTTGCAAGCCGATGGAGGCAGACGCGTGAGCTCTGAGCTCCGCGCCGGCCCCGTGAGTTATCCGGCGATAACGACCGCCGCATCCCTGGGAGGTCGTGGCAGGGGGCTGCCGCAGTAGTGCGGGGTCCCGGGACGTTGATTAAGACCCTTTCCTGCCCAGACTGTGGAGCGGGCTGGAGCGGAGGCTCTGAGGGGCAGCGCGCTCCGGAGACCAAGATGTCACCGATCTAGGTGCGGAGCTCGATTGGGCGGGCCTGCAACCCGGCGCTGGAGTGCTTGCTGAGCACTGGAGGTGGGCGGCTGGCTAAAGGACCCCCGTGCACATTCCGCGACTGGGACCCGGTCTGGCCGACTTGCAGCGGGGGAAGGGCCCCCCCCGATCGCACTCCGGGAGAGCTGGGTGACGCGGCCTGATCCCGCGCTGCTGTGGTGCCCTGGCGAGGCTTCCGGAGCCCCTGGTAGGTCGTACTGGGCGGCGGGGAAGCGCAATCTGCACAGCGGAGGGCCGCAGCGGTGGATGTAGCGCTGGGCAGCAAGGAAAGGACAACTGAGCTGTCTGGCCGCCGAGCTGCTCGGAGCAGCCCATGAAGCCCTGAACTTGGTGCCTGAGAGTGGATGCTGGTGTGCACTCCCGTGGGAGTAGCGCCGCGAGTGGAGAAGGCCTGACCCCCTGCCTCCATGCCCCCTGAGGCGGCCTGTTGGAGAAGCTGATCGAAGGAGGCGAAGGTGGCCGTGTCAGGGGCCGCTGCTTGACAGAATCGTGCGGTGAGAGACCCAGGGATGCTACATGGAGGGTCCCTCTGATACCCGGGGGGGCTCCTGATCGGTATAATGGCTGATGCGGGCCCCTGTGCGTGAACGCTGCTACACATGGGCTTGATGCTGCGCGACGTGCTGGGACTAGCAGTGGCGCTTCGGCATACGCACTTGCGACACGGGGCCTGAACGCCACCTGTGCCCGTGCAGACTGGGGACGCGCTGGTCCTGGGGGCCCGGGGCATGCTGAGTGGATATTGATGCCCTCTGGGACAGTTGCATGTTGAACGCGGACCGCTGCCCGGTGGCTGATCTGGAGAACTCTGTGCCTGGGGGGCGCCGCTGCTGCACTGGTGGAACAAGGGGCCTGTGAACTTTGCGACGGTGGTGGCTCTGCCCCGCTGACGCTTTATTAACCGCTGGGAAGGGACCGGTGGCATTGACTGCGGGGGGCTTGGCCTTGCGACCAAGTGTGGACTGGTCCCCAGAACTACCTGATATATGGCCGAGCTATGGGGAAGCCTAAAGGGAAGCAGCAGATGGCTCCCCCGGGCCAAGAGGACGACGAGCAAGAGGCTAAGCGACCGGCTTCTCCCGAGCCGGCAAGTGATGCGGGGGTGCAGCAGCTGCTTGCCCGCATCCTCCAGGCCATCACTGATACACGTGAAGCACTGCATCAGGACATTGCTACGGTGTCAGTGGGTTTGGGTTTACTGCGAGCCGAACATGCCAAGCTAGCAGACAGAGTGGAGCAGGCTGAGACCTCCTTGGCGACTTTGGGCCAGCACAGAAGGCCATCGCTGACCAGATGGGAGACGTTACCCGCAGACTGTTGTCGCTGGAGAAGCGAGCCGAGGACGCGGAAGGGAGGAATTGGAGGAATAATATTCATGTACTGGGCCTCCCGGAGGGAATTGAGTGGTCCAGCATGGTTCAATATCTGGAAGACTGGCTCCGCGACAAGGTGGCACCGGAGGGGCTGACGCAGTTCTACACCCTAGAAACGGCTCACCGAGTGCCGGCCCGCCCGCTGGTGCCGGGTCGCCCTCCACGCCCGGTGGTGGCCAGGCTCCTCCACTACAAAGATAGGGATCACTTATTGCAGACGGCGCGATCAGCTGGTCCGTATACAGTGGACAACAGCAAGGTTTCCATCTTCCCCGATTATACGCTGGAGGCTCAGCGTCGTCGAGCGTCTTTTCTGGCTGTCAAGCGGGTTCTGCGCGATGAGGGTCTCCAGTATTCGCTGATGTTCCCGGCCGCGGATCATCCTCGATGGTACCACGCATTTTTGTGGCGAACCATCGGAAGCATGGGACTGGTTGGAAACGTATAAAACTGGCAGGAAGCCAGCCCGGGATGATGTAACTTGTGAGCCCCCGGGACGATTGCCGCAGCGCCGGCGTCGGCAGAGGCGGTGCCTTGTCACAATGGCAGCACCCGGCTCTTCTCAAACAGAGAAGGAGAGACAGGAGGTGTTGAAAGCGGTGTCTGAACTGCTCAGAGACCCTGAAAAGAACTCGGAGTCTGGCCCAGAGGCGGATAAATCCATGGCGGACACAGGAACGGACACATCGCAGTCGGGTGACCTGCAGCTGCCGCATGTTACACCAGGCACAGCTGATGATATCATTTGATATTACTATACAGGTCTTATTGCTTGTATTATTAGCAGGATTGTTGGGCTGGATGTGTACAATTGGATTATTGTTGGTGTATGAATCTTGATTCTGTCATGTTATTGCTTGTGTGCTCTAGCCGGGCAGGTATTGGGAGGGGACTATTGGAGCGGTACCTTCTGGGGATGGGAGCGAGTAGCATGTTCGGGGCATCAGCGTGGTCTACTCCTTACAGTACTATTGCTGGTGATTGGCAGATTGCAGCCGCCTTCCCCATTCTAGTTCCTCTGTAGCCACTAGAGGGAACCCAGTTTAGAGTAGCTTGGATGGGGGCTAGGTTTTTTTTTGTGCCTGTCCTGGGGTGGGGTTGTTGGGGCTGTTTTTGTTGTAGTAAGGGAATGTTTCAGGGAAATTGGCATAATCCATTTCATAAACGTAATTTGTCTGGGGGTACTTGGTGTAACCATTTTCAGCTGGTTAATTATGATCAATGTGAAGCACTGTCATGGGATCGATGTCTGATTTGAAATGCATATCCTGGAACGTCAGGGGCATGCACACTATGCAGCGGAGGCACAAATTACATGCGTACTTAGTCCGCAGAGTGGTCCAGCTGGCTTTCCTCCAGGAGACTCATATAGCCCCAAAAGAAGATGTGGCATTGCAGCGTAGATGGAGAGGGCAGGTCTTTTGCACAACATACTCTGCTTTCGCCCGGGGTGTATTGATATGGGTCCGAGCGGGGGTCCCTTTCCAGCCCACTCGTCAACTGAAGGACCCTGAGGGGCGGTACATATTGGTTGCGGGCAGGCTGAATGGTAGAGACGTGGTTCTGGGTAGCATATATGCTCTAAATATGGAGCAATCGGCATTTTTCACACTGCTGTCTGGGAAGTTTGCTCCATTTTTAACCGGGCCGGCCATCTTAGGTGGGGATTTTAATTCGGTCACGGACGTCCTAATGGATAGGTCGCACCCTCCTCTCCCTGAAGCGCCTGCCCATAATCTCTCCAGAGTGAGGCGGGAATGGCAACATAGGTGGGGGCTAGTGGACACTTGGAGAGCACACCACCCTACGACACGGGATTATTCATATTTTTCTGCTACGCTTGACCTGCATGTTCGGCTTGATGCGATGCTCTGCACTCCTGACATCCACGCTGAAGTGCAGCACAGTGAGTATCTTGCCAGAACACTGTCTGATCATAATCCCTTGCTACTGCGTGTGAACTTGCTGCCCGATCGGCCTAAGATCCCGACCTGGCGCCTAAACCCGGAATTGCTGGAAGATCAGGTATTTCGGGAGGTGGTGGGGACTGGCATCACTGATTATTTTCAAGTCAATACTGGCACTGCTTCGTCGCTGATGGTGGAGTGGGATGCCTTTAAGAGTGTGATAAAGGGACTCTGTATCACGCAAAAACTGGGAGTGCGTAGAGTAATATTGCAGGATCTAGAGCGCGTAGAACAGCAACTGTGAGACGTTGAACAAGAGCGGCCTGAGCAGCCAGATTGCCAACAAGAGCTAATAGCCGCAAGGGAGGGGGTCGCCGTGCAGGTAGAGCGGCTGCGTTGTTTTGACTATAAACAATATATCACCCGTGCGCATGCAGAGCGCGACAAATCCGGAACGTTGCTGGCATGGCTAGCCAACCCAACGCGCAGGGGAACGGTTATTCTTGAACTTCACAGCCCGAATGGAGAGGCCTGTTACACGCAGAGGGGGATAAACGACTTGTTCCTTGCTTACTATACAGACCTGTACCAAAGCAAGGTGGTCTCTGATAGGGAGGCCATTCGAGACTTCTTGGGGGCGACGGATCTCCCTGAGCTAGATGGGAAGAGGGCGAAGCTGCTGGGCCAGGATATTACACTAGGAGAGGTCCGTGGCGCGATTAAGCATATGGCCAGGAGAAAGACCCCGGGAGTGGACGGCCTCCCAGTGGAATTTTACAGTGCATATGTCGACCTGTTGGCCCCCAGGTTGGTAGCGCTGTATAACACGGCAAGAAAGGAACAACTGTTGCCTGCTACCACCCGCGAGGCGTTAATCATACCATTGTTAAAGCCGGGGAAGTCACCCCAGGACATGACGGCTTATCGCCCGTTGTCAATGCTGACCACGGATTATAAAATCTTGAGTAGGATCCTGGTGACCCGACTTCTTCCATACATGACCCATCTAATACATGCGGATCAAGCAGGATTTATCCCGACCCGGAATACGGCCCAGAATGTGCGGCGCCACATTAGGATTTTGGAAGCGGACACTTACGACAGAGCATCAGCTGCTGTCTTGGCAATAGATATCGAGAAGGCTTTCGACAGTCTCGAGTGGCCGTATTTGATCCAAGTCATGCGCCAATTTGGACTAGGGGAGGGTTTCGCTGATTGGACCTCTCTATTGTACTCACAATCCGCGGCGCAAGTGAAAACGGGACGAATGATATCGGATGCTTGCACTGTGGGTCGGGGAACGAGGCAGGGCTGTCCCCTTTCCCCATTGCTGGTCGCCCTGGCCATGGAGCCGCTGGCGGCGCGGGCCAGGTCGGGCTGCATTTTCCTGTGCTACGTATCTGCGAGCGGATTCATCATATAGCATTATATGCTGATGATCTTCTCATGTTCCTGTCGGACACGGAGGAAGCTCTCAACGGTGCGAAGTCTCTAATGAACGATCTTAGTGCGGTTGCTGGACTCAGGGTGAACTGGGCAAAGACTTGCCTGTTTCCCGCTGCACCGCAGACTGAGGGCCCCGCGACTACGCAGGGGGTACGATGGGAACGACAATGTGTGACGTACCTGGGCACCCGTATCTATCATACCCAAATGGACCTATTAGAGGGTAATGTGGGTAGGGCCATTAGAGCACTTAAGGGCTGTATGGCATTCTGGAGTACGCTTCCATTATCAGTGGCTGGACGGGTAGCTATTCTTAAGATGATAGCGCTCCCCAGACTGCTATACTACTTCGGGACGCTCCCTATTTGGATCCCGGCCTCGGTTTTTCAGCAACTACGATCAATGGTGATTGGGTTCCTCTGGGTCGGGGGACGATGGCGAGTGGCTATTAACACACTGATGAGGCCACGATCAGGGGGTGGCCTGGCGGTCCCTTATTTCGAAACGTATTATTTAGCGGCGCAGCTGCAGTGGCTCACTCAGGCGGTGGCGTGGACGCTCCGAACTCCTGATGGTGTAGTGGGAACTCAGGTGGAGAAGCAGATGCTCTCCAAACTGCTGTTGCAGCTACCGCTCTCGGCCTCTTCCCTCACTCGGGAGCTGGGGACATTTAGGCTCTGCTGGAACAGAGCCCATCGGCGCGCGCAAGTGGTAAGACCTTATGCTCCTGAGATCCCTCTGACGGTGTGTGCTGCTCTACCGCACGGGGATAATTGGGCGGCCTTGGATGGTTGGGCAGAGAGGGGGCTGATTACCATGGGAGATCTTTATGACGATAGTGCCGTGATCCCTTACGAGGTACTACGGGATCGGTACAACTTGCCTCGAGGGGACTACCTGTTGCACTTGGCGCTGATAGCGGCCATCCAGGCGCATTGGAAAACGGGGCTGAGTGAGCCTCCTACATCGTTAACTTGTCAATATATAGTCCTGGCTGCCGGCACCTTTAAGGCAGTGACCTGCTTATATCGCCGAATGACAAGCGAGAGACTGACCCCCTTACTAACGCTCCAGCAGCGATGGGAGGAGGACCTGGGTACTGAGATTCCTGAGGGAGCATGGGACGGGCTAGTGGAACGCGCGTGGAAGAGTACCAGGAATGCGCGCTTCCAGTTAGTGCACTTTTATAAACTTCATCGGGCCTATCTTACCCCAGCGAAAATCAATAAGTACTTTAATACGAACTCAGCAATGTGTCCGCGCTGCAATACTGTGGGGGCAGAGTTTGGGCACATGTTGTGGGAATGCCCCCAACTTGGTACATATTGGGAGGAGGTGGTCGCGCTATTGCAAACTGTCACGGATAGGGACATAGAACCCACTATGGGCCTGTGTTTGCTGCATTGGTTCCCACATACGTCTAGAAATAAAATAACAAGTAAGTTCATAGACTTGGGGCTGCTCTTAGCAAAGAGGGAGATCACAGCGCACTGGAAGACAAAGCAGGGCCCTAGTTATCGAAGGTGGCGCGCAGAACTGGTTAAGTGGGCGGAATACGAGGGATGCGCAAGAATGCAACCAGCGACCCGGAGTAAGAGCGATAAAGCCTTAGAACTGGCAACGGCCTGGGAGGTGCTGGTATATTTCCTGAAGACCCCGGATACCGATTCAGACATGGAATCGGGGGCGCCAGAGCCAGGGACGCCACTTGAAGGGGATATTTCCTTCCCAGGGGACTGATTTTGCTGGCTGCCTGGGTGGGGCCTGCTCCTGACACTCGGAAATCACAGCATGGCTTCCTATATAGCATTTGTACACTATTGGTGTAGTTGTGCCCAAGTACCACTATCGATCATACATAGGGGTTGCGCCTGGGGGAGGGGGAGGGATAAGTGGGAGGATTCTAAGGGTTGTTTGTTTGTATTTGGTTCTCATGCAGCAAGAATAGATGCAGTATTATTACAAATCCTAGTGCTTGATTAGACAGCGCGATTGTTACTTAATATGACACCATGCGCTCCATGAATGGCACTGTAGTGTAATGGGTTATGATGTTTATAGTCAATTGCTGGGTGAGGTAACCCGCAGGCATAGCCCAAATGTCTTAATCTGTTAATGTCATAATACGGATGCACTGTCATTGAATATGTTTGTTCTATGTGAATAAAACAATAAAAATATATTTTAAAAAAACAAAAATAAAAACAAATCATCGCCACGCCTTGTGGCAGCAATGCCATGATGAGGATCTGCAGGGCATGGTAGATCCCAGCTACATTTCGCTGATGTGCAGCGGTGGCTGCCATGCTTTCCGCCTCCATCCCCACCATGTCCTCCATGAGCCTCCGCATGTGTGCCAGCTCACGGCTGGGTTCGCTGGAGCCACTCTGGGCGGACAGGTGTTCTTGTCTCTGAGTCATGACTCCAGCGATGTCAGCCAGGGCTCGTTGGAGACCATGGAGCGGGCCGTGGGTGTCCGTTAGGGACTGGAGCTGGTCCCTGATCGGACCTAGACACCCATGGATGGCGTCCAGTTTGGTAGCCATGAGGTCGAACCCCACCCGCACCTGCTCAGCCGTCTCCCACTGGCCCTCCAGCACACAGTGTTGGAAGGCCATGTGTTGTTCGTGGGGGTCTTGGGAGACAGCTGGGGTTGTGGGTGCCTCCTGCTGGGTTGTTTGGGTAGTGGGTGGGGTCTCCTCGATGCAGCTGCGCTGCCCTGATCCTGGAGGTGAGTTGCGGATGATGTCAATGATGACTTGGAGGGCCTGGGTGTCGATGCTGGGGGTGTCCTCCTCATCATCAGTGAAGAGTGGCTGGGACTGCTCTGCAGGAGGTGTTGACAGTGCCCCTGCAATGTGAAGGGGAGATGGTGTATTACAATGTGTCCACATGTATGTAGCCGCATGGTACAGGTTCACATTCAGACAGCATGGCATTGTACATTGTGACAGTCTGTGGATCAGGGCCATGATCCAGAGTCATTGTGGGTGTGCACTGTGCTCTGCTTGAATGTGCATGTGTGCCATTGTGGCCATCTCCACCCGTCCCCCAGTACCTGGTGGTTACTCACCCTGTTGCGGTTGTGTTGTGTCCTGTCGAGCAGTGTCCGGTCCCCCGACTCCGGCCACAGTCTCCACACTGATGACTGTCGACACCAGCTCCTCCATGTCATCCAGCTCCAGCTGTGGCGCTGGGCTCCCACCTCCAGTCTGCATTGCTGCCTTCTGGTTGGCTGCGAGTTTCTCCTTGGTCTTGCGCTTGATGTCAATCCATCGCCTCTTGGCCTCGTCCATTGACCTCTTGTGCTCTCCGACGGCATTCACCTTGTCCACGATGTCCCGTTTTCCATTTTTGGTGCCCAATGACACGTTGGAGGAGACGAACAGTTGTTGATGGTGTTCCATCACCTTCGTGACCAGGATCCTGTTTCCCTGCGGACTTAACTTCGTCTTCCTCTTCTTCTTGTCCTTGCCCTTCCCTGTCTCCGAGGTCCCGGGCTGGTCGTTCGGGGTGCTTGTGGGGTTGCGCTCATCCTCTGTGCCTGCTCCGGCTGCCTCCATGGTGCTTCGGTGTTGGTTATTTTGTGTTTGTGTGTTTTTCCTACTTTTATGGTGATTTTTCCCGCCTGCCATGTGTGTTTTGCTGGCCTGGCGCTGCTTATCGCTGATTTCCTCATCGCGCTTTGGCCCATCGCATTTTTTTTGCGCTGAGGTTTGTGTTTTTATCACCGTCGCGGTTGTTGTATCGCGGACATTGTCCGCGGTTTCGGGAGGCTATCGCATGGTGCCGCTGTGTTGTGAATTCCACGTTAACACGGGGTTATTTTCCCGCAATAGGCTGCGATGTGTGGAGTTGCGGTAACATTTTTTGGAGATGTTTAGCACACTTTCTTGTGAATATACCCCTTAGACTGTTGTTGAGAATTCACACAATATGACAAGAATGGGACAACACTGAGCCAAGGGCAGCCAGAATGTTGTCAGGATTGCCTGCAGTCTCCTAATGATGGGTACCGCCTTCCCCCACAAGTGCAGATAGACTTTAGACACACGTCACCCTTAATTTGAACAGATATATTCACAAATGCACACACAAACATCACATGCAGGCTTTTTGTTCTTTCCCAACTTATCTTTCGATTTTCCACTACCCCTGGCTCAGGACCTGGGAGAACGTAGTGGGGCTGCGTGGACAAGTAGAAGCTGCCATGATTGAATGTTTCTGCTTGTCCATTCCAGGGCTCTGCTTCCTCTGCTCATGGCTGACATCGAAGGCAGTCTCAGCCAATCATCAGAAGAAGGTTTTCCTATGGGAGGGCTGGTGCTTGCAGTGCACTAGGTGCACGTAAAGCTGCAAGCTGTTTGTGTCATATGCTACATCCATTTACATGTACAACATAAGTCAGAGACAGATAGATGGTAGTTAAGTTATGGCCAAAGTCCAAATTATATTGAAACTGTAATTATGTTAATCTAAATATATCACATAAGGTACGATGGAAAAAATCACAGCGATGATCTCCCCACATTGTGAGGGTCAGCATTCACATGCTTCCTGTCATTGGCAATCTTTTACAGATTCATAAGGACCATTACAACACCCGCTAGTTACAAAGAGGTGTCAGAAGTCAGGAAAACCTCTGTGCTACAGCCAGTAATTTTATGAACGCAAAAAATAAAGCACAATATACTTCATAACTACTGATATTTCATTAATATTTAAATTACATCCATTACCAATAATGTGAAATAAAATAATAAGGCGTTTGTCTCCCAGTGTAGTGCTCTTTGTCAGCCTTCTGCTGCCCTTGAACCATCTGCAGGTTGGTCGACATGGTTCATCGGCTTCATCTGATTCCGGATCAGACAGGTCCAAGGGTATGCCTCTTGCGGTAGCAATGTTGTGCAACATGGCACATGTAGCCACAATTTTTCAGCTTGTTTCAGGACTGTACTGTAGTGCCCCACCACTTTTATGGAGACATTGGAAGCGACTCTTGAGCAATCCAAAGGTCCTCTCAATTATGTTGCGTTTGCACGTAGCATTGTAACGGTGCTCACTTGGAGTGGATGGATTGAGATATGTGGTGAGGATGAATGAGCGCATGGCATATGCACTGTCACCTACAGGGGAAAAGGCAAGAGGTAAATCACTTTAATGTGTCAATGCATCCATAGTGAGCGCTAAAATGTGTTACATGGATTTTCCTAGTAGGTATCCTTCTCCAAATTCACCACCAAGTAGAAATGTGTAGATTCCACTATGGCGGAAAATGAAGGAATCATGTGTACTACCTGGGAACCTGCCCACTATATCCGTGATGATATGTGCAGCATTGCATATCACTTGTATATTTAGTAAATGGTAGCATTTCCTGTTCCTGAAGATGTTCTCATTGACAGTGGGGGGACATATTTCTACATGTGTCCCATCAATGCAGCCAATGACGTGCGGAAATTGTGCTATCTGGCAGAATTGCAATTTAGTTAGCTGCAAGTCCTGTGGCGTTTTGGGGAATCTGATGTATGATGGATTTTCTGCAACATTGCATCTAGGAATGCATTGAAAAAGCGTGACATCTCACTTTGGGAGACTCCTGCTGCTGCTCTTACCCCCTAGTAGTTCCCTGAGGCTAGGAGGTGCAGGGAACATAGGACCTGCAAATGGGTGGGAATTGTATTGGTCCTGCGAGTGTGACACTGCAGTTGTAGCTACAGGTCGGCTATTAGATCTAATGTAATGGCAGAAGTCAACCTATACTTGTCATAGATTTCCTCCTCTGTCTGGCAAACAATGTAATGCTTGTTCTAAAAATGCGCTTTTGTCTTCTCCTCCTTCTCCAGCCTGGATCCTCATCCTCCTCGCAACAACATAGAGCACAGCCATTCTGGAACATGCTGAGGCATTCTGGGGCTGTTTAAATAGATTGCACCTGTTTACCACCTGATCTGAATTGGTGGTATTTTGCACATGCAAACTTGCATTTTATCGACCATTTGCAAATTGCGAATGGTTCCTACATGTCATTTGCGATTACATAATTGTGAATCGCAGTTTGCGATTCACAATTGGATGTCGCATTTCTTAGAAATCGCTCTTTTTGAGATTACCTAAAAGTGGCCTGCGAATGAAATTGGCGCATTCGGTAAGGCAATTTTGCATTCACAATCGGCCGAATTTAGCGATTTTCCCCATTTGTGAAAGCAAAATTGGTTGATACATGTGGCTCCTCGTGTTTACTTTTCTTTCTCTGACTTCAAAGTGAGAGGATTTATGTGACAATCATGCTGGCTACTTGGGCTGTGCTTGAGAAAGGCTGTACGATGTTATTTTTTTCTAGCACACAACAAAATTTAAATGTCTGTAAATGAACTATGCAGATATTTCAGAATATATCAGATTTACAAAAGCATAAATGAAGCGCTTTTTTAAAATTATGAAGTGTGGCGGAAACAAATATTTTAATACAATCAAAACAAATCAATACACTTGGTGATGGCATTTCCACACATTATCATTTGTATGCTGTATACTTTTATCAGTAAAACTTTATGTCTGTGCAAACGCAATGGTTATTTCAATTGAAGATGTGTTGTCTATAATGGCAGTGTGTTACCACACCATGCAACTCCACTTTACCCCACTCTACGTTACTCTGCACCACTCCACACTAAACCACTCCACTCCACACTGCATCACTGCAGTCTACTCTGCACCACTCAACTCTACTCCACTTCACTCTACGCTTCTCTACTCTACACCACTGTACTCTATGCCGATGCACTTTACCCTACACTACTCTACTATGCACCACTGCACTCTTTGCCACTCCACACTACACCACTCCTCTCTGCGCCACTCCACTCTATGCCACTCTACTCTGCACTAGGCCTGGGCGGAGTTCGCGAAGTTCTGCTACACGAAACTCCGCAAAGTGACAAAAAAACACCGCCAAGCTACGCGGAGTCCCACGAGCGGTGGAGTGTGTTACCTTGCACCGTTGACACTGATTTTCAGCACCGGGCGTTTGTCCCGTGGTGTAAAATCAGTGCAAATGGCATCACGTGCAGCGCAAGAGGGTGCTGCTTCTTTCTGCCACTCGAGTAGAAGCTCTACTCGAGCAGCAGCTTCCTCAACGTGAACGGAAGGTTTCTCAACACGAGCGGTAGCGACCATCCGCGAATGCCCGCATTGAGAAATCTCGCTGGGAAGCCGTCTAGCATTGGATTTTCCTCACTCGCGCTCGCCAACTTCGGAGCTCCAGAGAGAGCAGAGTGCGAAAAACTCCACAAACTCTGCGAACGGTGCAGAGTTTACTGCACAGGCCTACTCTCCATCACTGCACTCTATGCCACTGCAGTCTACACCAATGCTCTCTATTCTGTACCACTCCACTCTGCAAAACTGCACTCTATGTCAATTCACTCTATGGCACTCTAATCTACTCTGCACTCTATGCCACTCTACGCCACTGTACTCTATTGTGCACCATTCCATACTTTGAAACAATCTACTCTATGCCACAGCACTCAGCGCCACTGCACTCAGTGCCACTGCACATGGTGCCACTGCACTCAGAACCAATGCACTCAGTGCCACTCCACTCTACTCTGCACCACTGCCCTCTACACCAATGCACTCTACACCACTTTTCTCAAACCAATGCACTCAATGCCACTGCACTCTACACCAATCTACTCTGCCCCACTGCATTCTACGCCACTATACTCTACTCTGCAACACTTGAAGCTACTGCACACTATGTCTTGTACTTTACATCACTGCACTTTGCGCCTCTCTATTCTACTCTGCACTACTGTACTCTATGCCACTGCTCTCTTTGCCACTCTACTCTGCACCACTCTACGCCACTGCACTGCACTCCACGCCAATGCACTCTATGCTACTCTACCATACACCACTGCACACTACGACAGTCTACTCTGCAATACTGCACTGTACACCACTGCACTCTACGCCACTGCACTCTATTATGCTCCACTCTATGCCAATGCACTCTAAGCCACTACACTCTAGACCCACTACACTCTATGGCACTACACTCTGCCCCACTCCACTCTATGCCACTACACTCTGCATTACTCCCCTCTATGCCACTGCACTCTACCCTGCTCCACACCACTCTACTCTGCACCACTCCACTCTATGCCACTTCACTCTGCGCCACTCTAATCTGCAACACTGCACTCTCCACCACTGATCTCTGCGCCACTCTTCTCTGCACCACTATGCTCTCTGCCACTGCACTTTACTCTGCACCAATCTATGTCACTCTACTGCACGCTTTACCAATGCACTCCACACCACTACACTACTCTACTCTGCATCGCTCCACTCTACGCCACTGCACTGTACGCCAGTCCACTTTAAGCCACTCCAATCTACTCTGCACCACTGCACTCTATGGTACTGCACTCTACGACACTGCACTGTACTCTGAAATGTTCTACTCTACACCACTGCACTCTATGTCACTCTATTCCACATTGCACTCTATGCCACTGAAATCTACCTTGCACCACTCCACTCCATTTCACTCTATTCTACACCACTCCAATCTATGCCACTGCACTCAATGCACTCTACAACACTTTACTGAAAACCATTATAGTCTATGCTACTGCACTCTATGCCAATCTTCTCTGTACCACTGCACTGTACGCCACTATATTCTACTCTGCACCACTCTACTAGGTGCTACTGCACTTTACATCTCTTTACTCTACACCATTTCGCTATGCGTCACTCTAATCATCACCACTCTACTCCACTGAACTCTACACCAATTCACTCTATGCCACCCTACTCTACATCACTGCACTCTACAACACTCTACTCTGCAACACTGCACTCTCTACCACTGAAGTCTATGCCAGACTACTCTGCATCTCTCTACTCTGAACCACTGCACTCCAATACAATATATGCCAATGCACTTTATCCCACTCTAATCTACTGTACACCACTGCACTCTATGACACTGCACACTACACCACTCCAGTCTAGGCCACTCAACTCTACTCTGCACCACTCCACTCTATACCACTCCACTCTATGCCACTCTACTCTAAGCCAATGCACTCTACGCCACTCTACTCCAGTCTGCGCCACTCTAGTCTATGCCACTGCACTCTATGATACTCTACTCTGCACCATATTACTCTACGCCACTGCACTCTATGCATCTACTCTATCCCACTACACTCTACCCTGCACCACTCCACTGCACTCTATTCTGAAACAATCTACTCTATGCTACTGCACTTTATGGCACTGCACTCCATGCCATGCCACTCCACTCCACTCTGCGCCACTCCACTCTATGCCACTGCACTCTATGCTGTGCCACTCTACTGTACTCTGCACTACTGTACTCTATGCCATTGCCCTCTATGCCAGTCAATTCAATACCACTGCACTGTACGCCAATGCACTCAACTCCACTTTACTTAAAACCAATGTACACTATGCCGCTGCACTGTATGCCAACTATTCTGCACCACTGCACTCTATGCCACTATAGTCTACTCTGCAACACTCTTTGCCATTGCACTGTACGCCACTGTACACTATGCCACTCTATTCTACTCTGCACCACAGTACTCTATGTCACTGCTCTCTGCGCAACTCTTCTCTGTGCCACTCTAATCTGCGCCACTTTACTCTGTGCCACTTTACTCTGCGGCACACTACTCTACAACACTGCACTCTACGACACTCTACTCTGCAAGACTGCATTCTCCACCACTGAACCCAATGTCACTCTACTCCGCATAACTGCACTCTAAGCCACTTCATGCTATGCCACTGCATGTTGCCCCACTATACACAATTGTGCTCTGTGTCACTGCACTCTAAGCCACTCTATTCTACTCTGTGCCACTGCACTTTATGCCACTGCTTTCTGCACCATTCTATGCCACTGCATTTTCTGTCACTGCACTCTGTGCTACTACACTCACTCTGCACAACTCCATTATTTTTTTCAAGCTATATAAATTTCTTTATTGGCATTTTAGGAACTTACACTGTTCATTTTACATGCATCAGACATCTGCATATATTCATATCATCATCTTGTACAGTCTGCTTACATTTTTAAACATTGATATGTCAGGTTTATACTCGTTCCGATACGCCAGCTTGTTTCCTGGATCAAAGGATAACTATACAATTCCCCAATTGCCCCTAACCCTCCCCCTCCCTTCCTCATATTAACCGCAACTCTTCAGCGTCACTTCCCTTTTTATGTCCTATATCCATTTTAGTTCTTGGTGTTCTCTATTTTGACTCCTTAATGCCTAATTAGTTACAGTGCGTCATTGCCCGTCTTGCGGGGGATTGCGTATAGGGGATGTTATTGCCGGTGTTTGTAGGTCCTTTATATCTGCTAGCATGGCCGCCCATGCCCGCAAATCGTCCTCCAGTTTCTCATCACGTCTCACTCTCTTCATTCTTACCGCCTCCGCCCATTCGCCCATATCTTTCAACCATGACTCAATCTTCGGGGGAGTAGTACCCAGCCATGATATAGCAATTCGTCGTTTGGCTAATGCCAACCCAAGCATTACAAATTTTCTACTCAATTTCTTTTTCTTTGGAGCAGGAAGGAGACCCAGGAACACCTCCCGTATACCTTTGGGCACAGACCATCCCGTCGCTTCCTTTATTTTTTCTAATATTGAAGTCCAATACTGAGACAGCATCGGGCATGTCCATACCATATGTATAAAATCCGAGTCAGCAGCTCCACATCTGGGGCATCTATCTGATCTTGTCGGAAAGATCCTACATAGGGGTCGATTCCGATTCGGGCCGGAAAAAGCACCGACCGACTCGGATCCGGAAAAAATACCGACCGACACGTACCCGTGGCGCACGACATGCCAAGTATGATGCATGGCGCGAAAAATCCGACCGACACGTACCGAAACAAAGTCGACCGACCGAGCCGCACGGAAAGCAGCAATCCGGCCGGAAAAACACGCGAATCCAACCGACCGACACGCACCCGGAACAAATCCGACCGAAACGTACACGCGAACTCCAAACCGCAAAAAACGATGCAAGGCGCGAAAACCACGCAGCGAGTCGGACGGAGGACAAGCCGTACGACCGACACGCATACAAAACCGAGCCGAAGCAACACAATACACCGCGACCGACGCGTACGCAGCATAGAAAACTGCACAAACACAGCGTGAGACGAAACGGAGAACACCGTACGAGACCAATGCAGGGTCCGACTCGGTCACAAGAACGTTTCCACCATACACAAACAGCACAAAGGAAAAATCACCCAAAAAAAGGCCAAACAAGCAATTACCAAGCCAATAAATACTGGGGGGGTGGGGACAGAGAACAAAGACACCCCCAACTCCACCTATATAAAGGACACAAATCACTACCATGAGCCTTTGCAAATGCCATTCCACTGCCAGCACCCAAGAGAAAGCAACCACACACCCACAGCTCATCCCTCACACAAGCCACACACCATCAGCACACCAACAAATACCTACCTCACATACACCCAGCAAAACACACACTCACACACCCTCACCTGCACACCAACACACACATCACCCACCATCACCACCCATCACCATGCCCCCCAAGAAGAATCCCAAGTTCCTAGATAGTGAATTGGAAGTCATGGTAGAGCGAGATCCTCAGGGTGGAGCCACAGCTGTTTGGCACACTGGTCCAACAGACCCCCATGTCGCAGAAAACCAAGATGTGGGAGAGGATCATCAACAGGGTGAACGCACAATCACCATGTCGGCGCACAAAGACGGACATCCAGAACAGGTGGTATGACGTGCGCAGGAGGGTACGGGACATGCTGAAGAAAGACTACATCAACAGCCAACACACTGGCAGTGGCCCTCCTGCCAAGCCAATATACCTCAGGCCCTGGGAGGAGAAGGTGGGGCCATCCTTCCGCCAGTGAGCGTATATGGACTAGAGGACATCCCAGAGCCTGGTGAGTACACAACAAATGTACACAATATACTGCCACAAAACACACACACATCACTGTCAAGGGGAGAGTCAAACCATGCACTCATAGCAATTACACAGCAACCAGAACAGAATCATCCCAAAATGTGTATGTCAGTCAGATAATCACAACACATGCCATTAAAAAAGTCACATCCAACTGTGCCATCACATGTACAAACAACTACAACTACAGCTAGGCAGTGGCACAAATAGAACTAACAAACACATCCAGACATGTAGCCACCACAACAACACCAACACACAGTGAAGAACACTCAAAGGAAGGAATTCTGTGTATGCTGGCCAAGTCAGTGTAGCCAATAGCATCATGGGAGTCGCAGTCACACATATTGCCCCCCACAACTGTCCCATCAACACCACCATGAACCATGCGCACATCACAGGGAGTGGAGAAGGACTCACAAGATGGCTGACACTGGCTACTGCTGTGGGGAGCACAAGGCCCTGCTGGCCACTGTGCACCAACAAACAGCAGGACACCACTGACTGACATCCTGAGAGACAACTCCCACTGCCTGCAATGCAAGCACGTTCCATGGTGGGATATCTGGCTAGCTGGGTGGGAAGGAGGACTTGCAGCACTGACCATAGTCACAAGCACCTCCCCTCACACACACCCCAACACAAACTCCACAGAACCCACCTGGTAGAATGCAATGCCCCCCATCCTAACACAAGATCCCACAAAGAACCACCACCCTGGGTTATGTTGTGTGAAGCACAGGGACACTCTTGGGACTTTTAGCCAAACAACTGCCAGGACAACACTCCCAGCCATCCTGTCAGCACAGCCAGCCCACCCCACAGGGAAGCAGAGTCAAAAGGAAGGAAGCATGGGCATGCTGGGAATGGGGGTGGAGGCAATAGCATGATGGGAGTCGTAGTCACTGATATTGGTCACCCCCACAACTGTCCCATCAACACCACCCTGAACCATGCTCACATCACAGGGAGTGGAGAAGGACTCACAAGATGGCTGACACTGGCTACTGCTGTGGGGAGCACAAGGCCCTGCTGGCAAATGTGCACCAACAAACAGCAGGACACCACTGACTGACATCCTGAGAGACAACTTCCACTCCCTGCAATGCAAGCACATTCCATGGTGGGATATCTGGCTGGCTGGGTGGGAAGGGGGACTTGCAGCACTGACTATAGTCACAAGCACCTCCCCTCACACCCCCAACACAAACTCCACAGTACCCACCTGGTAGAATGCAATGCCCTCCATCCTAACACAAGATCCCACAAAGAACCACCACCCTGGGTTATGTTGTGTGAAGCACAGGGACACTCTTGGGACTCTTAGCCAAACAACTGCCAGGACAACACTCCCAGCCATCCTGTCAGCACAGCCAGCCCACCCCACAGGGAAGCAGAGTCAAAAGGAAGGAAGCATGGGCATGCTGGGAAGGGGGAGGAGGCAATAGCATGATGGGAGTCGTAGTCACAGCTCTACATCCCCCACCACATGGCCCAGCAAGCTCACACTAACGCATGCACATCCCACAGAGAGTGGAAAGGCCCATCAAAGATGTCTGACACTGTTGCTGTATCGTGGGGAGCACAAGGGCATGCTGGGTACTGCACACCAACCAACAGAAGGACACCACTGTCAGCCATCTTGCCATTGCTCTCACACCCACACACAGTGAACTCCACACAAAAGCAAGTAAGTATGGGAATGCTGGGAAGTGGGGTGGAGGCAATGGCATGATGGGAGTCGTAGTCACAGACATAGCTCACCCCCACAACTGTCCCATCAACACCACCCTGAACCATGCTCACATCACAGGGAGTGGAGAAGGACTCACAAGATGGCTGACACTGGCTACTGCTGTGGGGAGCACAAGGCCCTGCTGCCAACTGTGCACCAACAAACAGCAGGACACCACTGACTGACATCCTGAGAGACAACTCCCACTGCCTGCAATGCAAGCACGTTCCATGGTGGGATATCTGGCTAGCTGGGTGGGAAGGAGGACTTGCAGCACTGACCATAGTCACAAGCACCTCCCCTCACACACCCCAACACAAACTCCACAGAACCCACCTGGTAGAATGCAATGCCCTCCATCCTAACACAAGATCCCACAAAGAACCACCACCCTGGGTTATGTTGTGTGAAGCACAGGGACACTCTTGGGACTCTTAGCCAAACAACTGCCAGGACAACACTCCCAGCCATCCTGTCAGCACAGCCAGCCCACCCCACAGGGAAGCAGAGTCAAAAGGAAGGAAGCATGGGCATGCTGGGAAGGGGGTGGAGGCAATAGCATGATGGGAGTCGTAGTCACTGATATTGGTCACCCCCACAACTGTCCCATCAACACCACCCTGAACCATGCTCACATCACAGGGAGTGGAGAAGGACTCACAAGATGGCTGACACTGGCTACTGCTGTGGGGAGCACAAGGCCCTGCTGCCAACTGTGCACCAACAAACAGCAGGACACCACTGACTGACATCCTGAGAGACAACTTACACTCCCTGCAACGCAAGCACGTTCCATGGTGGGATAACTGACTGGCTGGGTGGGTGGGAAGGAGGTCCGGCTGCCAACCAAACACAACCAATGCAGACCATGTTCACACCCCAGAAAATACATAGAAATGCCCAAATAATTCAGGACAATGTGCCACACCAATATCAACCCCTGACTGTGACGACTCAGGACAATGCAATGTACAGGCCCGCACCCAGAGGCACAGTCACAACTGTCATGTGTGTGATGCAGCGCGTACAATAAAAACTATTTTCCTCCTAGGTTATTTATAGGTCATCCAGGGGCAAACTATATTTCTCATATCCACATGACGATGGGGCCCATAAACATCGTCTAACACACACGCACACTCCTGGATTTTTCCTTTTACACCTTTATGAAATTTTGTACTCCTAGGAGAAACATGAGAACTAAATGGAGAACACCATTTTATGTACCGCTGGAAGAGCAAGGATATCTATTTACCTTAATTTGTCACTTTCTTTTAGTTACTTCTTAAGATATTCCTGCTCATTGTTTTGTCGATGAATCATTCATTTAAGAAATTAGTTCATAGTGATTAAGACCAGCTGAATCACAATCAACCAATTACTCAGGTCACAATCATTTAGGAAAATAACCACTGAGTCATTTTGGGTTTAAAGAATCTTAAATTTTAAAAGCATGGAAAGAATTTTAATACTTTATTCAATTATTCATTCTTAAATTCACAATTTTATTAAGCATAATCAATTTATTGCAGAAAAGGAAATTTTGTCATGAAGCCAAAACCCTAGTTACCTGCCTAGATTCCTAATTTAGCCTAATGTTTTCTAACCTAACTTTGGGATTAGAAATAGCCTGATTCTCATACTCAACTGTAAAGTTAAGACAGCAACAGCAACTTCAGCTCGTCAGCATCAGCTACCTGCAACCCGTCTCCTCTACTGCAACCACGACTCTCGAACTGCAACTCCAACCGCAACTCTCTGGAACTTCCCTGGAACTGACCCCCTCCCACTCAGAGTAGGCCCTCTTATACCCCAATTCTAACTTTGCTAACTAACTGTTGCAACATTAATATCACGCTTTTCTTTCATTGGTCCATGCATGTCAGCTTATTCATTCTTTTAATCAAGTTCTCTTGGATTCAAGGGTCCTTGGATCATTTCCTTTCCCATACGCTTAAACATTTCCATCCGATTCGATCAGTCCATTTGTATCTTCTTTTGACACATTCAAGAACTCCGCAGTCATTGTCCTTTCTCTTGGGCTCCTTTCCCACGGACTCTCTCCTGATCATCACGGCACACTATCAGTTCAATTAGGTCACACCAGCCTTGACCATTTCTTGCATCCTAGCCTCTCAGAGACATCACGAGGCTCCAGATTTCTTCAATCTCATCCCGTACCACGTGTCCCCTTGCGCCTGCGCACATCTTCCCACTGGCGGTCATTTTATCTCGCCACTCGGTTCTACTTTAGAAGCCCTAATTTGAGGCAAATAAAACATAATTAAAATAGAGAAAAATATCCCTTTCGTTTCCCTCCCGTCTACGTACCCCAATTAGTTGTTACCTAGCAAAAAGCGACATTTAAGCTGCTCCTTACTTACCATCACTATTGTTTTTGCAACGACACATTTTATTTCTATGAAGCACAAACATGCATTTATTTTATTTAGTACGCTTTTTATTCTTACGTTATGATTAGACACACGGACATTCATTAGTAGATTATTTAGCACGTACATTAGCATATTACCATTCCCACATATACAATGTTGATTAATACATTTAAACGAACATTTTTAATTAATTAATTATATAATTTGTTAGGGGTTAATTTTTTTATTTTTACTGCTCCATCAATCCCCCTTTGGTGATTTTTAAATCACCACATAAAACCCAAGTCATACTTCTTTTCAGGCAGCATGTCTTTCATCCTTTACTTTCTGTTATTCATATCTCTGTCTCTTCTTCATCTTGCCTTTTAGTCTCTTTATACATGCTTTCTTTCATTTTCTCCAACTCAATTTCACCCATTTCTCTCTCTCTTTCTCTCATTATTCTGTTATTTCTTCTTATCTTATTCTGTCTTACTTTTCTCTTTATACATGTTATTACTATTTTCAATGTCATGGCTAACAATATCACTATAGTTGCTACTATTATAACTTTCCCTATTACTAGTTTACTCATCCTAGTTAACCAATTTGCTACTGAGGAAAACCCTCTACCAAGTTTTCCCAAAACACTTTCAACCTCCAGTGGGACTAATTCTTTGTGCAGACTTGTAATATTTGTAATATACTTCTGTATATTTTCACTGTTATCCGGAATGTAAGTACAACAATGTTGGACTTTCAACATTCCACAGACTCCACCCTCTTTTGCCAAAAGAATATCAAGGGCAAGCCGATTTTGCATCACCATAGCTCTCATGGCAACCATTTCGGTATTTACCATTAAGAACCCTCCCGCAGTATCTGTAGACAAACGATCTACTACTGTGGATAACTTCCGAATTTTAAATGCATTCAAAGATATTCCCACTGCTGGTATCAATGCTCCAAAAATATCTCCTACAATTTCTGAAAAACTTTCCCTCTTTCTACGTGTAAATCTATTAATCATCTTGTATGTTCCCTTTTCTTCTCTGTCCATGTGAAAGATTTTTGGAAAGACCAGGCCTACATAGCAAGTTCCATACCAATGGTCCGGTAACCTGTAATAAGCTCTATTCCCACAAATATAATAGATACCTGGAAATATTGGATCTTTTCCACCTTTGAATCCCCAACCTCCCAGAATTTGATAATTGTCATGGCAGACACTGGAACCTACAAAGTAATTGTCATAGACTGTCTTATTTCTCCTAATGCACAACTTTCCTGTTTGTGGCCAGTCTAATGTCATTGCTGCATTTATCTTTTTCCCTTCATGATTTCCTTCCTCAAACGTCCATAAACGTTTTCCTTCCTCTTTTATTGCTTCTTTTTGAAATTTCATTCTTCTTTCTTCAACCATGTCTAGAAATACTTTTTCTTCTTTCCTTAACTCACAGGTAAGGTTGTTACTAACTATTTCTTCTAACGTTAATTTTCTATGTTCTAAAAGAATTCTCCTAAAACCTTTGCTGGTTTTACTTTGTTAAGTTCTGGCACTACAGGAATGTTTGCAAATATCTTATCTATATCAGTAAAATAAGATTCTAATCTACCTGTTTTATAAAATAAACTTGCTATTACACTACATGTTATTCCATAAGTCAAAGGTAAGTGATGATAAGTCACACCTTCAGATACTGATGCAGGCAATTGCATACAAACATAACAATCTCTCACTTCCATTGTTTTTACGTACTCATACAACAACTTTGTAAAAACATTCTTTGAGAAATCTGTTACTGACCTATCCTTATGCAACTCTGCACTACTTCTTAAAACAACTTGTTCTTTAATATTAGTTTCTTTTTCTTGTTTAGTATCATTCTTTGCTTCTATCACAGCTACACTAATAGGAATTGTGATTGCTAATACTATCCATATGGTCATTAATAACCCTGTACAAAAGCAGCACATTTTGCACCATCTCTTTATAAAATCACATTTATCTCTTCTATTCTCATTATTTTCCATTTTTCTTTTTCTATTTGTTAAATTTTCAGAAAATTGTGTCACTACACCTCAAAATGACTTAGACGCCACTCTGCTTTCAAAAAGTCTTTGCTTGGTACTTTCTTTAATTCTCTCCAGAATTCTTTCGTTGTCACTTCCGGTGATTTGTCACATCCAGTAAAATTGTCACGTCCGGCAGAAGCACTTTAAGTCTTCACTTCAGTCCTTTTGTTGCATCTCACCTTTTCCCATCCGACTTCTCAGTCTCTGGTTTTCGTGAGTGTTTTCTTCTTCTCCTTTGTAATCTGTTAGTGCAATATACAGCCACTCAGGTGACTTAAATTTTGAATTTATTTTCCTTGTCCTTTTGGACTTTTGTAATCTTTTTCCACTTGGTTTTTCTTGTCCCTTTTGACTTGTTACTTCATTTACTTGTTCAGCATCTTCATCTTCTGCTCTTATTATTCTATATCTCAATTTTCTTACATAGCTGTTGGGCCAATTATCTCCTTTTCTTGGCCTTTTGACCTCACCCTCTCTTTCTTCTCTTTCCGACCTCCAATTTCTTTTTCTTGATTCAGTCTTTGCTTTTTCCTCTCCTCCACTTTCTTCTGTTTCTGTTTCAACTGTCTCACTATTGTCTCTTATTTTGAAACTTATAATCTCGTCATCTCCTACTGGTGGATCTGTCTTCTCCTTTTCGTTTTCCCTTATCACTGTCCCTCCTCGGGGTTCTTCCGATTTGGTGTTTTCCTCCTTTCCTGTTTCTGAATTTCCCTGTTCTCCTGTTTTTCTATCTATCCCTATTGCTCCTCGGGGTTCTTCTCGATTTTCTAACTTTTTGTGTACTTCTTTCCCTACTTCATCTATTAATATTGTTTCTGAATGATTTCCACCATAACTTGTACTTGGTTGTTCATCTAACTCAATTTCTTGCTCAGTTTCTTCTCTAATTGGTTTATAACCCCAAGTTCTCTTTCGGAATTCTTCCCAATTTGCAGCTGAATCGTCAGATCCTGAAGTTGTGTCAGATATTTCCAGATGTCGACTTACAGGTCGATCTTCAAGTTCTGGAACTTCTGAATTTCTTTCTTCTTCTTCTTCTTGTTCCTCTTCTTCTCTAGAGGTGTTTTCCGTTGGGGTCTCCAGATGTCGACTTTCAGGTCGATCTTCAAGTTCTGGCACCCTTTCTTTTATCTTGGTTGTTCCCGCCGTTAAACTTTTATCCCACACTTCCAGACGCCGATTCACATGTCGATCTGTAGGTTCTGGAATTCTGATTGTGTGGCTGGCATGAACCCAGTTCTTTACTCCTGCACACTTGACAGCAGTCGTTGTTACTAGGATTACCTGTCTTGGCTCATCCCAACGCGGAACTAGACAGTTTCTTCTCCTGTGGACTTTAATACGGACCCAGTCTCCTGGATTCAAGTCGTGGGCTGGTTTTCTTTCAAGAGTGGTCGCATCCGGTCCAACCTGATGAAACACAGAATGCACCACATCAGCCAGTCCTTTGCAATAATCCAGTATTAGATCATCAGTTATTGTCAATAACTTGTTGACTGGTACGTGGGCTTGTCTCATTGCTCGTCCCATGATCATTTCATGAGGACTGAGTCCCGTTTTCTTTTCAGGGATGCTTCTGATGGTCATCAGAACAAGAGGCAGTGCATCTGGCCATTTGAGTCCTGTAGCTTGACACATCTTTCCTAATCTGTTTTTAATCGTTCCATTTATCTGCTCTACTACCCCAGAAGCTTCGGGTCTGTAAGCACAATGTAGTTTTTGTTTAATACTCAATGCTTCACAAATCAATTGGATCAACTCATTTTGAAAATGTGTTCCTCTATCTGTCTCAACTGTGACTGGAAAACCATACCTCGGAATGAACTCTCGTAGCATAAGTTTTGCCACTGTTGTTCCATCATTCCTTCTTGTGGGGTATGCCTCCACCCAACGAGAGAACAAACAGACGATCACCAGAACATATCTTAATCTGTTACTAGGGGGCATCTCAATAAAATCCATCTGTATCCTTGTGAATGGTCCTCCTTCTCGTCCTATTGTTCCTAGACTCACTACTGTTTTTCTTCCTGGGTTAAATTGTTGACAAATAAGACATCTTTGACAAAGACTTTCAGCAATGGCTCTGAATTTTGGATTATACCAAGTTTGTCTAAAAAGTCTGATCATTGCATCTCTCCCAATATGAGCTTGTCCATGGTACATCCGTGCCATGTCTGCAATCATGCTATCAGGCATAACTGGTCTTTCATCTCTGTATACCCACACTCCATTATCTTCCTGTCTTCTACATCCTGCTTTAATCCAGTAATCCTTTTCCTCATCTCTTGCTGTTTCTTGTAACTGCCTTACTTCATCCCATGTTTCGACTGCATTAGTGAAAAGCAAAGGACAAGAGACATGCTCCCTTTCTCTATTTCTGTTCAGGGACGCCATGTTTTCCGCACAATATCTAGCGATCTCGTCAGCATAATTATTGCCAACCGCTATGTAATCTTCGTTTTTCTTATGCGCCTTGCACTTCACTACAGCTATTTGTTTAGGCAGCTGTATCGCCTCAAGCAGTTTTTTAACATAATCTCCATTTCTGATAGGTGTTCCTGCAGATGTCAAAAATCCTCTTTGTGACCAAATCTGACCAAAATCATGTACGATGCCGAAACCATATTGGCTATCGGTCACAATCGTGATTCGTACATTTTTCCCCAATTTACATGCTTGAATCAAAGCAATTAGTTCCGCAACTTGGGCAGACCTAACTCCTTTCAGACAAGACGCTTCCATTACAGTTGCCACTGTGCATACTGCATAAGCTGCGCTTAACACTCCTTCCTTTGTGCGTAAACATGAACCATCTACAAACATGACATAATCGGATTCCTTTAACGGTTCATCTTTTATGTCAGCTCTTGGTTTTGTGCAATATTCCAGCACATTCAGACAATCATGATCTACTTCATCTTGTTCAATTATATTCTCTTCATCTGGCAATGATGTCGAAGGATTTACATTTATGCATCTATCTATGGTCACATTTTCTGCACTCAAGATGACTTTTTCGTACTTAGTCAGCCGACTATGTGTCATGTACTGTGTTTTTGTTCTTGTCAAAAGAATTTCTACTGAATGGGGAACATATACTCTCAGTGGATACCCCATCACTATACCTTCACTTTGTTCCAGACTTACACAAGTAGCAGCAACTGCTTTCAAACATCCAGGCAATGCTTTTGCTATAGGATCTAAAACAGCTGAAAAGTAAGCTATAGGCCTCTTCATGGTGCCATGTTTTTGTACTAGTACTGAAAATGCACATCCATCTCTTTCACTGCAGTATAACTCAAAATCCTTCTCATAATCAGGCATGCCTAATGCAGGGGCCTCACACAGTTTCTTTTTCAATTCTTTGAAAGATTTCATTTCTTCCTTGTTTAACTCAAAAGGGTCTTTTACATCTTTCTTTGTCAATTTTTGTAATGGTTTTGCAATCAAAGAAAATCCACTTATCCATTGTCGACAATATCCAACCATTCCCAAAAACATTCTTACCTCTCTTTGAGTCATTGGTGCTCTCATTCCTTGAATCATTCTTACTCTTTCTGTGGCTATTTTCCGCACTCCTTTCTCAATTTTATGTCCTAAATACTGGACTTCTTTCTGACAAAACTGTAATTTTGAAGGGGACACCTTATGTCCTCTTTTCTCCAAATGGTTCAGTAAAGCAATTGTGTCACTTACACATGCCTCTTTGGTTTTCGATGCCACCAATAGGTCATCGATATACTGCACCATCACTGATTTTTCTGGCATTTTTAAATCTTCCAGAGATTTCTTTAGAATCTGATTAAAAATTGAGGGGCTCTCTGTATACCCCTGAGGAATTCGGCACCATGCCAAAATACGCTCTCCAAAACGGAATGCAAATAATGGCTGGCTATCTGGATGCAAAGGAATAGAGAAAAATGCATGACACAAATCTATCACAGTGTACCACTCAGCTTCATGCGGAATTTGATATAGAATCACTGCAGGGTTTGGCACTATTGGACAGCATGGTACAACTATTTTGTTGATCTTTCTCAAATCCTGTACTATTCTGTATGTTCCATTTGGCTTTTTCAGTCCCATAATAGGTGAATTACATGGACTGCTCATGATTTCTTTCAGAATTCCCTGTTCAATCATCTTATTTATCACAGGAGTTATTCCTTCAATTATTTCTGGAGTTAATTTGTACTGTGGCGTGTTTGGATAACTTATCCCTTCTTTCACTGTCACTTTTACAGGATCAACTTCTCTCATTAATCCAATGTCTTCTCCTGTAAAATCCCACACACTTTCTTTCACTGTACCTTTTAATTCTTCTGGAAGTTTTCCTGCATCAAATGCAGGAAACAATCCATTCATTTCAGGTTCCTGATTCATCAAAGTTACTTTATACAAAGCATCTTCATCTGAAGTCTGAAAACCAATTCCATCTGGTGTACAATAAATTGTGCAATTCATTTTACACAAGAGGTCACGACCTAGAAGATTTACAGGACTACAATCGCACACTACAAATTTATGCATTTTCCTAAAAGAACCAATTTTTACTTCTACCAATTCAGTAAGTGGGGTTTTAATCTGCTGATTGGCAACTCCTACCACTTGGATGCATTCACCTGAGAGAGGAAGGTTCGGAATTTCCACTGACCTAACAGTAGAACGGGTAGCTCCAGTATCGACAAGGAATGTTACGTTTGCTCCATTCACTTCTCCATCCACAAAGGGACCAGACTGATCTACCTCTAGAGTTGCGCCAAGCACGCACTCTTTCCCCTCTCTTGCGCACCGTCAGAAACTTTCATCCGGGTCATCCTCACTCTGATGCAACCAATACTGGGAAATGTTAGCTGCTCTCGGCAACTGTGTTACCTGCTCTCCTCCGTAGAATCCTGTTTCTGTACTGTATCTTTGCTGGTTAACAGTGTTGGGAAGTGGTGGTTGTGGCACCTGACTTTGTTGAACAACTACCTCATTCTGCACCTGTGGAGTTAATGATTGATGTTCCGGATTAGGTTTAGGTGGGAACTTACACTCATTTCTCCAATGCCCCAATTTTCCGCAATTATGACATGGCCATTTCTTCTTTGCCTCTTCTAGACTCACTTGTCCTTTTCCTTTACCTATATTTGGTCGCATCTTATTTTGTCCTGATTCGTTTCCATTATTATTATCCAATTGAGCTTCTTGTTTCTCTGCCACTTTCACTTGTGCCCACATTGCTTTTTCTTTCAACTTACGCTGTTTACTCTCTATTTCATCACTACAATACTTAGCATACCTCAGCACCTCATCTACACTTGCATTCTGCCAGTTTATCATATGTTGCTTAATCATATCACTTATTTCTTGTTTCAAGCCAAATACAAATCGATATACAAAATGACTCATATCCTTTTCACTTAATTCCTCATAACCACTATACTGTTTGAAAACCAACAACAATCGCTCATAATATGCATGTACACTCTCCTTGCTTTCCTGTGTAGTTCTATCAATCTTAACCCAATCTGTCTCTTTTGGAGGAATCTTATTTTTCAAAAAGGTAATCACTTTATCGTATTTTTTCATTACATCTGGTCCTGGAGCTCCTGTCTTAGGATCTCTTGGATATTCTGTAGTTGGCCAGTCAACTGTAATCTTACATTCTGACCACAGATCCGTTGGTACCACTATGTCAAACAATCCATCCAAATCTATCCACAACACTTTCGAGACCTTTACAAACCTTTCTACCTGTCGGTACCACTCAACTGGCTTTTCTCTTAATTTTGGAAAGTCATTTGTAAATGACAGGATGTCCTGCCTAGTCCAGGGAACATGCACATAACTACCACCTGGAGTTTCTCTCATAGGGTACTCTTTAACAACATGTTCCTTTTCTGTTATCATAAAAGCCAATGAACCTTTGTCTACGCTTTTCTCATTCTTCTTTGTCCATCTAACCTTCCATCTGTCCACATCACCCCATTTTCTCAACAAAACAATCAACTCTTTTATCTGTGTCAGCCTTCCTGCTGTATTCAAATTTTCAATATCTTTTTCACAAAAATCTACTCTGTATGGTTTCTGCAACGTTTTTACTTTTGCAAAATCTATTCCAATCTCACCGGCCACTTCTTCTAGTTTGTCATGTAAATTCTTTGCCCTCCATGTTATACTTTTGCACAGAAACATTATTTCATCATCCTGATAATTCTTTATCTTTTCTGTACCAATTGTTCCTAGAATTAATTCTTCCATGTCAATCTTCAATCTGATCACATCTAATGGTTTTTCTTCCGTTTCTTTTATTTTAAAAGCTTTTATCCACTCATTTAACTCATCAGGAGTCGGACCTATAGGAGTACTATTTATTTCTGTCCAATTTCCACTCTTTTCAGGTGTCACTGTTGCAGATTCAGTTACCATAGGCATTTTCCTACTGCTACACTCATTTACTGTCAAATTTTCAGGTGGACTTGGTCTGTAAACACTAGTCAAATTGCTTGTACCTGGACTTGTTTCCATTCTTTCCTTTTCTCTTTGGAATTGCGAACTCAAGGGAATCACCAAAGATCGTTCATCAATTTTCTGATTCTCGAAAACTGTTATTACTGGACCTATTGTTACGGGTACGGTAACTGCTTCCATATTCTTTGTTAATTCTCTAATTTTCTCAGTTAGTTCTTTTGTTGTCCTTGCCAATTCTCTTGCACTATCATTTTCTATTCCCTCAATTTGGGAAGTTCTTATTTGTTCTTGTGACCTATTTATTTCTTGTCTTTTTCTGGACTTTCATTTCGCATAGCTCCTATTGGTGGCGCATTTGGTGTCACCACTGTAGAATTCTGCTGATACGGAGGTGGATTTTTATTTAATATATCTTCCAGCAACTCGTCATCCGTTTCGCTCTCATGCATATACTTTTCTCTCTCTAAATGTTTCTTTTTCTCAGTCCGTTTTTTCTTAGTCCCTTCCTCAACTGTAAAAGCTGGAAACAAACCTCCTGTCATGTTAGCACATCTCCATCGTTTTATTCTGTCCTCATGATTCATTCCCCACATTCTTCCGGGCACGAACTCATAACCTTTCATACCTCTGAATCTTTCTTTCTCGTACATCTCATCTTCCCATTCTGTTAAAGCCTCAAACTGTGTCGGTCTAGGTCTAGGTTCCAATTTAAGCATCTTTTCTTTTAAATTCCGTAAAATCGCTACATTAAAAGAACCATTTTCAGGAAAAGCCAATGCTCCATCATTCTTTGTATATTTTACCCAATTATCCAACCATATGCACGTATGATATCCATATTTCAGCATCATATGTGAGGCTGCTGATTTCGGCGGAGGAATTACTTGTCCCTCTCTAGTCACAACCTTTTTGTCTCTCTTAAAGAAATTCTTCAATTTCGTTGTCCATGACGTTCTCTCCCTTTCATACTCGTAATACGACATGTTTTCTATTTGTTTTCTCTTTACTCTAACGCTGTTTCTGTGTACGGAACTTCGTCCAATTACAGCGCGATTCACACTAACGTACCAATCAGAACAATTTCCACCGTCCGCGAACCAACCAATCCTAGCGCGGCACTTTTCTACGTCACTCCTGCTCTGTATTCACGTGACTAGTGCACTGACCAATCCTAGCGCGGCACTTTTTCACGTCACTTCTACTCTTTACCCCTCCTTTACAAAATTTATCGGCAATTTTCCTTTTTACTGTTTTTCTTCGTTAGTTACAACAAATAAACAATTCCATAGTCTGATTCGCTAAACAAAGTGACAGCTTTGTCCTTTTACACAAGAATCCTGTTTTTCCAGTAGGCAGCGCTTACCTCTACCCTACCACAGAATTATTTACTTTCGCCGATAAAGTAGCACTTCCCTCTACCTTACCCTTCTTTCAAACAAACAATTTACTCGTTTCTCTGGGGATAAGACACATGTGGAGACTAGGCTCCTGAGAATTAAGGCCAAAGTTTCACAAGTAAACGTGATTTGCTATTTCATTTACACACTTTTCACACCGAAATCCCTAACATAACACAACCTGCGTTATAACCAAAATGAATTCAGACCATGTACCAAATTCCATGTGACTTCTCTTGCCACACGTGTTCCACTTCCTACATCCCAGAAGCGTGAAAACTTACATATAACATAACGCGACTCAACATATAGTGTTAGTCATCAAATAATCAATAATCAATAAACAATAATCACTAAACTAATCTATAGAAAACCATAACTCTGCTACCAAGAAATCTGATGCAGCGCGTACAATAAAAACTATTTTCCTCCTAGGTTATTTATAGGTCATCCAGGGGCAAACTATATTTCTCATATCCACATGACGATGGGGCCCATAAACATCGTCTAACACACACGCACACTCCTGGATTTTTCCTTTTACACCTTTATGAAATTTTGTACTCCTAGGAGAAACATGAGAACTAAATGGAGAACACCATTTTATGTACCGCTGGAAGAGCAAGGATATCTATTTACCTTAATTTGTCACTTTCTTTTAGTTACTTCTTAAGATATTCCTGCTCATTGTTTTGTCGATGAATCATTCATTTAAGAAATTAGTTCATAGTGATTAAGACCAGCTGAATCACAATCAACCAATTACTCAGGTCACAATCATTTAGGAAAATAACCACTGAGTCATTTTGGGTTTAAAGAATCTTAAATTTTATATAAATTTTAAAGCATGGAAAGAATTTTAATACTTTATTCAATTATTCATTCTTAAATTCACAATTTTATTAAGCATAATCAATTTATTGCAGAAAAGGAAATTTTGTCATGAAGCCAAAACCCTAGTTACCTGCCTAGATTCCTAATTTAGCCTAATGTTTTCTAACCTAACTTTGGGATTAGAAATAGCCTGATTCTCATACTCAACTGTAAAGTTAAGACAGCAACAGCAACTTCAGCTCGTCAGCATCAGCTACCTGCAACCCGTCTCCTCTACTGCAACCACGACTCTCGAACTGCAACTCCAACCGCAACTCTCTGGAACTTCCCTGGAACTGACCCCCTCCCACTAAGAGTAGGCCCTCTTATACCCCAATTCTAACTTTGCTAACTAACTGTTGCAACATTAATATCACGCTTTTCTTTCATTGGTCCATGCATGTCAGCTTATTCATTCTTTTAATCAAGTTCTCTTGGATTCAAGGGTCCTTGGATCATTTCCTTTCCCATACGCTTAAACATTTCCATCCGATTCGATCAGTCCATTTGTATCTTCTTTTGACACATTCAAGAACTCCGCAGTCATTGTCCTTTCTCTTGGGCTCCTTTCCCACGGACTCTCTCCTGATCATCACGGCACACTATCAGTTCAATTAGGTCACACCAGCCTTGACCATTTCTTGCATCCTAGCCTCTCAGAGACATCACGAGGCTCCAGATTTCTTCAATCTCATCCCGTACCACGTGTCCCCTTGCGCCTGCGCACATCTTCCCACTGGCGGCCATTTTATCTCGCCACTCGGTTCTACTTTAGAAGCACTAATTTGAGGCAAATAAAACATAATTAAAATAGAGAAAAATATCCCTTTCGTTTCCCTCCCGTCTACGTACCCCAATTAGTTGTTACCTAGCAAAAAGCGACATTTAAGCTGCTCCTTACTTACCATCACTATTGTTTTTGCAACGACACATTTTATTTCTATGAAGCACAAACATGCATTTATTTTATTTAGTACGCTTTTTATTCTTACGTTATGATTAGACACACGGACATTCATTAGTAGATTATTTAGCACGTACATTAGCATATTACCATTCCCACATATACAATGTTGATTAATACATTTAAACGAACATTTTTAATTAATTAATTATATAATTTGTTAGGGGTTAATTTTTTTATTTTTACTGCTCCATCATGTGTCAACCATTGATGCCTGCAGAAACATGACATACATTGTTTGTGTCTCCCAAAAACAGGTGATGATGGGGACACAGCAGCAGACGCTGAGGAGTCCCAGTCCCAGGCTCAAGAGGATGCCGAGCTCACTGGCGTCGTACAGCCTCTGTCCTCCTCGGACGATAAAGAACAACCTGGCACATCCGGTGCAAGTCAACATGCAGCACCAGCAGGACCACCAGCTGCAGCACCAGCAGGACCACCAGCTGCACCCCCTGCACCCACCCCTCCAACGACTGTCACCACGAATACCATCCCTGCCGACATGGACAGAATAAGGAGCAACACCAGCACAGTGACCCTGGACCAACCTGGGGCCATGGACACCACCACCACCACCAACCCCCAAGGTGGACCAGGGTTATCTGTGCGTGCCACTGCACACACTGCACATGTCAGCAGGGGTGGTGGGAGGAGTGGGAGACAGAGGTCGCTGCTTGCAGACGTTGCTGGTGTGCATGATGACCCACAACTGGTACGCATAGCTGATGCGTACCAGTCCAGCACCGGAGAGCTCAGCCAGGTAGTGGGGCTCCTCAGAGACATTAAACAGCAGCAGGCTGCCCATCATGCCCGCTTGGACTCCCACATGTCCCACGTGGAGTCACACATGTCCCGTGTGGACTCACACATGTCCCGCGTGGAGTCCAAGTGGGATGCACTGCATGAGATGACGGCGGTGCACAGGGACATTTTACAATGCCTTCGCCAGATGAACAGCAACCAGTCCACACCTCCCTGTGTGCCAACAACATCTGGTGCCGAACAAACTGCAACTGCCACAGGGAGGGAGGAGGACTCTGGCGGAGAGTCCCCTGCACCGCAGCAGCCTGCACTTGAGGGCCCCCCAAGAAGAGGGGTCGTCCGAGGAGGGAAAAGTGAGAGGCCGATGGCCAAGCGCAACTCCCAGGAAGCCTGAACCTGTTCTGGATGTTCGCCTTTGTGCACAGACTGTTCACCCTGTTGACGGCAACACTACTCCCACACATTGCATGGGGAGTACAAGTTGGACCAATGTGTCAGACAACTGTGGCCCCGATACTGGGGATCCTGTCTACCCGGACTTTCAATTCACCTAGGAACTTGGGATTGCAAGATTCATGTACAGCACAACCCATCCTATGCACTATTAACACAAATGTATCACAATAAACACACTAATACACCATACTTGCCTCTGTCGTGATTCCAACGTGGGTGCTGTTATGGGGATGATGAACTGCAAAATTACACTGTGTATGCGAACTGCAACAGCAAGGACAACACAGGCATGTGAGTACAGGAAACGTGACACACATGAGGGAGACACACCACCAGGGCTACACGACACATACACACCTAGGCCATCTGACTCATTGCCTACACTGATGTTGCCAGGGAAGACGGTGCAATGCACAGACACCACACCCATTCCCAGTTGTAGTCAAGTAGCCCACAGGTGCAGTAAGCAAATGGCAGTCAAATGTGTGACCACAGACAACGCATATCACAAAGTGAAGCACAGGTTTATTACACAGTTGCAACATGCCGTAACCACTACAGATGCAAGGTAACCCCACCTGGCAGCGGGCACACAGTCAACAACTGTAGACGGAAGGAAGTCCATGGGTGTGGCGCACATCACCTGTAGGGACACAACAGCTACCAGCCTGGATGTGCAATCACGTCGTCGGTGGACACAGTTGACCAAACGAATCTGAAAGTACCCTGTGAAGGACAGAAATGACACACAGTCAAAAGCAATGGAGTACAGGACAGAACAGCAAAACACATGCACAATACATGTTACAAGATACCCACCCAGAACCAAGTTAGCATGTCAACACTGTTGGGGAGTACAGCCCACCTGTCACCACACATCGCAACACACATCCAGTCAAGTGGCCCATGGACACACTCCCACAGCACCAGAGCACCACCCACACATCATGCCAACTCACATCATTGACATGACACCTCAGGATACTCACATTCAGCTAAAGAAGTTGGTGATGAGCTGTGTGCGGACATCACCATCACCATCATCATCATCATCGTCACTGGCATCGTGGTCCAGGCCAGGATCCTCCACAGGTGGCGGATGTTGGCCATTGTCATCCTGGATGAGAGGCAACTCCTTCCGCACTGCCAGGTTGTGGAGCATGCAGCAGACGATGATAATCTTGCACACTTTCGCAGGGGCATATGGGAGGGACCCTCCGGTCTTGTCCAGGCAGCGGAAGCGGCTCTTCAGGAGACCAAAGGTCCGCTCAATCACTCTCCTGGTCCGACCATGTGCCTCATTGTAGCGCATCTGGGCAGGTGTCACAGGGTTCCTGAGGGGTGTCAGCAACCACGGCATGTTGGGGTATCCCGAGTCACCTACGGACAAGTACACATTAGCTGACTTGGAAAAGTGGGCGGAATACTACAGATCAGATCACACACAATGGCACAAAGTCAGTACACACCGACAAGCCAGGCACGCTGGTTCTGCATCTGTGCCATCATCCTGGGGATGCGACTACTCCTCATCACAAAGGCATCGTGTGCTGAACCAGGGAAACGGGCACACACGTGTGTGATGGTGATGTCTGCAAGACACACCACCAGTGCATTGACCGAGTGGTAGTGCTTGCGGTTCCTGTAGGCCTGCTCCTGGGCCTGTGGTGGTACCAAAGCCACATGTGTCCCATCAATGGAGCCAATTACATGCGGCATCCTCCCCAGGGCATAAAAGTCACTCTTCACGTCAGTGAGTCGTCGCAGTCTAGGGAAATAGATGTACCGGTTCAGGAAGAGCAACATTGCCGCCAAAACATCGCGGAGCACACGGCTGAACATGGTCTGTGACATCCCACCAGCAGTCGCCACAGTATGTTGGAAGGTACCAGTGGCAAAGAAGTGTAGGGCTGCCATCACTTTCACCTTGGGGGTCAGCGCTGTAGGATACGGCCGGCCAGGCTGCAAATGTGGGGACAACTGCACTGCCAAATCCTCAATCAGCTGCCTGGTGAAGCGGTACCGTCGGATGCTGTCCCGTTCCACCATCGTTGCCAGGTCTGGGAATGGCCGATGGACAGCAGGAGCCCTGCAGTGCAGAGGAGAAGTAAGCAAGATTGTCAGTCACACCACATATGCGGCATTGAACACACTCAAGATCCCAACATACATCATTATGAGGCACAACTACATGAAGTGTGCAGTACCGTAAGGACATGTATGGTACATACATGGCCAACATCTGTCAACACGGTCCAACAGGTGGCATCAATTAGTCCCAGGTTGGCCCATTGGATATCATGAGGCCGTGTCACAGTTCCCATCTCCTGCTGCCGTGTCACAATAACCCCCACAGGGACATGTGAGGACAGATGTGCCCCAGGCACCACAGCTCAACGACAGTTACATTCCCAGGGACCCTGTAATGCCACATGGACACTGGCATTACATGGAGTATCATGTATACACCACAGCAAAACAACCATGACCCCCACAGGTAGTGGCCCCACTTGCCACGGCAGGACAGACATGGACGTCTGTGACACACAGGCACAACATCAGAGTCCATGCACACACAACGTGGATGTGGAGACTGTCTCCCATTGTGCACATGAAATCAGAGACATTGTAAACACCACATGCACAAAGACTGTGGAGGAGCATCACTATTGTGCCACTGGGACACCCTGGCTCAAACATACCATCCCACATGGGACTCACGGGGTATGTGACATGACATACACATACACCACTGTGAAATGTGACCATGGCACATGCACAGATATGAACAGTTGCACATCACAGTGGTCACGTACACGTAACACCCAGGATCCTGTCCCCATGAACACGTGCACAGCCTGGGGGTGGCTGACCACAGGTGACACCCACAGGACAACATGTACACCAACATACACACAATAGGAAATGCAGCCTTACATGCCTTATGATAAAGTTTGGACAGGCTGTCGTGATGTAGGTGTGCCCCTCACTCCCTGGGAGCTATCTGTGGCTGGCATATGTCCATCTGAGACAGGCATGCTGACATATGCCAGTCACATGTACAGTGATGCGTTGAACAGCAATGGACCGATCGGTGCCTCCGGCCGGCCCATTGCTTTCAATGTGTGCGGGTACGCGTTGTACCCCTGTGCGCGTTGAACTGCAATGGACCGATCGGTGCCTCCGGCCGGCCCATTGCTTTCAATGTGTGCGGGTACGCGTTGTACCCCTGTGCGCGTTGAACAGCAATGGACCGATCGGTGCCTCCGGCTGGCCCATTGCTTTCAATGTGTGCGGGTACGCGTTGTACCCCTGTGCGCGTTGAACTGCAATGGACCGATCGGTGCGCACCCATTGACAATGGGCTTGCCTGGCAACGGACGCGTTTCGAATTTCGAACGAGTCGGTTGCTGGAAAATCAGTTGGTCACCCACAACAATGTTGCAAAATCATGTATGTCATGAAGTTGAAGATTTGAAGGATGCTGTGGGCGTGTTTTGGTGCTGCTATTCCATGGATTGGCCAGATTCAGAAGATGCAAACGACTTGGACCTATCACTTTGGACACAAGGGACAGTATCTGCCTCTCCAGCACATATATATTGCTGGCTGTTCCCCTGAGAGCCCACTTGCCTGCACTACATGCTCCAAGACGACATCTGCCACTGCACTGCTGCTGTCTCTGCCCCTCTGGACCCTGCAATGGCACGTACTGTGGAGAGAGCCCCAGCCTTCAGCCTTAAAGAGAACCAGGCCCTGCTGGACAGCCTACTTCCACAGTACAGCAAGCTGTATGGGACACCAGGGGAGCAGGTGAGTGTTCTGTGCACTGCCTTTCTGAATGTGCATTTTGTCTGACTAGCAAGGCTGAGAGTCTGCACGCCACTGGCTAGCAGGCTCACTGAGTAGTTGTCACCCCCCATAGTGTGTAGTGACTTGCACTGGACAGGTATGGTGCAGTGACAGTGCATTTGAACATGGTTTTACTTCCCATGCAATGATACCATGTAGTGACGTCTGGCAAACTGTCCATGGTCAGCTTTGCACTGCCTGTGTACATCATGTGCCACTGTGATTGAGACATGTATATACAACTGTGTCATGCACGGATATGTTGCATGTGTGGTAATGGCCTTTTCACTTTGTCATCCTCACAGGTTAATGCCCATCGGAAGCAGGAAATCTGGAAGGACATCGTCCGGGCTGTCCGGTCCGTGGGGGTCTACAAGCGCCGGATCCGCAACTGCCAGAAGAGGTGGCAGGACCTTTGGGGCTGGACCCGGAGGATTGCACGGGTCCAGCTGAAGCTGTCGCCTCCTCGCAGGAGGGGCGGAACACGGACCCTGACCCCCCACATGCTCCAGATCCTGGCGGTGGTCTTTCCAGACCTGGATGGGCAGCTGAAGGCCAGACAGCAGCAAGGAGGGGTGAGTCAAAGACTGCACTGTGAACTCTGTATTACATGCTTTGTGCCCTCCTCTGGCCTGGTTCAACTGCCACAGTGCAGCAGTCATGTTGTCCAGGAGCCATGTCCCTCTATTGTGCACTGCCCACTGCTCATCTGATACCCAGGTGTGGCCCTTACAGTCAGGGAATTGTGTCACTTGGGACTGTGTCCTTGCAGTTTGCTTCACTAAAGGTGGGGGACAGCATCTGTTTCCCTAACTCTGTTGTGGGCATCATGGGTGGGTCCATTGTTCACACAACGCCTGGGTTTGGACATGTGATCTGCGTGTTGCTTTGATATGCGGTCCACTTACTGAGCTGAGCCACCACATGTGCCTGGGGTATGTGGCACACGCCCATGCAGCGGGTGGGACAATGTTTGTGCCCCAGGAGTGTGCAGATTACGTGTGTCACACATACATAGCCAGCTATCCACTGTCCAGGGCACATCCCTCATTCATGTGGAGCAGGACAGTCATGCCTACTCCAGGCCATGCAATGCACTCTGTACTCCCACTCCCGTGTATCAGCTGACACATTGTGCACAGTGATTTGACCCCTCCGGTGTCTGCCTCTGTGTCAGTGTGCTGTGGATTAGTTGCCAGGACTGCTGGGGTGTTTCTTGGTAGGGGCTCAGCATGCCCCTGGAGATGTGACCATAGGAGACGATACTTGTGTGTCACATAGGTGTTTGATCAGCTGCCCGTGCAGACTGGGGTATGCGAATGTGATGTTCAGGCAGCTGTTCCCCATTCACAGCAAATTGTGAGGGGCTCAGGTTCAGAGGGTAGTGTCACAGGTCTCCCATATGTCCAATAGGTGTGACCTGGACAGATGAGGGTTGAGATGATGTGTTGTGTGGGGGATGTACATGTGCACTTGTGCAGCTCCAGGACTTGCATTCCCCATGACCTACTATTGTGACACAGTGCATAGTGTTGTTGTCTGGCTGCCAAGTCATACATCACTGAGACAGTGATGTATGACTTAACAGTCATGCCTCTGCCATGGCATGTGTCAACTTATTTGTGGTCCTGCAGGGGAGTGACATGTGCTACATGCACACCATAGTGGCGCTGGCTATCAGGACATGGGTGCATCATGGTGTCTGTCGCTGGTATGCATCACATGCATTTCCTATTTGACTCTGGGCATCCCTTTCATCCGGAAACCTGTACTGACTCAGTGGCAAGAGCTGTGATGTGTCCACACCGTGTCCTCTGCACTGTCCAACTACTGTGTACTTGGTGCATGTGTCCACACTGGGGTGTTGCAATCCAACAGACACCAGACAGATGGGTGCAAGGCCATGTGGGATGTGAGTGCCATGCTTGGCATCAGACTGACAATTGGCTTCTCCTGTTCAGTTAGGGCACTTTTAGCAATGTACAACTAATGATGCCAGGGCTTGCTCTGTGATGTGCTGTGCTCACAGTGGTGTGTGCGTTTTGTGCAGGTGACTGATGTCTGTCTGTTTCCCCATTGTTTGCAGATACATCCACGGCCACGGAAGGGGACAGCTCCACGGACCAGGAGGAGCCAGAGAGCCAGACTGGGTCAGCAGCCGAGGAGTGGTCGGAGGGACCCAGTGGCACGGAGGGCGAGGGGAGCCACACCGAGGAATCCTCAGCACCATCCACCTCAGCTGAGGACCAGAGCAACTCAGAGGATGACTCCCTTGTGGAGGCGGGTGTCAGCAGCCACCACACCCCAGCTAGTGTTGCTGTCCCCGCCACCACCAGCACCACCACCGCCCTCCCATCGGCTCCCATTTCCAAGGTCCGTGGAGGCTCCCATGTTCGGGAGCGTGTCTCCTTTGGCCCAGGCACCGCACCCCCTGCCCCTGTGTCCCCTGCTGCCCTGAGTGAGGAGTCTGTGTACCTCCTTTGCCAGCTCCATGTAGGGCAGACAGCCATGCTGAGTGTCCTCCATGCGCACACCGCACTGTTGACTCAGCTGGTGTCGTTCATGGAGGGCATCTCATCGGGCATGTCTGACCTACAGAGGGGCAACAGGTCCATGGACTCCTCCCTGACGGCAACAGTGTCCCTCCTCAGACAGTCCCTCACCCCTCCTGCCTCTGCTCCATCCACACTCCCCAGCACCTTGCCCGTCCCAAGCACACACACACCGGCACAGGCACACACCAGCACACACACATCCAGCACACAGACACACACGCCACAAACTAAACGCACACGCACGCACAGTCAGGGGACTGAAACCAGACTCACAGGGGATGGGGCCCTGGTACACACACACGCATCCACGGGCACTGCGCAGTCCTCAGTTGCCTCTCCCTCCAAAGCACCCTCCCTTGCCTCACCTGCAACCCCAAAGACCCAGCGCCTCTTCCTCAGTGACCTCGGCCTCTTCCCCTCTGATCCAGCTGCCCCAGCATCCAGGGGGAAGAGGAAGCCCCCCACATGGAGCAGAGTGCCCCTCGCCCCCATACACCCTCCCCCAGGCGCAGACAGACTGAGGCCCCCACCCGCAAGTCCCCCGGAGTGGTAAGAGCAAGACCCCGCCGCCGCCCTGCAGCTCAAGCACCAGGTCACCTTCCTCCATCCCTCAGGCCCCCACTCCACAGGTGCCCCCGCCACACCCTGCCCCAGGTTCCCCCACCCACAGATATACCATCCCCAAGAGGCTCCGGCCTTCTCCCCCTGCCACTTGCTCTCCCGGCACCACACCCCCCGCTGCGCTTGTCTGTGCCACTGATGTGGTGAGGGTGTCCTCCCCCTCTGTCCAGCCCACCTTGCCTGTTCCCCATTCTCCTCCCCTGGTGGTAGGCACTGCAGTGGAGTCCACTACCACCCTGTCTGACTTGGGCACTGCAGTGGCGGACCTGTCCACTCCATCTGCAGGGTCCACTGCAGTCGTGCCGGCACCCACAACATCTGAGCCATGCCCCCCAGTTGTGCCGGCACACACCATGTCAGACACCTCCACTGCAGTTGTCAGTGGCTCTCCAGCACCCACCACCCCTTCCCTGCTTCCTCCTGGTGAGCCCTGATCCTGTCCCTGCGGTGCCTGGCCTACCCCCCGGTTGCCCCTCCTAGTGGATTGTCCCTGGTTTTGTGCAGGCATGTGTAGGGTGGCATCTGCCACTGTCACCCACTTGTGACTTTGTTGATGGACTGGCCATTGGCCTTTGTTTATGTTCTACCGGACTTCTACTTTTAATGCCACATATGCTGAATAAAGCAACTTTCTGTTCTCTAGTGCTTTTGCTTCTGATGTACATGATGTTGATGATGCTAACAATGCCCTTGCTGCAGTGATGGTGATATTTGGTCTCATGATAATGAAGTGTTACTGTGCAGGAACCCATGTGGTCCAGGGGTTATGTGTCCTATCCTGTGGTGTATCCATGTCATCCATAGCAGCATCTGAGGGTGTCATGTGTTCAGTATTTGGCAATGAGATTTCCTACTTAGATTGGCAACTTCACATCTGTGGCTTCCACCCCTGCACATCTGTTGTGCCTGCCATTGTTCTATTCGTCTACTTCCCTGACCGTGTGGCCATCTCCAGTGAACATGCAGGTTTGGGCATCAATGGGGAAGGACTCATCTGTGTTGTCAGTGCAACATTGCTATACAAGTGTGTTGGATCTGTGCTGATGATTCCGTTGGCACTTCCATGACCAGGCTGATGGGACGGGAGCCCTCATTTGTTGCTAATTGTTGATTGTGTGTCCCATTGCTGCCATGGTATGGTATCTGTTCGCCTCACATCTGCAGTCTCCACAGGGTATCTGCATGTGTGTGCCCATTGGTGCAAATATGTGGGTCTGCATTCGGATGGTCACTTCTGTCATTGTGTCATTGATGATTGTTGACGGTGTCAGCCCCCATGGGTGTTGTTTGTCTGCACATGGCCAAAGTTATGTCTTATTTGCACTGCAGGATTTGGCTCCCCCAATTTATGTTGCAATGGGACACATACACTACTTTGCCACTGATGTGTTTGTTGTTCTGTGACCAGGAATCATCCATGCAGTTTGGCAGTTGCACCTCTTACTTTGTCAACACTTGCCTTTTGGTCACTGTGATGATGGGGGTTTGGACCCCATTGCCACAATGTTCAAGATGTGCTGCAGCTATGGACCCCACACTTGCCTTTTGGTCACTGTGATGATGGGGTTTGGACCCCATTGCCACAATGTTCGAAATGTGCTTCAGCTATGGACCCCACACTTACATTTTGGTCACTGTGATGATGGGGGTTTGGACCCCATTGCCACAATGTTCAAGATGTGCTGCAGCTATGGACCCCACACTTGCCTTTTGGTCACTGTGATGATGGGGGTTTGGACCCCATTGCCACAATGTTCGAAATGTGCTTCAGCTATGGACCCCACACTTACATTTTGGTCACTGTGATGATGGGGGTTTGGACCCCATTGCCACAATGTTCGAAATGTGCTTCAGCTATGGACCCCACACTTACATTTTGGTCACTGTGATGATGGGGGTTTGGACCCCATTGCCACAATGTTCGAAATGTGCTTCAGCTATGGACCCCACACTTACCTTTTGGTCACTGTGATGATGGGGGTTTGGACCCCATTGCCACAATGGTCATGGCCTGCTTGCATTGTGGGTGCCACACACATATATGTGTGGCACATGTGCTAGGGGGTCACATTGTATGTTCAAAGTCATGTTCGGTGTTGTAGGCATTTGACACAGTCTACACACGCTTGTCATGGTGTTGGGGGATGTCTTCTTCTTGCATTCCCTAGGTTGTGGTGTGCTGGTTGTGTCATGCATTGTCCATCCTATGAGTGGGGGTGGTAGTAGTGGTAGGCATCCTGCCCCCCTGGGTGAGGGTGGTAGTAGTGGTGGGCATCCTGCCCCCCTGGCTAAGGGTGGTAGTAGTGGTAGGCATCCTGCCCCCTGGGTGAGGGTGGTAGTAGTGGTAGGCATCCTGCCCCCTGGGTGAGGGTGGTAGTAGTGGTGGGCATCCTGCCCCCTGGCTAAGGGTGGTAGTAGTGGTAGGCATCCTGCCCCCTGGGTGAGGGTGGTAGTAGTGGTGGGCATCCTGCCCCCTGGCTAAGGGTGGTAGTAGTGGTAGGCATCCTGCCCCCCTGGGTGAGGGTGGTAGTAGTGGTGGGCATCCAGCCCCCTGGGTGAGGGTGGTAGTAGTGGGAGGCATCCTGCCCCCCTGGCTAAGGGTGGTAGTAGTGGTAGGCATCCTGCCCACCCTGGGTGAGGGTGGTAGTGGTGGTAGGCATCCAGCCCCCCGGCTAAGGGTGGTGGTAGGCATCCAGCCCCCCTGGGTGAGGGTGGTAGTAGTGGTAGGCATCCTGCCCCCTGGCTAAGGGTGGTAGTAGTGGTAGGCATCCTGCCCCCCTGGGTGAGGGTGGTAGTAGTGGTAGGCATCCTGCCCCCTGGGTGAGGGTGGTAGTAGTGGTGGGCATCCTGCCCCCTGGCTAAGGGTGGTAGTAGTGGTAGGCATCCTGCCCCCCTGGGTGAGGGTGGTAGTAGTGGTGGGCATCCTGCCCCCTGGGTAAGGGTGGTAGTGGTGGTAGGCATCCAGCCCCCTGGCTAAGGGTGGTAGTAGTGGTAGGCATCCTGCCCCCTGGGTGAGGGTGGTAGTAGTGGTGGGCATCCTGCCCCCCTGGGTAAGGGTGGTAGTGGTGGTAGGCATCCAGCCCCCCTGGCTAAGGGTGGTAGTAGTGGGGGCATCCTGCCCCCTGGTTGAGGGTGGTAGTAGTGGTAGGCATCCTGCCCCCCCTGGGTGAGGGTGGTAGTGGTGGTAGGCATCATGCCACCCCTGGGTAGGGGTGGTGGTGCGCATTCAGGCCCCTGTGTGCATATGTGGCATTGGTGATGGGCATCCCTGTGTGTGTGTGTGATGTGTCGTGTACGTGTTGTATGTGTTTTGTGGTTGGTGTCTGGCTTACCTTCTGCGCCGTACACGTCCGTGCCTGTTCCGGTAGTAAATGTAGAATATTGGTATGATCGGGACGAAGGGATTCATGGTTGGTTCGTGTCGTTCGTCCTTCTCGTTGCTTCGCGTCGTCCTCGTCGCTTTGCCTCGTCCTCGTCGCTTCGCCTCGTCCTCGTCGCTTCGCGTCGTCCTCGTCGCTGCCGTGTTCGTCTCGGAGCCGTGGATCGTGTTGTGGCGCGAATCGGAGCTTATGTGCGCCTCTCCCGGATGCTTTGACGTGCCGTGCGTAGCGACGGGTTCGGCGCGTACGGAAAGCGCATCGTACTTGTCCGGCCGGACAAGGCTGCATTTTTCCTTCCGTGCGACTCGATTCAGCGTTTCCGGATTCGCCTCGGTCGGAGAACAGGACCTGGTTTGGGTGAGTACGGCTCGGCCGGATTCTTTGCTGTTGTGCGCATCGTACTTGCTCGTTCGGTGTGCTGTACGGATCGGTCGGGAAACAGGCTTTCGCATGGCTTTTTTCCCGACCGAATGGTGTTGGGTGCGCCTCCGACCGAGATCGGAATCGGCCCCTAAGTGTTCTTGGGGAGAGGTATGCCTGGTTTACAAAGTTATACTGCACCACTCCATTTTATGTCAATCTACTGTACTTTACTCCAATGCACTCTATCAGACTACATTCTGCATCACTGCATGCCACTCTAATCCATTTCTGCACCACTGCATGCCACCACACTCTACACAACTCTACCCTACACCAGTTCACTCTACACCACTCATCTCTTCACCTCTGCACTTTACCCTGCACTACTCCACTCTACCCTGAACCACTCCACTCTTCACCTCTTCACTCTACTCTGTAACAATCTACTCTTCGCCCCTGCACTCTACACCACTGCAATTCACTCTGCACCACTCTACTCTATGCCACTGCACTCAACGCCACTCTACTCTACATCACTGCACTCTACATCAATGCACTCTACACCACTTTACTCAAAATCAATGCACTCAACGCCACTGCACTCTATGGCAATCTACTCTGCACCACTGTACTTTACGCCACTTCACTCTAGCCCACCTTACTTCACTCTGCAACACTCCACTTGACAACACTAAACTCTTCCATTTTCCACTCTATGACGTTCTACTCCATTAAACTCTACTCCATTCTGTGACAGTCTACTCCACTCAATGCCACCCTACTCTACAATGCTCTACTTCGCTCTATGCCATTCCACTATTCTATACTACTCCACTCTATGCCACTCAACTCTATGGCAATCTAATCTGCTCTACACCATTCTACAACACTCAAGTCCACTATACACAACACCCTCTATGGCACTCTACTCTGCTGTACACTACTCCATGACACTCTATGCCACTCTACTCAACAACACTCTACTCCACTCTATGCCATTCCACTCTCCTACACTACTCTACTCTATGCCACTCACTCTATAACAATCTGCTCTGCTATACGCCACTCTACTCTACAACACTCAACTTCACTCTGCACAGCACCCTCTATGCCACTCCACTCTGCTGGACACTACTCCACGACACTCTATGCCACTATATGACAATGTACTCCACTCTGACACTCTACTTTACTCTATGCCACTCAACTCTACTCCAGTCTACGCCTTTCCACTCTACGGCCTCCTCAACACTCCACGCCACGCCACTCCATGACACTCCACTCCACTCAACTCTACTCTACAAAACTCTACGCCACTCCATATCTCCACTCTACTCAACTTTACGGTACTCTACTCCATCCCATTCTCCTTTGCCCCACTAAAGTTTATCCATGTTAAACATCAGCCACGCTGGTGTACAACGTGGCTAAAACATATTGGCAAAGCCAATAGCTCTTGCATAGGCTTTGCCATTGCTTGTTTATCTTTTTGTTTACTAAACCGCTCTATGTTTTGCCATCTGCTCTCTTACGTAAGTTGGAGAGCCTTCTTCAAGTTTTCTACTGGCAGCCTAAAGCATTTGGTTTTTCCATCTTCAGAGGGAGGACTAGCCTAATACGCAACTATATATTCTTGCTTCTTTCAATGTTCAAATTGGCACTTATGCACATCTGCAAAGGATTATTATGTCATCATTTTTTAAGTATGATACTTATATACAGAGTTGAGCAGGAGGATTTTTTGGTGCTTGTATGTTTTCGTTTAAGGAACTGCTTTTAACTTTATTTAAGAAGTTTCAGATATCTGGATGTAAGGTACCGCAGATATATTTTAAGACACTTTTATTGTAGTGTAAAGTTATATTTCCATTCTTGGAAAGTATAGCCATAGATACCTGGAAGCAGACTGGGAGGAATTATATTGACGATTAATTAATAAACAAGTAAAGTCTTTTTGACTTAATACATCTTGAAAGGCTAGATAAGCTGGAATCTATTTTCATATTTACAGTTTCTTAAGTGGTGCATCCACAAGAGTAAAACATATCTGCTGATAAAATGAGTAAAAATAAATCTGATACATGTATATTTGGAGGAATAGGGCAATGGTCTTGTTATTTGTGTGGAGAAATGACAGAAGGACATTGGTTAGAAATTTCAACCAACTGTATGTTATAATGTTAAATTATGGTATGTTATGTTGGGTTGTGCTGTGTTATGTATTTTTGTAAAGCGACTATCACCCGTGAGGGTATCCTGGCACTGAGCAGATGTGTGTGGCTAGTCCTGCCTCAGGTAGGTTGGTTAATTAAAAATCAAGGTCTTTAGCTTCTTGCAGAAGTAGGAGGCTCTGATTTGGAGTGGGAAGTCCTTCCATGCTTTAAGAGAATGCCCACCCTCCTAATCTGGTTCTGTGCATGTGTGGGATGTGTGCGAGTAGGAGTCCTGCAGAGAGGAGGTGTCTGGGTGCTTGGTTGAATGAGGTGCAACTATTCAGGCAGGTGAGTCTTAAGTTCTGTAGTGCGTTGAATGTGTGTAAGGAGTTTGAAATTAGCGTGTTTGTGTATCAGCAGACAGTGGAACTCCCTGAGGTGGTGTGATGTGAGTTCAGTGTGGGAGTTTGAGGATAAGTCTGGCTGCCAGGTTCTTGATGGTTCGTAGTCTACTGGTGGGTTGCTCGGTGATCCGGGCGAAGAGGGTGTTCCCGCAGTCAAACTTGCTGATGACTAGTGAATGACTGACAAATTTTTTGATGTTGCTTGGGAGTCATTTAGCAATCTTCCTCAGCATCTTCAGGGCTTGGAAGCAGGATGCAGTGATGGCATAGACTTGTGCGGGTATGTCTAGTTTGAAGTCAATGATGGTTCCGAGGTTCCTGGAGTGGGTGCTGGGTGTGGACTGTGGATTCGAATTTGGCCGGCCACCAGTGGAAGTTCCATGGTGAGGTGTTCTTGCTGAAGATCACTACTTCTGTCTTGTCAATGTTGAGCATGAGACAGTTGCCTTTGTTCCAGTTAGAGAGTTCGGTAATGCAGGTCGAAAACTTGTTTCTTATGTTGGGAGTCTTGTCAGAGAGAAAGTATGAGTGTGTTTCATTGGCATAGTATAGCGGATGTTTATGTCATGTGCGCACATGACTTTGGCCAAAGGGATCACGTAAGCGTTGAAGAGGGTGGGGCTGAGAGATGAACCCTGAGGCTCTCTGCAGATGAGTTTGTAGGCTTCCAAGGATGATTGTGCCAGGCTGATAGCTTATGTTCTATCAGTTAGGAAGGAGCAAATCCAGTGGAGAGCGTGTCCTTGGATGCCAATTTTCAGCAGGTGCCTGATGAGGATGAAGTGTGAGACAATGTCAAATGCTGCAGAAAGGTCAAGGTGAATGAGGGCTGCCTTTTCTCCTCTGTCAAGGATCATGCGGATGTCATCTGCTAGGGTGATAAGTGGTGTTTCTATACTGTGGTTGGGCCTGAATCCAGACTGAGTGGCGTTGAGGAGCTGGTGATTGCTGAGGTTGTCAGAAAGGCATCAGTTGATTAATTTCACTAAGACCATGGCCAGGTATGTTAGTAGGGAGATGGGTCTGTAGTTGGAGAGAGTGGATGGGCCAGCAGATAATTTCTTTAGCATTGACAGTGGCATGTTTCCAGGTATCCTTGACTACGGCTGAGTCAATGGAGGTGTTGAGGATGGGTGTTAGTATATCGCTGATCAGTAAGTGTACTTTGGTTGGGGCAAGGGTCTGATTGGACTCTGAGTTGATGGTCTTCATGGTAGTGATGTTTACAATGGTTGTGATGCTTAGCCACAAGTTCAGGGCTTGTTCTTTGGTTGTGATGGGAAGTTGAGTTGTGACAGTGTCAGGTTGAGAGTTGAAGTTACTATATATGGAGGTGATTTTTTTACAGAAGAATTCTGAGAGCTTGAAGCAGAGGTCTGATGAGGGAGTGGTGTTGCTGGAGATGGCAGGAGGTGTGGTGAAATCTTTCATGATGAGGAAGATTTCCTTGCTGCTGTTTGTGCTGGCATCGATGTGGCCTTCAAGAGCTGAGCACTTGGTTTTCCATATCTGTTGGTGATACATTCTTGGGGCGGGTTTTAAGATGTCTTTATCCATGATGTCATGCCTTATCCATTTACACTCCTGTTGCTTACAGTGACATTTCATCAGCCTGAGTTCCTCTGTGTACCAGCTGGCCTGTGCCCGAGTTCTTGTCTTTTAGCTGTGTTTAAAGGGAGCCAGGGTGTCGCCAAATGCAGTGATCCAGTTGTTGAGATTCTTGATGGCTTTCAGCAAGTTGTTAGTGTGCTGGGGTCAGTGCACAGAGAGGGCATAAATGAAGTTATCTTCTGTGATGCTTTTCTAGCTGAAGTAGACAGGTGTGGTGGTTGTAGGTCTGTGGTGGTGCAGGATGGGTATGCTGAAACTGATGAGGGTATGGTTTTGTCCAGGTCATTTTTTCTGGCTTGTCAACTGTGATGTTGCTGATTGAGGAGAAAATAAGATCCAATAAGTGCCCAGTGTTGTGGGTGGGTTCAGTAACATGATGGGTGAGGCCAAGGGTTTTGAGTTTTTCTAGAAGTTTGGATCGAGGAGGATGAAGGTGCTGGCTTTGCTGATGAAGGTACGGCGAAGTCCATGATGTTGCTGGCAAAATTGGTGCTGGTGGTGTGTACATAAGGGTTAGCCCAGGGATAAGTTGACTGTGATGCGTATTTTGAATTTGAGGTGTTCCATGTTAGCTGGTGTGGGTTCCATGCAGCTGATGGTGTCTTTAAGTATAATGGCCACTTGGCCTTCGGGCTTGTGTTGACGGTCTTGCCTGGTGATCTTGTAACCGGTGGGGATGGCTGTAGTGATGTCCGGTGCAGAGGTTGAGTTTAGCCATGTTTCTGTGAGGAAGAGCAGGTCGAGAGTATGGTCATGCAGTAGGTCCCATGTCTCTGTGGCATGTTTGGTGAGGGAGCGGGTATTGACTAGCATGCATGCAAGTGTGATGTGTTGCGTGGATGGTCTGTGTGACTGAGTGGGCTGCTGGGTACTGTTGGTACAGGAGTGGTGGGCATAGGGTGTGGGAGAGTACATTAGCACTTGCAAGAGGCACATGTTGTGTTGTGTGGTGTTGAAGCAGTGCAGTGAGTGGTGGCTGGGGATGAGAGCACGTAACAGTGGGTAAGGAGAGGACAAAGGAAACTGGTGTTGGGTGAGGTCCAGGTGCAGATAGGCTTGCCTTTGGCATGACAGCTGCATACCCACAGCATGAATTCACTGCACGGCTTAGTTGTCGCCCCCTTAATGTATCCTGGAACGGGAAGGAGCTAAGGGTCCGTAGCGCAGTGTGCAGTTGGATGATGGGAAATTAAGTCCTCTTGTTTGGCTTCTTCTTTTAAAGATTGTTTTGGCAGGAAACCAGTTATGTTACTGTGCAGATGGATTTTGGGAAATGCAGTGATATGACTTCCTGTTCAGATGGTGGATGGGAAAGATATCTTCAGATTAAACTGTAAGGAGTGCTAATCTGCAACATAGGATACATTATTTTATGTGCTACTGTATAACACACCATTATTTGATCAGAAAAGAAACGCCAACATTTCAGGGCAAAACCATCGGAGTCAGGACACGAGCAACATTTAGCTTGTTCTTATGCAACAGCTGGCTGGCGAGCGAGTTTACAAAATTATTTTGACCAAAATATGTATTTGAGTACATACAGATCTCTTAGGTTGCAACTTTCTAGTGGGAGCACTGCCTAGGGGTGACTGAGGGGTTATTTATGTTTTATTTCTATGTTGGTGTCTGGGTCTATAATAACTCATCATTAGCTCGGTCTCTGTCTCTGTCTGTTCAGTCCCCGGAAATCTTCTCAGAAAAAGGTAAAAATGTCAAAACAGGAAATTTTGTATGCTCTTTGGAATTAAGCAAGTAGGCAAGATTGCACAATCAAACTTTAAATGTAATTAATTGGTTTTATTTATAATCAGTATGATTGGGAATATGTAAATCTTTGTAAGGTCATTGACGAAACTGAATGTATTTATTGCATTCTCCATTGCTTATTCTTATTCTTAGGATATATAATTTATGGTTTTCATAGACATTTTTGGAAATTGAATTGTCTATTTTTTTTTTATAAAGGTATAATTCTTTTAAGCTCACTCGCTTACTGTTTGACAAAAACACAATATTAGGCCAAATTAACTAAGAAAACTAATAAATATACACACATACACATACTCCTAGAGTGTAGATTTAAGAGGTCTGGCAATTTGTAAAACTCCCCAGTAGTACATCTAGAAAGCTATGCCAGTCACATCATTCCAGGCACTCACTTGAAAAAGTCATGTTATCTTGTGTGTGGGCTTTTAACCAATTTGGAAATTCAGAAAAAGTAACACTTCACATTGGTGAAGGGATGCACCACTGTGCAGTAGGATCTTTTTTTATTTTTCATTTCTCCAATGGGGGAAAACATTTTTTTCAGTGTGGAGTAGCTCCTTCTCCTACACCCCAAGATGTTTGGGATGTTTCGTTCCCCTTCCCACCATGCAAACGGTTTTGCTCCATCGAGTGACCAGTGCACATTTACAGCCTTTTCCAGGGTTAGAAAGGGTCAGAGAGGAGTCTGAAAATGACCACAAACTAACCTCTGTGTGTGTGTGTTCACAAACTTGAAAAGTAAAGTATCCTATGACCCACCCACGCGTTGCCTGGCATTTAGTTGTGTGTAATATTAGACAGCCAAGATTTACTATTATATGGAAGATAATAGATCTATGCCAGCAAGGTCACCTTTGGTGAATGCCATGAAGGTGTTAATCTAGCAAGACCACTGACTCATTGTCAGTGAAATTGCTCTCCCACCCTCGCAGCTCCACCATTAAGTGAGGCCTGCCCCTGCACTCTCGAGTGTTTGGTGCTCGAGGCACTCCTCCACCCGCAGGTTTACCTGCCCCTCATCCCTGGTGGTCCAGTGGACCTCTATCTCCTACCTCTCGCTCCGTTTTTCACTCGTTTTTCTACCCTCATTTTATTCTCCTTTCTGCACTTTTCTGCATTTTTGCACTTTTTCTGCTTTATTTCCACTTTATTTCCTTTTTCCTTTATTCCTCCTTTTCCCTCCTTTCCCCTCCTTTCCCGCCCGCTTTCCCCTCCGCTGCTGCCCCCGCGGCCCCTACCCCCCAGCACGACCAGCGCGACCGGCCCGATCCAGCTCCCCTCCCCGCTTCCGCCTCCCAGCTGTCCAGCCCTCCCCGACCCTTACTTAATGGCGGCCGCTGCGGGGACAGGCGAGCAAGACCACTGACTCATTGTCAGTGAAATTGCTCTCCCACCCTCGCAGCTCCACCATTAAGTGAGGCCTGCCCCTGCACTCACGAGGGTTTGGTGCTCGAGGCCCTCCTCCACCCGCAGGTTTACCTGCGCCTCATCCCTGGTGGTCCATTGGACCTCTATCTCCTTTCTCTCGCTCTGTTTTTCACTCGTTTTTCACTCGTTTTTCTACCCTCATTTTATTCTCCTTTCTGCACTTTTCTGCATTTCTGCCCTTTTTCTGCTTTATTTCCACTTTATTTCCTTTTTCCTTTATTCCTCCTTTTCCCTCCTTTCCCACCCGCTTTCCCCTCCGCTGTTGCCCCCGCGGCCCCTCCCCCCCAGCACGACCAGCGCGACCGGCCCGATCCAGCTCCCCTCTCCGCTTCCGCCTCCCAGCTGTCCAGCCCTCCCCGACCCTTACTTAATGGCGGCCGCTGCGGGGACAGGCGAGCAAGACCACTGACTCATTGTCAGTGAAATTGCTCTCCCACCCTCGCAGCTCCACCATTAAGTGAGGCCTGCCCCTGCACTCACGAGTGTTTGGTGCTCGAGGCCCTCCTCCACCCGCAGGTTTACCTGCACCTCATCCCTGGTGGTCCATTGGACCTCTATCTCCTTTCTCTCGCTCTGTTTTTCACTCGTTTTTCTACCCTCATTTTATTCTCCTTTCTGCACTTTTCTGCATTTCTTCCCATTTTCTGCTTTATTTCCACTTTATTTCCTTTTTCCTTTATTCCTCCTTTTCCCTCCTTTCCCACCCGCTATCCCCACTGCTGCTGCCCCCGCGGACCCTCCCCCCCAGCACGACCAGCGTGACCGGCCCAATCCAGCTCCCCTGCCCGCTCCCGCCTCTCAGCTGTCCAGCCCTCCCCGACCCCTACTTAATGGCGGCCGCTATGCGGCCGCGCCGCTGGCGCGCCAAAGGCGCACCAAAGGCAAGCCCGTCTGCACCCACCTGCGGCCCGACCATGACCAGCGCAAGGAATCCTGGACCTCCGCACCGCCAACGCTACGACCCAGCAGCACTCCACGCACTCAACCCAGGCCGCAACAACAACTGCAAGCTAGCCTCACCAGCCGACACCCACGGACCCTTCAGCTGTCACCGCTGCCGACAAACCTACAGCACCGCAAGGAACACAGACCCAGCACAACCCGACTGAAGACCTTGCAATGCATCCTCCTCAACGTCCGATCCCTCCACAAACATGCCACCAAAATCTGGGACCTCCTCAACAGCACCACCTCGGACGTAGCGTTCTTCACCGAAACCTGGACCAACACCACCTCGGGACCAGACATCGCCATTCCCCAAGGATACAAGATCTCCAGGAAGGACCGCCACACCCGCCCGGGAGGTGGAATCGCCATCGTCCACAAATCCACCCTTCGCCTGAGCACACTCCCCGACGAAACCAAAGACCTGATGGAACACCTTCACTTCAAGATACTGACCAGCCCTACCACCACCCTCCGAGGAACCCTCATCTACCGACACCCTGAACCCCGCGGACCGTTCACCAACTCCATCACGGACATCATCTCCCCGCATGCCATCGCATCCACCAACTACACCCTGCTGGGAGACCTCAACTTCCACCTCGACAACCAACTGGACCTCAACACCACATCCCTCCTGGACAACCTCCACAACATTGGACTATGCCAAATCGTGACCGAACCAACGCACTCAGCAGGACACACCCTCGACCCCCTCTTCACAACAGGAAACTCCATCACCTTCAGCCACACCACCGAACTCCCGTGGACTGACCACCGATGCGTCCACTTCACCTTCAGAACACCCACCATCCACAGACACCAGCACCTGCTCCCATGAAGAAACTGGACCAGAATCACCGATGACCAGCTCACCTCCTCACTCAGCAACTCCACCCCAACCATCATGGGAAACGACGACCCCAACACCGCAGCCCGAACCCTGAACAGATGTATCTCCGACAGCGCCAACACCATAGCCCCCCTCAAGAAAAACAACAACACCCACGCCAAGAAAGCCAGATGGTTTACCACCGAACTTTGAGAGTCCAGACACACTTGCCGCCGCCTCAAAAAGGCCTGGAGGAACACCAAATCCACAGAAGCACACAACAACTTCAGAGCGGCTACCAACGCCCACCACCAACTCATCAGAAAATCGAGAAAAAAAGCGATTGAAGACAGAATTTCCACACACGCACACAACAGCAAAGAACTCTTCAACATCATCAAGGAGTATGCCCAACCCACCAGCGACTGACATCCCTCCCTCACAAGACCTCTGCGACAAACTCAGCACCTTCTTTCACCACAAAATCAAGAGCATCTACGACAACTTCGACGAAGACAACCAACACACTGAACGCCCACCAACCACCCCCGACACCCTGAAGCCAGCGATTGACAACTGGACAGCCCTTACCACCGAAGACACACTGAAGACAATGAAGTCAATCCACTCCGGGGCCCCCACGGACCCCTGCCCCCACCACATCTTCAACAGAGCCGCCAACACCATCGCACCCATGCTCCGCCACACCATCAACCGCTCCCTGGCGACCGCCTCATTCCCCGACGACTGGAAACACGCCGAGGTCAACCCCGTCCTGAAGAAACCCTTTGCAGACCCCACCGACCTCAAAAACTACAGACCCATCTCCCTGCTCCCGTTCCCAGCGAAAGTCATCAAGAAAGCCATCAACAGCCAACTCGCCACATTCATCGAAGAGCACAACATCCTCGACTCCTCCCAATCCGGCTTCAGAAAAAACCACAGTACGGAAACCGCCCTCCTCGCCGCAACAGATGACATCCGCACCCTACTGGACAAAGGAGAAACAGTAGCCCTCATCCTCCTCGACCTCTCAGCAGCGTTCGACACAGTCTCTCACCGCACCCTAATATGCAGACTCCTCGACGCAGGGATCCAGGACAAGGCCCTCGCTGGATCCGCTCCTTCCTCTCCGGCAGAACGCAGCAGGTCAGACTCCCCCCTTTCCTCTCGGACCCTACAGCAACCACCTGCGGAGTCCCTCAGGGGTCCTCCCTCAGCCCTACGCTCTTCAACGTCTACATGGCTCCGCTCGCCCCCATCGTCAGAACCTACGGACTCAACATTGTGTCATACTCAGACGACACCCAACTCATCCTCTCCCTATCCAACGAACCCAACACCGCCAGACACAACTTTCGAGAAGGCATGGAAGCCGATGCCAAATGGATGAAAAACAGCTGCCTACAACTAAACACCAACAAGACAGAAGTACTCATCATGGGCCCAAACCCCGACGCCTGGAACGAAACCTGGTGGCCCCCCGCCCTCGGAAACACGCCCACCCCCACGGACCACGCACGCAACCTGGGAATCATCCTGGACTCCGAGCTCAAAATGGACCGCCAGATCAACTCCGTCTCGTCCTCCTGCTTCCACACCCTCTGCCTCCTACGTAAGACCTTCAAATGGATCCCCTCGAACACAGAAAGACCGTCACTCACGCCCTGGTCACCAGCAGACTCGACTACGGCAACGCACTCTACGCCGGAATAAACAAAAACCTCACCCGCAAGCTACAGAACATCCAGAACGCCGCCGCAAGACTGGTCCTCAACCTGCCAAGACACTGCCACATCTCCCAGCACCTGCGTACACTCCACTCGCTCCCCATCGAGGCTAGAGACACCTTCAAGATGCTCACCCACGCACACAAGGCCCTCCACGACACCGGACCAGCATACCTGAACAGCCGACTCAAATTCCACGCACCCCAAAGGACCCTACGATCAGCCCAGCTCTCCTACGCCGTGGTCCCCTGCAACAGAAAGACCAGATCGGGAGGCCGCTCCTTCTCCTTCCTCGCGGCCAGAGCCTGGAACGCCCTTACGCTCCACCTCAGACAGACAACATCGCTTCCCATCTTCGCAAGAAACCTCAAAATCTGGCTCTTCGACAGACCCCCTCCTTGATGGACTGGAACCTGCACCCCCCCCCACCCCAGCACCTTGAGACCCTTACAGGTGAGTAGTTGTGCTTAACAAACGCCTGATAGCCATTTTCTATCGTAAAAAGTGCTTTTACCACCACAAATGACTTTGTGAAACGGGCCTAATGATTTTTTTTAGCTTCGTATAGTAAAAGCCTTTAAAAAACTGTAATTTAAGCCTGATCAGTATTATCGACACCGAAATATCCCCATGGAAATCACATCTCACAGCATTTTTGCGCTTGCTTAATTAATGAAAAGTAATAGTGGTAAATAGTGAACAGCAATTTTATTTGCACACATGATTACGGCCATTTTACCTACTATGTACTCACTATAACTATCAGCTAAAAGCTAGTGGTAACAGCCAGTGCAAAACACAAACAAGCACAAATTCTCTAAATAGGCACAGGTACTTGTTTCTACACATGTGCAAGGATAGCAAATGTATAGTTTAATACCTGCATGCTAGTCCGAAGTAATAACTACCTGCAGTTTAGTTTATTGCAGCACAGAAAGTACATGAGACTTGCTAAATATTCCTAGTTGTGTAAATAGGAAACTAGGATACGCGAGGAGAATCCTTCATTTCTTTTATGTATAACATATGTTACATCACAGGATCTAGTCAGGGCAAACTGGAAATCAAAGTAAAAGTTCAACCCAACCCCACATTACCAGGAGGCAGTGTAAACAATTGGTGGCATATTTAACAAGCGTTTGCACTGGCTTTTCATCAAGTAGTGTGGCACAAGGCCAGCGCAAGCAGTAAGTCCTATTGCACAAATGCGTCATTTTTTAAATATTGCGTGGCGCAAAAGCTGCATCAGATTCTGCTGCGTCTTGCAGGAAATAAAATATGCAACATAGGCGCTCCTTCACAAAATCCAACACAACCGTAACGCAGTGGTATTTATAAGTGTAGCACTGAGTCACGCATCACGTACAATGGCCGCGCAAAGCTAGAAATGTGCCAGAATGGCTGCGCATCTGCAACCCGGGTATAGGAAATGACACAGTGGCTGTAGTAAAAATTCCCCACCATCAGAGAACACTTTGGCAAGCTCAACTACGCCATGGAGGTTGTCATACTGTAACTGGGAGTAGCTCAGAGACAACCACGTAGGCAGGGAAGGAGGAAGGAACGTATTTTCCGCCTACACATATTACTCATTGGCGTCAGGGAGGAGGAGGTCATACAGCTTTACAGATTGAAGAGGGAGTCCATCATGGAACTGCAGCAACTGCAAGGACCCGTGCCATTCCAGCACATGTCAAATTGATGACTGTGCTACATAAGTTGGCATCAGGATCCTCCCAAACCACATTGGCCAGATTGTCAGGCTTCTCACAGGAAGCATTTTCTTCTTTTCTCCCATCTGTGTTAGGTGTCATCATAAAACTCACACCCCAGTACCTTCTCCTCCCAAAAACTGCCCAACAACAACAGGATACCAAGCAAGGCTTCTACACCATTGCTGAATTCCCTTGTGTGTTTGGTGCCATTGATTGCACACATGTGCAATTTCTGCCCCCTGCAGCAACATCGCACCTGTACCGGAACAGCAAGCACAATAACTCAATCAATGTGCAGGCAATAGTGGTCCATCAGGGAGTGTTCATCAATGTACTGGCAAAATTCCCAAGAATGGCATGTGATGCGTACATCTTCTGCCACAGTACCATGAATGAGCAGTTTCAGACTGGCGCATATGGGAATGGCCTACTCATTGGTAAGCAAAGCACAAATATACTTAATACTAACTATGAAGTTGTAATGTATGGCACAGTAGCCATCTGTATCTTCGTGTCTGGTTCTTGTGTTATGTGCACATGGTGGGAAGAATTTACTCCAACATGTAGCCAATGATGTCCTATTTTGTCATTCCCTCACTAATACTGTAATGGAGAAATATTGTGTCATCTCACACTGTGTGAGTGGACACAACCACATTTTATGCAATGTTGAACAAATCAAACCACAAATCATGTGGTCCACAATTAAATTCAATATGAGTAGAAAGTATATATCTTAGCTAAGCATGATACGTGTGTATGTGCAATGGTGTTTCAAGTCTGGAGCACTAGTTAAAGTTCCACTAAAATAACGGTTATGGAACAAGTCATGTGTACCTAGGCATATGTGTCACACATGGGAGCTACTCTGTAGGCTGACTAAAGTATCAGGAGAATACATGGCAAAACAACTCCTAAATTCCATGTATGTCATGCACTGAAAGTGTAGTATCAAATCTTGTGCAAATGTCCACTCTAGGTACATATGTGATACCAAAAGTACACAGTGCCCCTATTTTTCAGGCATTCCAACTTTCTAGGTCCAAACATACACATAGATAATGAGCCACATTGACAGACCTCATCAATGTGATAGATAAAAAGTTTAGTGCCTCAAGTTGCCTACATTTCCTGCTCCTCAGTCCATCAATGGCAAACTGGCACAGTCAATAAATAGGATGTAAAGATGTCATACACTACGAAATAACCTAGATGAAATGCAACCAAGGTAAGTGTACTTATGATCCAAATATGAACCCTCTCATGCTAAATTAATGATGCCGGAACCACGACATATAAATACAGAATCACCTACAAGGCAAAATAACACACATACATGTGAATACAGAGAGTGCTGTGTACAAGTCTGTAATAGAAAGTAACTAATAGCTACATCATGTTGTCCCATATGAAAAAGGCCAACATTGCCATAACGATATGTCAATCTAAATTCAGTAAGACAACTTGCATTACAAAAAGCATTAGCTGATGAATTAATAAATGAAATTTAAATATCCATGTCATACTTGTTGAAAATTGGTTACATGTACTAAGCAAATATGCATGCTAAATTAAGCAAACAAATCAAAGGCCATGCAAATGTCATGTGGCAAGCAAGGACATCATATGTGATAAAAGGACAAATGTATGTGTGAGTTTCAAACATGTTGGCACTGTCACTAGCTATATATGGCAAAATGTATGAAAGATAATCTGGGGCAGATTTACAACTTCTGGCGCATCCCTGCAAATCAGCAAGGATGCGCCAGGAAAGATGCGTCACGCAAAACAACCCGTGCTCCACCATGGATGCGCCGCATTTACAATGCGGCACGCCGTGGCGCACGGATAGGCAGATGCGTGACGTATCTGCCGGCGTAAGTTTGGCGCAGTGCGAGAGTCGTGTCGCGCGCGCGACGAAACTCCAGCACTGTTCCAACCCGGCCTATCTCCAACATGCTGCGTCACGCCTTACGCATGCTTCAAGCAGGCGCAAGGTTTTGACGCAGCGGGCTCGGAAAAGTGACTGAGTGAAATCTTGTAGATTTCACTGCGTCACTTTTCCGAAGCTTTCCTTCGACGGAACGCCCACACTGCGACGGAACGCCCACATGAAACCTGACGCAGGTTTAATGTGGCGCAGTGCTTTACAACGTGACGCATCTGCCTAGATGCGTCACGTTGTAAATAAGTCGCAACGTGGTGCATGGTTTACGCCGCCGCTGCGTCACGGCGGGGTAAAAATGTCGCAAGGGGCTTGTAAATCTGCCCCTGTGTTTATAAGTTTGATACTTTACATGCATATTGAGGGCAAATCTCATATAGCTGTTGCCATCATTCTAAAGTACTTATCGTAGTAATCTACTGCCTAAATATGAAAGTTATCCTGTTGATGTGTTGTATGTTTCACACCAATGACATTATGTGCAATGACTCATATAAATAGAACATAAATGTGTGAACCAATGGTCAACAGTATCTGTTAAAACTTAAAGAAATGAGTTTGCTTGCATACATAACACACATAGTTATGTCACAATGTACCAATACATTGACTGTTGGTATTTTCCACTTTTCAGGTGACCAAGGATATGGTTTGCAGCCATGGCTCATGACCCCATTCCAAAATCCACAGACGGAGAGCCCAAAAAAGTTCAACTCCACTCTGACTAAAACAAGGAATGTTGTTGAACGAATGTTTTGGGTCCTAAAGTCCTGGTTCCTCTGCTTGGATAAATCAGGGGGAAGACTACTGTACTCGCCTCCTATAGTCTGCAAGATCATATTAGTATGTGCAGTGTTGCATAATATCTGTTTGCGAACCAATGTGCCATGGGACAATGAGGCAGAAATCCCACATGAACTGGAAGAGAAGGATGAAAATGATGCTGACATTGAGCACACAATGCAGGTCGGCAGAGAAGGGACCACATTTTGGCTAATTTTCTTTCTCAATAAAATGGAAATGATGTCAATAATGGCAGAAACGATGTCAACTTACCATCCAATAAATATTCATATGGGGCCCAATTCACAGAACTAACTTAAGACAAAATCCTAAACTTACTACCATTTTGGTATTCACAGAAGGCACTTACTTACTCATTTTGTGTAACTTACTCATGATGAGTAAGTGCCTTCTGTGAATACCAAAATGAGTAAGTTACACAAAATGAGTAAGTTACTCAAAATGAGTAAGTTACACAAAATGAGTAAGTAAGTGCCTTCTGTGAATACCAAAATGAGTAAGTGCCTTCTGTGAATACCAAAATGGTAGTAAGTTTAGGATTTTGTCTTAAGTTAGTTCTGTGAATCGGGCCCTTTGAACTCATCCATTGTGTGGTGTATGTGTGAATGTCAAGGTACCTATATAGTCAGTCACATCTTCTCAACTAGATGTAGGTCTCAACATATATAATCTTGATTTCTGAGCTGTTGATAAACATTGGGACATAACTCCAACAAAGAACAAATCAACGCAGCAAGTCAATGTGATGCAGTGCACTGCATGAAAGGGAGAGGGCAGGATTGACCCATATCTAGATACATATGGGCATTCCTGTCCGCCTTATCTTATGCAGTGCAGCACAGCACGCTGCCTTGCTGTGTTCAGCTGCATCAAAGTGTATTAAATGTGGCACTCAGTGTATGATGGATCACAAATCTCCCAATAAGTTGGTCCCTGAGGCAATCTTCAAATTGATGTGTGTTGTGTTACACATATGGACCATCATGCAGCGTGGCAGCAGTTTGCTATTACAAATGTTGCAGTAGATGCCATCACACATCACGGGAGACATCTGTCATGGCCAAAAGCCTAATCTCAGGTGTAGATGTTTAAATGACATTTACTAAGATTGTATTCATGTATTCATGCATGCGTGGGGATCCACCAAACAGGACACATCTAACACCTTTCCAGGGCTGCTTGATGTGAGGTGTACATATACCCAAAGATGATACAATACATATTTATCATGCTTTGCAGAACAATGAGAGGGGGCTCAAAGGCCCATATCAAAACACACTAAACTGCTGAAGTAGCAATGCATGGCATTGATCAGAAAAGTGAGACAAGGGAGATGTTTGCCAACCATCACATCACCTCAGGAAGACAGAGATGGGAAATGTGTGAAGCATGTATGCTAAAACGCAAGCATAAATGATTGTGGGCAGGAAATTTCCCGTTGCACGGTAAGAGTTGTTTACCCCTGCCCAACATCAGGTTGATCTGGAAGTTTGTGCGTGAGAAAATTATGTGCAGAATACATGTGCCTGTGTTAGACATACACAAAACATAGGTTGAATTGTGGAACCATGTGCACATGGTTAATGTGTGTGCTGGTAGCATGTGTTAAAAGGTTCAAAGTGACACACTCTAGTATAGTACAAAGGGACTTTAGTATTGAACAGTGTGCGCAGACTCAATGTGTGTGCTACATGTCAGTATGCTGGTGGTAGCATGATACATGTGGATTACAGTACTGGTCACTGAATGTGCTGTGACTGTAAACTGAGTGCAGAAGTGCCTGCACCACTAAATGACATGGAAGGCCTTGGGTTCCTTTGTGGGTAAGGTCATGTTTGCACGGGAAAACATGAGGAGTAAAGGAATCCCACCAGACTGAGTTTTATAGTCCAGCAAAGCTGCAAGCTGGGTGGGACATTCACTGGAGTATGGGAGAACCAGCCTGTCTCTGTGCTTCCCTAAGTGTGTGTTGAATCAGTGATACATCACAAGGAAGGGGCATGAACACATCGCAGGAAGAGAGAGGTTTGGATGAATAGGGAACCTAAAAGAGTGGGGCAGAGGGCCCAGGATCAATCTTTTAATACGCATAAGACTGGGGCTGACATCCATGTGTGTACCCTGGTAACTCATTTAAATGTTGATGTGGGAGCAGTCAGCTCTGGAGTCCTGCCTTGCTGTGCAGCCCTGCTGCCTGCTGTTCCTCTGACTGGGTGATAAGGACTGCACATGCATCCCTTGAACCTTGCTTTACTCCAAGGGCAATCTGCCAGGCCTCCTGTTATGAAGTCTCAGAGACATAAAAGACTTTCAGCCACCCTGCTTCAGCACCTGGACTCTGCCATCTGTTAGTCTGCCCTGCCAAGTGGTTCCACCTCTGTCCTGGACTCATGGAAGTGGGCCTAAGGTGTTTGCTCCAGCAGAAGTCACTTTCTTCTTCTGTAGATCCGGCGCGCCGCCTCTGCTGCACTAGTCAGAACCGGTGCATTGCCTCTGTTGCGCAGGTCAGAACTGGTGCATCGCCTCTGTTGCACAGGTCTAAACCAGTGCATCGCCCCTGTTGTGCGGCTTGAAGCCGGCACATCGCCACCATTGCGTGACCCTTAGCCTAGCTGAATAAGAGCAAGTGCACAGTGCATCACACAATGTACATTTGCGTAGCAATGTGTCAGAAAAATCGACGCAAATGTTGGAAACTTGCTAGGTACACCCAGGAAATGATGCAATGGGTGTGGCAGGCTGCATACCAGAAAGTGTGAAAGTTACTTCCACTTTCTGTTAGTGTCTGTTGGAGAGAGAGTTTTGAGGAGACTGTGGCTGTTTGCGGTGTAGTCTGTGTCTGGTCTGTCCCTGTTAACTATATATTATGTACTTTTTGTGTCTTAGAGTTGTATTTAGTAATTGTATTTGCCTTTGTATTGTCGGGTGCTTGTCCTTTTTGGATTATTTGTAAGTCTGTCTTAGTTTGGTGTTTAAGGGGTGTTATTGGTTTGTTTAGGGTTTGTTAAGGAGGGAAAGAGCCATGCCTGGGAAGGGTAGAGGCAAGAACTATGCCAAGGGAGAGGTCAAGGCATTGATCTGGATGGTCATGCACTACTTGCCCCAGATGGTGGCTTTTGGGGGTTGGGTAAGCCAAGGCTACCCCCCAAAGGATCATAAGGACCAATGGGAGAGGGTGTGGTGGCACATGGCCCAGGTCTTTAAAGAAGACCGGACTGCTTCCCAGCTGAAACACCATTGGGCGAATGTGCTAGCCCGTGAGGTGGATGTGGTGAACCTTTTGGGCTTGATTCACAGAACTAACTTACGTCAAAAACGTAAAGTTAGTACTTTTTGGTATTCACAGAATACACTTACTCATTTTGGTATTCACAGAATGAACTTACTCATTTCGGTATTCACAGAAGTTAGTAGTCCTAACTTTAGGACTCCTAAATGCCTTCTGTGAATACCGAAAGTCTTAAAGTTAGGATTTTTCTCAGTTTAGGAGTAGTAAAGTTAGGACTCCTAACTTTAGGACTCCTAAATGCCTTCTGTGAATACCGAAAGTCTTAAAGTTAGGATTTTTCTCAGTTTAGGAGTAGTAAAGTTAGGACTCCTAACTTTAGGACTCCTAAATGCCTTCTGTGAATACCGAAAGTCTTAAAGTTAGGATTTTTCTCACTTTAGGAGTAGTAAAGTTAGGACTCCTAACTTTAGGACTCCTAAATGCCTTCTGTGAATACCGAAAGTCTTAAAGTTAGGATTTTTCTCACTTTAGGAGTAGTAAAGTTAGGACTCCTAACTTTACTACTCCTAAACTGAGAAAAATCCTAACTTTAAGACTTTCGGTATTCACAGAAGGCATTTAGGAGTCCTAAAGTTAGGACTACTAACTTCTGTGAATACCGAAATGAGTAAGTGTATTCTGTGAATACCAAAAGGTACTAACTTTACGTTTTTGACGTAAGTTAGTTCTGTGAATCAGGCCCGCTGGGTTTGGAGGTTGGAGGCCCCGTAGGTATGCATCAACAAACTTCCTCCACAGCTTGGCCAGATTACATCTGAGTTCCATTTCAGGAAGGTCCTAAAAACCTGGATTTTCAGCGCATCTGACTCTCTTTGCAAAACTCTGATCTGAGGTCCCTCTCAGACTATTAGCAGTCAACCAGGTTTTGGGTTCCCATCCCTGGATTCCGTTTAGCGCCATGATGCTCCTTGGAGTGACAGTCTGCGCTCTACAAATGGATTATTACATTACATTTACATTACATCAGCAGGTAGTAATGTTGCTAATCAATCACACTGAGGGCTTGAGGAGTTTAAGGACCTGCGGGTACCGGCTCCCCATAGGTTAATGAATCTCACAAAAAGAGGCCCCGGGTCCAGAGATAAGACTGTCGTTGAAAAGTGGCAACACAAAAAACTACAGGGGATATCCCTTTTTAAGGACAGTTCCCCTCACACACCAAAGGTGTCATGCTTCATCATAGGGGTACCTCCTCACGTGAGGAACCTAGTCCTCACGTGGGCTACAACCCCCTCGCTACGAGGGAGGAGCTCAGGGATGTTTTTAATATGAGAGGTAGGGTATAATAAAACCCTATGTGAGCAAGGTGTTGTGGAAAAAGAAAAGTGCAGTGCTAATATAGAAGTGATTTAAAACTGACTACAGGGTCAGCTAAGTATTTTAATGGTGCTGCCCGGTGCCAGGATTACACCCACCAGAGTCAGCCCAACAATGTCAAAGCCAAAAACGATGGGGATGGGGTAAGAGGGGAAACAAAACAAGGAAAGTGAAAGGGAGATGAGTCACTGTCGTACTTCCTGCTGGGATATTTTGGTGGAGCGGGTTGTATGCAATTCCTGGGTAGAAACAAGATATAAGAGTTACCATATATGTACAGACCTTTACCTATATCTAACGTTTATTCCCTCTAAGTATAACTACCTGGTTAGAGTCCCTCTTCCGTTTTGAGCAATGTATAGAAAAGCAGAAAACAGATACAGGTTGATATAGTTGGATTTTTTTTTTAAAACTACGTTTTCTATGTAACAACACGATAATATATGTAAAAATAAGTAGCGTAACTGACCTCAGCATATATAAAGAAACAATCCAATCAAGCCCACCAATTCATATCCAACATATACCAGGAAGAAAAAAAATCTATTTTTCCATACTGGATAAGAACAAAAAATAATGCACCAAAAGGTGCAGGGCCAGGAGATATATCTAATCAGCTCCTTAAGGTACCAGGAAACTAATATATATATACATATATATATATATATATACTCACTGAAAAACCACAGGTTTCAGGGACGTTATACTTAGTCTGACATTTCACTCGTACCAAACCAGAGAAATTCGGCCGTTATAGTTAGCTGAGCTAACTATAACTCGCGCCCCCGCAGTGCACTGCTGATGACATCACATATTACATCACTCATGACATGGTCAGTGACATCACTGATGACATCACAGATGACATCATCCAATGACTGTTTCTGAAAAGTTTAAGGATGTCAACTATATATACACCAAGGTGTATTGAAGAATGAGTGATACACAGCCCTTCTTATTCTGGCTTGGCTCCGCCCTGCTCACACATTCGAATCAGGAGCAGTGCAAGCCTGACAGTAACAGTGTGACGTGTATGGGGAGGTATTCATCACCTTGCAAGAAATGGCATTCAGTATGCTAACACAACAGCATGTGTACACAGATTAATTTTGAATTGACGAGGAGGCATGTTGTTAATGTGAATGTTGTGTCAATATAGATGTGGGTAAATATTCCTGCAGATCCACACTTAAAATATAGGTGACTCATACCTGTTCCTGTACCTGTGTGTCAAATCTAAACCCAATTTGAATAGACATTGAGGACAGTATCACCAGGATAGACATCACATTGCAATCATTGCACTACTGTAAGATGCTGGGAATGTGGCACTTACATCCCAAAGTTTTTATAGATCATGAAATCAACCCATTAAAAGGTACAACTGACATCTCTTAACACATATATGCATCCGCTGCCTTGAGAATTCTCCTTGGGTACTCTGGAATTGGTTCTTAAAAAGTACTCTGTCAGGATGTGATGGACTCCCTCCGCTTTTGCTTCGATGGTATGGGTATCCAAAGATATTGGAGTAGACGCCTCATTCACTTGTTGTGACATGCTTCATCATCGGCGCCTATACAAACCCGGGTAAGATGATACTACCCGGGCGGGCTCAACCATAGATGGAATGGGAGTTCTTAGATAAAGCATTACTAGACATGCAGGGATCCAGATGAGTGATGTTTAAAAATACCTCTAGGTATACCCAAACACTATGTTTTATTCTGAGGTTACCTGGGGTACGGATAAAAAAGTGAATTTATTGAGTTTTACTGATTGTAATTGTTCAGTTGTACCCCTTTTAAAGTGCCAACATGTTTCGGTCCTCGCTCGGAGCCCACGTGGGTCTGGGGCCTTCGTCAGGGCTATTTATTTATGTTCTTATCCCTGCTGCTATATTGTGCATGCACTCCATGCACTATCGTGAGGCCTAATGCTCTCACCTGTCTTCTTTTCGTCCGCAGTAGATTTTCCACTGCTGTCTTTTTTCAGGGACATGCAGATCAGGTGGGAGGTGCTGCCTTATTGTCACACATTCGTCAAAGGTTCAGCACCACGGGATTACCTCAATGCCACCACTCCGTCCGCTGCCATGTGTTTCCGCAGGGGTGTGAGTAATTTGTATGAAGGCTGGACATTTCATCAGTATAAACACTTACTTGAGGTATGGATGTTGTAATCCTGCCTCAGGGGTGACTGACCCTCCCTCAGAGGTGTCCATGTCATACCTATGTAAAATGGAGTGACAGAGGACCAATTACACTTATGGCCTGTAGGCTGCTGGGATGTAGGGTCACTACTCTATTGCTCCATGGTGTTGTACGACTCATTACATAAAAAAATCAAGATGGCCGACGGAGAAGGAGCTCTCCCTACGAGCTCCTGAGGTAAGGGATAGCCATCGGCTTTAATCCCTGTATACCCTGCCCATCGTCCCCAACGAACGAAACAAGCAACGGAATAAGAAACTAAGCAAAGAGTGAATGGGATAAAGGAGTCATTTTAACGATTCTGTACCTTCACAGCGCGAAGGGCTCTGGATGCGACGTCCTCCGGCACCGGCCTCTCTCTGGTGATCCCGGACTGCAGTGCGGAACAGACTACGCCTGCTGAGTCCCCCAGGGGCTGCAAGTGGAGGCTACATCCCGACATCGTGACCAAGGAGTGGAGCAGACACCGACGGCACTTCCTTTGACGGGTGCCCTCTGCAAGTGGAGGCTACATCCCGACATCGTGACCAAGGAGTGGAGCAGACACCGACGGCACTTCCTTTGACGGGTGCCCTCTGCAAGTGGAGGCTACATCCCGACATCGTGACCAAGGAGTGGAGCAGACACCGACGGCACTTCCTTTGACGGGTGCCCTCTGCCTTCATATTAGAGACCGAGCTGGGCCCACAATCCCTGTTGTCGGCGTGCTTGAGCCTACACGGGGACCCCCCTGTGTTCGGAGATACGCCGATCTCTCAGGGGACTGGTCCCGGCTGAGCCTGCCTACTCGGTCACTCCCAGCTGTCGACCCGGAGACTCCATGGGCAGCTGCCCTGTTCGGGACCCACCACAATGTGAGATGCCCTTGTCATCCATTCGGGAGCCTCGCAGGTGCTCTCTCGCTCCAGAGGCCCTGTGCTGCCAAAACCTGGATTACGGCCTCCTGCTTCGTCAGCCCTGAAGGGCGGAATCTGTGCCCGCCAATACGATCTGCTGGCTCCTGCGTCGATGGATCCCGGGAACTGGAGTCTAACCTGGGAACGCACCCCGCGCCCGGCGCTGAGAGCCTACATCACCGCTGGTGCTGACACAGCCCCGATGACACCATCCGTGACAATATCCTCCTCCTTCGCCTCAAGCCCGAAGCCCCCCGCAGTAAACATATGCGCTGAGAGCCCACACCCGCACTGGAGTCGTTGCGGCCCCTGTTGACACCATCCGTGTCGATATCCTCTGCCTTCGGCCAGCATCACCGCGCGGGCCTTTGCTGCTACCAATCCCCGCGCCTCACCAGCTGCCCCGGCACGGCCTGGCCCCAGCAGACCTAGTGCAGCTCATTCACTGCCTCTTCAGAGTCCCCCGCGCCTCCTAACGCGGCGCCTGACCCCCGAGGTGAGGAGTTCTCCCGAGGCTAAACGTGAGTAGACGCGCACATGACATGTTGACTAAGGGCTCAAAGGTCGCTGATTTAGCCCCACATCTTTGCTGATTCCTGACACGCTCGTCAGGTTTTTAGTGGTTTTGGAAGGTTTTCTGCCATTAGATCATTCATCTCACTTGTCCTTTATGGGAAATGTGATGCAAAGGGAAACCACTCTCTTAAAAGCTATTTACTTGCAGAGGGAAGCCATTTTCTTACAAATCACTACCCCTCTGTACTATCCAGCATTTAAAATGGCTGAACTGCTGAGAACCTCATAAGTAAAAAGGACTACCCAGCTACATACTGATTACCTATGGAGGACTCCCCAAATCTGGCAGCCATCTTGTAACGGCTACCACCATAACAGCAGCCATCTTGTAACGGCCCCCATCTAAAACAGTGGCCATCTTGTAACGGCTCCCAACTAAAACGGCAGCCATCTTGTAACGGCTTACTCTTATACAATCAGCACCAAAAACAGCACCCATTTTGTAATGGCTCCCAACTAACACGGCACCCATCTTGTAACGGCTAAATCTTATATAAGCAACAACAAAACAGCAGCCATCCTGCATTGGCTCCCAACTAACCGGCAGCCATCTTGTAACGGCTAATTCATATATATTCTCAATCAGCTATAAGAACTACCCAAGTTGAATGATAATTGATAACACCCACTAAGATGGCAATCATCCCGATACGGCTCCCATCAAAAACATCTGTCATCATGTAACGGCCACTAACAGAAAGAGTTATACTTCACACTAATAACCAACTGGTAACGGCTCTCAACCCATTATTATACTGTCGCTCCCTCCCCGTCCAAAGGAATCGCACATCATGGCCGGACCAAACATGATACCTGAAGGAAACAGCGCATATTCTATTCAATACCCCCATAATCTAACAAAAAGTGCCTCTAAAACCTTCAAACACAACCTCCTCAGAAAAAACCCTGATACCCTGTTCCTGGATCCCTCCTTCAATGCCAAAAAGGCTTTATAATCAATAACCTCATATTTTTCACAAGAAAAATAGCCAAATGGCGATCGGCCTTCTACAAGTTACTAACCATCCATGACCATAAAAATATTCCCTACGGAACCAGGATTACAACGACACCCACGCAGAATCTCAAAGCCACCTTGAATATAACATCCTACAAAAATGGCACTGTTCTTATTCAAGCAGCTAACAAGGACCTAGAACTATTCGACAAATACTTCATCACCCTAAAAGCTCACACCATCACCTCACGCAGCGCCTCTCAGGACCTTACTACCCCCACCACCCCTTCCACTCCTGAAGATCAACGACCCCCTCCTTCACCCAGACCCGATGATAGAAGCATCACCAACACTCCTTCCTTATCACGCATTGCACTGACACCCTCATCTACCTCACGCAGCGCCTCTCGGGACCTTACTACCCCCACCACCCCCCATCTCCTGAAGATCATCGACCCCTTCCGTCACCCAGAACCGATGAAAGAAGCATCACCAACTCTCCTTCCTTAGCACACACTGCACTAACACCCTCATCTAGAAATGCCATGAGAACTAACAGCAATACGACTCCCTCAACACCCAACATCCTGTCTCCCCCTCCACATCAGCAGATTGAACAAGTCTCACTCAAAACCCAGTCTTACCTCACCGCCAGGAACTTACAAAATGTTATCCTAGAAATCAGAACCATTCTACAACTTGCTGAAAAATCTCTTGCCAAACTTAAGCATCTTCAAAACTCGCTAGCGACAGACGACAACGTGACAAAAACTGTCCCCCTGCCGCTAACCAATCGACACTTGCGCACATGCAAACTCCCCAACTACATATCGGACCAGGAAATTCAAACACTTCTACTGCTATACGAAGCTCCTTCCTGCCCTATCATAGACAAAGAGGAATACGCTATTCTCCCAATCCCCATCAACCCATGCAGAACATCCCATCCAATCCATAGAGGAATAAACCGGAATAACCTTCATTCCATAACCCCGAACTACGATAGTCAGGAGCCTACTTTAAAGAATTCCTCAAACCAGATCTCTTGCCTTCTACTAAACTGCCGCTCAGCCACTAAACATGCCTCTGACATTGCCGACCTCGTCCTTAACATGAAAATGGATATAATCATCCTCACAGAAACTTGGCTCAAAGAATCATCCTCACCATGCCTAGACCTTCTTGTCCCTCCAGACCACAACATCATTAGACTAGACAGACCACACAAAATAGGCGGAGGCTTAGCCTGCATACATCGCTCTGACATCACCATCTCAAAGTTTCACTCGGAACCCCTGGACTCCTGTGAATACCTTGGGATTTCTGTGAAAATCATCAAGTAACCACTCCCACAAACTACATATACTCTACCATCCACCAGGTTTGAACACAATTTTCACAGAACAACTTATGGAAATCATTACTGCAAACTCTTCCCCGCATTCCAACGACATATTCCTTGGCGATTTCAATCTCCACTGGGAGAACCCACTGGACAAGCAGGTTAACGCCCTCAAAACCTTCCTTGCAGACCATTCCCTGATCCAAGCTATCTCAAAGCCTACTCACACAAAGGGTGCTACTCTCGACTGGCTCATCTCTAAACAAAATACAATTGAATCGATCTCGATTACCCCGTGTGACTGGTCAGACCACCACATTATCACCTTCCAAATTCCCTCCGCTAACAAGAAAACTTTCTCGCAACAAATCAAGCCGAAACAATGGATAAGAGACACAAAGAACATCAACTGGAACAACCTTGCCTCCCACTGTGAGAAGGCTCTTATCCCCCCAATAACTTGTCAGACGTTAATGCACTCACTGCTCACTATAACTCCACGATGACCAAAGTATTCGACCAAGCCGCTCCGCCAAAACTCAAAAGAATTCCGGACAAAGATAAAAACCCATGGTTCAGCGGAGCCCTGAATGAAGAGAGACGCAAACTCAGATCAACGGAACGGAAATGGAGGCAACATCCCTCCCCCCTCCATCTTAAACTACTCAGGAAAACCAGAAACTCATACAATAAAAGTATTCTTCAATTAAAAAAAGACTTCTTCAAATCAGAACTAGAGAATGCCAAAAATAGACCAAAAAAACTCTTCGAAATTCTGAAACAACAATCGAACAAATTGGCCAAATCCTCACTCTTAACATCGACTTCACAGCTGAGTAGTGAAGAATTTTCCTCATTCTTCACAGCAAAAACGAATTCTCTCCAACTCGAACTTAGTACGGCGGCTATCAACTCAGCCACCCCAAAGATCACTCAAGCCTTTAACCCGGTACAACATGAGCTAACTCTGCCCAAAAATAACTCTCACTGGTCTACTTTCAAACTTTACGATCTCAATGACATCACCAAAATTCTAGCGACTACCAAACTCAACAACCACTTCAATAACCCCGTCCCATCAAATTGCCTACCCCACATCTACCATATCATCTCCCCTCTCTGGACCAAAATCATCAATGCCTCGCTAACACAAGGTCACATCCCGGACTGCCTAAAAACTGGCCAAGTCACCCCTATCCTAAAAAACCGACAGCTAACACCTCCGACCCCAACAATTTCCGACCAATAACCAACATTCCCATGCTAGCAAAGGTCTTGGAAAAATGTGTTCAGCAACAACTGAACCAACACATCACAAACTTCAATCTACTGAACATCCATCAATCGGGTTTCAGACCTGGCCATAGCACTGAAACAGCCATCCTGCATATAGTAGACGACGCCCTCCTAGCTCTTGACCGCAATGAAACCTGCCTGTTAGTCCTGCTCGACCTCTCATCAGCCTTCGATACGGTCAATCACGACAAACTTCTAAGAAGACTAGAAAACAGGATGGGTTTATCTGGCACAGTCCTTCTATGGTTCAAATCCTTTCTGGAAAACAGAACGCAATCGTTCATGACCAACAAGATTCTTTCTCTCTCCTCACCTAACCTACTAGGAGTACCACAAGGCTCTACCCTATCCCCCACGCTATTCAACTTATATGTCGAACCACTCACCGATCTACTACAGCAGGCGAACATCTCCTACCACATGTAGGCGGACGACACTCAACTTTACATTAAGATCACCTCCATCGAAGAGATAAAGACAATGAATCTAGCTCTCGAAAAAACCGTCCAATGGTTAACGACCAACTTCCTCAAGCTAAACTCACAAAAAACTGAATTTCTCTTAATCTCCCCCCCAATAACTCCCGGGAAACAAAGGAATGGACCAAAATGATCACTGCCCTGAACTGTACACCAACGTTGGTGGACTCCACAATATCACTTGGAATCACACTGGATAAGAACCTTAACATGCAAGCTCACATCAACTTGATGGCTAAAAATGCCCGCTTTCACCTCAGCTATCTCAGGAGAATGAAGCCATTCATCGAAAACCCGGACCTCAAAACTGCAGTTCAGTCCTTCGTCATATCAAGGCTGGAGTACGGATGTTCTACCCTCTCAGGGCTTCCCAAAATCTCAACCGCCCCTCTAAAAGCCTGTCTCAACGCCGCAGCAAGACTCATAACAGGATCCAGGAAATTTGACCACATATCGCCACACCTAAAGGCACTCAACTGGCTACCCTATGAAGCTCGTATTCACTTAAAGATGGCTTGCATCACTCACAAGGCGTTACACCACAACACCCCCAGTACCTAGCCAAAAACTTACCTTATCTGGAGGAAACAGACATTCTAGGAGCACAGACAATCTACTCCTAAAACCCTCGCGGTTCAACAAGACTAAAACCTCCAACAGAGCATTTTCTGGAGCGGCGCCAAGAATTTGGAACTCGCTTCCGCCATCCATCAGAAAAATCGCCCCGACACCTCTCTTCAAAAAGGAAGCAAAATTATTCTTGATGAGCAAATTCCTCCCTTAAATCCGCACAATCACCACACCAGCTTACAACCTCAAACTTAACTATACTCTCCGTCTACTGATATTTTGAAGCTAAGACTCGCACAAACTCGAATTGACTCTTATTGCTCAGAAAGTTCTCTATTCTGCTTCTATCCCCTGAACTCTGTTATGCTTTGTTGTTACTTTATATGCTATGCTTTTTTGTATGCCACGTTTTTACTATATGTGCTATTCATACCTTGCTCACTATGTAAAGCGCTCTGATACCCTACCTTGGGTCTGGTTCGCGCTATAGAAAACTCTAAAAATAAAAAAATAAAATAAATAAATTACCTCTCAGTGTATCTGATGGACATTGTGAGGGTAGATGTCCACATGGTAGGGTTCTTGTTCTGTGGCATAGCGGCTGTAAAGTGGATGTTGGATAGGTAGGGTTAGTTCGTTTTTATAGATAATACTTTTTCTGAAATAATAAATTTATCATTGTTCTCTAGTTGGATATTATTTAGTTGTCATGTGTTAGTACTATTGTGGTAGGAGAGTACATGATGTAAAAATTGTCCTGAGCTCATTGTATCTATATGTTGCATTGTCAAAGGCCTCTGGACAACTGTAAGTCTTCCTCACATTTGAGTTGTGTATGGAACCATTTCCATACTTTAGACACTGTAAGTAAGGCTCAGTATTTGATATTACACACAGCACACCACAGCTAGTCTCCTACTGTAGCACCCTGTGTGAATGGGAGTGGGTAGGTAAGTGTTTAATTTGTCTTTTTATTACAGAATGCTACTCTCTACCTCCATTGTGACCTAAACTGCTGCATAGCACTAACTCTAACACCCTTGCATCATTTTTGCAAGGAGGTCTGCATTCTTGTGTGGATTTTAATTGTGCTGGAACTAACACCTGCCTGGACAACGTCCATCATAATTTGAATTTCCTTTGGCTTAATGTGCAACATCATGCAGCTCACTTAGAAAAAGCTGACAACAATAATCTTTTATCATATGTCTCCCATTTACCCCTCTGCTGGGGAGGTGTAGCATTAATACAGGTTCACTGGTCTTCCATCTATGCAAAACGTGTATGGGCAAATGATTTGATATGTGGATGCACTCACAGTCAACACATGTGAGGCCTCTCTGAGGCAGAGCAACATAAATAGTCTGTTTTGGCCTATGTTATATATATATATATATATATTTTTTTTTATATATATATATACATAAATACATACATACAGGGGGAGGCAAAGTGCACTTGCATGTCCTGGTCACTGCCATTTACAGTATTAGGTTGCCCTTGTGCATCCTTCTGTGGCACAAGTACTATGCTAATCCAGGAGAACTATGGGCATGGCTATCTGGCTAGTATTGGTGCAACCATCCAGAGTTTTGTTTTGTTAATTAACTTTTGTATGAGCAGTGATGTTTTCACATTGGGAAATAATGCTGTATTCTTTACATTGCAACATTGATGCTGACATTTGTTACAGTGTTTTGACCTCACATGTCTCACACATCCTACTTCTAGGTGGTATGTTTTTGTGTACTTTGTCAGAACCTTCTCACTGTGTGACTATCAAGAAAATGCATCATTTTGATACACTCCGACATGACATTGATAAAGTACACATTGCTCACCATACAATTGTAATGGGTGTAATTGGTGTATGTGCACAAACAAAGGCAGCATGTGCAATTAAGTTGTGCTCTCTCTTCTTCAGCTTAACATAAGTGACATTTGCTGTTATAGTTACAATATGTTTGTAGACCTTTGAGGAACAACCATACAAATCTCAATATGCTTTCAAAAAGTCCTATTTATTTTCTTACAGAGGTTCCTATCCTCACATTGCACCATGTGAGTAGGTTTCTTTTTAGAAAGTTTCACAAATAAATATGTCAAATCAAATAGGTATTGTGTATAAAAATACATTAGTTTACCCATGTTACAAAACATTTACATGTGTGTATTGAGATCAATGAGGATGAAAACATTGCCATTTCCAGGTATTGCATAGGATTTAGGGGGACAAATGGACAAAATAAAGTACAGCACAAAGAGTACTGTCCTGGGTAACAAAGAGGGTGGCGTGATGACCTACACAGGACAGACAGGAAAAATGGCCGGGGACATTCACAAATGTTTATTGGGATGTTCTTCATCAGAACTGGGGAAATCTACACCTTCCTCCTCTGATGCGTGTTCTACCTCCCATGAAAATTGTGGTGTTTGAATGGGAGGCAGCTGAGAGATATTACTAGCCTCAGGCAAACACACATCAGAGGCAGAAGATGTGACTCTCATGTTCCCAACAACATTTGTGAGTGCCAGTAAGGCACAGGTTTGCTGGTTAGCGAACAAAGTAATGGCATTGCTATTGAGGGCACTCGTTGTTGCTATGAAGGAGTCTATATGGGCCTCCAAGGACTGGATGGATGTATTGAAGGCCCCCAGCTGCCTGACACCTTCACTGGTGTCAGATGGAGAAGGCTACTGTTGCAGTTCCTTCTGCATGCTAGAGACTCAGCAATCCCAGTGAGCCAAGAGTAGGTGTCTGTGATAGCCTTTGTCAGCCGCATATTAGGACTAAGACACCTATGGACTCCTTGAAGAGTGCCCGCTTTGGTCCCCATCCCTGATTGGACATCATCAGCCATCCACTGCTGCACTCCTACCACTCGCCGTTGAAAAGGAACTTGGGGGTCCTTAGAGTCCCTAGCTATGATGTCATAGGTTGACGGTCCAGTGTGTGTTGGTTCATCTGGAGACCCAACAACATCGTCTTCCCTTGACAGTTCTGGAGGAGAATTGCCAAAAGTGTCCAGGAGCTGTTGGACAGTGCCTTTATCCATGAGGGGCAGGATGGTGTCCTGAAAAGGTTGGACATCACGGACAGGCTGATCTCCAGGAGGTTTTGTTTGTCCCTCTGTAAAGAAATAGAAATATGTTAAGAGGATTCCATGATTGATTGTGACATAAGTGATTTCTGTAACATTTGGACAGTATTTCTCTTCACTTTCAAGCACACAGGGATATGTGGAACATATGTTTCTACAAGCGTATATGGCCATATTGAACTATTATTGCTTTTCACATGGCAATACATGTACGATGTTCACACAACCTCAATATTCACTAGAGGGCCTATCTGTGTAAATTTCAGACAACGCAACGCAGCTCGGCAGCTTGCTGCCCTGCCTGAAAGAGTGAGTGCATGAATGGGCCACATTTTACATGTTTCTGCTGTATGCCTGCACTGTTGCAAATTTGGATTCTTAGCTGCACTGCAGAGACCATTGCACCACGTAGCAAGGGTGCCTGCCTTTCACACAGCACTACACCAAGCTGCCTTGATGTACTGTCTTCCATGCAATTTGTGCATTATTGGGCCCTAGGGTTCATCTTTCACAAACATCCATACAACACTACACAGCAAGCCAAGCCACCTTGCTGCACTGCATGTAAGGGGAAGGGCCTGTACATGCCATAATCCAATTTTTTCTAGAGAATCCTGTAGTTTTCAGCACAAACACAGTCAACTCCAGACTCCACAATACTAAGAACTAAGAAACATCTCTGAAGTGGATAGCCTCCTTCATAATTGGTAGTATGCAACAACTCATGCTCACTCCATTCCCTTAGAACCCAAGGAGCTCATCTGCAGAGTCCAGCAAATCTCTTCACTCTGGCCCACTCTCTTGAACATGCACATGACTCATCTGGCAATCATCATTCAGATCCAGGGACTGTACATCATCTCTTATGCTAATGACACCTAGATCATACAATAACTCTCAGGAGACACCAACACCACCAACAGTAGTTATATTTTGCCATTGAGCAACATGGCTAACTGTATGTGAGATTAGTTGCTCATACTCAACCTGACAAGATAGAATTGACATTCTGCAACATGTACTCACCCTGGCTGCCTACATGACTAGGCCAGAAACCCTCACCCTCCAACCACCACAGACACCTGTCCATCATCCTGGACACCTACCTCACCTTGAGACTTCGAATTGCCACAATCACCTCCACCTGCTTTAACATTATTTGCATGGTTAGATATTTCTTCATATGGCTCTTGCCTGACACGTGTAACACCATCCACCAGGCCCACATCACATGCAGACAATAGTTTCCAATGCCATTTACTATGGCATCTCAGCACACCTTCTACACAAGAGGCAAACTATCCAACACACCACTGTGAGCCTACCTTGCGACTCACACATAACACATCACTACACTACCAGGGACCCACCTAGATGACACACCAGCTACACTTCCACCAACCAATCATGAACCTCCTCTCTGCATCACTTGCACTAACCCACACCACCCATATCCATATGATCAAGGCAGGAGGTAGGGTGTTCTCATGCATAGCAGGCTACACCTGGGACAGCCTCCCCCAGCACATCAGGTCTGCTGCGTCAAATATGAATTTGAACTAGAATTTGTACACCTGGTGCTTTGAGTGTTATTACTTGCAGTGCATGCACCTATTCAGCACCTGGAGACAATCTCAGGTGACACATTGACCCTCTATGAAGCCACATTGACAGAAATGATATTACAGTACACTTTTGGCTACCTAGCCCCAACACAAACATAATTGCATTATGGTGCAAGAGGGCCTGCATTGGCACTAGCATATCTGCCAAGTTTCCAAGGTACATGCATGATGTGCTGCTCCAGTCCAGGTTTTCTACTTTGTGTTCTGGAACTTGTAGTCCTGTTTTGTGAAGGGATAAATGACACCACAAGTTCCAGTATTGAAAGGAAATATCTTGACTGCACATCATGCTTGAACCTGGGAAAATTGGCAGGGATGGAGTGGGCTGGTAAAATTGGCACTGCCTAAGGAAAGGGCAGTTATGTGAAGGATGAGTTAGCATGTAGGGCATTCTTGGCCTTTCCCTTTCGTGAGGTGCAGCAAAGTGTGTTGCTGCGTTGCCCTGCATGACAGTCTGCTAGTATATAGCTCCTTGTTTTCCCTCACCCTGTAGTTCTTGCTGGTCTTCTACTTCAACACCCTTCCTGCCCTTCCACTCCAGTTCCCAACTCTGTTGGAATGAGGGATGTCACCTTCTCCTCCAATGGATCCAACTCCTCCTCGACATCAGGTCCTCTTTTGGTCCTCATGGCTACCTACAGGTTCCTGGACAGTTTTTCTTTGGTCCTGCACTTATAATCGTGCCACCTCTTCTTGCACTCCAGGATGGTCATCTTTGTTTGTGCTACGCAGTTGATATTGTCCGCTATGAATTGCCAAATGTACTCCTTCCTCTCTAATGGCAATTTTGAGGTGACAAATAGTAGATGTTCATTTTTTGTCACCTCATTAAAGTTCGACTTCCTCTTTCTCTTCCCCATGAATGATGGCAAGTCTTCTGTGTTGGGTTTGTTTCCCTCCTGGCTTCCTCAGGCTCCTTCCATGCTTCTCGGTATTGGAATATTGCTGTGTTGATTGCGTTGCGTTTTCTAATGCTCCTTCAATACAAAGTCTCCTATGTGACGCAATACTGATTTGTAGCATGTAGAGGTGCTTTACGATATGCAAATCAGCTTTGCGTGGCATAGGAAGTACTTGTGTTGCTGCACCTTGTACCATTCCTGACACCATTGCGTCAGAAATCGTGATGCATCTTTGGTCCATGTGCCATAGTGTGCCACCCCAGAAATATGGCACATCCATGGGGCAAAGAATGCCGCAACACAGCACAGATTTTTCTGATGCAATGCTGCGTTGTGTTGCATCATTGTTGACAAATAAGGCCCGTGGGTTATGGAGGCATGGTTGAGTCATAACAGCCCATTATTCTCTGAAAGCTGCCTCCTAGTCAGCAACTCACTGAGAAAATGCCAGAGTGTAAGAATGGCCAATCCGGTAATGGGTATGTTATGTGGTATGTTATGTTAAGTGGATTTGTATGGCGCAGCTTTTCACCCGTGAGCGTATCCAGGCCTAGCACGTTTACATATTGAAGCGGCATTTTATCAGTTTGCTTATCCAAACTTTTTGCCTACCCAAAGTTCAAGCCTCCTTTGAATACTCATTACCAGATGTAGTTTATTTCGTCTGAAAGGTGGAAGAAAGAAGGGGGAAATGTTCCTATATTCTCAACCAAGTAAAGCAGAATGTTTTTCATTATTGAAAGCCGGCGACCGCTACTCGTCGAGTTTTTGTACCACACGCCATCTACTTTCAGGAGCCCACATCTACACAAACACATTAAATGTAAACCCTGATCCTGCACGGAAGTCCTCCGGAAAACTGCCTTCCATCAGATATTGGTGGCAGGATGGGGAACCAGAGAAAGAAGCGTGCACAGTAAATGTGCTTGGCATGCTGGCATTCCTTTGACAGAGTAAAATAAGCTGCTGCTACCAAACGTCACAGAGTCGGGCTTTTTATTAGATTAAACTATGGTTTCTTTTTACGAAATAGTCTCATTTTGCCCTGTGAGGGTATGTTTGGATTTCAGCTTCGACCATGTGTTACCAGTTGCTTCAAGAATGTCCTTGATTCTGATTGATGGCCGAAGAGTTGCAACTTCAAGAAAGGAAAAATAAAATAAAATAAAGAATTTTAAAGGAATGGCTAAGAATGACTCCATTGCTTCTTGGGTGGTATGGGACGTTTTTGATGCATTTTATTATTTACTTGTGTCTGTCTGTGAAACATCAGGGCTTCAAAATAGAGTGTCTGGAGAGGCCCATATCTTAAAAATTATAACGAGAGAGAAGAACAGTAAACAAGAGAAAGGAGTATGTCAAAGGCACAACAACATGGCAAGGATGTATTTGCAAATCGTGAGCCAGTTGGTTGTGCTGTGCAAGATGTGTCTATGAGGCAGAGTGTAAACAGCCTGGAGCAAGGATTGTGCAGACATTCTCCTTCATCAGTGTACAGGCGGCAGGATTCCTTCTCAGAATCCTTGCAACCAGATGCAAATACAGCACTGGAGCCAAGCAATGGACAGTAACATCTGCCTCAGCACTCACATTCTCAAAGTCCAGAATTGCAACCTCTGCTCCCTGAAGGATTGCTATGACCTAAAAATGTTTACTTTGTAAAGGGGCATTGGGGGAGCATGTAGCGTTCCAGGCGACCACTGTCTAATTGGTCCAAGGCTGAGAGCTATCATTTGCACAGTAAAAGCTGCCCTAAATGAGCAGCTTCCACACTGTGTATGGTGTGGGATGGACACCAGCAGATGGTAACCACGAGTGGTCACAAAGAATTAATAGATTTCTTTGATAATCAAAACAAAGGCTGAATGATTTTTCACTCCTGCGCCCCTTTCCCTTGCCATTCCCCAAGCAAATACAATGTGTACATAGTGAGTTATAAAGACATTTATTCAAAATACCCTTTTAATACTTATATATTCAATTTAGCTTTTCACTCTTGCAATGCCTGCACTTTGCTCATAGTGGGGTAGATTTACAAGCCCCTTGCGGCACTTATATGCTGCAGTTGCATCACTTTTGTAACGCAGTGGCGTCGTAAACAATGCGCCACGTTGCGACACATTTACAACGTGACGCATCTAGGGAGATGCGTCACGTTGTAAAGCCCTGCATCACATTATACCTGCATCAGGTATAATGTATGCAGGGTGGGCGTTCTGACGCAAGAAAGCCTCGTAAAAGTGACGCAGTGAAATCTACAAGATTTCACTACGTCACTTCTACGACGCCACTGCGTCCAAACCTTAGACCTGCTTGAAGCAGGCGTAAGGAGTGACGCAGCACAATAGGAATAGGGATTCCTGAGCATTGCTGGAATTGCGTCGTGCTTGCGACACGACTCCAGCAATGCGTTACCTTTACGCCAACAGATGAGTGACGCATCTGTAAATCCTTGCGCCACGGTGCGCCGCATTGTAAATATGACACATCCATGGTGGCGCAAGGTTTTTTTTGCGTGACGCAATTGAACTGACGCATCTCTGCTAATATGCAGAGATGCGTCAGTTCTTGTAAATCTGCCTCAGCATGTTTTGCGAGGGTGAAAGCCTTTGATACTTCTGGATACGTGTCTTAAAACTATAAGTATGTGAATATCCACATTTTCAAACATCTGCAAGCTTTACAACATCACAAAGGTTTCAAGATTAAAACAAAATGCAAGAAAAATGCCACAAAAGTAAGTTTTGTGAAAAAAAATTTCTAAGAAGCTACATTTAGTAGCAGAAATGTCAACAGAAAAAAGTGTTTGTTGAAAAAATTTCACAAATAACTTCTATATTGCAAACGTTGTGGTGCACAGGTTGAAAAACTTCAGAATTCCTTTGCAGCTAACATTTCAAGCCCACTCTCTCCTATTTGAAACTTAAACTAACTAATATTTGCACCACTGAATTTGCCAGGAGGCAGATAATATACAATGATTAAAAATCTTGTTTTTACCTGACCTTCACTAAAGGCCTAGGGCCTCATTTATGGGATTGGTGACGCAGGACAGTGCAGCAAGTAACCTTGCTGTGCTGCCTTACGCCACTGGGAAAGGGCAGGAATGCACCATATTTAACCAATATGGTGCATTCTTGTCTTTTCCTCCTGCGCTTGTGCCGTTTCGGCAGCCTATCGCCAACGCAGGCACCCTTGCACCATCGTGCAAGGGTGCCTGTGTTGTAGGCAGGATTTTGTTTTGTGCATAAAGTGGCACTGGGGCACCTTCCTGCATGAAAACAATCCACAGAGGCGTTTTCCTCCTTCTATGTGCACTGCAGAATGCAACACACATAGAAAGAGAAAAAAACGAGGAAAAATAAAGATATTTCTCCTCGTTACACCTGTCCTGGGGAGGTGTCAGATTTTGACGCATTCCCAGGTGTACAAGTCCTATAAATGTGGAAATGCATCAAAACCCATGGGAGTGGCGTGGGAACACCCACCGCAAAGCCCATGGAACGCCTCCCTTTCCAGAGTGAGGCGCCGCAGTGATTTGCGCTGTGTTGCCTTACTCAAGATTTAAGAGGACTCTCAAAGCCACGCAATGTGACTTTGCGTGGCTTTATAAATCCGACTCGGCGCCTTGTGTCATGCATGTACCACTTTGCGTGGTGCAGACGTGACACAAGGCTCTCATAAATATGGCCCCTAATATATTCAAAATTAACTACTGATAAAAAGAAGACTTGGTGGGGCCTGAAATGCCAGCGCCAGCGCTGCAAACAGCAAGGTTATAAATGTTGTACAAGGAAAGAACTTGTTTTATCCAGGTGAAATGGAAGCAAGTACCAAGACAGTAGGACCTTTTAATCCAATTTGCAAGCTCCATCTTGAAGTTAAAGCCCCAGGGAGCTGATAACCATTGCAGTCATGAAATACGTTGATTGAGTACAGATCTGAAATACTGATGATGGAATATTGATTGGCCACAATATTGTGCCCACATTTTCGGGGACCGAACTATTGACATGTATGCATCGCTTTTCTATGTACCTTGACAATACATAGTTAAGAATAGTACATTTATGCTTGCCCATATGCACTTACCTCCTCGATATTTTGTTTTTTAAATGTTTTGGTCATGATATTGTGCCCTCTCAATAGCCCATCCTGATCACAATTGTTTATAGCTGTGCACCGGTGGATGGCAAATTAGCGAGAGTGGCTAACTTTGGTATTTCTCCATCAGAGAGGTGGCAGGTAGCTAATTAATACATAAACACAACCACTGAAACAAATTGGGTAGTGCCTACATACATCCAGAGGAGCAGAAAGTGTCTGGCCATACAGTCATCTAAATCCATTGTCATTTGAAAATTCTTTTGTTTCACTAAACCCATTTCGTACCCATCCTACATCCATTCAGCGTAAGAAAAATATTAGTATTTACAGAAGGTTTTCCCTCCTTCAACTAGCTCAGTGAGTGAGTAGTCACAGTCAAGAAGTAGGCTTTAAGGGACCATTTCTTTGTTTTGAGCCTGTTCTTGTAACTAAGGGGCTACTGCTATCGAGCCCAGACTGGAGACAGACTGAACGATGTATATGTTGCTTTCTACCTTCTGAAATTGGTGAAAACTGTTTATCTCCCTGACCAGATGCAGTCGAATTAACTGAGCCAGTGTGGAAACAAATGAAGAGTGTCATTACATGTGAATGATGGGGAATTCGTTGCCCATACTATGCCACTTTGATGCCAGCAGACTTCCAATAGTTATTCCATAGCACTGAAAACTGACAAACACTATTTCTTTATTTCAGCGAAGTTCATTTTATGGTGTAAAAAGAGTAAGGGAAAATATTGCCACCTTAATTAAGGTGGTCCTCATCACATAATCTTGAATCTTAGTTACCTGACTGCCAAATCTTCTTACTTTTGTCGCCTCTAACCCCTCTGTAATTATCTTAGCACTAAGCTTTTTGCCAACCATCCTTAGCCCAGAGTATTTTAATGATATTATAATTCAAACATCGTTGGTATCAAATTAAAATAAAAGACTGCACATGTCAACACGCCTCTTCTGAACCCCGTTTCCTGTTTATTGTCTGTGCTCGCTTAATCCTCATTGCACCTATCACAGTCCATAAAACAGATACAATCTTATTTCTTTCTAACCTCCACAGTTTGCATCTATCTCTGCTCAACTCTACATGACAGCCACCTTTCAAGGACTTGCTCGTTTCACCCTTGAATAAATATTTCAGAGTGTGCCAACCTCTTTAAAACATGGATGGTAAGGAATGTTGACAGTTTCCTAATAACCCACAAGGTGAAATCACTACATCAAAGATTACCAAGATCGCCTTTGTTACATGTGAAGAGCCCTGCCATTCCTTTCAACCATCTTGCATCCACCTCCAGCTTCTGTTTTGGAAGTTACATTTTAGAGATGGATGGACCATTGATCAGCAGATCCTCGGATCCACAAATTCACATAGGATTTGCGAATCTAAATTAAAAAAAAACCAAAGGTACATCATTGGACTACCCAGTATTTCTGCCTTTAGTTCTATGCTGTAGATTCATGAATTCGTCACACTCTGATTGGCTGGCCATCACAGAACAATTTCTATTGCAGTCGTAATTACCCAGAACTCTGTACTGATCAAAGTGTTAGGAAAAAGAAAAGCACAAAAAAAAACATTAGGGAGCAGATGAGTCTAACTTGACCTCCAGTTGCCAGAAGGCCCTCGCAGCATTAAAGTTATTAATAAAAATATTTGTATTGCAGGATTTGCAAACGCTACCCTCCTAGGGTCTGAGGATTTCCAAATATTGCAAAGGATGAGTGAATCCTGAAAAAATGGTAACATTATTTGTTGCGCTACAGCGGTGCTTGGCTAACCTCCACTGTGAATAGCCTTTGGCCATTTGCAGAAGGGTTTGATTGCCCATGGGGGATTAAGCACACATGTCAGATTCTGCAAAGGACATGGCTGTAAGCCAACATGGACAAAGGTTGTGCTGTTTGGGGGCTGGCTGCCCACAGGATGTCATTAGCGATGCCATCAATGATGCCATTTAACGTCATGGGTGATGTAATATCTAAGGTCATGAGCAGTTCATGATGAGGGGGCAGTTATGGGCGAATTTCAGTAGTTTTTAGTAATTTAAGCGTGTTTTTTCAGTGAATTTCTGAATTAAAAAAAAAATGTATGTGAAATTCGGAAACCGCAAATAACAATAACTTCAGTTTTAACTCTTCTGTTTTCGGTGGCTGTATATATGTTGCAAGACCTGCTTAAATACATTTGCTCTGAAATGTTTGATACCCTTAATAATTAAGAGGACAGAAGGTATATTGCCCTGAAAGATAAGGTACAGAGAAGGATAGTAACACTGCTTTCTCTTTGTGTTCCAATCTCCTTCATGCTTACTGTTTTGCTGAATGCTCAGTACTAAAATACTTTGCAGAGAGTGAGGTAATCAATGCAGGAGACTTCAGCTTAAAAGGGGTTTTGACAGGACATCAAACACTGATACAAAAATTGATACTGCTTTAAGTGCATTTTCGAAAGATTGAGAGATGAGATTGCAGAAATTAGGGCTGTAATGTATGGAGAACATTACACCAGCGATCAAGGTTTCATCTTCATCTTGCATTTACATCCTCATTAGTCACAGATTAATTGCATCTGGGTGAGTCCAACTCTCAGGCAAGGCACTAGTAGTGGAAATTATTTTACATTATACTTATAGATAATGTTTTAATGTCTAACCCTTTACAGGTCATAACAATCTCAGAAATAACTCCATTTACCAACACCCTTTGAGAGGTTACCACTATCCATTCAGCAGTCTGGCCAGCCCAAATGCCCCAGCTAACATCAGGATCACATGTCGTAACAATCAACGACCTGTACACACAAGTTTCTACCCCTAAGATTACATAGGAACACAAAAAAAGCAGCAGCTCTATTCCTAACAAAAACAACAGCCAGCTCAGCTGGGCCGAGGAAAGAGACGCAAACCCGCCCAAGCAACAACTCACAATAATTTCATGGAACATTGCAGGGATCAACAAAATAGTAAAGGGAAAACCCACACTGGAATTCTTAGACAAGGATAACATATTATGCTTACAGGAGACATGGGCTCTGGCTTGCACTCCCCTGTCAGGGTACTATGAGCACCACGTCGCAGCAACTAAACAGAACATCTTCGAATGGCCATCGGGCGGACTCTCCATCTTTTTAAAACACGCTTGCCGACTCGCGGCCACAGTTGTTCAAACAAGAACACCAGAGCTCCAAGCTTTGCTGATCAAAGGCCTGAATTCAAAATTTCTACCGCTTCGCCTCCAGCTAATAAACTGCTACATTAATCCAGCAACCACCAACATAAAAGAATCTATGGATGTCCTCACAAGCTCACTAGATGACCTCTTAACTAAATATAAGTTCCATCAAACAATAATTGTGGGGGATTTCAACTTGAGGGATTTAGATAAAAGAAAAACCACACCCACTTGCAGGGGTCGGGCAGAACCCCTATTCAATCTTTTTAATAACCACAAGTTACGCTAAACTCACGCACTAAAAGAAGCACGCTCTCCGCCCTGGTGCCCAAAACCAATCTTCCGGAACATCTCGACAATCGATTATATCTTGGTCAGTGATCTTATTGCTGCCGGACTGACAGAATTCGAAGTCAAAGACAGGGCTGAAAGTGATCACAGGCCCTTGAGGGCCACGATACAACTAGAGGTACCGACAGCAACCTCCTTCTACCCAATAGGAGTTACGAGCGGAGAAGAAACATGCAAGGTACCACAAAGGATAAAATGGTCTGTGAAAATGGGAGACAAACCACGAGCATGGATTGAATTGGTGCAGAGACAGAATATCGATTCAAAAATATCGAGTTGCACAAATATCGAGTTGCAAATATCGTGGGTTAGAAATATTGACATACAGATTCAATTGATTGATTGAGTGGTCAAGAATATCGATTTTAGGTAAGTAATATCGATGTTAAAAATATCAAAGTGTTTAATATCGTTTGCAAATATATAGTTGTTAAAAATATCGTTTGTTTATTAATGTTATGTATTTTAGTATATATTTTATATGCATGTGTTGTATGTTTTTTTGTATAAGAATTGTTTGTATTTTTAATAAATGTGTTCAATTTTTAGTAGTTATTAAAAATAAATTAATTTGAATTTTGCGTTTTTAGTTCCGTAGCGGGTTGTGGGTTTATAGGGGAATAGGGCGGGATGTAATTTAATTATATTAAATGTATTGATTATTTTTTATTTATTAATATTTGTTTAATTGAGATGTTATAGTGTTAAATGTGTAGAGTAATTTATTACTAATCAATTAATAATTGGTTGTTAATTAATTTAAATTAATTAATTGGTAATTAATTATGGTAATTGTGTAATTAATTTTAGGTGTGTGTTGTGATGTTTATAGGTGTTAAGAGTGGGAAGTAATTTATTTTTAATTGATCAGTTAATAATTGTCTGGTAATTAATTTTAATTAATTAATTGGTAATGAATTATGGTAATTGTGTAATTATGTTAGGTTTGTGGTGGTGTTTATAAGTGTTATGGGTGGGAAGTATTTATTTTTAATTGATGAATTAATATTTGGATGTTAATTATTTTTAATTAATTAATTGGTAATTCATTATGGTAATTGTGTAATAAATTTTAGGTGTGTGGTGGTGTTTATAGGTGTTAAGGGTGGTAAATAATTTATTTTTAATTGATGAATTAATAATTGGAAGTTAATTAATTTTAAATAATTAATTGGTAATTAATTATGGTCATTGTGTAATTAATTTTAGGTGTGTGTTTTGGTGTTTATAGGAGTAAAGGGTGGGAAGTAATTTGTACTTAATTAATTAATATACAGTTGTTAATTAATGTTAATTATTTGATATGTATTTTGGATAATTGTTACATTTTTTGTCTGTTGTTTTTACTTTTAAGGGGTAAAAGGTGGGTATTAAGCACATTTTAATTACTTTACTATTATTTGTTAATAGTAATAGTTTTTAATTTATAAATAAGTTTTAATTGTGTTTTATTATTTTAGAGTTTAATTCAGGTGTGTGTTGTGGATATCATAGTGTTAAAGTGTGTGTAATCAATTAATGTTCATCAGTTTTTTTAATAATAATATTTTTTAAATTGATAATTATTTATGTTAATTTTGGGAAAAAATGCAATTAAAAATGTTGAAGTCTTTTGTTATTGGTGTGGTGTTAAAGGGTAGGAAATGCAATAAATACATTTATGTAGTAATTAATGTATTTGTTTGTAAATATTTTCTAGTTTAAAAGAATTTTATTTTATAAATTTATTTATTTTATATTATATATTATTAGTAGTTTTTCAAATGTATTTAATATTATAATATTTTTAATTTTTATATATTTGATTTTTCATTTCTAAATATTGTTTATTTATTTTTAGGATTTTTTATAATTTTTTATGTTTTTTCTTTTTCTTTTAACTGTTTGAGTGTGAATAGTAATTTTTGTCTCTTCGCTATCCAACACTTTCCCTACTGTTGCACTCACTGGAGTTGGAATAGTAATTTTTACACCTCTGCTCTCCAACACTTTCCCTACTGTTGCACTCATTGGAGTGGGAGTAGTAAATTTTTACCCCTCTGCTATCCAACACTTTGCCTACTGTTGCATTTACTGGAGTGGGAATAAAAAACGTTACCCCTCCGCTATCCAACAGTTATTCTACTGTTGCATTCAGTGGAGTAGTAATTATTATCCCTCCACTATCTAACACTTTCCCTACTGTTGCACTCACTGGAGTTGGAATAGTAATTTTTACACCTCTGCTCTCCAACACTTTCCCTACTGTTGCACTCATTGGAGTGGGAGTAGTAAATTTTTACCCCTCTGCTATCCAACACTTTGCCTACTGTTGCATTTACTGGAGTGGGAATAAAAAACGTTACCCCTCCGCTATCCAACAGTTATTCTACTGTTGCATTCAGTGGAGTGGAAATAGTAATTTTTACCCCTCTGCTATCCAACACTTTCCCTTCTGTTGCACTTATTGGAGTGGGAATAGTAATTTGTACCCCTCCACTATCCAACACTTTCCCTACTGTTGCACTCACTGGAGTTGCAATAGTAATTCTTACACCTCTGTAATCCAACACTTTCTCTACTGTTGCACTCGCTGGAGTGGGAATAGTAATTTTTACCCCTCCGCTATCTAACACTTTTCCTACTGTTGCATTCACTAGAGTGGGAATAGTAATTTTTACCCCTCCGCTATCCAACACTTTCCCTACTGTTGCACTGTTTGGAGTGGGAATAGTAATTTTTACCCCTCCGCTATCCAACACTTTCCCTACTTTTGCACTGTTTAGAGTGGGAATAGTAATTTTTACTCCTCCGCTATCCAACACCTTCCCTACTGTTGCATTATTTGGAGTGGGAATCGTAACTTTTACCTCTCTGCTATCTAACACTTTCCCTACTGTTGCATTCACTGGAGTGGGAATAGTAATTTGTACCCCTCCGCTATCCAACACTTTCCCTACTGTTGCACTGTTTGGAGTGGGAATAGTAATTTATACCCCTCCGCTATTCAACACTTTCCCTACTGCTGCTCTCACTGGAGTGGGAATAGTAGTTTTTACCCCTCTGCTATCCAACACTTTCCCTACTGTTGCATTTATTGGAGTGGGAATGGTAATTTTTTCCCCTACGCTATCTAACACTTTCCCTACTGTTACTCTCACTGGAGTGGGAATAGTAATTTTTACCCCTCTGCTATCCAACACTTTCCCTACTGTTGCACTCACTGGAGTTGCACTGATTGTATTAGGAAATTTAAGTTTAAATATTTTTAATATTTTAATGTTTTAAATTATTATAGAATGTTTTTTTTATTTTAAATTATTGATATATATATATATATATTATTTTTATAAAATGTTAAAGTTTTAAAATAAATTAAAGATAATAGTTTATTAATTATTTAAAAGTATATATATATATATATATATATATATATATATCCAAAATGCAAAGTTTCCCATTTAGAAGAGCCAACATCCAGGTAGGTAAATCTTCGTGTTTATTATGCAGAACAACAGCGCAGTGGATTTAAACAATGTCCAAATAAATCTGTCTGCATTGCCTGACGCGTTTCATGCTCCTCGAGCATTTCTTCAGAGGCTTCACTTAAACACACTGCATGGAGCACCGGCCTCATTAAATCATTTTCACTCTGCCCCAGTGGGCGTTGGCTGACCATGAGCCTGCTGGTATATGTAGTGCCAAAATATCGCTCCAGTGAGCTGTTCCCTAGCAGTGTCAATGTTCAGCAAATGAACCCCAGTGGGTCTGAAATTGTCACACAGTCCTCAGCGCTGCATGTTGCAAACCTGCATCACGATCTTCCTGCCCTTCATGCTGTTCGCCCAATGACTCCAGCTCGGTCCACTTCTATGTGGCAGGGCCTTCCACGACCGGGATCGGCTCGCTTAACAAATCCAAAATGCAAAGTTTCCCATTTAGAAGAGCCAACATCCAGGTAGGTAAATCTTCAGTGTTTATTATGCAGAAAACAGCGCAGTGGAGGGAAACAATGTCCAACTAAATCTGTCTGCCTTGCCTGGCGCTTTCATGCTCCTCGAGCATTTCTTCAGAGGCTTCACTTAAATACACTGCGTGGAGCACCGGCCTCATTAAATCATTTTCACCTGCCCCAGTAGGCGTTGGCTCACCATGAGCCTGCTGGTATATGTAGTGCCAAAATATCGCTCCAGTGAGCTGTTCATTAGCAGTGTCAATGTTCAGCAAATGCAAACCCCAGTGGGTCTGGAAATTGTCACACAGTCTCAGCGCTGCATGTTGCAAACCTGCATCACGACCTTCCTGCCCTTCATGCTGTTCGCCAATGACTCCAGCTCGGTCCACTTCTATGTGGCAGGGCTCTTCCACGATCAGGATCGCCGCTTAACAAATCCAAATGCAAGTTTCTCATTTAGAAGAGCCAACATCTAGGTAGGTAATCTTCGCAGTTTATTATGCAGAAAACAGCGCAGTGGAGGGAAACAATGTCCAAATAAACTGTCTGCTTGCTGACGCTGTCATGCTCTCGAGCAGTTCTTCAGAGGCTTCACTTATACACATCGTGCACGCCTCATTAAATCATTTTCACCTGCTCATGGGTTGGCTCACCATGAGCCTGCTGGTATATGTAGTGCCAAAATATCGCTCCAGTGAGCTGTTCCCTAGCAGTGTCAATGTTCAGCAAATAAAAATCCCAGTGGGTCTGGAAATTGTCACACAGCCTCAGCGCTTCATGTTGCAAACCTGCATCACAACCTTCCTGCCCTTCATACAGTTCGCCCAATGACTCCAGCTCGTCCACTTCTATGTGGCAGGGCTCTTCCATCGACCTGGATCGCCGTTTAACAAATCCAAAAGCAAGTTTCCCATTTAGAAGAGCCAACATCCAGGTAGGTAATCTCGTGTTTATTATGCAGAAAAACAGACAGTGGAGGGAAACAATGTCCAAATAAATCTGTCTGCCTTGCCTGACGCGTTTCATGCCCTCGAGCATTTCTTCAGAGGCTTCACTTAAACACACTGCGTGAGCACTGGCCCATTAAATCATTTTCACCTGCCCCAGTGGGCATTGGCTCACCATGAGCCTGCTGGTATATGTAGTGCCAAACATACGCTCCAGTGAGCTGTTCCCTAGCAGTGTCAATGTTCAGCAAATAAAAACCCCAGTGGGTCTGGAAATTGTCACACAGCCTCAGCGCTGCATGTTGCAAACCTGCATCACGATCTTCCTGCCCTTCATGCTGTTCGCCCAATGACTCCAGCTCGGTCCACTTCTATGTGGCAGGGCTCTTCCCGACCGGGATCGGCCGTTTAACAAATCCAAAATGCAAGTTTCCCATTTAGAAGAGCCAACATCCAGGTAGGTAAATCTTCGTGTTTATTATGCAGAAAAACAGCGCAGTGGAGGGAAACAATGTCCAAATAAATCTGCTGCCTTGCCTGACGCGTTTCATGCTCCTCGACCATTTCTTCAGAGGCTTCACTTAAACACACTGCGTGGAGCACCGGCCTCATTAAATCATTTTCACCTGCCCCAGTGGGCGTTGGCTCACCGTGAGCCTGCTGGTATATGTAGTGCCAAAATATTGCTCCAGTGAGCTGTTCCTTAGCAGTGTCAATGTTCAGCAAATAAAAACCCCAGTGGGTCTGGAAATTCAACAAGCAGCGCTGAGGCTGTGTGACAATTTCCAGACAATTTCCAGACCCACTGGGGTTTTAATTTGCTGAACATTGACACTGCTAAGGAACAGCTCACTGGAGCGATATTTTGGCACTACATATACCAGCAGGCTCATGGTGAGCCAACGCCCACTGGGGCAGGTGAAAATGATTTAATAAGGCCGGTGCTCCACGCAGTGTGTTTAAGTGAAGCCTCTGAAGAAATGCTCGAGGAGCATGAAACGCGTCAGGCAAGGCACACAGATTTATTTGGACATTGTTTCCCTCCACTGCGCTGTTTTTCTGCATAATAAACACGAAGATTTACCTACCTGGATATTGGCTCTTCTAAATGGGAAACTTTGCATTTTGGATTTGTTAAACGGCCGATCCCGGTCGTGGAAGAGCCCTGCCACATAGAAGTGGACCGAGCTGGAGTCATTGGGCGAACAGCATGAAGGGCAGGAAGGTCGTGATGCAGGTTTGCAACATGCAGCGCTGAGGCTGTGTGACAATTTCCAGACCCACTGGGGTTTTTATTTGCTGAACATTGACACTGCTAAGGAACAGCTCACTGGAGCGATATTTTGGCACTACATATACCAGCAGGCTCATGGTGAGCCAACGCCCACTGGGGCAGGTGAAAATGATTTAATGAGGCCGGTGCTCCACGCAGTGTGTTTAAGTGAAGCCTCTGAAGAAATGCTCGAGGAGCATGAAACGCGTCAGGCAAGGCAGACAGATTTATTTGGACATTGTTTCCCTCCACTGCGCTGTTTTTCTGCATAATAAACACGAAGATTTACCTACCTGGATGTTGGCTCTTCTAAATGGGAAACTTTGCATTTTGGATTTGGTAAACGGCCGATCCCGGTCGTGGAAGAGCCCTGCCACATAGAAGTGGACCGAGCTGGAGTCATTGGGCGAACAGCATGAAGGGCAGGAAGGTCGTGATGCAGGTTTGCAACATGCAGCGCTGAGGATGTGTGACAATTTCCAGACCCACCTGGGTTTTTATTTGCTTAACATTGACACTGCTAAGGAACAGCTCACTGGAGCAATATTTTGGCACTACATATACCAGCAGGCTCATGGTGAGCCAACGCCCACTGGGGCAGGTGAAAATGATTTAATGAGGCCGATGCTCCACGCAGTGTGTTTAAGTGAAGCCTCTGAAGAAATGCTCGAGGAGCATGAAACGCGTCAGGCAAGGCAGACAGATTTATTTGGACATTGTTTCCCTCCACTGCGCTGTTTTTCTGCATAATAAACACGAAGATTTACCTACCTGGATGTTGGCTCTTCTAAATGGGAAACTTTGCATTTTGGATTTGTTAAACGGCCGATCCCGGTCGTGGAAGAGCCGTGCCACATAGAAGTGGACCGAGCTGGAGTCATTGGGCGAACAGCATGAAGGGCAGGAAGGTCATGATGCAGGTTTGCAACATGCAGCGCTGAGGCTGTGTGACAATTTCCAGACCCACTGGGGTTTTTATTTGCTGAACATTGACACTGCTAAGGAACAGCTCACTGGAGCGATATGTTGGCACTACATATACCAGCAGGCTCATGGTGAGCCAACGCCCACTGGGGCAGGTGAAATTGATTTAATGAGGCCGGTGCTCCACGCAGTGTGTTTAAGTGAAGCCTCTGAAGAAATGCTCGAGGAGCATGAAACGCGTCAGGCAAGGCAGACAGATTTATTTGGACATTGCTTCCCTCCACTGCGCTGTTTTTCTGCATAATAAACACGAAGATTTACCTACCTGGATGTTGGCTCTTCTAAATGGGAAACTTTGCATTTTGGATTTGTTAAACGGCCGATCCCGGTCGTGGAAGAGCCCTGCCACATAGAAGTGGACCGAGCTGGAGTCATTGGGCGAACAGCATGAAGGGCAGGAAGGTCGTGATGCAGGTTTGCAACATGCAGCGCTGAGGCTGTGTGACAATTTCCAGACCCACTGGGGTTTTTATTTGCTGAACATTGACACTGCTAAGGAACAGCTCACTGGAGCGATATTTTGGCACTACATATACCAGCAGGCTCATGGTGAGCCAACGCCCACTGGGGCAGGTGAAAATGATTTAATGAGGCCGGTGCTCCACGCAGTGTGTTTAAGTGAAGCCTCTGAAGAAATGCTCGAGGAGCATGAAACGCGTCAGGCAAGGCAGACAGATTTATTTGGACATTGTTTCCCTCCACGGCGCTGTTTTTCTGCATAATAAACACGAAGATTTACCTACCTGGATGTTGGCTCTTCTAAATGGAAAACTTTGCATTTTGGATTTGTTAAACGGCCGATCCCGGTCGTGGAAGAGCCCTGCCACATAGAAGTGGACCGAGCTGGAGTCATTGGGCGAACAGCATGAAGGGCAGGAAGGTCGTGATGCAGGTTTGCAACATGCAGCGCTGAGGCTGTGTGACAATTTTCAGACCCACTGGGGTTTTTATTTGCTGAACATTGACACTGCTAACGAACAGCTCACTGGAGCGATATTTTGGCACTACATATACCAGCAGGCTCATGGTGAGCCAACGCCCACTGGGGCAGGTGAAAATGATTTAATGAGGCCGGTGCTCCACACAGTGTGTTTAAGTGAAGCCTCTGAAGAAATGCTCGAGGAGCATGAAACGCGTCAGGCAAGGCAGACAGATTTATTTGGACATTGTTTCCCTCCACTGCGCTGTTTTTCTGCATAATAAACACGAAGATTTACCTACCTGGATGTTGGCTCTTCTAAATGGGAAACTTTGCATTTTGGATATATATATATATATATACATGAGAAAACAAAATCCTGAATTACCGCTGCCTGGTAATAAAGACAGGTACGGACCACTGCATGTAGTTTAAAAGTGAGTGCTTTATTGCAGTATCAGCATGACGCGTTTCGGCCGCGTTTCCACGGCCTTGATTTATATGTATAAATTATTATGTTTGTGTGTTTATTTTTGTATTAAGTTTATTTGTTATATTTTGTGAAAATGTGTATTAAATGTAATTTATTTTGTTAAAATTAATATTAATATTTAATATATTTAATATGTTATTTTATTTTATATATATATATTTAAATTGATATTTTTTACATCGATATTTGTGATTCAATATTTTTGTACTTACCTGTGTTGGTATGGGAGTCGATATTTTTGTATTCTATATTTGTTTTCTCCATATTTTTAACATCGATGTTTTTGTCATCGATATTCTATCAGTGAACCGATTGAATCAAAGCAGCATGGCACAACCACCCTATTACAAGCCCAATCAATAAAAGACTGCGACAATATTGTAAGGGACCTACAATTACATCTGGGAAACACACAACAACAGCGCCCAAGTAATAAGCACCTGCTGATAACTGGTAATCCACGCCATTCAAAGGAAATAATAGAAAGCAAACGAGCCATTTGAAAGGCCCTGTCAGTTAAGAAAAGAGGGGGCAATCCAACAGAGGGCCTTTCCATCACAGCCCTGAAGTCAGCTCATGAAAAGATGGTTTGGGAGCACAAAAAGGATCATACAGAATAGGAATGGCTCAAAGTGTTCTCCGCGGTGAAAGAGAAGAATCACACCGGGTTTTGGAGGAACATCAATCAGCTGAGCAATTGAGGAGTGTCGAGAGACAACGGGGTGGCCGAGAGTGACTGGTTAAACCACGTAAAACAACTATATTCTAGAAATTCCCTTGACAGAGGTCCCACAGAAGCGTTCAAGTGGGGAGAAGGGCACCGTGGGATAATCAATGTAAAACAATAGCACTCGACTTTCGATCTTGACAAAGACCACATAGAACTGAACAGCCCAGAAGTAGTGCACTGCAGTTCCCCAGGTGCACCAAAAAAACAGATGCAGTCATTAAGACCATTAGGAAAATGAGGAACGATGGAGCACCAGGGCCAAATGGGATACCAGCACTGGTATTTAAATCAGCACTGGACTTTTGGGCAGCACTCCTAACCCCGCTCTTTGATAACGTATTTTCAACAGCAAGGACACCGGATTCCTGGAGGAGTTCCATACTTTTTCCTATTTTCAAGAAGGGCGACTGCTCTAAACCATCAAATTACTGGCTGGTCGCCCTTCTCGACATAGAAGCAAAGGCCTACGCTTGACTCATTTTGAAGGACCTGGAGTCATGGGTACAAGAAAAAGGCGCTATTCCGTTTTACCAATCAGGATTCAGGTCACATTCCTCAAGCATGGATAACATTCTAGCATTAAACTTTTTATCAACTCAGGCGGTTAAGAAAACGAGTCTCCCACTGTTCTGTTGCTTTATCGATTATAGCACAGCTTTTGATAAAGTGAACCACAGAAGGCTATGGTGGAAACTATTCAACTGGGGGATCCCACCCACACTGTTAAAAGCAATAACATCGCTATATGAAGATACTTGGGTCTGGGTCAAAACAAGCACCAACACAGTGACCTTAAAAATTCCAACAAGCAATGGTCTCAAACAGGGCTGTCTACTGGCCCCCCTTTTGTTTAATCTTTACACCACAGATATTGGGGCTGCACTGCAAGGCGCCAGCCTAGTATCTCCAAGGCTGGGCGGGACAAGGCTGCCGGTACTACAATACGCAGATGATACAATAATAATGGACCACACTAAAGTGGGACTGCAGAGAGCCTTGCACGTGCTGGATCGCTTTAACTAGGCCAACCATCTACTGGTCAATCAGGGGAAGACCAAGGTAGTGGTGTTTGGGAAACTGCAGCACAAAAGGCAAGCCCACTGGCACCTGGGTGAACTGCGAATTGACACAGTAGCAGCCTCTCAGAAAGGGCTAATTCAAACATTCATCAAAAACATCTTAAAACTAAAGCCACCAATGTCATCCACTTATTAGGACAGCTCAGCCACCATTTACTAAGTCCAACAACTGAGCCGATACTGACAGTCTTAAGAGCAAAATTGCTACCTGCCATCAGCTATGGCCACCTGGCCTTTCCTGGAGTGCTGGACAAGTTCCTAAATGCAACTCAAATCAAGGCATACAAATCAGTGCTGCTCAAGGGTGAGACTGGAGCTCGGCCTCTGGAGGCCGGACCTGATGTGCCAGGGGGACCTGATAAAGCTCTACATTAGGATCATGAGGGCACCAGAACATTCACTTAGACACCGACTGAGGTCTGTTTTCGAGGAGACAGGCTCAGCCTGGTATGCCAGCCTTGGCCAGGCCACAACCATCTTAAGGATAGAGGCATCAAGCTTACAAATATCAGAAATCCCTATGCCCGCCTGGAAGACAGCGGTGAATAAGCAGGTCTAGGAAACATCGTTCACTCTAAACTTTGAATCCCTCAGCCCCCATTCGCTCACAGAGCCACTGGACAAATCATACACTCTGGGAAAAGTTCAACCCTATTTGCAGGAGGCTCTGTCAAAGGAAGTCCGCAGGAAAATACTCTATATGAGACTCAAAACGCTGGAAATCACAGATTTCAACCCTGCGTGGGCTTGTAAGGGGGAAAATATTGAGCGCAGGCTATGTTCCTTTGCTAAAGAATCCTGGTTACATCTCCTGTGCTGTTGCCCCAAACTGAAAAATGAGCGCCTGCGCCTCCTTCGCCCGATATTCATCGCAAACAGAGCAAGGACCTGGAGGGAGGCCTCGGCTCTGTGTTTCTCCGGTTCAACAGCAAGTATTCTAGCAAGACTGGGGAAATTCACGCACCTAATTAGGACTGCCATAAAGGAGGCACCTCATAGAGAAGTTACTCCTGTCTCATTCTGAAGACCCCATCCACATTTTTATATATACATATATATATATATATATACATATATATATATATATACATATATATATATATATATATATATATATATTTATTTTTTTTCAAAACAGGCGCCCCTCCTGGGAGCTCCGCCCGTGGTCCGGTGGCGCGATGACAGCCGGTGGAGCAAAACCGGCGTATTTAATCCTTCTATCAGCAATAACACGCGCTCTCAGAGTCCCGTAAAAGGAAAGTTTATTCTAGGTACAAGGTTACGCGTTTCGGAAGCGAACTTCCTTGATCACACAAGGAACCAAGTGTCAGTGAAGTGATTACATAGTCTCAGTACAGGTAATCGAGAAAGGACTACACAATGCGGAATGACTTAGAAAATTAGAAAATAGGCGGCCATCTTAGAATGCCTAAGTAAACATGTAATATAAAGTAAAATTCTATGCACATGTTCCTATGACAAACATAAAGTTGTTATTTTCACATTACCACATTTAAATATAGTGCTGCTGTATTATTAAAGGTATAATATACAGAACATTGTAAAGCCCAGAAAGAAACCTTAATAATATTGTAATATACACATATTCAATGCAGCTGTATAATTGACTACATATTGCGCAAACAAAGCTGTGCAAAGCTGATAAGGCATGGGACCTCACATCTTATGACGATACTCGTCATAGTAAGTGGCGGCCATCTAGGTATCCCCAAGGTTGTGAATAAATGTATCTGTACCGGTTTAAAGGAGTATGCTAAAACACGGTAGCCAGGGTAAGGCTAAGAATTGTACATTGCAGTTTAGGTCAGACGGTTATTGGCACTGCTAAGCTAGTGGCAACTATCAGTGATGACAAAGTGGGTGGAGCAAAGATACAACTGGTTGCTGGTGTAGGAGTCTCCCCATCTAACTAGCAGTGCGTACTTCCATACTTGCGCCCAGTGGCAGTATAAGCTCAAGGAAAGACATACTTCTAAGTACCTTATATAACCGTTGTATTTATACCAGCGCCAAGTGGCTCTTACTCATGACTACCCAATACTGTCCAGAGACAAAAAACTATAGCAGTGTCTATATGTGAATAATAAAAAAAGAACAAAGGGAAAAAATCTTATCTATACATAAGTGGTGCACTCTGCGTAGAGGTGAAGAAAAGGGTAGGTGGCCCGTGGAATGCCCGCAAGTGTTCGGTGGGCCCCTTCCTTTCCTCCTGTGAAAAAATGAGAAAGAAATATCAGATAAAACATTAAAAGTTTAGACTGTGACTTACTTAACAAGAATGCAACTATATAAAACAGTGATATATACATGTAAATAGTTACATCTGTAAATCAAGCATCATGGATTTCTGCATAACGTCCAAGGGAAAAACAGATAGAAAATACAGGCATATATACTGGAGATCAGTTATTCTTCAATTAGATGTGTGGGTAATTCCTCATCTAAATTATGTCCATTCGGGTATCGTGTCTCGAGCTCTAGGATCCATTTGGATTCCTTTTTCCTGAGTCTGAGTTCCCTATTTCCCCCTCTCGGACTTCCTGGTACCTGTTCAATCACAAAGTAACTAAGAAGCGAGCTGTTAGAGAGGTGATACTCTGCAAAATGTCTTGCAACCGGGTAATGAGGGTCTTTGTTGTTTATGGCCCTAAGATGTTCGAGGATCCTTTTCTTAGCCATGTGTGTAGTGCTCCCTACATAACGTTTCTGGCATGGGCAAGTTAGAATATAAATGACATATGTCGTACTGCAAGTCAGAAATTGAGAGATAACTATTTTCTTTTCAGAATGTGGTATGCTGAATTCCTTAACCATATGACTTGCCCTGCACGCCTTGCAGTGTCCACAAGGATAGAAACCTCTAAGGTTGTGCATAGATATGTTGTGTCGGTCTGTGATATCCCCCTGCATAAGCATGTCCCTAAGACTGCGGCTTTTGCGATATGTAATTTTAGGTCTATCACTAATGGTAGGACCGACTATGTGATCGCTTTTCAAAATTTTCCAATTCTCATTAAGAATTTTTTGTATTTTGCGTGAACTGTTATTGTATGTGAGAATGACCCGTGTCTCATGAGGGTCGGTGTTCCTTTCCTTGACTTTCAGAGTGCTTTGTCTGTCAATGTTTTTTAATTTATAGACAGCTCTGTTTAATACCCACTCAGGGTAGCCACGTTCTCTAAAACGTTTGATCATGGTTTGTTCTTCTGCCCGGTAGTTTTCTTCAGTACTACAATTTCTTCTCGCTCTCAGTAACTCCCCATATGGAATGCTCCATTTCAGTGCATCTGGGTGGTGACTGAGAGCGTGAAGAATACTGTTACCAGCTGTTTCTTTACGGAACAGTCTGGTTTCAAGGGTATTATTGACTGCTTTTACTTTGACGTCCAGAAATTCTATTTCCTCTCTGTTTATGTTTTGTGTCAATACTATATTGTATATATTGGTGTTCAGTTTCAGAATGAACTCATTTGCTTCTTCTTCACTACCCTCCCATATCAGGAAAAGGTCATCGATGTAACGCAACTAGGTTTTAACTTTTTTAAAATACTGAGATAGGCAGATGTCATTCCTGATCTCTTCTTCCCATAGGCCGAGGAAGAGGCCCGCAAAACTGGGGGCAAAACACGTACCCATCGCAGTCCCCAGTTTTTGTCTAAACAATTCCCCATTGAACATAAAGATATTGTTTTGTAAACATAGATACATCATATCAATCAGCATTTTGGTGTGCTCTAAATACATGATATTTCTCTCGTTTAGATAGTGGGTACATGCACGGATGCCTTGGTCATGATCAATAATGGTGTAAAGACTTGAGACATCCATGGTGATGAATGTATAGTTAGTTGTCCATTGTATGCCATCAATTTTACATAAGAAATCTTTCGTGTCCTTGACATATGAAGGGAGTGTGGTGACATAGTTCTGTAAAAAGTAATCGACATACTTCGAGATGTTTTCAGAGACACTCCCCAAAGATGAAACTATAGGCCTCCCGGGGGGCACTAAAGGGTTTTTGTGTACCTTGGGGAGAAAATAAATAATGGGAATCCGTTATGTACCCAAGGCATCCGTGCATGTACCCACTATCTAAACGAGAGAAATATCATGTATTTAGAGCACACCAAAATGCTGATTGATATGATGTATCTATGTTTACAAAACAATATCTTTATGTTCAATGGGGAATTGTTTAGACAAAAACTGGGGACTGCGATGGGTACGTGTTTTGCCCCCAGTTTTGCGGGCCTCTTCCTGGGCCTATGGGAAGAAGAGATCAGGAATGACATCTGCCTATCTCAGTATTTTAAAAAAGTTAAAACCTGGTTGCGTTACATCGATGACCTTTTCCTGATATGGGAGGGTAGTGAAGAAGAAGCAAATGAGTTCATTCTGAAACTGAACACCAATATATACAATATAGTATTGACACAAAACATAAACAGAGAGGAAATAGAATTTCTGGACGTCAAAGTAAAAGCAGTCAATAATACCCTTGAAACCAGACTGTTCCGTAAAGAAACAGCTGGTAACAGTATTCTTCACGCTCTCAGTCACCACCCAGATGCACTGAAATGGAGCATTCCATATGGGGAGTTACTGAGAGCGAGAAGAAATTGTAGTACTGAAGAAAACTACCGGGCAGAAGAACAAACCATGATCAAACGTTTTAGAGAACATGGCTACCCTGAGTGGGTATTAAACAGAGCTGTCTCTAAATTAAAAAACATTGACAGACAAAGCACTCTGAAAGTCAAGGAAAGGAACACCGACCCTCATGAGACATGGGTCATTCTCACATACAATAACAGTTCACGCAAAATACAAAAAATTCTTAATGAGAATTGGAAAATTTTGAAAAGCGATCACATAGTCGGTCCTACCATTAGTGATAGACCTAAAATTACATATCGCAAAAGCCGCAGTCTTAGGGACTTGCTTATGCAGGGGGATATCACAGACCGACACAACATATCTATGCACAACCTTAGAGGTTTCTATCCTTGTGGACACTGCAAGGCGTGCAGGGCAAGTCATATGGTTAAGGAATTCAGCATACCACATTCTGAAAAGAAAAAAGTTATCTCTCAATTTCTAACTTGCAGTACGACATATGTCATTTATATTCTAACTTGCCCATGCCAGAAACGTTATGTAGGGAGCACTACACACATGGCTAAGAAAAGGATCCTCGAACATCTTAGGGCCATAAACAACAAAGACCCTCATTACCCGGTTGCAAGACATTTTGCAGAGTATCACCTCTCTAACAGCTCGCTTCTTAGTTACTTTGTGATTGAACAGGTACCAGGAAGTCCGAGAGGGGGAAATAGGGAACTCAGACTCAGGAAAAAGGAATCCAAATGGATCCTAGAGCTCGAGACACGATACCCGAATGGACATAATTTAGATGAGGAATTAGCCACACATCTAATTGAAGAATAACTGATCTCCAGTATATATGCCTGTATTTTCTATCTGTTTTTCCCTTGGACGTTATGCAGAAATCCATGATGCTTGATTTACAGATGTAACTATTTACATGTATATATCACTGTTTTATATAGTTGCATTCTTGTTAAGTAAGTCACAGTCTAAACTTTTAATGTTTTATCTGATATTTCTTTCTCATTTTTTCACAGGAGGAAAGGAAGGGGCCCACCGAACACTTGCGGGCACTCCACGGGCCACCTACCCTTTTCTTCACCTCTACGCAGAGTGCACCACTTATGTATAGATAAGATTTTTTCCCCTTTGTTCTTTTTTTATTATTCACATATAGACACTGCTATAGTTTTTTGTCTCTGGACAGTATTGGGTAGTCATGAGTAAGAGCCACTTGGCGCTGGTATAAATACAACGGTTATATAAGGTACTTAGAAGTATGTCTTTCCTTGAGCTTATACTGCTACTGGGCGCAAGTATGGAAGTACGCACTGCTAGTTAGATGGGGAGACTCCTATACCAGCAACCAGTTGTATCTTTGCTCCACCCACTTTGTCATCACTGATAGTTGCCACTAGCTTAGCAGTGCCAATAACCGTCTGACCTACACTGCAATGTACAATTCTTAGCCTTACCCTGGCTACCGTGTTTTAGCATACTCCTTTAAACCGGTACAGATACATTTATTCACAACCTTGGGGATACCTAGATGGCCGCCACTTACTATGACGAGTATCGTCATAAGATGTGAGGTCCCATGCCTTATCAGCTTTGCACAGCTTTGTTTGCGCAATATGTAGTCAATTATACAGCTGCATTGAATATGTGTATATTACAATATTATTAAGGTTTCTTTCTGGGCTTTACAATGTTCTGTATATTATACCTTTAATAATACAGCAGCACTATATTTAAATGTGGTAATGTGAAAATAACAACTTTATGTTTGTCATAGGAACATGTGCATAGAATTTTACTTTATATTACATGTTTACTTAGGCATTCTAAGATGGCCGCCTATTTTCTGATTTTCTAAGTCATTCCGCATTGTGTAGTCCTTTCTCGATTACCTGTACTGAGACTATGTAATCACTTCACTGACACTTGGTTCCTTGTGTGATCAAGGAAGTTCGCTTCCGAAACGCGTAACCTTGTACCTAGAATAAACTTTCCTTTTACGGGACTCTGAGAGCGCGTGTTATTGCTGATAGAAGGATACATATATATATATATATATATATATATATATATACGCTGAAAAAAAACAAAGGTTACAGGGAAGTTATACTTAGGAAATCGAATTTAAAAAACCTTAGAATTTTTTTTTAAAAACAAAGGTTACAGGGACGTTATAGTTATGCTCAGATTTCACTCACACAAAACCATGGAAATTCAACGGTTATAGATACCTGAGCTAACTTACTCCCCCCCGCAGTGCACTGCTTATGATCTCACATATTACATCACTCATGACATGAAATGAATGAAATGAATGAAATGAAATGGGCATTTATAGAGCGCAGACTGTCGCTCCCAAAGGAGCCTCCTGGCGCTATTCAGATAACAGGCGAGGTAGTAAGGCGATATTACCTAGATAAGGGCAAGACTGGATACGTCACTTAATCCATAGATCCAGGTCTTTAGAGCTTTCCTAAACAGTTTTTCTGAATACATCATTCTCAGTTTGTTAGGCATAAAATTCCAGGCATGGTCAGTGACATCACTCATGACATCTCAAATGATATCACTGATGACATAACTGATGACATCATCCACAGACCCACCCACATGCCTACTCACACCCCCATACAATCTCTCGTATGCCCACTCACACACCCACACAACCACTCACATATCCATTCACAGAACCATACCAGTACTCACACACCCACTCACTCCTCCATAGAGCCACTCACTCACTCACTCATACAGCCACTCATACAACCATTCACTCACACATACAGTGAACTCATACAACCAGTCCCTCACCCGTACAGCCAGTCACATAGCCACACACTCACCCATACAGCTACTCACACTCTCACTTATTTAATTACACAGTCACTCACATACCCACTCACTCACCTATAAAGCCTCTAACATAGCCACTCACTCACCCATGCAATCACTCACACATTCACTCACACACCCACACAACCACTTATACACCCATTCACACATCCATACAAGCACTCACACATCCTCTCACTCACCCATATAGCCATTCACACAGACACTTACTTTCCAATACAGCCACTCACACACCCACTCACTTAAAAAACCACCCACTCAAACAGCCACTGACTCACCCACACAGCTACTTACACACCCAGACAATTACTCATACAGCTATTCAGACACCCACTCACTCATCAATACACTCACTACACACCCACTTACCCACCTATAGAGCCACTGACACCACCACTCACTCAGCCATACAGCCACTGACACACACGCTCACTCACCAATAATCCACTCACACAGCATCTCACTCACCTGCACAGCTACTCACACACCCACTTATATACCCATACAGCCACTCACACACCCATACACACAAGGATACATGCAGTCGCACAGCCACTCACATAATATATGTTAGACGCAGGGTCACTTAGTAGCAGTGCACCTAGTATACTAATTTAACTTTTGTAGTAGGTTAGTATATATGTTTAACACCCATAAACTCTTAAAAACACTTACACTCACTTGATGTCATCAGTGATGTAATTTGAGATGTCATCAGTGATGCCACTTACCATGTCATGAGTGATGTAATATGTGAGGTCGTGAGCCATGCATTATGGCGGCGTAAGTTATAGTTAGCACAGCTATCTATAACTGCTGAATTTCTATGGTTTTGTATGAGTGAAATTTAAGACCTACTATAACATCCCTTTGACCTTTGTTTTTCTCAGTGAATATATATATATATATATATATATATACATTTATATGCAGGCTGCAAAAAGAGGTCTGGGCACTCATGGGATTTCCAATGCATTTATTTAGTAATCCACAAACAGACGTGTTTCGGCACAATGCCTTTATCAATGTCATGGATTCCAACACGCACCAGCTGATTTCACATTTTAAAAGGTACCGGATGTTGCTCCCATTGGAGAGTTCGATATGCAGCAATGGAAAAGGGACTCACAATGTTCTCACTTTGTTAAGCAAACGTAGTCACCATACTTGCTTGGTAATCCTCACTGTTCCCCAAATGGCAGTGTTGTCGCTTTGTTGATGTACAGGTGATTACCAATTTTCTCCCAAATGCATACAAAGTCGACAAACACCTTCACGACTACGATTGTATTGCCAAATATTTAGCAAAGTCCTTTTATAAAAATTCATCCTGCATGAATTTGCCACCTTGCGATCACTTTCAAAGGTGCCTGTTATTACATATATTCCCTTGCCAGCTGCTGATTTTATGATATCACGGTGGTTCTGGCAGTTCAAATTAACATAGTAGCTCCAAGTCCCACCTAATCTGCTGAACGCTTATGGCAGGTGCCTCCGAATCACGAAGAAACTTGCAGGCTGCAAAAAGAGGTCCTCTTTCACGATTCGGAGGCACCCGCCATAAGAGTTCGGCAGATTAGGTGCAGGATGAATTTTTATAAAAAGGACTTTGCTAAATATTTGGCTGATCTCTAATGACATCAATGATGACACAACTGATGACATCATCCAGTAAGAGTTTAATGTTTCGTAAAAGTTTTCTGAGAGTTAAAGATGCATACTAAGATGTATACTAAGCTACTGCTTAAGCTAAATTACTATTCTTTTTGCACTACTAATGAGTGATACTGTTTCTACATCACTCATAACATGGCTAGTGACATCACTGATGACATCTCAAATGACATCACTGATGGCATCATCCACAGATCCACTCACATACCCACTCACAACCCTATACAACCTCTCATACACCTACTCACATACCCACACAACCACTCACATACCCATGCACAGACCCATACAAGTACTCACACAACTTCACTCATCCATAGAACCACTCACACCCACTCACTCACTCTTACAGTCACTCACACAACCATTCACTCACCCATACAGCTACTCATACAACCAGTCACTCATCCTTAAGGCCACTCATGCACCCACTCGCTCATCCATCCAGTCACTCACACACCCACTCATATAGCCACTCATACATGCAGTCACTCACCCATACAGGCACTCATGCACATGCTCATTTACCCATACAGCCATTAACTGACCCACACACTCATACATACAGACACTCAGACAACCACTCATTCACTTAAACAGCTACTCATATACCCAGTCACTCACCCATACAGTCATACATACAACCACACACTCACCCATACAGCTACCCACACACCTACTTTTTCACCCATATAGCAACTCACACATCCGCTCACTCACCCATACAGTCTCTCAACATAGCCACTTACTCACCTATGCAAGCACTCACACACCCACACAACCCCTTACATACCTATTCACACATCCATACAAGCACCCCCACATCTACTCACTCACCCATACAGTCATTCACACAGACACTTACTCTCCAATACAGTCACTCACACACCAACTCACTTAACCAAACACCCATTCAAACAGTCACTCACTCACCCTTACAGACACTTACACGCCCAGTCACTCACTCATACAGCCATTCAGACACCCACTAACTCACCCATACAGTAACTCACACATCCACTGATCCACCCATACTTCCACTCACACAGCCACTCACTCACCCATAGAGCCACTGACACACCCACTCACTCACCAATACAGCCGCTCATAAAGCCACTCACTCACCCACTCAGCTACTCACACACCCACTTATTCACCCATACAGCCACTCACACACCCACTCACACACCCAGTCACTCACACACCCACTCACACACGCATACACACAGTCACACAGCCACTCACATATTATATATTAGAAGTAGTATCACTCATTAGTATTAGTAGTACACCTAGTATACTAATTTAACTTTTGGAGTACCTTAGTATATATGTTTAACAATCATAAACTCTTACAAAATACTTACACTCTCTTGATGATGTCATCAGTGATGTCATTTGAGATGTAATTAGTGATGTCACGGTCCATGTCATGAGTGATGTAATATGTGAGGTTATAAGCAGTGCACTGCAGGGACATAAGTTATAGTTAGTTCAGGTAACTACAACTGCTAAATTTCACTGGTTTTTTAAGAGTGAAATCTGAGTATAACTATAATGTCCCTGTAACCGTTGGTTTTTTCAGTGAATATCTGTATGGGTGATTGATTGGTTGTCTGAGTACCTGTATGGGTGTCTGAGTGTCTGTGTGGGTGGGTGAGGGGGGTGCGTGACTGCCTGCATGGACAAGTGAGTGGGTGAGTCAGTGGCTGTATGGGGTAGTGAGTGTGTGTGTGAAGGGCTGTGTGAGTGAGTGGATGTGTCAGTGTTATATGGGTGAGTAACTGGGTATGTGAAAGGCAGTATAGGTGAGTGATGGGGTATATGAGTGACTGTATGGGTGAGTGAGTAAATGTGAGAGTGGCTGTATGGGTGAGTGTGTGCTTCTTTCAGTGGCTGTATAGGTGAGTGGGTATGTGTTAGTATCTGTATGAGTAAGTAAGTAAGTATGTCGGTAGCTGTATGGGTGAGTAAGTGGCTGTGTGATTGGCTGTCTGGGTGAGTGAGTAGGTGTGTGAGTAGCTCTATGAGTGACTGACACAGTGTGTGAGTGGCTGTATGGGTATATGAGTGGATATATCAGTAGCTGTATTAGTGAGTGAGTGGGTATATGAGTGGCTATATGGGTGAGTGAGTAGAGGTGTGTGTAGATCCTTGAATCAGTGAGTGGGTGTGTAAGTACTGGTATGGGTCTGTGAATGGGGTTGTGAATTGATGTGTGGGAGTCTGAATAAGTGCATGAAGGTTCTATGGGGTGTGACTAAGTGCATTAGTGATCCACTTCAGATGGATCCCCACTGAGGCCAGGAAGACGGTCACCCATGCACTCATCTGCAGCAGACTCGACTACGGCAATGCACTCTATGTAGGGGCCACCCAGAAACTCCTCGAGAAACTTCAGAACGTGCAGAACGCCAAAGCCAGACTGGTCCTCAACTTCCCCCGCAGCAGCCACATCTCCAAACACCTACGAGAACTCCACTGGCTCCCAGTCAACAAAAGAGTCACCTTCAAGCTCCTCACACACTCCACAAAGCCCTCCATGATGCTGGACCAACATACCTGAACTACCGCTCTTCCACATACCCACCAGACACCTCTGCCCAACTGGCCCTCACCACTGTCCCTCAAATCTGCAAGACCAGGACCGAGGAAGATCCTTCACCTACCTCGCTGCCAAAACCTGGAACACCATGCCTCTCCACCTCAGGCTCTAACCATCTGTGACACAATTCAGTAAGGATCTCAAGACCTGGTTCTTCGAATGAACCACAGCACCCAGTCAGACCTGCAACTCCCCACCCTCCCCCCCCAGTGCCTTGAGACCATCATGGATGAGTAGCTGCACTCAACAAGTACTGATTGATTGATTGATTGTTTTTGTGGAAGATGTCATTTGAAATGTCATCAGTGATGTCATCAGTGATGTCACTAACCATGTCATGAGTGATGTAATATGTGAGATCATAAGCAGTGCACTGGAGGGCACTGAGATATAGTTAGCTCAGTTAACTATAACTGCTGAATTTCACTGGTTTTGTACAAGTGAAACCTGAGCCTAACTATAACGTCCCTGTAACCTTTGGTTTTTTCAGTAAATTTCTTAGGATTTTTAAATGCTAATTCCTAACGATAACGTCCCTGAAACCTTTGGTTTTTTCAAGTGAATTTCAATGTTTTTTTAAGTAGTAATGGTGTTTGCAGAGTGGTGGAGAAAGGGGGCAGGGCCTCTTACTAGCTATCAGGAATCCCACTGAGTAGGACTTACCGAAGGTACCAGGAGGGCTTCTTGGTCCCCAAGGTCCATCAGCATAAAAAAGGACTTCATTAACCAACCAGTAGTTCACCAAGAGATGCGTTTGCAGAGTCTGGTGTAGAAAGGGGGTGTGGCCTCCGAAGACTTCTTAGCAATCCCACTGTGTGGGACTTACTGGAGGTAACAGGAGGGGTTATTCACCCCTAAGGACCCTAAGCAACCAAGGGGACTTCATCCCCCAACTAGTAGTGTGCCAGGAGGTGTGTTTGCAGAGTGGTAGAGAAAGGTGGTGGGTCACGAAGATCTCTCAGCAATCTTGCAGTGTAGGACTTACTGAAGGTAACAGGAGGGGTAGATGTCCCACAAGGACGTCCTCTGACCACCGACTCCTCTGTCAGCATAATCAAGTCAATAAAAATATATCATCTGATAATTACACAGATTCTTTCATACAATTTAGTGACACTGACATTGTTAACTATTCTCTTCAAAAAGACCCCATCCCCTCATCAATAAAACATAAGCCATGTTGTCACAGTTATAATTATTATGAGCATTCTGATATTACTCCAATGGTTCACTCCAGACAGTCAAAACGACACACCTGCTGTTTCACAACCACCCTTCTAGACAAAGCCTGGAAATGAAGGCATCTCACGTAAACCCATGTGGAATGCTTTGTCTCTTACCTTAGCATAATAGCAAATAAGACAGGGAACCCTCAACATTAAGTTATTTGATGCCTACAAACTTCACTTTCTAATAAAATGCTTCCCCCTAGTGTGGCATAAAATTGCATTATATTGCTGTCCCGATCAGCTATTGAGAGGCTGGTTGAATGTGACGCACATTTATGTACTGTATCCTAATTTTGTGACAGCCTAACAAGGAAGAGGTGCATGTCCTGCTGATGTCCTTGAAGTCAGTCACTGCTAAAACAATGGTGTCTGACCAAACGGGCACAGACAAATAGTACTCCTTATGGTGGGGATGAGTACAAAAATGAGGTTGGGCACAAATGTGTAAGGCGTGAGATGCATATTTGAGTCATTACATAAAGAGTATGCTGTTCCCCAGGGCGGACAACGTTTTAAGGAGGGGAAGTGAATTCTCCTTGTCGGAACTAGAGTCCTCTCACACCCAGCTAGCTAGGTGTCATGCTTCATCATCTGGACTTGCTCCTCGTCGGGTCGGCGCTGCAATACCCAACGGGCACCCGTAAAGGGGCTCTTTCGCGGAGATCTTTAGTTCCAGCCATATGGTGCGTGGGTGTGAGGGCCCTAAAAAACAGTGTAGATGTGATGTGGGTGGGTGACGTTAAAAAAGGTTGGATAATCCAAATAAACTATTTATTAAGGTGGTTATCCACCTTCTTAAAAGCAAACAGAGTGGCCGCTCTCTGGCTCTATGGTCCAGTGGAGCTTAGCTCATCTCTCAAAGTGTGGTCGACATGTTTCATGCATTGTGGTCACTACTGATCCATTGCATTTCATCAGGACCTATTATTTATGCTATCTACACGTGGTGATGGGAAGGGAGACTCCTACCTACCACACTTCATGGGTGCGAGCGCAGAGTCCCGCCAATCCTAGTGGTAACCTACACAAGGGGAATAACAAGAAAAACAGTATGTAGTCACTAGATACTTCCATCTTGCAGGTCAAATCACCCCACCATCCTCATAACAGTTGTCCATCTAGTGAGCAAACTAGGATTAAAGTCTGACCCCTAGGTAAAAGCGTAATTAAAAGGGGGAGACTGGATTAAAAATACGGCTAAAATTAGAGACTGGTGGAAAAGTAAAAAGGCATTCCCTAAAAAAGGGGGGGGGTCAAATATACAGAAGATGACTCACCTAACTGAAGGGAAAAACTCACTCCATTCGGTATTTTGGGCTCCAGACACCATTATTGTGGTGTCCTGCAGAGTTGGAGGCAAGGTAGACAATCGAAAGTTAAACACCGGTTAACTAATCCAGCTAAGCAATGGAACATGGCTGAAGCTGGTGTCCATGTATGGGGGAGAAGCTGTGAGCACACTGCCCACCCCTCCCCTGTCACTGCGGCCATACGTAGCAGCCACCCCCAATGAAGCATTTACGGTTTGTGGCATCGAGGACTGGTTTACCTGCAACCCAAGGGGGACGAAGGCAGCCCGCCCTGCCTTTAGCCGCAAGTGCGACCCGGGAGCCACATAGGCCATGAGTCACACACATGGCCGCAGCAGGAGGATTGGTGTAAACAGGACGTCCTAGTCCCCCTTCCATACTGGACCCAATGTCCAATGTGGATAATTGTGTGGTCACCCCAAAGCGGCACCCTCACTCACCTGTCCACGCTGGACGTGCGCCGGTAAACCTCCCGCGCGCCGAGCCGCAAAAGCCGGATCATACCCATACTACCATCAAGGTGGTGATTTATAGGTATTCCTAGCTTCCCGCGGCCCGTTACAAAGGGGGCGGCGTCACGCTACGTAGTGTCACATGGTACAGTGGGCGTCTCAGCTGCCTCGAGTACACCGGCCCAGAACACACAGCGGCCATCTTAGAGTGTGCAAAGAGAGTATGCAGTCACAGGTAAATTCACTAGCTGTTACCCGTGTACTACCAGGTCATTGTGTGCATCCAGTAAAATAAAATAAAATAAATATGGGGAACTCGTGTGTTACAGCTGTCATGTTTCGAGTATGCCCCCATCCAGTTGTCAACTAGTAGTGGCCCTAAACAATGTCAGGGGCTACTGCGAAGAGTAGAGATGCAACTATCTCCTCGCCAAAATGGCCCAGGGAATGTCATCATTGAGACCATGTGAGTTGGTAGAGAGACGGTGCACCCATCTCTGTTCTATTTTAAAAAGGGCCTGTTGTCTGATCTTGGGGTGTGCTTCAAGGACCACCCACTTAAGGGATTCTGCTGAATGGTTAAGCTCTTTGCAGTGTGTGTACATTATGGTGGTTGCTTTCAAGCATCTAACATTGCTTTTGTGTTCAGTGATGCGTACCTTCACAGCCCTCATTGTCATTCCTATATATTTCTTGTCACAGGGACAAGCCAACATGTATATGCACTTAGATGTATTACAGTTGGTATGCCGCTTCAGCCTCCATGTGAATGTGTCAGTCAATGCGATCTCTTTGACGGATCTAGTTTGCTCACACACTGAGCAAGTGCCACAGGGGTAGTGCCCTGTAACAGGCGGGAGGTCCCATAAAGTCCTCTGAGTTGGTGGTTCCTTAGCCTTGGGCCTGGTGTGTATTAGGATGTCTTTGAGATTTTGCGTGCGTTTAAAAGCAAACCTGGGTCTCGGGAAGTTCAGATCTCCTGTGTTCACTATTCCCCAGTGTTTGTTAATAATCCTCTTGATTAGTGTGGAATGGGATGTGAATGATGTGACACACGTTAAAACTTCAGTCTGCTCTCTAGTAGTACCATGGAGTAAAGATTCCCGTGGGTTGTTCATGGCCCTCTTGTAGGAGTTCCTGACCTGACGTGCCGGGTATCCCCTCTCCCTAAGGTTCTGTTGTAGGAGTTGGGCCTCTGTCTTGTAGTCAGTCAAGGTACTACAGTTCCTCCTGATGCGGAGGAACTGACCAAACGGTAGGTTGTTCCTGAGAGCCATCGGATGGTGACTACCGTATAGAAGGAGACTATTCCTGTCTGTGTCTTTTCTGTACAGGGTCGTACTAAGTCCCTCATTGGTAAGTCTTATCCTTAGATCAAGGAAGGGATACTCGTATCTGATACGGTGTGTGTGAATTTGAGAAACACATTCTGTGTGTTGATCCATTGGCAGAATGCCTCACACGTTGCCATGTCTCCCCTCCAGAGAATGAGGATGTCATCTATGAATCTTTTCCATAGTGTCAGGTTGTTTCTATAGGGGTTGTTTGGGTTCATGATGACCTCCTCTTCAAAAGTTGCCATGTACAGGCAAGCCATACTTGGGGCGAAGGTACTCCCCATGGAAGTACCCTGGGACTGATGAAATAGTTGTGTCTCATATTCAAAAATGTTTTCCGTTAGTGCTAAAGAGGCACACCCCATTATGAAGGAGACCGGAGTTGGTGAATCCCATTCTTCCTTCAGCAGACTGACCTCAATGGCATCCAGGGTCGCTCGTTGTGGAATGTTAGTGTATAACGCTTCCACGTCAAGTGTCACTAGAAGGTTAACCTCGTTAAGGCTCTCAGTGTTGTCAATAATACGTAGTACGTCTGTTGTGACCTGCACGAATGATGGTATTTTCCTCACCAGGGGCTGGAGGAAGTGGTCGCAAAACCTTGACAGTGGTTCCAGCAAAGACCCAATGCCTGACACTATAGGCCTCCCTGGGACCGGTGTTGTGTTTTTGTGGATCTTGGGGAGGGTATAGAAATACGGTGTCTTAGGCTCTTTTATTATAAGGAAGTCCGCCTCCTTCTTTGTGATCCAGCCATTGTTTTCAGCCTCAAGAACCATAGTCGCTATCTCTGATGCGAGTCTAGGTGTGGGGTCTACCGCCAAGGGAGTGTAATGTCGGGTATTCCCAAGCTGGCGTCTACATTCTCTGTCATAGTCTGCAGTAGACTGAATGACAGTTGCCCCGCCCTTGTCGGCCTGCTTGATGGTGATGCTGGTATCAGTAGCCAATGTCATGGCGGCATTCCTTTCATCGTTAGAGAGGTTGTGGAATGGGTTAGTCCTCGGGGAACCGGATAACTCTTTGAGTACCGCCCTCTCAAAAGTCAAGATCTCAGGTGGAATCATACTATTGTTTGGTGTAAATGTGGAAGGGTTGCGAAGACCAGAGTCACCGCACTCAGGCGAAACCCTGTCTTGAAAGAAGGCCTTGAGGCGCACTTTCCTGAAGAATTCTTGTACTTCACACATCTCACTAAATTTATCAAGTTGGGGGGTCGGGACAAATCCAAGGCCTTTCTCCAGGACTAACATTTCCGTGTTGGTCAGGTTCCTATTCGAGAGATTAACTACTAAGCCCTTTTTCCCTTGCTCACACTCCTGGTCTCTACTGAGTGTTGGGTTTGGTCTTGCCATAGAACTCCCTTCTGTGCTCCTCTTCTTCGCCCTCTTCCTCTGCCCCAACCTCTGCCTAAAAAAGGGGGGTTACTCATAGGGAAGTATTGTGGTGGGCCCTGAGGATACATCGGGTATTGCCACAGTGGTGGAACAGGTCCTTGAAAGGCCGGACCATTGTTATAGTTGGGGTAGGGCTGATAGTTAGGTCTGCGTTGGTTGTGGTTGCCCCAGCTACCAGTACTCGAATCGCTGTTCGAGGATCCCCTCCTGCTGTTGTCAGAGCTTTCATCAGAGGAGTAACTACTCCTCGGTGCAGCGTAGTCATCCTTCAAGTAAGGATAAACTTTCTCCTTGTCAAACTTAGCTACATCTTTCTGCAGTTTAGTAACCTTCTGTTTGAGGAGGTACTCCCTGTTTTCAGCGATCTCGTTGTTTGTTTCCGTTAGCTTGGAGGTAAAGGCCGTTTTAGGGATAGAGGATTTCAATGCAGCTTCAGCTACCTGAATTCTGGCGAGAAGTGCATCCGCCAGCCTCTTGGCGGTGTTAATAATTAGGACCAGTAGGTCTTTGGTGCATTTCCAGGATACTTGGCACCAGTCTTTTTTGAAGGGCCCATCTTCCAGAAAGATTCTGGGCAAGATGTTGACAATGAGGCCATGGGGTGCAATATTCGCTCGTAAATACAAACAACAAAATTATATCCTGAGCAAATCAAATTCACAATAATTCATAATGTCCATCAAGTCAAAGATCAGAAAATGTTCTTCTTATTCTGTAAATGTTCTTCTTTATTCCATTTATGTATTGCTTCAACATAGGTAAGAGCCAGGTACTAGCCGAGCCAACACGTGTTTCGTCACACGGAGTAACCGCTGACTTCTTCAGGGCTAAAACATTGAATACAAACAGTACCCTGTTATGATTCACCACATAACTACATCAAAGAACACAACAGCTAATAAAATTAATTTAGTGCGCAGAAGACACCAAAGCAAAAGACCAATCACCAAAAAGAATAAAAAGCCAAAAGCCCATAGATACAGCACAAGGGAATGGACCTATTATAAAACACCTCATGTGTGTATCATCAATCCATAAGAATATAAAAACATTAAAACATCATAGAATAAGTAAATTCTAAGATCTGCTTAGTACACCATCAACCCTATTGTGCAAAACCAAAAAAAGGGGGAGAGAAGAGAAAAAGAGAGACCCAAACCACAAATTTTACTAAGTAAAATTGAATAATAAGCATCCAAAATGCGTAAAAAGGAATATTTACGCCTAGAGAGGGTACCCAGGGTCTCCGTTCACAACTATTCCCTACTTATGATGATCTGGAAGAAGACTTGATGCTACTCTGGGAGAAAGAACTTACTGGTAACTCTATGAGACTTATGAATCTCTTAATAGAGAATTCAGAAAGGATAGTGACTAAGACTATACAAGAGGTTGACATCTTAGAAAAGGAGATTTCAGAACTTAAGTTAATGGAAGGGACTAAAAAGAATTATGAGATCCTAGCTGGTGTTCTTGAGAAATTTGAAGAAGATATAAAACAGAGGAAAGCGCGTAAATTGAAACGTGATGAACAAGACTATGCTAATGGCAGAGTATTTACATTTGCTAAACGATTTGATGGCCTTATTAAACAAGATGTGATAAGAAGCAATAGAAATATAGCCTCTACTAGTGGCTTCAGTACCTCATCATCTAGTAATATTTCCAGCAGTGGGGATGAAAGTGCTGCTGCTGATGGAGTCACTGAACAGACAGGTAATCACTCTTTTTAAAGGAGGTCTTGAGAATTCGTATGGGAAACAAAGATTTCAATCTGAGACAAAGGGATCAGAGGGAAGATATGAGAGGAGGACAAAGAGAGGGAAAAGGGGAGGACACAAATCAAGGCGAAAGGGAGGGCATGCATACACGCTCTTGGGGCAAAACCAATCAGAAGAGATAGAGACCAATAATGAGATTGAGGTAATTAATTTATCCAGTAAGGGCCTTACAGATGATATGGTCTCAGCCCTTAGCAAGGGCATGAATTTTTGTCCTACCTTAATCTGTGATGTAAATGATATTAAAATTGATCTTTACAAATTTGTAAGACAACTTAAACTCAAAAGTTCTTTGCCACTAGTAACGTTAACAATAAAACATCAGAACCAGTTGCAATTTGTAGTGATCTGTCAATACAAGATATATATGATACTAAACTGTTGCTCTCTATAACTGAGAATGAGGATGACCCTATTACACTTCATCAGGTTTTACAAGATCTTGAGTGTTGCACTAATAGGAGTATAGATAGCGGCCTTAAAAACAAGTCCAAGTGGACACCGCAATTGTCAAGTGGGAACAACATTGATGCATTCTATAAAAGTGTTATGGGGGAACTTGACAGATGGGAAGATAGAAGTAAAGATAGGAGACAATCACACTATGGGAATAATCTGACACCTAAAGAATGTACGGCCCTCAAAGTATTAAGTAATGATGGTACTCTTATCATTAAAGAAGCGGATAAAGGGGGCAACATTGTGGTGATGGACAAGATACACTATGACACTGAAATTATGGGACAACTGGGCAATACTGAATGGTATGAAACATTGAGTCGCAACCCTATATTGGATATTTCAAAGATCATTAATAAACACCTTAAGGAGTGGCATTCGGTAGGCATCATTAATGATGATGAATATAAATATCTCACAGTAGATCGACCGCGTTACCCTTGCCTCTATGCCTTACCCAAAATCCACAAAAGCCTGATTGCACCACCAGGTCGACCTATTGTGTCCGGGATCGGTGGACCCACAGAAAGAATCGCGGAATTTGTGGATGTGTTTTTGCGACCCTATGTAGGTAATTTGCCATCCAACATTAGAGACACTAAACACATCTTAAATGTTCTTAATGACTATGTATGGGAGGAAGAAATGTTGTTGGTGACTATGGATGTTGTTTCATTATATACTAATATCATGCACCATCATGGGTTGAATGCACTACAATACTTTTTACATAGAAGACCTGTGGAAATGTTGGAACATACAGAGATGCTTATCATTATGTCCAAACTTGTTTTGGAACACAACGTTTTTTTATTTAATGATTGTTGGTATAAGCAAGTGTGTGGGGTTGCCATGGGTTCCAGATTTGCGCCGTCCTTTGCCTGCCTCTTTATGGGGTGGTTCGAGGCGACGCATCTCTGGGGCCCAGGGGGCTCTAGTTGGCATGATTACATCTGCTATTATGGAAGATATATTGACGATTGCTTCTTAATTTGGACAGGTGGGGAAACAGAATTGTTAAAATTTTTTGACTATATGAACATCAATCTGTTTAATATGACCTTTACAATTGCCTACAGCAAAAAAAGTATTGTGTTTCTTGATGTGGAATTATACATTGAACGAGGTAAAATCTGTAGCAGAATGCATAGAAAGGCCACTTCGTGTAATGCAGTACTGCATGCAGATAGTGCTCATCCCAGGTCCCAAGTTGACTCAATCCCCTATGGAGAACTATATAGGGCCCGTCGCAATTGTAGTGAGGATTCTGAGTATATATTATGTGCGAATAATATTGAACACAGATTCTTGGCTAGGGGATATAATAGAGATATCATTGGTAAAGCTAAAAAAGAGCATCTAAGTTAGTAAGAAACCTAACACTTCAGCCTAAGAAGAAACTAATGGATGGGTCAACTACCCCTGTAAGACTAATCACCAGTTTTCATCCACATTCATCTAAGGTCTACCAAATTTAAAAAAATATTGGTTTTTACTGGAATCTGACCCTTGTCTTAAACCTTATGTTAGGCGCAATCCCACTATTACGTATCGTAAGGGTAAGACGATTAGGAATATCATCAGCCCCAGTTATCCGAGGACTCGGATACAGGGAACTACTTGGCTACATAAACATAATAAAGGGTCTTTTAGATGTGGAAACTGTAGCATGTGCAGAATGACTATTCATGGCATACAAGAATTTAGTTATAATGGATCTAGAACACAATATATTTCCACACATATTGATTGTAATTCAACTTATGTGATTTATGCCATAATCTGTAAATGCAACAAGATCTACATAGGTAGTACAATTAGAAAACTCAAAGAACGGATATCAGAACACTTCAGGGCTCTGAAGAACAGGGACAACAGATATCCAATTGCCTTACATGCATTAGAATGTACAGCACAGGGTTTACATCTTACCTTCTCCTTTCATGGGATTGAAACTGTAAGGCCGGATGTTAGAGGGGGCAATCGTGAGCTCAAATTACGACAGAAAGAAGCCCGTTGGATTTTGCAGTTACGGGCGGTAGACCTAGGTTTAAACTTTGATAATGAGCTACAGTATTTTCTTGGAAACTGAGCTCGATCTTAAGTTATTACCGTTTCTGATATAACCTGGCTTCTCTCGAATTTGCTTAATACTCGATGAAGTGGCATGTAATACACATGGTACCAATGTATATTGTCTGTGTGCTTATTCTGAATGACAAGATTCTTTTTGCATTTGAGAACTGACATGATGTATTCTTCCATATAATATACCTATTATGTCCTCTGTACAATATGCGTAGCGATTACTGGATTTTATGAGTGAGTTTATCATGATAGGTTGAATTTCAGTACATGCCAATATGTCGTTGATGAATGTGATTTGTAGATGATATTCTGATTTAATGTCTTGTAACTTTGTAACTCAAAATTGTAACGTAATAGGGTGTCTTGTCCTTTAAGCTCAGGATGATTGTCATCTGTGGTGTACACTCACACTACTTATGCCTCTTTTTACTTTCTTTCCCCTTCCCCCTTTTTCGTTTTCTCTTCTCCCCTTTTTCAGTTTATTTTTGGTTGTGTTTATATTTAGTTTTTTGGCCTTGGTGTGTGACTATGAATACAAACACAGTGTTTGTTCAGTGGATTCCGTTTGCATATATGATCTTTAAAGATGGCGACCGTTCTTTTGAACTTAGGAGGTCTTTTGTTGTTTGTAGTCCTACTTTTGTCTCTATACAACGCGTTAACTCTGGTTGCGGTGATGGCGATTCAGCTAGACGCCACGCGTGAGAGCAGGTTGCTGTTTGGTCGGTTGTGTGCCCTACTCAGGTAATTTTTACGTACCGTTTTGGATAAGGGATATGTACTTATTAGCTTATCGCCATGCCGGTACGTACGCTGGATTTATTAACTATAATGGGAGCCTTGTGACTGTGACTATTGATGAAGTTCATATAAGTGATGTGTATGTTTGTATGTATTTCATGTGAGTCTGGAGTAAGGAATTAGTTTAGAATCGATACAGAGCAGACTTAAATGCCCAGTTTTTGATAAGTATTCTTAAAGTATTTGTATTGAAGAACGTACTCGTTTTTCCTTGCTTTTTTGTAAATAAGATGCGGTTACCTTTGCTCTTTAATATAGAGCATGTCTTGTGAGATTTGCTTGATTTAGGTCTTATTTTAAATTATGACTTGTATATTCTTATTGTGTGATATAATTTTATACTAGGAACACAAACTTGGATCTGGACGCAGATCGTCTACTGACTACTGTCTCTATTTTTGACCACTTTGTCGACGTTGATGTGAGTATGATTGGGTGTCCTTTTAAACTAGGCCTATGATTCATTTCGAAACTGGTAGGATGATATTTGAGGGGAATATGGCTTATGTAATATGGTTTCTTTGTATTTTTCAGAATTTGTCCTTTGGTGTTTATATGTTGCCAATTATACTTTGAAAAATTTTATTGGTACTCCTCATCCAGTTGTACTTTACTTGGGGTGAGTTTTTCAGTTCGGCAAATTGTTATTATAGGTTTATTAAGGGTGCTGGTGTGTTCTTTTAGGCTCCCTTTTTTTTACGCATTTTGGATGCTTATTATTCAATTTTACTTAGTAAAATTTGTGGTTTGGGTCTCTCTTTTTCTCTTCTCTCCCCTTTTTTGGTTTTGCACAATAGGGTTGATGGTGTACTAAGCAGATCTTAGAATTTACTTATTCTATGATGTTTTAATGTTTTTATATTCTTATGGATTGATGATACACACATGAGGTGTTTTATAATAGGTCCATTCCCTTGTGCTGTATCTATGGGCTTTTGGCTTTTTATTCTTTTTGGTGATTGGTCTTTTGCTTTGGTGTCTTCTGCGCACTAAATTAATTTTATTAGCTGTTGTGTTCTTTGATGTAGTTATGTGGTGAATCATAACAGGGTACTGTTTGTATTCAATGTTTTAGCCCTGAAGAAGTCAGCGGTTACTCCGTGTGACGAAACACGTGTTGGCTCGGCTAGTACCTGGCTCTTACCTATGTTGAAGCAATACATAAATGGAATAAAGAAGAACATTTACAGAATAAGAAGAACATTTTCTGATCTTTGACTTGATGGACATTATGAATTATTGTGAATTTGATTTGCTCAGGATATAATTTTGTTGTTTGGGTTTATATGTGTGGGCATTGTCCGCATATTTGGTGTTGGTGAATGGCCTTCATCTATATCCTTTGAGCATTATAATTGATCTTGTACAGCGATACATAACATAGCGCGACATTTTCCCAACCATTCCTTGTTTATTTGTGTTCGCTCGTAAATACTCTGTCATGAGAGCTCCATGCAGAGTGACTTTCAACCATTCTCTTTTCAGCGCCGCAATCGACGTCCAGTCTTCGGACTGTGACCCTGAGGCCACAGCACCCCCTGCCCCGAGAAGGGAGGGGGCTGTACTTAAAATGTCAGCTATGGCTTCCTCATTGAAGCTGAGTCCCGGGGTATCCTCCATCTCTAGTAGGAAACCCAGCTATCCACTTAGAATCTAGAGGGTGGTATGCCGTGCAATTTGTTGGGCCAATACGTGTAACTCACACTGTATGGTAACCTAATTACTACTGTCCCACGGGGGTCACCCGTGCAAGTATCTCTAGCAAAGAAGGGGGACTGGAGGGCTTGTTAACGGGGTCCAGCATACGTGCCCAGTCAAAACATTACATAAAGAGTATGCTGTTCCCCAGGGCGGACAACGTTTTAAGGAGGGGAAGGGAATTCTCCTTGTCGGAACTAGAGTCCTCACACACCCAGCTAGCTAGGTGTCATGCTTCATCATCAGGACTTGCTCCTCGTCTGGTCGGCGCTGCAATACCCAACGGGCACCCGCAAAGGGGCTCTTTCGCGGAGATCTTTAGTTCCAGCCGTATGGTGCGTGGGTGTGAGGGCCCTAAAAAACAGTGTAGATGTGATGTGGGTGGGTGACGTCAAAAAAGGTTGGATAATCCAAATAAACTATTTATTAAGGTGGTTATCCACCTTCTTAAAAGCAAACAGAGTGGCCGCTCTCTGGCTCTATGGTCCAGTGGAGCTTAGCTCATCTCTCAAAGTGTGGTCGACATGTTTCATGCATTGTGGTCACTACTGATCCATTGCATTTCATCAGGACCTATTATTTATGCTATCTACACGTGGTGATGGGAAGGAGACTCCTACCTACCACACTTCATGGGTGCGAGCGCAGAGTCCCGCCAATCCTAGTGGTAACCTACACAAGGGGAATAACAAGAAAACAGTATGTAGTCACTAGATACTTCCATCTTGCAGACAGGTCAAATCACCCCACCATCCTCATAACAGTTGTCCATCTAGTGAGCAAACTAGGATTAAAGTCTGACCCCTAGGTAAAAGCGTAATTAAAAGGGGGAGACTGGATTAAAAGTACGGCTAAAAGAGAGACTGGTGGAAAAGTAAAAGGCATTCCCTAAAAAAGGGGGGGGTCAAATATACAGAAGATGACTCACCTAACTGAAGGGAAAAACTCACTCCATTCGGTATTTTGGGCTCCAGACACCAATATCGTGGTGTCCTGCAGAGTTGGAGGCAAGGTAGACAATCGAAAGTTAAACACCGGTTAACTAATCCAGCTAAGCAATGGAACACGGCTGAAGCTGGTGTCCATGTATGGGGGAGAAGCTGTGAGCACACTGCCCACCCCTCCCCTGTCACTGCGGCCATACGTAGCGGCCACCCCCAATGAAGCAGGAGGTGTGTTTGCAGAGTGGTAGAGAAAGGTGGTGGGTCACGAAGATCTCTCAGCAATCCCGCAGTGTAGGACTTACTGAAGGTAACAGGAGGGGTAGTTGTCCCACAAGGACGTCCTCTGACCACCGACTCCCCTGTCAGCATAATCAAGTCAATAAAAATATATCATCTGATAATTACACAGATTCTTTCATACAATTTAGTGACACTGACATTGTTAACTATTCTCTTGAAAAGACCCCATCCCCTCATCAATAAAACATAAGCCATGTTGTCACAGTTATAATTATTATGAGCATTCTGATATTACTCCAATGGTTCACTCCAGACAGTCAAAACGACACACCTGCTGTTTCACAACCACCCTTCTAGACAAAGCCTGGAAATGAAGGCATCTCACGTAAACCCATGTGGAATGCTTTGTCTCTTACCTTAGCATAATAGCAAATAAGACAGGGAACCCTCAACATTCAGTTATTTGATGCCTACAAACTTCACTTTCTAATAAAATGCTTCCCCTAGTGTGGCATAAAATTGCATTATATTGCTGTCCCGATCAGCTATTGAGAGGCTGGTTGAATGTGACGCACATTTATGTACTGTATCCTAATTTTGTGACAGCCTAACAAGGAAGAGGTGCATGTCCTGCTGATGTCCTTGAAGTCAGTCACTGCTAAAACAATGGTGTCTGACCAAACGGGCACAGACAAATAGTACTCCTTATGGTGGGGATGAGTACAAAAATGAGGTTGGGCACAAATGTGTAAGGCGTGAGATGCATATTTGAGTCATTACATAAAGAGTATGCTGTTCCCCAGGGCGGACAACGTTTTAAGGAGGGGAAGGGAATTCTCCTTGTCGGAACTAGAGTCCTCACACACCCAGCTAGCTAGGTGTCATGCTTCATCATCTGGACTTGCTCCTCGTCGGGTCGGCGCTGCAATACCCAACGGGCACCCGTAAAGGGGCTCTTTCGCGGAGATCTTTAGTTCCAGCCGTATGGTGCGTGGGTGTGAGGGCCCTAAAAAACAGTGTAGATGTGATGTGGGTGGGTGATGTTAAAAAAGGTTGGATAATCCAAATAAACTATTTATTAAGGTGGTTATCCACCTTCTTAAAAGCAAACAGAGTGGCCGCTCTCTGGCTCTATGGTCCAGTGGAGCTTAGCTCATCTCTCAAAGTGTGGTCGACATGTTTCATGCATTGTGGTCACTACTGATCCATTGCATTTCATCAGGACCTATTATTTATGCTATCTACACGTGGTGATGGGAAGGGAGACTCCTACCTACCACACTTCATGGAGTGCGAGCGCAGAGTCCCGCCAATCCTAGTGGTAACCTACACAAGGGGAATAACAAGAAAAACAGTATGTAGTCACTAGATACTTCCATCTTGCAGACAGGTCAAATCACCCCACCATCCTCATAACAGTTGTCCATCTAGTGAGCAAACTAGGATTAAAGTCTGACCCCTAGGTAAAAGCGTAATTAAAAGGGGGAGACTGGATTAAAAATACGGCTAAAAGAGAGACTGGTGGAAAAGTAAAAAGGCATTCCCTAAAAAAGGGGGGGGGGTCAAATATACAGAAGATGACTCACCTAACTGAAGGGAAAAACTCACTCCATTCGGTATTTTGGGCTCCAGACACCAATATCGTGGTGTCCTGCAGAGTTGGAGGCAAGGTAGACAATTGAAAGTTAAACACCGGTTAACTAATCCAGCTAAGCAATGGAACACGGCTGAAGCTGGTGTCCATGTATGGGGGAGAAGCTGTGAGCACACTGCCCACCCCTCCCCTGTCACTGCGGCCATACGTAGCGGCCACCCCCAATGAAGCAGGAGGTGTGTTTGCAGAGTGGTAGAGAAAGGTGGTGGGTCACGAAGATCTCTCAGCAATCCCGCAGTGTAGGACTTACTGAAGGTAACAGGAGGGGTAGTTGTCCCACAAGGACGTCCTCTGACCACCGACTCCCTGTCAGCATAATCAAGTCAATAAAAATATATCATCTGATAATTACACAGATTCTTTCATACAATTTAGTGACACTGACATTGTTAACTATTCTCTTGAAAAAGACCCCATCCCCTCATCAATAAAACATAAGCCATGTTGTCACAGTTATAATTATTATGAGCATTCTGATATTACTCCAATGGTTCACTCCAGACAGTCAAAACGACACACCTGCTGTTTCACAACCACCCTTCTAGACAAAGCCTGGAAATGAAGGCATCTCACGTAAACCCATGTGGAATGCTTTGTCTCTTACCTTAGCATAATAGCAAATAAGACAGGGAACCCTCAACATTCAGTTATTTGATGCCTACAAACTTCACTTTCTAATAAAATGCTTCCCCCTAGTGTGGCATAAAATTCCATTATATTGCTGTCCCGATCAGCTATTGAGAGGCTGGTTGAATGTGACGCACATTTATGTACTGTATCCTAATTTTGTGACAGCCTAACAAGGAAGAGGTGCATGTCCTGCTGAGGTCCTTAAAGTCAGTCACTGCTAAAACAATGGTGTCTGACCAAACGGGCACAGACAAATAGTACTCCTTATGGTGGGGATGAGTACAAAAATGAGGTTGGGCACAAATGTGTAAGGCGTGAGATGCATATTTGAGTACCATTTTCACTGGGTTGCACTGCGTTATAAAGAACAAGATGTTCAGGCTGCCTTTCGTCTTTTCCCCTCATATCCCCTACTTCTTCCCTTGAAACCTTCCATTTTGTAAGGACTCTTTATCATCTTTTGCACAGCAGTGAAGATGCTGCAGGATTATTAGTTTTTGTTTATCAATTTTAATAATTCATATTGTGTGCTGCACATTTCTTAGTATGTTTCTGATGTTCTGATGCACCAACGGTCTGAGTGGACTAGTGTGATTTACTAAACTTGAAACTTAAACCAGGATTGGGATTTTGAATTCCCAAAGTGCATAATGAGTGTACCTAATTTTTTTTTAGGTGAACTAAATTCTTTATTAATTGAAATTTAGATTGTTAGAATGGACACAATGCTGAAACAAGGGATTAAAAATGCGTCCTGGCCGAGACCTACCATGTGAGGTATGGAAAAGGATCGAGGCGTAATAGAGGGAGCTAAATACAGCAAGAGGAATATGAAACAGTAGTTGCACTATGAAACATGCTTGTAGAATCAAGCTCATAGGGGATGCAAGCCCTCCCCTCAAAATTATTTTTTTGAACCAGAGAGTAACCCAGGCAAAATGTGAGAAACCTTTTTGACATCGCTTGTGTAGTTACTATTTTGTCTTGTTCTTTGGCAGTATTAATGGTTAGCCATGTCCTTTAGTTACGAGATAGTCTGATGTATATCATATATCCTATTAGGAAACAACAGTTGACCATTAATGTATTGGCAACTCAGATTCAAAGGATAGTCTGCAGAATTCATTATTCAGTTTCATTTCTGAATTGTAAGACTTGAGAGAGATAGCTGATCTGGAGAATGTGGTTGGTGTGTAAAAGACACCCTGGACTTTTGCTTTTCATTGTATGTGAATCCATTAGTCAATGTAATCCTTGATTTAAATGTAAGTACAAGGAGATATGCGATGGAAGACATTATATGGTTTCCTCTTTTAGGTTAACATTTAGCCTTACTGCCTGGCTCTGGACTTGGTGAAGTTTTTTTTTGTTTTCTTGGCAAGTAGATGTTCACTATGTTAAAATACTCCAGTTGCTCCATCATCAAGCCTTCTGTTTGGTCCACCAAATAAGCAGAAGTTAGAACTTTTGACAGGTGTATTTCATTCAAGATAGGAGATATACAGATAAAAAATGATACCCACATTTTTCATCTTTTGTTTTGGTGTTGGAGCTGTCCCAGTACTAATAACTAGTTTTCAGGGATAAAGTCATCCTTAATACCACCTGATATCACGATCTCCATTATTTTGATATTTTTTTCTCTATTATGATAAACAATTTTCCTCATCCATAGAAATATGTGGTCCAGTCATGAGATAATGACTTTGCTGCTGCCAGCTAGCTCATCCTCCAACCAGATGTAGAACGTGTGTCATCTGCGTGTCTTTGAAATTCAAGATTAATTGATTCAATCACATGAATTAAAGTACTTACATTGGTGTTAAATTAAGGGTTGTTAGATCAACACCTAAGGTGTCAATTATATTGTCTGACTGGTGACCTCCACCACTTAGAAACCAGTTTGCTGGCTAAGATCATAGAAAATGATTCAATTCACTTGACTTCCATGTTGTGCTTCTATGCTTTAATCAAGAAGAGCAAATGCTGGCTGCATTGGAAGTGACAAGAGTTTGCAGTTTCCTGCTACTGAGTTCAATGATCCATCAGCCGCTGAAACACTACCCGCAGGAAGTCTCATTTAAAGAACTTCAGGGATAGGGGTGTCCATTAGTTGAGGTGTGTTCTGTTCTTTTACAGACCTCTCAAAAATCACTTATTAATCTCAGTTTCTGCTGAGATTAATCAGATTTGCATGAGATGAAGCGTTTTGCAGTTTCACAAGATTTAGACTGTCATTTTGCCCCATTTGGAGGGGAAAGGACTGTCATAGCGAGAGAATGCGTTGGCCACTATTTTCAGATACAAGGTGGGATGTTGTGAGCCGAAGCATCATGTCAGTGCAGGACAAGGCAGCATTGTTTGTAGCTGTGTGGAATAGTGTTTAATGGATGTGTGAATGTGATTTCTGGGAGCAGTGAAACTTGAATACTCTAACTATTGTTTATCCTGCTCCTCAGAAGAGAGACAAGGTGTCAACTTTACTTGAGCTGTCCCACCTACATTATGGCAGCTTATCCTACTCAGAATTGGTGACCAAAAATTTCAAGACTAATGTGAAACCCTAAAAAGGAGCATGCAGCCTCAAGTAGCACCCAGTCTCAAGGATCCCTTTGTAGCGTCAGCTTCCTCCAGCACCCAGGTTCAACTTTCTCCATTGCCCTGCTGAAGATTTTTTGACATACAGAAAATCAGAGGTAAACTTTTTGACGAACCACAAACTTTACTCTGGCTATGATCCAACATGTCTCATTGAGTCCCATGGAACAGTTGTTGTTTTTTTACTTGAACTCCTGATTCGTGCATCCGCATTTCTTAATTTCGGTTTCATTTCTAGACTTTCTGCTTGTGCTACGCTGTCACAGGTGATGCAGCGTAAACGCTGATTTCTCCTTTTGTGACATATAACCCCGATGTGAGAATGAAAACATACATAAAACATATGTGCAACTTGCAAGAGTTTGAAAAGAGTTAATGAAGACACAAAGAAACTTGTAGTACAAGCACCCTAAAAGTGTGCTTTGATTTAGAAATAAAGTAAACAGAGTGTGTTTAACTTTCTAACAGTTCATATTCATAGAAGCTTGAATTTATTAAAACAGATAAATCATGAAAATGTATTTTCTGCACTTATAAAAGCAAATTAATTATTAATGTATTAATGCTTTATAAAGCTTCTTTTTGATTATTGTGTGAGAATTCATGCCGAATACTAACTTGTAAAGGCCTAAAACCTCTTCTTTCACTCTTATTGTAATGCACCATTGATCATTTGAAATATTGGTGCAATTCTGTCAAATCGAATTGTAAAACTCAGCACACATGTTCTTTATAACCCTAATGAATTAGATAAAACGAAATTCTTATCTATATGTTTACTTATAGTTTTGAATGTGGTAATAGGCTATAATTAGCAATGAACATTTACTTGAAACATTAATAATGTGTGACTATTTGACCAATGTGTTAATTGGATTATAGCGCTCATTTCTGAAAGTACACTTACATCTATGTAATTTGAATTCTGATTGAAAAGCTTGAACTTTAGAATGCAAAGCTTACATCTTATTCTCAGACTCATGGAAATGATGACAATGCTGTTTCTTTCATGTAAATCTTTTGTTCCTTTCCCATGGACAGTCTTGTGACAACTGTTACCTCTGTATACTTATGAAGAAGATTCAAATGAGACTGCAACTTTTGCTCTTTTCCCATGAGAAAGTTAATGGATCAATAGGCTATTGTATAGTGACCAGTGTGCCATGGACAGACAACCGGTCCCCATGCATTCTTGACTGGAACTATATACTTTACTTGCTACTTTTACACCTTGTGAGCGGAGGATCATCATTTGGAATGTTGTACGATAATGAGGTGATTACTGACATCATCTCCGGACTTGTTAAAATATATTGACAACGCTTTTAGAAAGATGGGTTTTTCGGTCCTTCTCTTGCCTTCTTGTCATCTTGTTTCTCTGCTTTCCAGGGGGACCTGACACTGAGTTATTTATTGGCAACACTTCTGATCCAGAGTAGGTGCGGAGATCATCTCCTTGCGGACTATGCGGACATGCTGAACTAGACAGCTCAGCCACTGCTCTTCTTGCCCCGAGCAGTTGTTGCCCCTTGCCCCTGCCGTCTTTGAGACTTATGCTAGCAGGCTTGTCAGTACCCTCATTTCCCTTTGCCATTTGACTAGATCCCATGTCCTTTGAGAGAACCCAGAGAATTGTCTTCTGCCCTCACTTGTGGCAGAAACTCTAGATTCCTATGGACTCCTTATCCCAAACCGCAGCTTCCCAAAATTCCGTTTCGACAGAGCTTGTTAGTAATTTGCTTCTTTAAATTGATTGTACTGATTATTAATTATTCCTCTAAATCTGTATTTTGAAGGGTAGTTTTTATACTACTGCTATATTATGCCAAATCCTGACTAAATTACCTAAACGCTGATAATTGACTGATATGTCTGAATGTAATAGAATACTTACTTCAATCATAATTGACTGAGTCTCTTATTTCATTAATGTTTTTCTCTCAGAGACTGTGCACAATTTTTTTCAAGTTTGATGTATAATAGGGAGAATCATAGGTTAGTTACAGAACAGCAGATTATACTTTTGTTATTTAGTACCGCAGTAGCAGAACTTCTGGTCGGTATGATTATGGCCCAATTGAACTTCTTCGGGAGGTTCAGATTACCTATAGTTATTTTATATATCTACAGTCTTGTTCTGAGAATAGTGTATATACATTTCATCACCAATTTTTAGATTGATTACCTATTTCTGGTCCTCATTGAGTAACCAATAGTGGTTATCCAGAGCCTCTATCCCTTAATGCGAGGAGCAAGGTCCATCGGAGGACCAAGTTCGGTCGTATGATTTATACAGCATGTTGAAGCCAAAATCTTATGTCTGGCCCGGTACAGATGAGGTGAAAAATTGGTAGCAGGATCTTCTGCTGCATCACAGGTGAGCTACGAATTCTTCACAGAATCTAGTTTACCTAATAAGACTCAGGCTGTTTTGGCCTTGTTTGAGCTCAGCTACAGCCTATGTCAAGACTGCTGCTTTTCTACCCATTCCTAACATTCTGGTGTCCTACAGTATTGAAATAGTTTCCTGACAGGGACCTTTAAAAGAAATTGCACACACATTTCTTGCTTCAGTTACATGTTTGTAGGAATATATCAAAGAAATCGCACAATTTTTCCAAGTCTTGAGATCCTTTGTGTCTACACTGTCAAGCTTTCTCTTTCACTGGAATGGGGTCAAATTAGTCCTCTCGCAAAAGGACACTGTTCTACTCTTACACTTCCTCTCTGTATCTAATTTGACTGCTGTTTGCATTTGTTTATTGAGGATGTGCCTTGGTGTGCTAGCTAAGATATTTTGAACTTGGATAGACTGACATTTATCTACTTTACTTTCCACAGTAAAACCTGTGTTTAATTTTCCAATGTCAACTTCTCAGTACAAGAAGCCATGTGTCCTTTGTGAGATGCGCGACAGCTGGTGGGCTGACGCCACACTGGATGAATCTTGATTCGATTCATACTGTCTGTGAACTGAGGCCCTTGGATCTGATTCTTTAGAAAGTGTTTAGGCCTTCATCATTTCCATTCTTCGAAAGATGGTGCGAATGACTGATCACTTTCTATTGATCGGTCCTGCTCCCGCTGAGACTGGGCACCAAGAGAGAGATGCAAGATAATTCTGCCTGGCAGCCATATTTCCAGTGTACCTCAGCTGTCATCTGATTTTGTTTAAATAACCGTATTGGCCAGAACAAAAATGCCTGGACAGATTTGAATTCTTTTTTTGTGCCAACCAACATAGTAGCCTGTTTGCATCTTGGCTCTCAGCACCATTGTCTCCGCTAATGCACTTAAAGCACTCAAGGCTCACATACAGCCCAGGGCTAGTCAATGCTCACAGGCGCCAGAGGAATAACAGTCAGCTGTCTGGGATCTCTGTCTCTCACAATGTGTCCAGTCATGCACAGTAGCATCTTCATTACGATCTTCCAGCCACCTTTCAATAAGCTTCTTCGTGGACCTGTTCATCACAGGGGTCCCAGCAGCACCATTTAACCCTCTTGGCTTGGATTCCTAGCTCTTATCCTTCTGTCACAAGGCCCTCATGCCTGCTTTCACAACACTTTCCTGTGATCGGTGTGACTAGGAGCCCTATGGACTATCTGGCTGCGCATTTGCAAAGGCAGCACTGTTCAATACAACTGTTATTACCAATGCAAAGTGGTATTTCACATAATAAGAATAAGCAGTGTGATCCACAGTTGTTATTGTGAGTCGCAATGCACACACTGAGATTACTTCCGAGATGCTGGCGGAAGAGGTATCAGTGGAGCAATTGCTGTGTGTCTCCTGCTCCTGCTGCTGCACTGTACTGTTTGGTCACTGACTCCTGAAGCAAGCAGTAACTATTTGCAAAGGCAAACTATCAGTGCACAATTGCTTCCACCGTGAGCCTGCTGGTTGCTGGCATTGTGGGAAGAAGACAGTAGGGTGCTTGTCAGATATCCCTTGCACAATATCTTGCTTTTTGTGGTACTGTGACCCTAATCAAAGTCACAAAGCGTGCACATTGCTATAATGAACGATGACTCCTGCAGGCCTTTGATCTCTGTTGTCCACCATGAGGCCTATTGTCAAATCAGGCCTCATTAATATTAACAATGGGAGTCATTTAAGCATCATCGCATCGAGTACTGTCGGAACGAAACGGAGAAGACCGTACGAGACAACTGCAGGGTCCGACTCGGTCACAAGAACGTCTCCAACATGCACAGAAAGTACTAAGGGAAAATACACAAAAAAAGGCCAAACAAGCAATTACAAAGCCAATAAATACTGGGGGGGTGGGGACAGAGAACAAAGACACACCCACAACTCCACCCATATAAAGGACACAAATCCCAACCATGATCCTTTGCAAATCCTATTCACCTGCCAGCACTCAACAGACAGCAACCACACACCCACAGCTCATCCCTCACACAAGCCACACACCATCAGCACACCAACAAATAGCTACCTCACATACACCCAGCAAAACACACACTCACACACCTTCACCTGCACACCAACACACACATCACTCACCATCACCACCCATCACCATGCCCCCAAAGAAGAATCACAAGTTCCTAGATAGTGAATTGGAAGTCATGGTAGACGAGATCCTCAGGGTAGAGCCACAGCTGTTTGGCGCACTGGTCCAACAGACACCCATCTCCCAGAAAACAAAGATGTGGGAGAGGATCATCAACAGGGTGAACGCACAATCACCATGTCTGCGCACAAAGACTGACACCCAGAACAGGTGGTATGACGTGCGCAGGAGGGTACAGGAGCTGCTGAAGAAGGACTACCTCCTGAGCAAACACACCGGCAGTGGCCCTCCTGCCAAGCCAGTATACCTCAGGCCCTGGGAGGAGAAGGTGCGGGCCATCCTACCGCCAGTGAGCGTCTATGGACTAGAAAACATCCCAGAGCCTGGTGAGTACACAACAAATGTACACAATATTCTGCCACAATACACACACACATCACTGTCAAGGGGAGAGTCAAACCATGCACTCTTAGCAATTACACAGCAACCAGAACAGAATCATCCCAAAATGTGTATGTCAGTCAGATAAACACAACACATGCCATCTCAAAGTTACATTTAACCGTGTCATCACATGTACAAACACAACTACAACTACAGCTAGGCAGTGGCACAAATATAACTAACAAACACATCCAGACATGTAGCCACCACTACAACACCAACACACAGTGAAGACTACTGAAAGAAAGGAATTCTGTGTATGCTGGGCAAGTCAGTGTAGCCAATAGCATCATGGGAGTCGTAGTCACAGATATTGCTCACCCCCACAACTGTCCCATCAACACCACCATGAACCATGCGCACATCACAGGGAGTGGAAAAGGACTCACAAGATGGCTGACACTGGGTACTGCTGTGGGGAGCACAAGGCCCTGCTGGCAACTGTGCAACAACCAACAGCAGGACACCACTGACTGACATCCTGAGAGACAACTTGCACTCCCTGCAATGGAAGCACGTTCCATGGTGGGATATCTGGCTGGGTGGGAAGGAGGACTCACAGCACTGACCATAGTCACAAGCACCTCCCCTCACACACCCCCTCAACACAAACTCCACATAACCCACCTGGGAGAATGCAATGCCTCACATCCTAACTCAAGATCCCACAAAGAACCACCACCCTGGGTTATGCTGTGTGAAGCACAGGGAGACTCTTGGGACTTTTAGCCAAACAACTGCCAGGACAACACTCCCAGCCATCCTGTCAGCACAGGCAGCCCACCCCACAGGGAAGCAGAGTCAAAAGGAAGGAAGGATGGGCATGCTGGGAAGGGGGTGGAGGCAATAGCATGATGGGAGTTGTAGGCACAGATATTGCTCAGCCTCACAATTGGCCCATCAACACCACTCACAACCATGCTCACATCACAGGGAGTGGAAAGGACTCACAAGATGGCTGACACTGGCTACTGCTGTGGGGAGCACAAGGCCCTGCTGGCAACTGTGCAACAACCAACAGCAGGACACCACTGACTGACATCCTGAAAGACAACTTCCACTCCCTGCAATGCAAGCACGTTCCATGGTGGGATATCTGGCTGGGTGGGAAGGAGGACTTGCAGCACTGACCATAGTCACAAGCACCTCCCCTCACACACACCCTCAACACAAACTCCACATAACCCACCTGGGTGAATGCAATGCCTCACATCCTAACTCAAGATCCCACAAAGAACCACCACCCTGGGTTATGTTGTGTGAAGCACAGGGACACTCTTGGGACTTTTAGCCAAACAACTGCCAGGACAACACTCCCAGCCATCCTGTCAGCACAGGCAGCCCACCCCACAGGGAAGCAGAGTCAAAAGGAAGGAAGGATGGGCATGCTGGGAAGGAGGGTGGAGGCATTAGCATGATGGGAGTAGTAGGCACAGATATTGCTCAGCCTCACAACTGGCCCATCAACACCACTCACAACCATGCTCACATCACAGGGAGTGGAAAAGGACTCACAAGATGGCTGACACTGGCCACTGCTGTGGGGAGCACAAGGCCCCGCTGGCAACTGTGCAACAACCAACAGCAGGACACCACTGACTGACATCTTGAAAGACAACTTTCACTCCCTGCAATGCAAGCACAGTCCATGGTGGGATATCTGGCTGGGTGGGAAGGAGGACTCACAGCACCGACCACAGTCACCAGCAGCTTTTCACACCTCCCCCTTAACACAAACTCCACACAACTCACCTGGGAGAATGCATTGCCTCACACACCAATAATCTATCCCACAAAGAACCACAACACTGGGTCATGCAGAGTGAAGCACAAGGACACACATGGGACCTGTAGCAGAACTAACCCCAGGATTACACTGTCAGCCATCTTGTCAGCACAGGCACACAACCCCACAGGGAAGCAGAGTCAAAGGGAAGGAAGCATGGGCATGCTGGGAAGGGGGTGGAGGCAATAGCATGATGGGAGTCATAGTCACAGCTCAACATCCCCCACCCACATGGCCCAGCAAGCTCACACTCACGCATGCACATCCCACAGAGAGTGGAAAGGCCCATCAAAGATGTCTGACACTGGTGCTGTGTTGTGGGGAGCACAAGGGCATGCTGGGAGCTGCACACCAACCAACAGCAGGACACCACTGTCAGCCATCTTGCCATTGCTCTCACACCCACACACACTGAACTCCCCACAAAAGCAAGTAAGTATGGGAATGCTGGGAAGTGGGGTGGAGGCAATAGCATGATGGGAGTCATAGTCACAGACATAGCTCACCCCCACAACTGTCCCATCAACACCACCCTGAACCATGCTCACATCACAGGGAGTGGAAAACAACTGACAAGATGGCTGACACTGGCAACTGCTGTGGGGAGCACAAGGCCCCACTGGCAACTGTGCAACAACCAACAGCAGGACACCACTGACTGACATCTTGAAAGACAACTTTCACTCCCTGCAATGCAAGCACAGTCCATGGTGGGATAACTGACTGGCTGGGTGGGAAGGAGGGCCGGCTGTCAACCAAATACAACCAATGCAGACCATGTTCACACCCCAACAAATACATAGAAATGCCCAAATAATGCAAGACAATGTGCTACACCAATATCAACCCCTGACTGTGACAACTTAGGACAATGCAATGTACAGGCCCGCACCCAGAGGCACAGTCACAACTGTCAGGTGTGTCAACCATTGATGCCTGCAGAAACATAACATACATTGTGTGTGTCTCCCAAAAACAGGTGATGATGGGGACACAGCAGCAGACGCTGAGGAGTCCCAGTCCCAGGCTCAAGAGGATACGGAGCTCACTGGTGTCGAACAGCCTCTGCCCTCCTCGGATGAAGAAGACCAACCTGGCACCTCCGGTGCAAGTCATCATGCAGCACCAGCAGGACCACAAGCTGCACCCCCTGCACCCACCCCTCCAACGACTGTCACCACAAATACCATCCCTGCCGACATGGACAGAACAAGGAGCACCACCAGCACAGGGACCCTGGACCAACGTGGGGCCATGGACACCACCACCAACCCCCAAGGGGGACCAGGGTCATCTGTGCGTGCCACTGCACGCACTGCACATGTCGGCAGGGGTGGTGGGAGGGTGGGAGACAGAGGTCGCTGCTTGCAGAGGTGTCTGGTGTGCATGATGACCCACAACTGGCACGCATAGCCGATGCGTACCAGTCCAGCACCGGAGATCTCAACCAGGTAGTGGGGCTCCTCAGGGACATCAAAGAGCAGCAGGCTGCCCATCATGCCCGCTTGGACTCACACATGTCCCGCGTGGAGTCCAAGTGGGACACACTGCAAGAGATGACGGCGGTGCATAGGGACATATTACAATGCCTCCGCCAGATGACCAGCAACCAGTCTACACCTCCCTGTGTGCCAACAACATCTGGTGCTGAAACAACTGCAACTGCCACAGGGAGGGAGGATGACTCTGGCGGAGAGTCCCCTGCACCGCAGCAGCCTGTACTTGAGGGGCCCCCCAAAGAAGAGGGGTCGTCCGAGGAGGGGCAAGTGAGAGGCCGATGGCCATGTGCAACCCCAGGAAGCCTGAACCTGTTCTGGATGATCACCTTTGTGCGCAAACTGTTCACCCTGTTGACGGCAACACAACTCCCACACATGACATGGGGAGTACAAGTTGGACCAATGTCTCAGACAACTGTGGCCCCGATACTGGGGATTTTGTCTACCAGGACTTTCAATTCATCTAGGAACTTCTGATTGCAATATAAATGTACAGCACTAACCATCCTGTGCACTATTCACACAAATGTATCACAATAAACACACTAATACACCATACTTGCCTCTGTTGTGATTCCAACGTGGGTGCTGTCATGGGGATGATGAACTGCAAAATTACACTGTGTATGCGAACTGCAACAGCAAGTACAACACAGGCATGTGAGTAATGGCAACGTGACACATATGAGGGAGACACACCACCAGGGCTACACAACACATACACACCTAGGCCATCTGACTCATTGCCTACACTGATGTTGCCAGGAAAGACGGTGCAATGCACAGACACCACACCTATTCACAGTTGTAGTCAAGTAGCCCACAGGTGCAGTAAGCAAATGGCAGTCAAATGTGTGACCACAGACAACGCACATCACAAAGTGAAGCACAGGTTTATTACACAGTTGCAACATGTCGTAACCACTACAGATGCAAGGTAATCCCACCTGGCAGCGGGCACACAGTCAACAACTGTAGAAGGAAGGAAGTCCATGGGTGTGGCGCACATCACCTGTAGGGACACAACAGCTACCACCCTCGAAGTACAATCACGTCGTCGGTGGACACAGTTGACCAAACGAATCTGAAAGTACCCTGTGAAGGACAGAAATGACACACAGTCAAAAGCAATGGAGAACATGACAGAACAGCAAAACTCATGCACAATACATGTTACAAGATACCCACCCAGAACCAAGTTAGCATGTCAACACTGTTGGGGAGTACAGACTACCTGTAAGCACACATCGCTACACACATCCAGTCAAGTAGCCCATGGACACACTCTAACAGCACCAGAGCACCACCTACACATATCATGCCAACTCACATCATTGACATGACACCTCAGGATACTCACATTCTGCTAAAGAAGTTGGTGATGAGATGTGTGCGGACATCACCATCATCATCATCATCACTGGCATCGTGGTCCAGGCCAGGATCCTCCACAGGTGGCGGATGTTGGTCATTGTCATCCTGGATGAGAGGCAACTCCTTCCGCACTGCCAGGTTGTGGAGCATGCAGCAGACAATGATAATCTTGCACACCTTCGCTGGGGCATATGGGAGGGACCCTCCTGTCTTGTCGAGGCAGCGGAAGCGGCTCTTCAGGAGACCAAATGTCCGCTCAATCACTCTCCTGGTCCGACCATGTGCCTCATTGTAGCGCATCTGGGCTGGTGTCACAGGGTTCCTGAGGGGTGTCAGCAACCACGGCATGTTGGGGTATCCCGAGTCACCTACGGACAGACAAGTGCACATTAGCTGACTTGGAAAAGTGGGCGGAATACTACAGATCAGATCACACACAATGGCACAAAGTCAGTACACACCGACAAGCCAGGCACGCTGGTTCTGCATCTGTGCCATCATCCTGGGGATGCGACTACTCCTCATCACAAAGGCATCGTGTGCTGAACCAGGGAAACGGGCACACACGTGTGAGATGGTCATATCTGCAAGACACACCACCAGTGCATTGACCGAGTGGTAGTGTTTGCGGTTCACGGTAGGCCTGTTCATGTGCCTGTGGTGGTACCAAAGCCACATGTGTCCCATCAATGGAGCCAATGACATGCGGCATCCTCCCCAGGGCATAGAAGTCACTCTTCACGTCAGTGAGTCGTTGCAGTCTAGGGAAATAGATGTACCGGTTCAGGTATAGCAACATTGCCTCCAAAACATCGCGGAGCACATGGCTGAACATGGTCTGTGACATCCCACCAGCAGTCGCCACAGTATGTTGAAAGGTACCGGTGGCAAAGAAGTGTAGGGCTGCCATCACCTTCACCTTGGGGGTCAGCGCTGTAGGATACGGCCGGCCAGGCTGCAAATGTGGGGCCAACTGCACTGCCAAATCCTCAATCAGCTGCCTGGTGAAGCGGTACCGTCGGATGCTGTCCCGTTCCACCATCGTTGCCAGGTCTGGGAATGGTCTATGGACAGCAGGAGCCCTGCAGTGCAGAGGAGAAGAAAGCAAGATTGTCAGTCACCCCACATATGCGGCATTGAACACACTCAATATCACATCATACATCATTATGAGGCACAACTACATGAAGTGTGCAGTTCCGTAAGGACATGTATGGTACATACATGGCCAACATCTGTCATCACGGTTCAACAAGTGGCATCAATTAGTCCCAGGTTGGCCCATTGGATATCATGAGGCCGTGTCACAGTTCCCATCTCCTGCTGCCATGTTACAATCACCCCCACAGTGACATGTGAGGACAGATGTGCCCCAGGCATCACAGCTCAACGACAGGTACATTCCCAGGGACCCTGTATTGCCACATGGACACTGGCATTACATGGAGTATCATGTATACACCACAGCAAAACAACCATGACCCCCACAGGTAGTGGTTCCACTTGCCTCTGCAGGACAGACATGGACGTCTGTGACACACACACGCACAACATCAAAGTCCATGCACAAACAACGTGGATGTGGAGACTGTCTCCCATTGTGCACATGAAATCAGAGACATTGTAAACACTACATGCACACAGACTGTGGAGGACCATCACTATTGTGCCACTGGGTCACCCTGGCTCAAACATACCGTCCCACATGGGACTCACGGGGTATGTGACATGACATACACATACACCACCGTGAAATGTGACCATGGCACATGCTCAGATATGAACAGTTGCACATCACAGTGGTCATGTACACATAACACCCAGGATCCTGTCCCCATGAACACGTGCACAGCCTGGGGGTGGCTGCCCCCAGGTGACACCCACAGGACAACATGTACACCAACATACACACAATAGGAAATGCAGCCTTACATGCCTTATGATACAGTTTGGACAGGCTGTGGTGTTGTAGGTGTGCCCCTCACTCCCTGGGAGCTATTTGTGGCTGGCATATGTTCATCTGAGACAGGCATGGTGACATATGCCAGTCACTTGTACAGGGATGCGTTGAACAGCAATGGACCGATCGGTGCACCCGGCCGGCCCATTGCATTCAATGTGTGCGGGTACGCGTTGTACCCCTGTACGCGTTGAACCGCAATGGACCGATCGGTGCACCCGGCCGGCCCATTGCATTCAATGTGTGCGGGTACGCGTTGTACCCCTGTACGCGTTGAACCGCAATGGACCGATCGGTGCACCCGGCCGGCCCATTGCATTCAATGTGTGCGGGTACGCGTTGTACCCCTGTACGCGTTGAACCGCAATGGACCGATCGGTGCACCCGGCCGGCCCATTGCATTCAATGTGTGCGGGTACGTGTTGTACCCCTGTACGCGTTGAACCGCAATGGACCGATCGGTGCACCAGGCCGGCCCATTGCATTCAATGTGTGCGGGTAGGCATTGTACCCCTGTACGCGTTGAACAGCAATGGACCGATCGGTGCACCCGGCCGGCCCATTGCATTCAATGTGTGCGGGTACGCGTTGTACCCCTGTACGCGTTGAACCGCAATGGACCGATCGGTGCACCCGTCCGGCCCATTGCATTCAATGTGTGCGAGTACGCGTTGTACCCCTGTACGCGTTGAACCGCAATGGACCGATCGGTGCGCACCCATTGTCAATGGCCTAGCCTGGCAACGGACGCGTTTTCGAAATTCGAACGAGTCGGTTGCTGGAAATTCAGTTGGTCACCCACAACAATGTTGCAAAATCATGTATGTCATGAAGTTGAAGATTTGAAGGATGCTGTGGGCGTGTATTGGTGCTGCTATTCCATGGATTGGCCAGATTCAGAAGATGCAAACGACTTGGACCTATCACTTTGGACACATGGGACAGTATCTGCCTCTGCAGCACATATATATTGCTGGCTGTTCCCCTGAGAGCTCACTTGCCTGCACTACATGCTCCAGGACGACATCTGCCACTGCACTGCTGCTGTCTCTGCCCCCTCTGGACCCTGCAATGGCACGTACTGTGGAGAGAGCCCCAGCCTTCAGCCTTGAGGAGAACCAGGCCCTGCTGGACAGCCTACTTCCACAGTACAGCAAGCTGTATGGGACACCAGGAGAGCAGGTGAGTGTTCTGTGCACTGCCTTTCTGAATGTGCATTTTGTCTGACTAGCAAGGCTGAAAGTCTGCACGCCACTGGCTAGCAGGCTCACTGAGTAGTTGTCACCCCCATAGTGTGTAGTGACATGCACTGGACAGGTATGGTGCAGTGACAGTGCATTTGAACAAGGTTTTACTTCCCATGCAATGATACCATGTAGTGACTTCTGGCAAACTGTCCATGGGCAGCGTTGCACTGCCTGTGTACATCATGTGCCCCTGTGATTGAGACATGTATATACAACTGTGTCATGCACGGATATGTTGCATGTGTAGTAATGGCCTTTTCACTTTGTCATCCTCACAGGTTAATGCCCATCGGAAGCAGGAGATCTGGAAGGACATCGTCCGGGCTGTCCGGTCCGTGGGGGTCTACAAGCGCCGGATCCGCAACTGCCAGAAGAGGTGGCAGGACCTTCGGGGCTGGACCCGGAGGATTGCATGGGTCCAGCTGAAGCTGTCGCCTCCTCGCAGGAGGGGCGGAACACGGACCCTGACCCCCACATGCTCCAGATCCTGGCGGTGGTGTTTCCAGACCTGGATAGGCAGCTGAAGGCCAGACAGCAGCAAGGAGGGGTGAGTCAAAGACTGCACTGTGAACTCTGTATTACATGCTATGTGCCCTCCTCTGGCCTGGTTAAACTGCCACAGTACAGCAGTCATGTTGTCCAGGAGCCATGTCCCTCTATTGTGCACTGCCCACTCCTCATCTGATACCCAGGTGTGGCCCTTACATTCAGGGAATTGTGTCACTTGGGACTGTGTCCTTGCAGTTTGCTTCACTCAAGGTGGGGGACAGCATCTGTTTCCCTAACTCTGTTGTGGGCATCATGGGTGGGTCCATTGTTCACACAATGCCTGTGTTCGGACATGTAATCTGCGTGTTGCTTTGATATGCGGTCCACTTGCTGAGCTGAGCCACCACATGTGCCTGGGGTATCTGGCACACACCCATGCAGCGGGTGGGAACAATGTTTGGGCCCCAGGAGTGTGCAGATTACGTGTGTCACACATACATAGCCAGCTATCCACTGTCCAGGGCTCATCCCTCATTCATGTGGGGCAGGACAGTCATGCCTACTCCAGCCCATCCAATACACCTGTACTCCCACTTCCGTGTATCAGCTGACACGTTGTGCGCAGTGATTTGACCCCTCAGGTGTCTGCCTCTGTGTCAGTGTGCTGTGGATTTGTTGCCAGGACTGCTGGGGTGTTTCTCGGTAGGGGCTCAGCATGCCACTGGAGATGTGACCATAGGAGACGATACTTGTGTGTCACATAGGTGTTTGATCAGCTGCCCGTGCAGACTGGGGTATGCGAATGTGAAGTTCAGGCAGCTGTTTCCCATTCACAGCAGATTGTGAGGGGCTCAGGTTCAGAGGGTAGTGTCACAGGTCTCCCATATGTCCAATCGGTATGACCTGGACAGTTGAGGGTTAAGATGATGTGTTGTGTGGGGGATGTACATGTGCACTTGTGCAGCTCCAGGACTTACATTCCCCATGACCTACTATTGTGACACAGTGCAGAGTGTTGTTGTCTGGCTGCCAAGTCATACATCACTGAGACAGTGATGTATGACTTAGCAGTCATGCCTCCGCCATGGCATGTGTCTACTTATTGGTGATCCTGCAGGGGAGTGACATGTGCTACATGCACACCATTGTGGCGATGGCTATCAGGACATGGGTGCATCATGGTGTCTGTCGCTGGTATGCATCACATGCATTTCCTATTTGACTCTGGGCATCCCTTTCATCCGGAAACCTGTACTGACTCAGTGGCAAGAGTTGTGATGTGTGCATGTCCACATGCTACACCGTGTCCTCTGCACTGTCCAACTACTGTGTAGGTGGTGCATGTGTCCACACTGGGGTGTTGCTATCCAACAGACACCAGACAGATGGGTGCAAGGCCATGTGGGATGTGAGTGCCATGGTTGGCATCAGACTGACAATTGGCTTCTCCTGTTCAGTTAGGGCACTTTTAGAAATGTTCAACTAATGATGCCAGGGCTTGCTCTGTAATGTGCTGTGCTCACAGTGGTGTGTGCGTTTGGTGCAGGTGACTGATGTCTGTCTGTTTCCCCATTGATTGCAGATACATCCACGGCCACGGAAGGGGACAGCTCCACGGACCAGGAGGAGCCGGAGAGCCGTACTGGGTCAGCAGCAGAGGAGTGGTCGGAGGGACCCAGTGGCACGGAGGGCGAGGGGAGCCACACCGAGGAGTCCTCCGCAGCATCCACCTCAGCTGAGGACCACAGCGGCTCGGAGGATGACTCCCTTATGGAGGCGGGTGTCAGCAGCCACCACACCCCAGCTAGTGTTGCTGTCCCCGCCACCACCAGCACCACCACCGCCCTCCCATCGGCTCCCATTCCCCAGGTCCGTGGAGGCTCCCATGTTCGGGAGCGTGTCTCCTTCGGGCCAGGCACCGCACCCTGCCCCTGTGTCCCCTGCTGCCCTGAGTGAGGAGTCTGTGTACCTCCTTCGCCAGCTCCATGTAGGGCAGACAGCCATGCTGAGTGTCCTCCATGCACACACCGCTCTGTTGACTCAGCTGGTGTCGTTCATGGAGGGCATCTCATCGGGCATGTCTGACCTACAGAGGGGCAATAGGTCCATGGACTCCTCCCTGACGGCAGCAGTGTCCCTCCTCAGACAGTCCCTCACCCCTCCTGCCTCTGCTCCATCCACACTCCCCAGCACCTTACCCGTCCCAAGCACACACACACCGGCACAGGCACACACCAGCACACACACGTCCAGCACACAGACACACACGCCACAAACAAAACGCACACGCACACACAGTCAGGGGACTGAAACCAGACTCACAGGGGATGGGGCCCTGGAACACACACACGCATCCACAAGCACTGCGCAGTCCTCAGTTGCCTCTCCCTCCAAAGCACCCTCCCTTGCCTCACCTGCAACCCCAAAGTCACAGCGGCTCTTCCTCTGTGACCTCGGCCTCATCCCCTACGATCCAGCTGCTCCAGCATCCAGGGGGAAGAGGAAGCCCACCCACACGGAGCAGACTGCCCCTCGCCCCCGGACACCCTCCCCAGGCGCAGACAGACTGAGGCCCCCACCCGCAAGTCCCCCGGAGTCGTAAGAGCAAGACCCCGCCGCCGCCCTGCAGCTCAGGCACCAGGTCTCCTTCCTCCATCCCTCAGGCCCCCACTCCACAGGTGCCCCCACCACACCCTGCCCCAGGTTCCCCCACCCACAAATATACCATCCCCAAGAGGATCCGGCCTTCTCCCCCTGCCACTTGCTCTCCCGGCACCACACCCCCGCTGCGCTTGTCTGTGCCACTGATGTGGTGAGGGTGTCCTCCCCTCTGTCCAGCCCACCTTGCCTGTTCCCCATTCTCCTCCCCTGGAGGTAGGCACTGCAGTGGAGTCCACTACCACCCTGTCTGACTTGGGCACTGCAGTGGCGGACCTGTCCACTCCATCTGCACGGTCCACTGCAGTCGTGCCAGCACACACACCATCTGAGCCATGCCCCCAGTTGTGCCGGCACACACCATGTCAGACACCTCCACTGCAGTTGTCAGTGGCTCTCCAGCACCCACCACCCCTTCCCTGCCTCCTCCTGGTGAGCCCTGATCCTGTCCCTGCGGTGCCTGGCCTGCCCCCCCCCGGTTGCCCCTCCTAGTGGATTGTCCCTGGTTTTGTGCAGTGCAGGTGTGCGTAGGGTGACATCTGCCACTGTCACCCTGTATTGACTTACTTGATGGACTGGCCATTGGCCTTTGTTGGAGCATTACTGTTCTCTGATTTTTTGGGCACACATATGCTGAATAAAGCAACTTTCTGTTCTCTAATGCTATTACTTCTGATGTACATGATGTTGATGATGCTGACCATGCCCTTGCAGCAGGGATGATGATCTTTGGTCTCATGAAAATGAAGTGTCACTGGGCAGGGCCCCATGTGGTCCAGAGGGACAGTGTCCTATCCTGTGGTGTATCCATGTCATCCTTAACAGCATCTGTGGGTGTCATGTGTACAATATTTGGCAATGGAATTTCCTAGTTACATTAGCAATGTCACATCTGTGGCTTCCATCCCTGCACATCTGTAGTGCTTGCCATTGTTCAATTCGTCTACTTCCCTGACCGTGTGGCCATCTCCAGTGGACATGCAGGTTTGGGCTTCAATGGGGAAGGACTCATCTGTGTTGTCAGTGCAACTTGCTGTATATGTGTGTTGGATCTGTGCTGATGATTTCGTTGACACTCCCATGACCAGGCTGATGTGATGGGAGCCTTGATTTGGTGCTAATTGTTTACTGTGTGACAAAGTGTTGTGCTGACATGATGGAGCCCTACTGATGCGACATATGGCACAGCTTTCCTCACACAGGAGTGGAGTCCCCTCATGGCAGTGTGTGCTCCTGTGACATTGCCTGCGCCCAAGGTGTGTGTTGTATGAGCATGTCTGTGTGTTCACTTCCATTTTGCTATGCGTGCTGGGATCCCTAGTGATGTTCCTGTTTGTGATGCTTGCTGAGTTGAGCTATGTTCCCCCAAAGTCTACTCCTGGGTTCTCTGTGATGTGGGTGCATGGCACATTACTGGTCATCAGGGTGTCACCCATAGGTGTGTTTGCGGTCAGGGCTGAGTTTGTGGGCAGGCGCTGATGGGTCACAGTTAGGATTCCCCTTAGCACTTGTTGTTTACTCCTGTAATGTGATTTCCGGTTTGTGTTAGCTTTCATTGTTTGTGACACGTTGTGTGTGTGACTGCTGGCACTCCTCAGGGTCAGGGCTGCAATGTTGGTAGTTGTCCATGTGTGTTCTTTGTGGGTGACCTTGGCTTCTTCATTGGTGTGTGACTGTGGCTGGGATCCCATTGGTTGGTGTGGTGTTGCCGTCATGTCCATGTACGGCGTAGTGTGCAGTGTGTCAGACATTTAGGAGTCTTGTTGAGTGGCCATGTGTGCTGTGTTTCTGCACCTTGCTTCCCACCCACCCCCTGGGATTGTCATGGGTGCATGCACAATGTCACCTGTGCATGTGAGCTTCACTGCAGCACATTGTTGGTGGTCGAGGTGTGTGTTGTTTAGTGTGTGCAGATGAGAGTTGTTGCCCGGCAAGACCCCTGCCTCCATGTTGGCCTTGGCTTACTGGCCATGCTGATTGATTTGTGCTTGTGTGGGTGTGCTGGTGATTCTTTGCTCAGGATACATGACTGTGGTTCACAGTGTGAACGACATCTGGCTTTGTCATCACAGTGGTATTGTAATGCAGCCCAGGGTCACCACATTGTGTGGGCCCTGGGGGTGGTGCTGTGGTGCCTCGGTGTCTTACTGTGTGGGTTGCTGTTCCTACATGCTTGTGTGACATGTGTGATTTGTTCTCCCTCTCATCTGACAATGCCTGATTGCCCACATAGGGAGTTGGATCCCTGAGTTACCTTTGTGTGGCACTGTATGCACATCTGTGTGTTTGGTCTTCAGGCCTCCTCATGTGTTGTGTGGTTGCCTGGGGACACTGGTCCCCCCTCACCTGTTGTGTTTGCTGTGCAGTGTGTGTCTGCCTGTTTGTGTTTGTGCATCAGCGCCACTGCATTGGCATATTCATGGTGTGCCATTATCTGTATGTTGTTTGGTGTGTTTGCCCTGCTGTCCCTGGGACTCCTAGGTCATCAGTCAGCACAATGATCATTGTGTCCCATTGCTGCCATGGTATGGTATCTGTTCACCTGCCATCTGCAGTCTACACAGGGTATCTGCATTGGTGTGTCCATTGGTGCAAATATGTGGGTCTGCATTGTGATGGTCACTTCTGTCATTGTGTCATTGATGTATGTTGACGGTGTCAGAAACCATGGGTGATGTTTGTATGCAGCTGGCCAGAGGTATGTCTTATTTGCACTGCACTGTTTGCCTCCCCAAATCTATGTTGCAATGGGACACCTGCACTACTTTGCCACAGTTGTGTTTGTTGTTCTGTGACCAGGATTTGTCCATGCAGTTTGCCAGTTGCAGCTTCTACTTTGTTCACACTTACATTTTGGTCACTGTGATGATGGGGGTTTGGACCCCATTGCCACAATGGTCAAGATGTGCTTCAGCTCAGGACCCCACACTTACATTTTGGGCACTGTGATGATGGGGGTTTGGACCCCATTGCCACAATGGTCAAGATGTGCTTCAGCTCAGGACCCCACACTTACATTTTGGGCACTGTGATGATGGGGGTTTGGACCCCATTGCCACAATGGTCAAGATGTGCTTCAGCTCAGGACCCCACACTTACATTTTGGGCACTGTGATGATGGGGATTTGGACCCCATTGCCACAATGGTCAAGATGTGCTTCAGCTCAGGACCCCACACTTACATTTTGGGCACTGTGATGATGGGGGTTTGGACCCCATTGCCACAATGGTCAAGATGTGCTTCAGCTCAGGACCCCACACTTACATTTTGGGCACTGTGATGATGGGGGTTTGGACCCCATTGCCACAATGGTCATGGACTGCTTGCATTGTGGGGGCCACACACATTTATGTGTGGCACATGTGATAGGGTGTCACATTGTATGTTGATGATCATGTTCTGTGTCGTAGGCATTTGACACAGTCTACACACGCTTGTCATGGTGTTGGGGGGATGTCTTAATGTTGCATTATTTATGTTGGTGTGTGCTTGTTGCGACATGTATTAGCCATCCTGTGAGTGGAGATGTTGTTAGTGGTAGGCATCCAGCCCCCCCTGGCTAAGGGTGGTAGTATTGGTAGGCATCCAGCCCCCCTGGCTAAGGGTGGTAGTAGTGGTAGGCATCCAGCCCCCCCTGGCTAAGGGTGGTAGTAGTGGTAGGCATCTGGCACCCCCATGGCTAAGGGTGGTAGTAGTGGTAGGCATCCAGCCCCCTGGCTAAGGGTGGTAGTAGTGGTAGGCATCTGGCACCCCCATGGCTAAGGGTGGTAGTAGTGGTAGGCATCCAGCCCCCTGGCTAAGGATGGTAGTAGTGGTAGGCATCCAGCCCCCCTGGCTAAGGGTGGTAGTAGTGGTAGGCATCCAGCCCCCTGGCTAAGGGTGGTAGTAGTGGTAGGCATCCAGCCCCCTGGGTAAGGGTGGTAGTAGTGGTGGGCATCTGGCACCCCTGGGTAAGGGTGGTAGTAGTGGTACGCAACCAGCCCCCTGGCTAAGGGTGGTAGTAGTGGTAGGCATCCAGCCCCCTGGCTAAGGGTGGTAGTAGTGGTAGGCATCCAGCCCCCTGGCTAAGGGTGGTAGTAGTGGTAGGCATCTGGCACCCCCATGGCTAAGGGTGGTAGTAGTGGTAGGCATCCACCCCCCTGGCTAAGGGTGGTAGTAGTGGTAGGCATCCAGCCCCCCCTGGCTAAGGGTGGTAGTAGTGGTAGGCATCCAGCCCCCTGGCTAAGGGTGGTAGTAGTGGTAGGCATCTGGCACCCCCATGGCTAAGGGTGGTAGTAGTGGTAGGCATCCACCCCCTGGCTAAGGGTGGTAGTAGTGGTAGGCATCCAGCCCCCTGGCTAAGGGTGGTAGTAGTGGTAGGCATCCAGCCCCCTGGCTAAGGGTGGTAGTAGTGGTAGGCATCTGGCACCCCCATGGCTAAGGGTGGTAGTAGTGGTAGGCATCCAGCCCCCTGGCTAAGGGTGGTAGTAGTGGTAGGCATCCAGCCCCCCCTGGCTAAGGGTGGTAGTAGTGGTAGGCATCCAGCCCCCCTGGCTAAGGGTGGTAGTAGTGGTAGGCATCCAGCCCCCCCTGGCTAAGGGTGTTAGTTGTGGTAGGCATCCAGCCCCCCCTGGGTAAGGGTGGTAGTAGTGGTGGGCATCTGGCACCCCCATGGCTAAGGGTGGTAGTAGTGGTAGGCATCTGGCACCCCCATGGCTAAGGGTGGTAGTAGTGGTAGGCATCCAGCCCCCTGGGTAAGGGTGGTAGTAGTGGTAGGCATCCAGCCCCCTGGCTAAGGGTGGTAGTAGTGGTAGGCATCCAGCCCCCTGGGTAGGGGTGGTAGTGGTGGTGCGCATCCAGGCCCCTGTGTGCATATGTGGCATTGGTGATGGGCATCCCGCCCCTATGGTGCTGCTGTTGCTGGTGTAAGTAAATTCTGCATCCCTCTGTGTGTGTGTGATGTGTCGTGTACGTGTTGTATGTTTTTGTGGTTGGTGTCTGACTTACCTTCTGCGCCATACGCGTCCGTGCCTGTTCCGGTAGTAAATGTAGAATATTGGTAGGATCGGAACGAAGGGATTCATGGTTGGTTCGTCTCGTTCGTCTTTCTCGTTGCTTCGCGTCGTCCTCGTCGCTGGCATGTTCGCCTCGTAGCCGTGGATCGTGTTGTGGCGCGAATCGGAGCTTATGTGCGCCTCTCCCGGAAGCTTTGACGTGCCGGACGTAGCGACGGGTTCGGCGCGTACGTAAAGCGCATCGTACTTGTCCGGCCGGACGGGGCTGCATTTTCCCTTCCGTGCGACTCGATTCGGCGTTTCCGGATTCGCCTCGGTCGGAGAACAGGACCTGGATTGGGTGAGTACGACTCGGCCGGATTCTATGCTGTTGTGCGCATCGTACTTGCTCGTTCGGAATAATGTACGGATCGGTCGGGAAACAGGCATTCGCATGGCTTTTTTCCCGACCGAATGGTATTGGGTGCGCCTCCGACCGAGATCGGAATCGGCCCCAAAGTCTTAGGCAGAGGAATCATGCCCAAGTTTGAACTAGAACCAGACATAATAAAGGCTCCTGCTCCTTGCAATAAGGAACAGTTCAGGTTCTTCCTTGGACTGGCAAGTGCTGGTGAGGTTTGTAAGTAACCTCACCAGCACTGTCCAGCTTTTGAGGTTGTTGTTAAAAATGACATGTGGTTTAACTGGTCTAAGGTGACAGAAGAAACCTCTAGCGTAGTGAAATGTGAGATCAGCAGGAAGCCCACTTTGGGTCACTTTGATATCCATAGGGAGACTGTACTCACCACTGATGTGAGGCTTAACTGGCTGGGGTTGTGTTGTCCCAGCTGGTAGATGGCGAGGAAAGGGTAGTGGCTTTTGTTTAATGCTCAGTAAAAGGGACTGAACAGCACTAATGTACAATCGAGCGTGAGGAATTGGCATGTCTTAGGGCCATACAGCATTTTACATTCTTTCACTGAGGTTTGCTTTTGTGGTGAAGTCAGATCCTTGGCCATTGATTCAAACTTCCAGTAAGGATTCAGAGGGAGGTTCAACAAGAAAAGGAAGATGAGGTGAGGGTTTAAGTGAGTTCCATTTTCATGTGGAGCATCTTGCTGGTGTGCGCAACCTGTCAACACATTGCTTGCAACAGTTGCCTTTGAAGAAGTGGAGATGAGAGTTGCTTGGTGCCTGTAATGTAGCTGAAGAAAGATACCATTAGTCCAGAGGAATCGGATGAGGATAAGGTAAAAGATGATACTGTTGTGATCCCCTAGACAGTATGAGAACAAAAAAATGTAATCTGTCCTGTGAGGGGCACTAGGACAGGGACCGACTCAAAGCTTGAATGGGAAAGCATTATTGGTGGCTTGGTGTGGATCGCCAGGAGGACGCTATGATTAAATAATTTCCAAACAAATTGTCAGTAGTGTTCCTTTAAACTGCACATGTCAAAATCCCAAACAACTTTTTAATGTATTGTGCCAACCCAGGAATGTGTCTAGTTCACTTTTCTGAAAATCCGATTCAAACTTGCCCAATTTCCCATATTCAGTCTAAACTTTTACATTTATTGTGAGTCTATTCTTGTCATGCATGTCCTAACCCAAAATATCCCTAGTGATCCTAGTGATTACAGCTACACAGTGCATATTTAATTTTATTCCTTAAATTTCTTCCCACCTAATCATGCATGCTGGTGAATATGGTATGTAAAAGAGGACCAATTCACCACTTACAAACAAATATATTTCATTTAGCTGATGTCATTCTTTTAGGTCTCACCGTTTTCAATTCATTTAAATCACTGTTAATAAAACATATATATCAAGTATATTTCTGCACCCACATTGAATTGAACCACAAACTTATCATTTTTATCTGACTGTCCTTCCTATCTGGGCAAATTATTTCCTCCTCCATCTTTCCCTTGTTGGCTATGTATTTCTGAAATATTTTCTGAAATTTTTTCTGAGTTTTTGTTTTTCCTCTCCCTTGTTCCTCTTACCACATTCAGTGTCATATTAGTCCTTTCCCATTCCAATCCAGCTATCTCATACTTTGGGGATACATTGAACCACTATTGTTCCAGAAGAGAGTCTGGGGATGTTTGGTGCAGGGTTGATCAAAAGGGGATATCCAAATTCATGGGTCTATTAAAAAATATTTAACTGAGAAAGGATGTGGTGGTGGTTGATTAAGAAGATATGTGAAACATGTCCTGTTTGGTGAAGTCGCCAGACAAACTTGTCAAGACTTCCAGGGGTACAATGAGTAGTGTGCATCTTCTGAACCTAGCAAGAATTCTCGGTAGAGCAAAAGGCAGAAGAAGAAACCAGGATATGCAAGGCATTTTGAACGTCAATACATTCAGTCCTAGTTTTTCCAGAAGGACTTCATGACTTTATCATTGGCACATAACTATTCACCTTATTTTTTGATTGCTATTTATTTGCTTTTGCTGTGATTTTGCTGATCTGCTCCCTACATTTTATAGGAATTTGTTGTTGTCTTAAGTGGGGAAGATGTGTTGGGGTTGTCTTGGTGATGGTAACAGGGGAATGTTGGGAATGTCTGGTACCAGAGTGCGGAATCTCTGCATGTTATCAGAATAATAGATGGTCAGGATGGATTGGCAGTTGCTTAGTGACTGTTGTGCAGGTAGGATCATTGGGGCACCTTGTAAGAACTGTTAAACACAGTAAAGATTTTTTTTTAAATTACTTTTGGCACAAACGGAAGCACTATTAAGGACCTTATTCCCTGTAAGATTCTAATCTTGAAGCAGAAAGATTTGCCAGGTGCAAATTGTGCACAATGGGGGTTGGGCAATATTTGTCAGGTAAAATATAGTGCAAGTTACGTGGGAATACATGTCAACACCTAGAGTTTGCGCACTTTGAAAGACATTCAGCTATCCACAAAGAACAGTGAGTAAATAGTTTAGCATTATTTTTAGGTTTCAACTACACTGCACTTGCGCTGTGCTGCAAGACGTATTGTTTACTATTCAGTGGGCTTGCATCCTGCCCACAGCATACCATTAATTGTTTTCATTGTCCATTGTCACTCTCAATTGCAATCTTTCGATTATTTAGCTCGCTTAGTCTACCCTTCCTTTCTTGTCTTAGATCTCCCTGGATCATGAACCAGGCATGTGTTCTTCCTCGTCTTTGTTCTTCCTTGTCTTTTTACAACACACTATTTTTTATAAGCATTTCGGTATTGTTCCTGGATGTGCAATGTGCTTTCCTAATTTTAACACTGGTATGTGTCTTGTTATATATGTTGCTTTCACCCTATCTGCTGCCTCTTTTTACACTTTAGTTACTTACCCACTCTATGCCCCTCCACTCCATGCCCCTCCACTCTATACTACTCCACTTCACTCTATGCCACTATACTCTACTCTACTCTACTCTACTCAACAGGATTCCACTCTACTCTACACTACTCTATGTCTCTCTCTGCCACTCCACTTTATGCCACTCCACTCCATGCCACTTCTCTCTACTCTATTCTACGCCACTCCACTCTATGCCACTCCACTCCTCTCTATGCCATCCCACTCTATGCCTCTCTACTCTATGCCACTGTACTGTATGCCACCTTACTCTATGCCACTCTAATTAATGCAGCTCTATGCCATTCTACTCAACACCACTCTTTGCTACTCCACTCTATGCCACTCTATTCTACACCACTCCATTCCACTCTACATCACTCTATGCCACTCTACTCCATCTCACTCTCCACCTCTCTACACCACTCTGCGTGATGCTTCCCCACGCTACACCACTCTACTGTAGGCCACTCCACTCTACTCTGTGCCAACCTACTGTATGCCTCTCTATGCCACTCTACGCTATGCCACTCCACTCTACACCACTCTACTCTTTGCCATGCCATGGCACTCCACTCCACACACTGCCACTCTGCAGCACTCTATGCCACTCTACTCTAGCCCACTCTACTACACTCTACACCACTCTACTCCAGGTCACTCTACTCTACACAACTATACTCTAGGGTACTCTATGCTACTCCACTGTACACCACTCTAAGCCAGTACACTCTATGCCACTCTACTCTAAACCACTCCATTCCACTCTATGCCACTCCAAACCACTCCATGCCACTCTACTCCACTCTACGCCATTCTACAACACTCCATGCCACTTTATGACACTCCAGTCCACTCTACTCCAGGCCACTCTACACAACTCTACTTTAATCTACTCTATGCCAACCTTCTCTACGCCACTCCACTCCACTCTACGCCCACCACTGTATGCCATTCTATGCCACTTTCCTGTACACAACTCCACTCTACACCCCACTCTACTCCACTCCACCCCACTCTATGCCACTGCAGTCTACATCACTTTACTCTATGCCACTTCTGCACCACTCTACTTTACACCACTCTACACCACTGCATGCTGTTCCACTCCACTCTACGCACTCTACTCTATGCCACTCTACTCCATGTACTCCACTCTATGCCACTCCACTCTAAGCCACTCTAAATTACACCACTCTACACCACTCCACTCTACGCCACTCCACTCTATGTCACTCCACTCTATGTCACTCTACTTTATGCCACTCTGTCACTCCTCTGCTCTATGCCATTCCACCCTGTACCACTCTACTCTGCGTCACTCCACTCCACTCTACGCTACTCCATGCCACTCCACTCCACACCATTCGCCTCCACTCTATGACACTCCACTCCACTCTCCTCTATTCCACTCTACTGTGCTCCACACCACTAGCTTTTAGCTATGCTGAGCAGCAGCCACGCAGCTTTGCAGAATGTCTAAAAGACATTGACATAGCCAATAGCTCTCACATGGACAAGATTTATTGGCTTTGCCAGTGTCTGTTACTTTCGCTTCTGAGTGCAGAGGCATTTGTCACCAGGTCAAAGCCTAGAGTTGATATCTGGCGGTGACATGGGTGAAAACTACTGAGTTCACCACTGTGTGCCTTTTATCCAGCCTCTATTGAAGTGTATGAACAGCTAACCTGCACTGATGAATAAAGTCAGATGCCTGACTGCTTCATGCACATTTATATGGACAATTAAAGTCAAGGCATTTACTTACACAGACGAGGAGAATCATACTGAATGCTAACTAGCTTTTGAATTGACTTCCAAAGTAAATGATTCCACATTGTTTTCCTATGTTGCCGCTGCACAGTGGATACAGTTCCACTAGGGAGGACAATTCCTGGAATGCATACTGAACTTGACATGAGCAGGAAGCAGTTACTGATTCTGCCTTTGTAATTCCTGTTTGATAACTATGATAGGGCATGGGCTCACACAGGCCCTTGCCTTACAAAAATAGACCTTGCTCTGTGGGGAGAAGGTATGGCTATCTTCTGCATTATCAATAGTGGCTGCTACCGACCAGGGGTGGTCGGGCAGGGGGGTGGTTGAGAGGGGGGAACAAGGGAGGGGTGGAATAATTAAATAAATTGCACTTACCTCAACTAATGTTGTGCTTCATTAGATCCATAGGCATATATTGCCGGCAGATATGTGGGCGCAGGGACATCATATCAGTATATGAGACTTTAATGACTCATTCTCAAATGTATTTCATGTAGCAGCTGCTCAAAAGTAGAAAGGTGTCTGCTTTGTACTTTGACCTGCATCTGGATCAATTAGGTGATCCCTTATATGGGGGTGCCCATATACAATGACACCTTTGTGAATTAAAGATGTCCTTCCATGTGGGACAATCGTCTCACTCCACGTATGCCTTTATCATGCCTTTATTTATGCCTTAAATGTACATGTTGTGCACTTTTTTCAGCTAGCGTGTCCAAGCGCACTGGCAAATTGTAGTACTTTTTGAGACTCTGCATTATTCAATTATAGTACGTGGCACAAGGCCAGAATCCATGTTGAGATCAAAATGTTGGTATTGAAAGTGAAAAATCTTTGGGTTATCAGACAGGATGTTGATTTCCAACACCATCATCCCATATTTATTTGAAGATGTATCATTGTGTTCATTTGGAGAATGTCCGAATTAAGGCCATATTCTGTGTATATAGCGTATATCGTCAAAGGGCACCCTATACTCATGGACGTCAATTCATCATCATGCCAGGGGTAGCAGAAGTGACATCACACAAACGTTGACGTGGTGACATCACAGGAAGTGACATCACCTGCACTTTGCCCCACCCCAATGATGTCATCGGAAGTGACATCACAAGGCATTTGACCTGATGAAATCACAGGAAGTGACATCACATAACCTTTGGACCCCATGAAACCAAAGGAAGCGACATTGCATGACCTTTGGTTTGGTGCTATCACAGGAAGTGATGCACCCAACATTTGGTTACTTACATCATACACAGAGGCTGGAAAATATCTACAGATACAAAAGAAGTACCCTATAAACAGACATACTTAAAATCCTATTGACAATACAGCTACATACAATCAATCAATCAATCAATTCTTTCTTTATTCGTCCTTCCAAAGACAGGACATAAAAGATACACATGGATAAAAACATCATATAAAATCAAACTTATCTCAGCAAATACAAACTCATTTTCTGTTTAAAAAAAGAAAAATACATCAGCAAACAAAATACAGTACTATTTTCTCGGAACTAAAGTGGCAGTGCAAAGCATTTGGGTTCATAGGTAGCAGCAGGTATTATCCAATAGTGCAAAAAGATCGACTGTAACCATCAAAAGCATCAAATGTTATCCAAAAATACTTGAATAATAAAATCAGGAGTTAGCAGCAGGGGTAAGCAATTTAGCAAGAATACTAATACAATCCATACAAAAAATGGTACAGCTACATACATTGTTTCAGGTAGCATCTTCAGATATACAATTAAGATACTGCAGCATTAATTAAGAGCCTATCACATAGTGTACAACTATGGAAAATATGCTAGTCAAGTTGAAATCTGCCTTTATCAATATCAAATAACTTATAAAATTGGAAGGTCGATGGGCCTATAATGTTCAAAAGAAATTCACTTTAGCATTTACTTTAGAGTATCATGTAATTAAATCTCAGTCTTGGAAAGTAGATAAGATTGCTATTTAATTCAGGTCAAGTTCTCCCAACAACCTTCCCTTCCATGACATGGTATACATAATTCTAAACCTGTGGAGCCATTGAACTTTTCCAGGTTTACTATTATTAATTTCTTGCACAGAAAACATGCACATCACTGGTTTATTCCACCAATACATGTACCAATCAGAACTGCTCCTAGAGGTGGGCGAGCCGACAAATTAACAGGGCGAGCTGAGCCAGAACCGAGCCAAGGGTCTGGCTTGGCTCTTAGAGCCCATGCACGAGCCAATCCTTGAAATTGTTTGCTTTGAAAATGATACAAAAACCTCACGTAAAAAATGATAAAGCCTCTTCAAAATTCATAAAGTGTAATGCATCAAAGTATAGCACTGCACTGAGAAGTACTTATTAAGTGATAGTTTTTAAACATACGCCATCAGTGAACTAAGAGACAAAACAGTTGTCATGCAAACCCTAGAGCAACTTTATAGTCTAATAAATCAAACACAGTAGGTTTTTGTACAACTGATATTCTGAACTTAATTATTTGAAAGAGCTTTCGTATAGGATAATGAAGAAAAACAGGTTTTGGTGAAAGAAAATATTTGCCTATTGCTTAGGATTACACAATTTAAGTGGGGAAGCAGCGATTTATGCAGGTTTTCTGGTTTCACGTTCACTTTGCACCCAGCAGCCAGTAAAAGGTTTACTTTATTACTGCTTTTGGCCCTAACACTCACTGTAGTGCCCATAAAAATAGAAACACCGTCCTGCCACAGGCTGCCTTTTGAAAGAGTCAAATGCGAATTAACATTGACTCTGGAGGGACTCACCTACACCCAAGGCGGCTCCTGCAGCTTTTTTCCTCATTTCTCCTGGTTACGGATTCGAGATGGGCGTCTTTTTAGTCTCCTGCGTGGCACCTATCACAGTGCCTGATGAAGGGCTGATTTGCCATATTCCCTCCATCTAATTGAGAATTAATACATTACACAGGAACTTTGGAACAAGGGATGGAGTAGACTTCGTTTTTTCTCGTGACACCTTGATGGAATATCCCAAGGATTTTTTATTTCTAGATTGACGGCTTAATAAGACATATCTCGTTCAATAAGAATGGACATTGTATTAGTTTTTTGTACTTCTGTTTTGCCCTGCAGAAGTCCATTTGTATATGGAGCAAACGCATTGGCTGGCTTCTTTGCTGTATACATAAGAAGTAACCTTAAGAAAAAGACAATAAAGAGAAGACAAATTCCCGTATTTATTCTTGGAAAACTATTTGAAAGCAGTCATTGATTGATTAACATTGTTATTTATTGTAAATGTCGTGCACCTGTGTTTCTCATTTGCGACTCCTGCAGCCCTCGAGCTATCCGTGTATGGTGCGGATTTCCATGTCTGGGTGAAGCAACACTGTCTGCAGAGCACCTGCCAGGCTAAGACACACGTCGCCACTCTGCCAGAGTTATGCTCGAATTCCACGGATTAATGCATTCTCTTAACTGTGCCAGTCAAAGGCACCGGCGTAGGGGAGCTCTGCGCTCACTTCAATGCATCGCTGAAGGGGCTCCCAATGCGGACCCTCCTTGCCATGCCCTAACATGCATATACGCAGAAGTCAAGTGCATGGTGAAAGTACTGCCATGCCCTGCTATGACGTCGCCAGTGCTGTCTTGAATATTAATGAAGTATGTAACCGGTCCATAACTATAAGCATAAAATATTTCCATTCTAAACTCTAAAATAAGCAGAATCTATTTGATTTTATGTAAGGACCTCTCATAACGTAATTGCTGTGTCCTGACAAACAGGTAGGGAAGCCAGGGGTCACAAACAATGCGGCAGGGGTCGTAACGGGTGGCGTAGCGGTCGCAGTTGCAACCCCTGGCAAACCCTAATTGACGTCCATGCATTTACTCGATATACATGGGCCTATTTTTTTTTTTAAGAAACCTGATCGAAAGGCTTGCGTTGCTATATGCAATTCATATACTTTCATTGGTCTTCCTGATCTAAGAATATATCTGTCACAGCTGCTGCCGCACAGTGGAGAGCACACGGGTGCAGCCATGACCTGGAGGGGGTGTTCCAGTACACAGGATGAGGTTTAATTCTTACAGTCATGCCCTGTGCGTCATAAGCCCTGCCCTTCCCAGAAGTCCGTGCACCTTGCGGCCATGGTTCTTGATTGGGGCAGAGTACAAAATCTGTGTCCAAAAGCCCAACAATACCTGCTATTACATTTTCTCACACCTGTGTAACTTACCTGCTGAACTACTTCATGTACCTTATTTCCTGCTTCAGTTCCTCCTCCTGCCATGTCCTAGGAGTTCTGGTGCCCTTGAATCTTGATGTGATGCTATCTTTTGCCTGCACCTTTGCTTTTCAGTAGGACACAGAGGGCCTGAAAAACAAAGGTTTAAAAGCCCGCAGCAACAGACGACTGCTCATTAGGCGCAGGAGTTAGCCAGCCCCCCCCCAGCTAAATTGGCCCCCCGCCTCCACCCCAACTAATAATATACTACTGACAACATAATTTAAAAAGAATAAAAGTCACTTACCTGTATTGCTGCGTCCCCAGGCTGCCCTCCTCCTCCTCGCCGTACAACTTGCACGAACCGCGCATGCTTGCACGCATGCGCATTTCTTTGTGAGAAATTTCGCATGCGGAGTTCATGCAAGATGTGCGGCGAGGAGGAGGAGGGCAGCCTGGGGACGCAGCAATAAGGTAAGTGACTTTTATTCTTTTTAAATTATGTTTTCAGTAGTATTTTAATTTAGGCGGGGTGGAGGCGGGTGGCGGAGCGGAGTTCCACTGAGTTTCCCCCCAACTCCGTGGACCTCAGCGTAGTTGCACTCCGCAAGCTCCGCCCGGGGTTACTGCTGATAAGAGGTGGTAAATTAAATCAAAACAGACTTGTTCAAAAGATCAAATGTTGTATGGAGTAATACTTGTCATACTGGATACTCTTTATCTGTGCATTAGTATTCCGGGTTCCGAAGTTCTGAAAATTAAGAACAATGTGTTCATTGATTAGGAAAAGTGTGTTTTCCAAAGACTATCATTAGAACTTCCTTCTTGGAGTTTCGAGACTTTAATGTAATTTTGCTCTGACCCAGTCTGCATCTATTGTTGGCCTCAAAAGACAGAAGTGTTGTTGGGAATGATTAGATAATTCCCAAACTCAGATCATTGAGAGCTGTACCCCTGCATAATATAGCAGGTAATCAAAAGAAATCCATTGGGGGTGCTTATTTAACAATAGACCTTATCCCAAGACAGTCTCACATGGTTGCATTGTTTGTTTTTTTCCTCTGGGAGTTACTCGAAGCCCATGTTCTTTTTCCCATAGCCAGAACCTTACGTGGGAAAGAGGGACATTTTAGATAAGCTGGATATTAGGGAGGGTTTTATTTTAAAAGACCATGTATTAGAAATATCCTATAGTTTACACAATCTCTTTTGTTTTGATAGACACACATATACACATTCCACTAGCGACCTGACAGGAAACAAGTGTGAAGTACCTCTGCTAAAAGAGACCAGGCTGAACAGAGGACGTTATTCTTCTTTTCTCAATCCACTTCCCTTTTACCTTGAGGATTGGCGCTGCTTGAATCTTTTGACAGGATTCAGGTGGTGTCAGTGTTTATATGGCATTGGGTACTCTCTTCTAGGATTGCATCTCATTTCTACAAGATTGCACAACCTAAAGAAAGAAAGAAATAGAGTTGTGCTCAAGTGTTATCATATCTGGAAAAGCTAAATATGTTTGCACTTCCACACTCAGTGTATTTCAATTTTATTTTGGTCTTGAAATCGCCTACAGGGACATTTTAAGTGCTGTCATCAGAGCTATGCCAACACGCTGTCATCTAATACTTGTATATAGGATGCTGTACCTCCAACTGTACTGTATAAGGACGTCACAACTCACCAAGACCGCAATGATTAGACCATGAACATCACAGTATTCAGTTAGATCCATTCTTAAGCATCTCTTTAAAACCGATAATGGCACCTACGTTTTATTGGCATGATACCGTTGAGTGCTTAATGACTCAGATAGCTTATTCCAAACCCCTAGTGCCTGAAACAAAACACATCTACTTCCTGTTGTATTCTTCGAAAAGACATCTGCTGCTCAAGCTATGCCCTTTTGTTGGAGAATACAATCTTAACCTTGTACTAGAATATTGCAATGTGTTGCCATGCATTGCCTTCTGTGTAATAATAGAGGTCTTTTAACCTTAACTGGTAGCCAAAGCATTCTTCTCGAGACACATAGGGGTCGATTACAATGTAGCCCGGAAAGGCTCCGAACGGCATTCGATTCGTACGAATCCGATTCGGAACCCGCCTTTCCGACCGACTCGGACACGTTTCCCAACGACCGATTATGATGGCTGGAAAGCATTCGAACTGTCCGACTCGGTTCCGAAAGGCATTGGGAGTAACCGAGTCGTTCGGAGCCGAATCGTAGCGGTCTACGGACCGCGTTTCCAGATGAGAGATTAGGATGTCGGATTCGGACAGCCTTACTGATTCAGTTGTGCCGACATGGATCGGCTGTCGGAATCTGACTCTGGGGGCCCATGCAGGCCCCCTTTCACCCAGGGCCATCCGAATCAGACCCGTGGGGGTACCCATGGGTCCCCCCTTCCCATGCATTCACAGTGTGGCAGGCACCATGGGGTGCCTGCCACAGGGTGCAAGGCTTTCCCCAACTACCCCTATTGTCCATGGGAGCCTGTGTTCTCGTTCAGAACACAGGCTCCCATTGAAGTCAATGCGAGTCTGACCGAATGATGTCCGGAAGCATCGTAATCGTTCGGTAGGACTCACAGAACCTGATTCGGTCGGAAACGATTCTGAAACCAATTCGGTTGGAAGAGTTTTCAGACAACATCGTAATCGGCCCCATAATGCGAGGTCTTTTATTGCATTTGTATTCAATTTGGCAGCTAGTAATAACCACATATTGCAAAAGCACTTAAAAAGCAAGACTTATCTCTAAGTTTGTGAAACCTCTTTAGGGATGGGGTCACTGTACCACAAAGCTCCATTTATAGATATATACACACAAATATAATGTTTTGACAAACAACTTGCAAGCACTATTTGAAAAATTCACTCTGTTCTCTATTTTGGTGGCAGAGAAATGGTAGCTTTTCCCACCTTACAGTTACTTTTATCCTGAAGCGCACGCTATTTTCTTGAATATATTTAGCCAAAAGGGTCATTAGAAGCTCCATTAAATTGTTTTGGGCATCTTGCTTTTTAGATTGGGCTACACGAATGTCCCTTGTAGCCTTCATGTGGTAATTACGTTAGCATATATAATAAGGCTAAGGGTCCAAGATGCACTATGTGGAATTGCTGGTTTTGTAATTGTTTGTGTCAGCTAAGAGTGAAAGAGGCACCATCTTTCATGAATGGAGCTTAAGCTCTTTTCCTGTGCATCTCATGGTTCCATGGATGAGCTGTTGCAAAGAAATGCAGCCTTCACCGGAATTATTCCAGACAGAAACTGCATTTGGAGCCTGCTAACACAAGATTCAACGAGTCTATCATCTTCCACACATCCCATTTCAATGATTTATTAAATGGGATTAGGCGTGTCTGCTTTGAAATTTGAATACAGGCTATACAATGTTTGAGAGGCGCCCAGTTACTGCAAATAAGAGAAACTGTTATTGAATAATCCTTTTTTCATCAAAATGTGGGACAAGAGAAAAGCAGAGAACACTTGAGAGCAGTGAACCAAAAATAAGCGACATTGACCACATAAAGAGGAAACATATATACTTTGTATTCCAGCCAATCCATGTACATAACTCCAGTGTGGCTCATGCAGTGTGTGACCCCTAAGAGAGTTCCAGATTCTTGGCCAGCAGATTTTCAGTCGAGGGTTTGTAGCTTGGCTTTTACCTTCTAATGTATAAGCCTAAAACTCCTACGACCAATATCCTGTGGCCAGTCTCTCAGAACTGTCTCTTGGCATGATATGGGGAGATTTGCCACCATGCAGATGAAGGTTTGACTCTATTTGGGTTTCTTTATATTACCTGTGCATTGGTCCTTGCACGTAATTGGTAGTTCTTATGTTTTTAAATACGGTATCAAAACTTGATTAACTTCCATCCCCTCTGAACAAATCACCGATAAGCATTAAATGGCCTCAAATGCCTTTGTGTTGCTGAATTTGTAAAGGGAAAATAGTGTACGCCCCAAAATGGAAAGATTAAACTAAGAATGGATTAACTGCCAATGTCTGACTTGGGATAACAGAGGTCTTTGAAATATCATCTCATGCCCACCTGCCCCATGCTGATATGTGCCTCCGATTGGACATTGCCACGTGCTGTCATCATACATCACCCTGTCCTCCATGCTGCAAATTACCCATACTCTCCCATAATGCATGCAGCTCTGTACCTGCACTGTAAATCCTCCAGTTCTCCCCTGGCACTCCACCCCCAGCGCTCACATAGTGCACAAAGTTCATTGCTGGCACGATTGACAGCATCCGGTGTTCATAAGGCATATCACCCATTGATACTGAGGCACATTATCCAATAATCCCCTTCAGCACATCACCCAATGGTTTAAATTGCTTATGTCTCCTGCAGCAAAGGGCTGTGTACAACTGTTGAATGAGGCCCAATCGGTGCACGTTCATCTGTTGGACTTTGTGAAAATGGGAGTCTGTAGGTGTTTCTGTGTGTCCATCTCTATGAGTGACCATATGTTCTGTGCCTTTGTGTACATGCACTACACAAAAGTCACACCCATTGACTTTGTCAAAGAGTATTGAAAGCGACTGTCTGGTGTACCAGCTATCGGGCCAGATCTTGGATGCCTTCATGACTTATGGGCAGTAAGTTAATCACTGTCAGTAGAATTGCTGCTGTCCTTGAAAACACAGGATCCAGGTTCCTCTGTCATCCGCCTAATTGCCTATTACCTTCTTTAAAGCTTTGACTTTCAGGGGGTAGCAAAATTGGTCAGTCAAGGCTTATCCTTGGAGGCTGCTGTCGAGTAAAGCATCTAATTTATGTAGCTATGGGTTACTCACAGCACATATAATGTCCAAGCTGAGTTTTTCATTTAACAAAAAATGTATCTACATTATCAAAATATCCTTAGTAACTTTAAGATATTCTATGGAATAAACAATAGTTCTGTTTTTTTGTGACATCATTGTGCCTTGCAGTGGCTGCATGCACAGAACAATCAGATGTAGGGTTCATTTGTGTCTATTGCTAAGTGAAGCATCTGATTAAATTGTTTACAAATATGTATTTAGATATCTCATTCAGTTCGAAGTGCATATGCACTGGGCTGTGTGGAGGGACTGCGCTGCTCAACATCATCCTTGTTGATCAGGAGTTGAAAGGTCTGCTGACTTCTGGATGTGGGGAAAGAGGCAGCAGCCATAGATTGAGGAGCTCAAATGGAAGCACTGGCAATGGAGTTAAACAGGCACTCAAGACCGGCACACCACTCAAGCAGGTACTCAGGCGGCATTGCTAGGACATACTACCAAAATATTGAGTTTTAACCTCATGCTACTAAAATATCTTAGCTAGAATATCGAATTCCAAAATATTGTGAAGGTAAGTACATATAAGTATGCATAGATGTATTATACTTTACTCTATGTTCATGTTCCTTAAGGATATGTTTATCGTCAAGCAACATTGATGTGGAGTTAGGAATAGTAAATCAACACTTACCCATATATACAACAATCTTCCCAATATTTAGGTAGCCAATATTCTGGCTGCAATATTTTAGCATAATATTTTGGTGCATGATATGGCACACGGACCTTACAATGTCATCAGCGTTGCTGAAGAAAGGGGTTGCGCATGATTACGCGGGAGTGCAGAAACACAGGCCTCAAGCTGATCTTGGTATTGCTGAAGAAAGTGTAGCTAAGACAATGAGCGAGTGCAGGCTCATGGGCCTCATAATTATATTGTTGTCACTAAAGGAAGGTGCACACGACAATGCACGAAAGGTGGTATACGGGCTTCTTTCTGACAGGGGAATCATTGAAGAAAGCTTGCACACAGCCATGCTGGAGTCCAGGCATCTGAATCTCATGCTCACATCAGTGCTATTACGAAATGATTGAAAAGAGAAGTGATGGAGCTGAGGTAGACAGGCTCTCACTCTGATATTAGGGTTCCTCTCAACAGAAAATCACCAGATGGGCTGAGCAGCAGTTGCAGACCTCTGATCTCAGCAGGCTGAATTCTTCAGACTGCCCCGATACAATGCTCTAGATTTCTGGACCTAAACACCGAGCTAAAAATGTTATGTTCTCTACAAACAGGGCATTCTACTTCCTCTTCACCTGCAACCGCAGCCAGTTATTTTCTTTAGTCCTCTGGTATTGTCCTTATTTCACAGAGAAATAAAACATTCCGCCTCTGATCCCAGCCTTCCACCACACCGGTTTGCAAAGCTCTTTGCAGCAAAAGGTGACACCTGATCAGCCAAGGCATCTGCATATATACAGTACAGTGGAAGTTGGACTGTAACTAATTGTTCACTCAGATTGAAAGTTGTCCCCAGGCTTTCTGGGCGGCCAAACAAGTGCCTTTTTTTGGAGGCGTACCACAACTTCCTGGAATTTAACCACAGTGAAGCTGTAACTCTTTGGAGGCTTAGTGAAAGCCATATGACCTCTAGCCAATCAGGTGCATTTTCAGTGTCCTTCTCTCTACAGCGTAGCAGGACACATGATCTAGGGGATGGGCAAGTACCCCATCTCTCTGTGTAAGGTTTACATCTTAGCTATACTGTTAGCAGGGCCGGACTGGCTGTAGCGGGCACCGGGCGTTTTCCCGGTGGGCCGCTAGGGTGGGGGCCGGTTTTGGGCCCCCTGACTGTTAGAACCTTTTTCAGAGGGCCACGGGACACGCAGGGGTTACTGGGCCCAGCCATGGTGTTTGAAGATGATACGGTTGACTAATTAAAGTGCAAATTAATTCGATTAACAGTTAAAAATGTGCAATGGTTAACATAAAATCCAAAGCTGAAATGACACGTATTTAAAATGCGCAAACTGCAAAAGGGCAGTCATAGCTATGTGTAAAGGCCATAGAAATACTAAGAAGCAAGTTTCCCTGAACTACAAGTAAACCTAATATTGCCGAAATGTGTACAAAAGTAATTTAGAAGTCGGACCTTAATGTGACACGCTTAGAAATGTTCATCATAACTGCAAAATGTTCCGGTTTTCATCAATGTATTATTTTACGAAGCAATATATTGTTTGTAATGATTAACTTCTGATTCTCATCATATTTCAAACAGCGCTTGAATAGAATAGTTGCACATTCAAAACAATGGTTCTTGTTCGCATTAATTAAATGCATTACTAAACAGTATTTTGCAAGTTGATGTTTCTCTTCTTTGGCATAGCTCATTGTGTACCAGTTAAACATTTATTATTTAAAAGGACAACCTGTGTTCAATGCCTATGGGAACTGAGGCTTATGATTCCAGAACTTAACTACATAAGAATGTGTGTAGCTAATTTGATATAAAGCTTTGCAAGCTGCTTGTATTTTCGTGGGAAAAGAAGAGCTGAACCTGCTCACAGAGAAGTTCTGCCATTTGATTGGTCTAGAGAGGAAGAAGCCTACTACACTGTCTACAACATGCATTCATGACTTTTATATTAGTGCTTGTTTCTAGTTGGTTTCAATGCCTTTTTTGCAATGCTTTTTGCCTTTTTCTCCACTCCTAACCTACCTTCTTGTCCTAGACTGACGTTTGTGGCTACTGCTGCTTCATGTTCAACCTTACTTTATTTTGATGCTTTAATTTTTACAGATTGCTACTGAAACTGTATGATCAATTACTTACATTACTGAGACTCAGCTGAGTTTCATGAACTACTCTTTATGGGAAGTTCTGCTGCTTTAATTTGACATTGAGCTTTATGCTCCTTAATCTCACTCTTTTCCTTTGAAATTTGAACTCTTTATGGGTTCTTCTAGCTCTAAAATTCTGGTCTGATCTCTTAGAATAGGGTTTTATTCCTGTATGGAACGTGCCTAATGCATTATTTGTTTTTTGTATCTAACTAAATCTTTTTTTACGAGATTTCTGTAAACTTACTAATGATTTACTAACTCATACGAATAAAAAGAATAAAAATACAATTACTAATCTCTCTATGAGAACAAAGCTTTTAACCTTATTCAAACTCTCATCATTGACTAAACTTGGAATTTTATTTGAAATTTGCTTATGATGACAAAATAGCTCACTGAATCAAAATACGCTGACAAAGATCCGTCACCTGGAGGAGAAGAAACCAGCGTGGTAATGGGGCTTAACTCTGTAAGTGATGGTAATTGAAAGGGTGACCCATATTATTTAATTTTGGCCCCAATCCGCACTATCAAAGCTTTTACTCATGCTGTTCTGGGGCCCGACCTACTATAGATCCTGAGCAACTGGGCCAAGTAACCCTTCTGCACTTGACTGTCAGTGTTAACTGTAGAAGGCTCCCTCTGGGGGAGATGTGGAAACAAATTAGTGAACACAACTCTTAATTCAAAGAGCAAACAACAGTATCAATAAATCAATGTCAACTCAACTACTTGTTTTTATAATAAAAATAAATATTTTATTTCTAACATTCAGAGGTAGTTTACGACATTTATAGACAACAACACATTTCCTCCTTGAGGTCGGGGCTCTAGTATTACACTGGTAAATCCCTGTACCACGGCCTGTTACCAGTCTTACCGCTCTATCAGAGCGGTAGCATGCAGCGTCGCAGCGGGTGCCCCATCAGCGGGCCATTGCAAGGCTTCGGTCATTCTCAGTGAATCGGCTACGTGCAGGAGGTGTGGAGGTACTCTGTAAACGCAGGTTCTCCTCTGAGCCTACACAGTCATTTCTAGCAGTTATCGGTGGTGTACCTGTGCTCCTCCTGCATGTTAAGTTCTGCACTCCCCAACAGGGGAGGGGATTGATTCCGATACTCCAGATCTGGGTCACAGTATTGTGGCAAAGCATCCATAGCATCCTCTTTCCAGCGGGTCAGGTCAAGTGCAGGCCGCGATGCTCCTTCTGACCTATGGGTCATCACGGCTTCACTGTTCTCGGACTTCGGCCTGATTCTCACAGCATGATTTTTTCCGGCAGCCCATCCTGGCATATGGGGTTGCCACACCACTGCCACCCAGGTGCCGGGCCCCACCACACAGCAGTTTGTATCATGGTGGCCCATCCTGGCACACAGGGCACCGCTAAGATCCCACACAGCCTTCAGCCCTTGTTATAAGGCAGTAACTTCCATATCGCCCTCTCCTGACATATGGGGTTGCTGCAATGGTGCCACCGTGGTTTCTCTCTCACTACACAACACACTTTCCACGGCTATCTTCAAGGCAACCCTCTCCTGCATACAAGGGTCACCAACTTGCATCTGCACACGGGCAATGACCCCGGCAGTGCAGTAGCCATCTCCTCACACATTGCACTGGAACCCAACAGAGCTCCCCACTGAACCTCGATCGTTCCAACACTCTCCTCTTCTTCACAGGGCACACTGGTTTTGATAAGCAGGCAGGCTGGTGCTTCAGAGTCCAGAGTAGGTGGTCTTGGTTTCCCTGGGTGATGTCCCCTCAGCCAGCAGGGAGACTAACAGGAATTGGCCCCTAGCCCCGGTCACAGGCAGAAATCTTGCAGAGCTTCCCCTCCTCACACAGCCTGTCTGGCTGCTTGGTAGATGATAATTTTTGGGGTGTAAACCTCCCCTTCTTATAGTTCATTTCCAGGCACCAAATGTGATTCATCGTCTGGGTCTTCGAAGTTTTATGTTGGGGTTCTGCTTCCTTTGAAGTACTCACTCCTCCTCTCCCTCTTCCTCTTGAAAGGCCATTTGTCGCAGCAGGAGAGGCTCCAAAGCTGATGGTCTCACAACACAGGCCATGTGAGTGATTAGAGCTCACACCTGGATGTCAGCCACAGTGATATGCGCTTCAAGAGATTAATCCCGGGATACCAGCCCTACTCTTTATGATTCCGTTATTAGCCCCATCTCCTTCCTGAGATGTGTGGGCCTCTTCATTGTGATCTCTCACTGAGTTAAAGAGCACCCTTTGAAGTGTACAGGGGGAGTCTTCCTCTCCCTTCTCCTGTGTGTCCCACCCAGCTCACAGGAATGCAGCAATGCACAAATCTGTTTGGGGGGATTCCTCTACCTCCTCATGTCTTCACCAGGCAGACCTGGGCTTCCCAAAATGGAACCCATGGTCCTCCATGTAATGTACCATTACAGGAACACTTGCACTCAGAGTCTGTGCACAGCACACACACACTGTGCAGCACTGTTACTTCCATGTATTGTGCCACTCCATCAACACATATATTCAGCACACACATTCACTCCACAAGCACAACTCAGTACTGTAGCCTTTCTGTATGTTGTCACTGAGGTATTGGAGTGCTTTACATGAGCACCAGTTATGTTACACAAGTACACATTCATTTTTTGGTAGGCATAGGGAGATTAAGTGATTTGCCCAGAATCACAGGATGTTGAGCCGACGCCGAGACTCGAACCTGGTTCCCCAGTTCCAAAGTCGACAGCTCTGGCCATCAGGCCACATCCACACATTTACCATGCTGAACAACCCTACACCCTTCATGTATTGTACTCTAAGCAGGTACACATACACCTAGTACATGCACTCACCATGCACGCACTGCACAGCACTACTCTAAACATGTACTGTATGTACTGTACACTTCACAGGCACACATACAACCTGTGCAGAGTCCCCACTCCTGCACTGCTCAGCACTTCCATCTAACTGATTTAGGCAAAGGGTGAATTAAGCACACAACAGTGGAACTTTAAATAGGTGAGTGAGCCTGCAGGCCTCACTCCAGTGACGCAGGTTAAAAAGGACCTGTTCACTCCTACTGATCGTTACACGGTATGCTGCCACCTTAGTGCTTGTGCTGCTTAACTCCTGGTAAAAGCAGTAGCCCTCCACCACTATGTTGGTAGCACTTTGCATGCCCCTGCCAGTTCAACAAGACCACCATCCGTGAGACAGGCCTATGTCATGGTGCATATTCATGGTCCATGTTTGCTTATGACAACAAAAACCAGAATTAGACACCCAGACAATAATACAGTTGGGCACTCAGGGCAGGAGTACATGTCCATTACCATGCAGAGGACTTTTTCCGTCCCAACACATGGACTGAAAATTACTCAGGAACAAACTAGTCATTGTTAAGTGCTACTCTTGTTAGGCCACAGACTGTCCAACTGAACTAGCTTGGTTCAAGCCCAGTGAGCACCAAAGGCCCTTCCTGTTCCATTCAAGGATTTAAATTCAAAGCCAGACAAGTGTACTTCACTTTACAAAGAATTTCACAGGTGTATTCAGCAGAGCAATGCAGGCGTAGAATGCTGGAGAAGGAAGGGCAGCAGCATCGACTACAATCCTATGGAGCCCTCTTCAACCTCAGGAGCTACATATTTCTAAAGGGGACTCCAACTTGAGTATCCCACCTCTACAGGAAGCCAAGCACTCTCTCGCATTTGTCATACAGGTGGAATCAGTGGTCCTAGTCATGACATATTACACAATTTATCAGAGAGAACCTGCACGGATTTCAGCCATGAGTAGTGTCATGACATTTTGGGGTGGGGGCTATGCATGTTAAATGGATTAGCAGTTTAGATAGACCTCTATTATCCAACAGAGTCTCCCACTCAGCTGGTGAGCAACATACCTAACTGATAGAGTCCTTGTCTGAAGACATGTGAAACACGCCTCCAACACAAGAAACATGCCGTGTCTGCCAGAGTGGTAAAATAAGAAGCAGGCTGTTACACGGACAGGGCGCCAAGGCATTTGGAAGCTACTAGTAGTGACAGACTCTTTTCAATACTAGAAAATGAACAGCAGGCTTGGGTTGATATTACTTGCTGGCAGAAACTGGTTAAAAATGTACAACAAAAACAGTTTTAAACTGAAGGTTGGTAAGGAACTCAGGGGCATTGTGAACCCCCACTTTAGCAGCTACAGCAGGGGTGGAGTTCTTGATGGGCCTCTTCTGTCTGCAACTCGGCAGACAAAGGCTCATAAATAACGTGAAAGTGTGGGTAGATGCATGATTGAGTGAAAGTATGGATGAGTGTCTGAGTGAAAGTCTGGAAGGATGGGTGAATGAAAGGGTAGATGGGTAGATGGATGAATGAGTGAAAGGATGGATGTAAGAATGGATAAGTGAAACATTGATTGATGAATGAAATGGAGGGTGGATGAATGAATGAGCGGAAGAATGAATGGATGATGAGAGAAATGATGGATGCATGAGTGAGTGAACGTATGGACGGCTGAGTGTATGAATGGATGGATGGATGGATGGATGCATGGATGGATGGATGGATGGAGTAACAAGGTGGATGGATGGATGAAGTGAAAGGGTGGCAATGTAGCTAAAAATCTGATTATTCTTTACACAACATATCTACTGATTTAGACACAAAAACCTTAATGTGCACTTTGCACATGTTTAGAAAAAACAACACAAAAACTGAGAAAAGTCAAAGTAACACCACCATAAAAGCATGCTTGAATGGGTAGAAACAGCGCAAAATAAAGGCAAAAATATTATTATGCTTACTAATAGAGTGTTATAAAAATAGGTATGAAAATGATTGAAGAAAATGCTTTTGCTGACAAAATAGTGCCATTCTTGATGATGAGACTTAGTATTTCTATTGTTTTCATTGTAATGCATCATGAGGAAGAATGTGGTGCAAAACTAAAATGATAACTGCTACATAAATGATATTTGCAGTATTAATACTTGACATTATTAGGATCATGACAATATAAAAACGATTTTAGTCAAATGAATATTAAGAATAATTTGCATGTATGTACTCTGAACTTGGTAGCAGCAGGCCATACTTAACTTTGATCATTTTTATGCAGTATTCACTGATAATATTACCATTATTTCTTTATATAAAATGCTTGATTTATTTCATTATGTTTGAATCTAATTATGAGTTTATTTTACTAACGGAGAAATGCTAACTTTAAATGCATTTATTTCACTTTCTTTCCTGAAGCTGCATTATTTTATAGCTTAATACAATGGAATTTTGACATGTTTCTTCAAATTTTGCTTTATCTGTTCTGCATATGCAACATTTCTCATGAATAAGGAAATTTTTCTAGAGTTCATTGTGGAGTGTATCAGTGTGAACCTGCCCCGTGAACCAAAACCATGGAGTGCAACAAAGTATTTTACTCTTTGTCAACTAACCTGTGACGGCGGAAAGAACAGTCGTTTCTCATGACCAGCATGGGAAAGCATGCTGGAGTATCGAAATTGTACCTGACGATTGGATGAATAACCACATGATGATCAGACCGTTATGATGTGATGACTGATGGCACAAGAGTGTCATAATGGCATAATAGGCATTCTCTCATGAATGCCTATTTCCTGTGATGAACCATCCTCTTAGTTCTTACTTTTTGGACTACTTTCCTGATGCTGATGCTCTTAGCAGATCGATTGGAATCCTTCTTTGCTGACAGCCTGTTTTCCTATGCCCCAGGCCTTTTACCCTTTGCCAGTGATCTTGCCTACTGAACTCTTTTGGACTGTCTGGTGAGAAACCAGATTTGAATTTTCCTGATTTTACCCCATTTCCCCTTTTGCCCATGCCCATGGACTCTCCCTTAGTGGGCTTTAACTTGATTCCATTGTCCCTTACCATAGAACTTTTTTAGAATTTGTTAACCATCCTCCTACCTATCGAAGGTGGTAGGAATCTGTAACCTTTAACTATTCTTTTATGGATTAGAATATTTTGATTAAATGTGTGGTTTCATACTCCATGCTGTAGGATTCTTGACTGAAATTCTTAAAATGTTACTTATATGCATTGATTTTGGATTATTAATACAATAACCAAATTATCTAAAACCTACTAAGTCTGTTATTGTGTCTTGGGACTTTATTGCAAGTTTGGCAGTCTTCGTCTGGGGCTGCCATTGCGGCGGCCCCAGGAATACCGCCAAGTGCGTGGTGCACCCGACCGCCGCATTCCGAGTTGAATCCACGCGGCCAGGCAGGCACACGGTGCGGTGGCGGTCTCACGGCAATGGTATGTTAGGCTCATAGGAGAGCCTAAACAGCATACTGCTGGTGTGAGAGAGCCTGCAACACGTTCCTGCTCGGTGTGGCATGCACCATGTAGTACATGCCATACCGTGCAGGAACGAAGGTGCAATTCCAGAGGGGCACAACATTTGACACCCCCCCGCCTGCACCCCCATGGCCAGATTCACCCGGGGGCCCTGTTAGGGCCTCCTTACCTGCATTTCTGCCACCCTTTTCATGGCAGAGTTCCTACCATGAAATGGGCGGTGAAAATGCAGGTCGTAATATGCTCAGAGGTGCCAGAATTGGCACCGCAATCATTTTCAGGCCCTTGGCAGACCGCCACCGCAGCGGGATCCTTGATCCCGGCAGAGGCCTTGTGGCAGTCCCACCGCCACACTCACAATATGGCAGTCCCAGGTCTGCTGTACTCGTCATAAGCCCCAAAATGTTCTTTCTTTAAAACTGTGCTCATTGAACATTGACTTTAAATGCATAACAGGGAGAATCATAGATTATTTTCAGAGCATAAAGTTCTGCTGTTTTTATTCTGTGTTGCGACTGCAGAACTTTTAGTGTGTATAATCCTGGTTAGACTGAACTTCTTTAGGAGGTTGGGTCTCCCCATTGCAATACTTTACTTGTATAGCACGGTTCTGAGAGTAGTGTATTTGAACCTTATCACGAATTTGTGAGTCGGCTATCAATAAATGGTCCTCATTGAGTGGCCAAAGGTCTTTGGACATCGTGATTTCTCACCCCTTAAGATCCATCAGCGGATCATCGCCTCTGTGGAAAAGTAGAGTGATGCGATTTGCCTAATCATAGCAAGTGCCCATTATGGTTAGAGAGAGAGTAGAAAAGTTTTCAAAAAATGCTTCCACTGGATCAGTGAATAGATGGGTGAGCGAAAGGATGGATACTGGGGCGTCATCAACCCCCAACTTTAGCAGGTACAGCGGCAGTAAAGTTCTTGTTGGGCCTCTTCTTCTGCAACTTGGCAGACAAAGGTGAGTGAGTGATAGAATGGGTGGATGGATGTGAGTGAAAAGGTGGATGGATGGGTAAGTGAAAGGATGGATAGGTAGATGGATGTATGAATGAAAGGGTGGCTGTAAGGATGGATGAGTGAAAGAATGGAGGATGAGTGAAAGGGAGGGTAGATGGATGGATGAAAGGGTGGATGGATGGATGGATGAAAGGGAGGGTGGATGGATGGATGAATGGATGAATAGATTAGTTAAAGGGTGGATGGATCGATGATGAGAGAACGGATGGAAGGGCGGATGGATGAGTCAGTGAAAGGATGATGGATGAGATGAGTGAAAGGATGGAATGATGAGTAAAAGGAGATATGGATGAGAGAAAGGATGGATGAGTGAAAAAATTTATGAATGAGTGAAATGGGTGTGGATGGATGAGTGAATGAATTGATGAATGAGTGAAATGGAGGGTGGATGGAAGGGTGAGCAAAAGAATGTATGGATGACTGAAAGGGAGGGTCAATGGATGGACATATGAGTGAAAGCGCGGATGGATGAATGAGTGAAAGGATGGATGAATGAGTGAAAGGATGGAAGAATGAGTGAAAGGATGGAAGAATGAGTGAAAGGGTCAATGGATAGATGGATGAGTAGAAGAATGGGTGGAAAGGTGGATGGATTAGTGAAAGGATGGATGGCTGAGTGAAAGGGTGGCTGGATGGATGAGCGAATGGGAGGATGGATGGATGGATGGAGTAAAAGGGTGGATGGATGAGCGAAAGGATGGATGGATGAATGACTAAAAGGATGGCTGATTGAAAGGGTGGGTGGAGGTATGGATAGGTGAAAGGGTGGATGGATAGGTGAAAGGGTGGGTGGATAGACGGATGGATGGACAGATGGATGGATAGGTTTGGAGATGGATGGATAGGTTTGGATGTGGATAGGTGGGTGGACGGATGGAATCGTGAAAGACTGAATGATGGACGACAATAATGAATGGAGGACAGATTGTAAAGGTGAACTGGCAAATAGCAGGTAGATGGAAGGATGAATGGATAGATACTTAGATGAAAGAGACAAGAGAGCTCCCGTAGGGTAAGCCGGTTTTGAGCACAACTATACCTGGATCCTGCACAGCTGGAGAAAAAACAATAGCAAAATAATAAAGATGTCATCCCATTATACACAAGAAAGCAATGGATGCATGCACGCATATGTGGAATTAGAGTTATAATCTTAAATGAAATGCAGAGACTGGCTCAGAATTCCTTCTTCTGCTCACTGTAAGGTTATAATGAGCTTTGCTCGGGGAGCTCACTGCACCGCGAGCGGCCCTTACACCTGAAGGAGCCGGAGTGCAGCATTGAAATGCTGAGCAGGTACAGAAGCCATTTTAAAATCTGCTCACCGATAAAAGGAATTCATTTCAAACAAAACCCTAGAAGTGCTGCGGCTTACGGAGGGGCAGAACGGGTGTAAATCACTGAGCCCTTTGAAGAAAATGTTCAGAGCGGTTCTGAAATAGAAAAATAAATAGGATATCCCCCCTGACCTCCAGCCGCGCGGAGAGAATATTGGAACGCCTCGGAGGCGGCCTCGATGACACGCCGCCGTGGTTAAAGGCAACACCAGCTAATGGCGCTTTCTTTCCAATCATCTTTCTCGGCCCCGTTCTTCATTACATGCCCGGTTTAAAGGAGTCGAAGCAGATGAAAGGAACGGGCCTGCACAGTGGCAGCACGCCTGGAAGGGATAAGAGATAAGCAAGAGCTTGTCTGCGCCATTCCACGGTCAACTAATGAACGTGTGTGATCAATGCATCGTGGGAAACGGGTGGAATCAAAAGTGTCTTCTTGACGGCATTTCTCACATTCCTGAAATAGCTACACCGTGGGGATGAATCAAGTTCAGCGACATCTCCCGAGAGTCCGCCCCGGGGCCAGGACTCCAAAGAGACGTCACCCCATGCCATCCAGACCGCCCACAGACTTGTGAAACCCGCGGCAGGCCTTAGATCCGCACCCCAAGTTATAGAAAAATATGTATGTGTATTTATGTAAAGTCAGAGGTTGAAGCGCGTACCCGAGAAAGGAAATGAAAGGGGGTCACTTGCCGGGGGCTGAACTATTGAGAGCCCTGGATGAACTGGTATGAAGATGGCTTTGTCTGAGGCAAACATGAGAACGTGCAGTTCTACAACATATGCCATATTTCTTGTTGCACGTTATTGTAGAAAATACCCTGGGATGTACAGTATAGTCAGTGCTTTAAATTGAAAAAAATAAGTGTAGGTACTCAACAAATTGAGATGTGGACTAGGGGGCGGGGTTTGGGGGCGGGGCTATGGGCAGGGCTATGGGCAGTGCAAAGGGATCCGGCCAGGGGCACACATTTAATGTGATTGAGATTTAATTGGTGTGCAGATGTGCATAATGATACGTAATCATTTCTGGTATATTTTGATTATTCCATTTCCCTTATACGTACAAAAGGGTACATTTATTATTAAAGTGGACTTTTTATGGTGCAACACCTAGATCACATATGACTTGCACAAGATATTTTCCTTAACATTTTTTGGAAAGGTTTAACTATGGTTAACCCTCTTGTCTCACTGCCACTTAGCAGACATCACCCAGCCCCTCCAAGTTTGCACAGCTTTGCCTCAAAACTCCTTACCTGCTGTAAAGTCTGATTCCCTCTTTCTGGAGTCGGGCAAGCTGTTGAAAGCCAGAGCCAGGATGCCTGGCTCAGTTCTAGGTCCTCATGCACCCTCAAGCCAAAAAAGAACTGAACTTTGATGGTGCATCTATCTGTCTGCCAACCAAACTCTAATTTCATGTGCAAAGAATAAAGACAAAATAGTGACCTTTGTTGTAATACAGGAGAGAACAAAAGAAATAGCCATCTGGAGGCTGTATTGCACAATGTGAAAGCAGAAATTCTGGGATTAATTCTGGTTTTCCCACATGACCAAATTGTGTGATCATAGACAAATATTTTATTTCACTAAGCCTTTTTCTTCATTTGCATATATGATAGTATACTCAAATACACGAGTTCAGGATGTGTGCTGTGCAATCACTTCTTGTGTTAGATTTAATACTCTATAATGTTGCTTCATTCATGAAAAGAAAGTAGGACATATACGATATATACCTGAAAAGTGACTTGCTTCCTAGATCACTAATGGCATTGTCGTCACGGTGGGAGCATAAACGCCTCTCAAGGCCGTGATATAAACTTATGCACCAAGGTGAAATGATTGCAGATGAAAAAAATACATTTATGTCAATGGTAATGTTTTCAAGGCTCGACTTAAGTATGCACAGGATTTTAAGGCCAAGCCAGACTTACTGGTTCAGCTCTGCCTGGCCTCTCCTTGTTAATTTGTTGGTTCGCCCACCTCTACCCCTCCCAGAGCCCCTCCATTAACCCAAGAGAAAACGGCCTCTAAAAAACTTAATACAAGCGCACCCTTTCACTTGTGCTTCAAGTGCAGAGTGTGGTAATGCAGGGCTTGTTGGGGTTGCAACTATACATCTGCCGTGCTGGACACTGCAGCCAACACTCACTCATGCAAGAACACGCACAGTGACATAACATAATATAACATAACATAGAAGCACTTGTGCACGCAGATAGACAGGAGATTCAGTACGTGTTATAGAAACGCTTACATTTACTGACGTCCACATTAATTACTGAACCTTGATTCCCATGTGCTGTGCTACAAGCATCACTATCACCACCTTTCTCCTCACTCTGGATTCAAACAAGTGCTGCCCTACTCTGCTATGCCAGCAGGAAGCCTTCTCTTAGATTTCCCGAGAGTCACAAGATATGCCTGTTAGCAGGCCCTGCTCACACACCTACAGTGCTATGAACTCCACAGAGCCTGAGTGGACACTGCGTCAGTAATCACAGTGTGAGTCGGGTCCCTCCCAAACTTCCTGCCAACTCTGAATGAATGCCTACGGGCCGCCGCTCAATTAGCACATTGTAAGGGGAGATTAGCACTCGATCAGAGTGCTTCAGGAAAACGGACCCACTCGTCAGCTGTGTTGCGCTTCTTTTTGTAAATGCCAATATCACTGAGCTTGGCTTACTGTACCCTGAGTACCGGTACTCTCTTTGGACAAAGAGAAGTTCCGGTACTCAAGCGCCGAAAATTTAAAAGTGCAGGTACTCAGTACCGGTGAGTACCGGCCCATTTAAAGCACTGAGTATAGTTGAACATTACAAGTTGCCACTTGATTCTGATAGGGCGGGATTGTAAGGTTCTCGCATTTTCAGTGGACCCAGTGTTTTATTCACCGATATTTCACCTACTCAAGTTAGGTGAACTTTTTGGAAGACAAAAATTGATGAACATGGAGAATTCTTTATGTGGGATTACTGATTTCCGCCAGTTGTTCCTCGTTTCTCCAAAGGTTCCTACTTGTAATAGACCTGAAACTCCTTTGCCCCCACTGGCGTTACTGAACATTACTGAACATATTTCGCCTGTTTATACCCAGTGAACATGTTTGAGGAAAATCCAGGGTTGCGGTAATCCAGCATGTACAATTACTACACAACTCAGAATCCTGATTCCTACTGGCAAAGCTTGGATTTCCTCGGCTTTCAGAATGAGAGGCTGGTTGTAACAACAATCCCCATACTTAAACTTTATAATGATACAAATGAGTCCAGTTCCGAGTACACCTTCCAGGGGCCTAAATTTGTAGTGGTGGAAGGACTGATATATAAAAACTGTACTGAAATTGGAGATCCCTCGTCCAAGAGTTCAAGAACCACATATGGCTGAACTGAAAAAGATTATGAGGTTGCAAAGAATCCAGAAATGTCAGGAAGAGTTAGAGAAACAGTTGCTATACAGATGTTTGAAAAAGTGGGTGTTCGTGTCTGGTTAGCTCGTGCCTCTTGTAGTGAAGCAGTAACATAACCCAAACGTTATACACATTTCTTAAAACTGAACATTTGTACATGGGTACAATTATTGGACGTCTGTGCCTCTGGTTGCAGAACACTTTTGCAGAAATTATTAGCAACAATGGGTGGAGGAAAAATTGCATTTTTATGCCAGTGAAATCTTGCTTGTTGGCTTTTGTGTCATTTTGCCAACCGTTTATGCTTTTTGCATATTTTTCATTCAGAGGAAACTAGTTGGACCAGAAAATGTCTCGTGGGAACTGTAAAACTGACGTGTGCCATTAAACATTTTCTGCTAGAACCAGCCTTCTGCCAGTATATTATATAAATTCTGTATGCACAATGTGTCCTCCGGTAAATCTTTCAAGCAGGCAGCGGTTACGGTGTATTTTTGAAAATTACAGTATTCAGCTAGGAAAACATTTCAAAATATTCCTGACTATATGGAATTCCACATTCCAAATTCCTCCTAGGTGGGCGCCGATGCACCCTTTGACTCCTCTAGCACCATTATAGCTGTGAGCGATTCAGAGCTCCAGTGACTTGCTCCAAAAATCAATCAATCAATCAATCAATCAATCAGTCTGTCTGTCTGTCTGTCTGTCTGTCTGTCTATCTATCTATCTATCTATGTTTTTCTGTATAAATGAGTAGTTTCAGAGTTTAGTAGTGCTCAGTCAGAAGAAATAAACCTATCGCAGCCGTACAGGGACCTGGACACGTGTGGATTGTGTTTCAATAACCATTTATCTTAAGTTAATAAAAGGCTTTTACTTTTAGACATCAGTTCATTGTCTTCCACCAGCAGCAGGACAAGGGGGCTGATCAGTGCCGGCTGGGTTTCCTCACAGCTATGGGTGCTTTAACAGGTCAAGCATCACTGCGGTTTCCTAGTGCCAGTGACAGGGGACATTCTCTGAATGTGTAAAGCTGTACAACATGGCAAGGGAGATGACACTAGATGTTCAAGTATTGTCTTTATCTATCTCGCTTTTCCAATAGGTTTTCGATCTATATATGTCATCTTTCCTTGCTCTCTTTTGTGCTGAAATTAACATTTATATCTTATTCTTCGCGAAGTCATAGCGACTAGAAGGTCTGGATAAAAAAACCCACAGCAAATCCTTTCTTTTTGGATAGTAGCAGCACTGTGGCCTACGACGTGGATGTCAAAACTGTACAAGAGAATCACCGCAGCGGTGAGAGGACATCCGTGGTGCGGCCTTCCTGATAAAGTTATTGTTCGGCTTTACTTATGTAAATGCATGTGTAATTGCTTGGTGATTGTGTCTCTCTGTGTGACTCCATTTATTATTTCTTTTAAGGCTGTTAGGATTGTGCTGCAGTAAAGATGTACTTAATTTAGTTCTTGGAATGATTAAGACTGGAAGGTTTAGTGAAACAAATTGGGCGCATTCTTCTGTTCCAGGACCACAGTAGACGTGTATCTGCTGACTAGGTTGTCTGGACTTCAGGTAACAAATGGTGCAGTGTTCAGTATGAGATGTGGCACAATCTGCCTGTTGAGATGTCAGTCAAGCCGTGCCTCAGTAAATGTATACGTAGCCACTCAGTTGTTAAGTCTATTTGTGCTTCTCTTTAAGAGCCATTTCTGTTTTGTCAGTGTGGACTAGACGTCTTCCTGTACCCTGTTTCAATAACCATCTTCCTTAAGTCACTAACAGATTATTTTTGTAGATAAGGAACATCAGTTCACAAAGTTTACCGCCAGGGGTCGTATTATACATCATGCCCCGGGAGCGCAACAGGCAGGTGCAGACGTTTGTGCACCCATGGGGCCCAATGATTACAGAAGGGGCTGCAGAAGCTTGTGCGTCCTCTTTTGCAATACTGATCGCGTGGCGCATATGTTGCACCAGCGCTATCATAAGAGGACGTTCACTCATTTGCATGGTGCACGTTTTACGCAAGCGCTACCATATGAGGACGTTCCCTCATTTGCATTGGGGCGTGTCCCCATGAAAATGAGGGAATCACTTTGCTGCTGAGCCCGGGCTGTATAATCGACCCGGGCGCAGAGGCAAACATGCTATTAGGAGGCCTTTGAAAGTGTTCAACAAAAAGGTGGCACACTTTCAGTACCTCTCCAAAAGGCAGCCCTCTCGACCCCCCAAACATTCCCCTGCAGGCGGTTGCAGTAACTCACTGCACCTGCCTACAAGGGGATCTCTCTCCTCTCTCGAAAGTGCAAGTGGGTTGCCATCTACACTGTGAAACACAGTGCAGCTTTTAAACAGCTGCTCCTTATTTTACTTGAATGCACTGTCCCCAGAATGGCGCAAGTTAGTGGTTGCCTTGGGGGCAGCACAATCTTTGAAAAATGGTGCACTGTCCCTGTTTGCACCCGGCGCACCTTTTGAAAGGTGCGCCATGGCTCAAACAGGGAAAGTGTGCCGTATTCCTAATAAAAGGCCTCAGGAGCATTGCCAGACACCACATCAGTGTTGCTTTGACTTTCAACACAGGTTTGGGCAAGAAACCATTGTCGGCTGGTGTCTGCATCAAAGCAGACCCAGTTGTCAATTTAGTCCATCGAATTTGTGTTAGAAAATGGGATATTCATTTGGACAGGGTAAACACACCCTGGGTAGGCTACAAACACAGTTCTAACAGAAATTCAGCTCAACCTGTGGTAGCTGTGGCACATGTAGCAGGCAATACCATGGAGGAATAAGTTTAAGTTCAAGCAGTACCGAAAACGTTAAAGTCATGAAACAACACATTAAAATTCCAAAAGCAATAGAGAAATAGAGAAAAGACACTGAACTGAATAAAATCAAATAAAGGGAACTAGAGATGTGAATTTTAAAGTGGCAAGAAAACACAATTTTAATAAACTCAAACATCATAAATGCCACCGAAGAAGAAACACAGTGTCAGTGGAGGCAATGAAATCTGGAAAAAAGAGCCGCAGGTGGGGTAAAAACCATGTAACCCAAAACACCACACAGAGGCTACAGAGTACCTGCTACCTATATTGAGTGGGAGCCAACATAGGAAGCTGTTTAAGAGGCAGATAGACACAGGGCCAGCATGAACACCTGTGGCGCCCTGTGCGACAATGTTTGTTGGCGCCCCCCAATGACCACCTCTAACACGGATTCCCCCACTACCACCCTTTAACAGTGCCCCTCAAGTCTCCATAACCACTGTCTCTCAGATTCATTTAGTTTTATAGCACCACACTCACCAGTGTAAAGTGTCAGAGCACTTTACATCACACACACATTGCACAGAGACAATCATATGTGCGTAAATCAGTGTATAGAAAATGTTACATTAAACAGGACCACAAGGTGTAGGAGTCACATGTCATCAATACTGGTAAGCACAAATTCAGAATTTATAACATAGCACCATTGTTAGGGGTTCTCTTTAATAACAAGAATTGTTTTCTACTCAAGTGAACCCTTTTGGCAAGATTAGGATAATGAAAGCCTGGGCAAAAAAACATATAGCTCTAACATAAACCTTGCCGTTTGCATGCAGCTCTTTAATGACAGTTAATAGCTCAATCTTTTATATTAGGGTTTTGATTTATAGACTACGAGTAACAAAAGGAGCTCTCTTACAGAAGCAGTAACCCACTGACCTATTTACATTATATGCACTTTGTGATCCCTGTGTACACGTTATTTGCAGCCGGCATTTTAACCCTCTACGCTAACTTCCACTACACCAAACTCTGTCTCTTTCCAGGAAGACGATTAATCACCGGAGTTAGATTGACATTTTAATTGGTGTCTGAAAAGGAGGCAAGGAAGGTGGCAGCAAGTGGTTTTAAACTAATAATATACATGCAAAAATGACGCTCCCACCCCAAGTCAGCGCCCGGTGCGGTGGCACCGATCACACCGCCCTAGAGCCGGCCCTGGATAGACACCTGGACAAAGATCCAAACCTTCCTGAGCCATAACCATGCAGAACACCAGAGGCTCCCTCCATTCATGGAGTTTGAAGGGAAAGCCTAGAAGAACTAACCAAAAACTGGAAGAACCTGAACAAAGGGGACAGCATTTTACCAGGAAGGAACCAATTATCCACATGAGGAAAGTAAATAGAGAAGGAAAATGTCATATCCAGCACTCAGGTGCCCAAAGAGAGGCACACAGAGAGATTCCAGCCAAGTCCAAGAGCAGATCTATGATGAGAAACAGATCAACTAGAGGCCAATGAAGACAAGGCCCACCACAAGGCAGCACCTCCATAAGACCTGGCACAGCCAAAATGCCTTCCCACTGGTCTATAAAGTTGATCCAGTGCCTATCAACAAATGAATACCTGGAGAAAAAACAAGCAAACCACCTGAAAACAGGAGAATACACAGGAACTTACAGTGACAAGGCATGGCCAAGACAACCCAGAGACGTTGGATTCAGACTTGTACCTCAGCGAAGCAAGAAGACCCCTCAGTGAGACCTGAACAGCAGCCAAGGAGCACAGGAACACTGGACAAAAAACCCAAAGGACAAGCCAGAGGAAACTTCCTGCGGTGCATTCACAACCATCCTCAGCAGAAACAAGAAGGAGACCACCAAGTGATCAACAAACACACCAAGTGATCAACAAACACACCAGCTGAACCATTCATCTGTCCACCAAAGAAATGCACAGCCAAATGGTAAGAACAAAGGAATAATACAGAAGAGTATAGAATCACATCCCAAACCTCTCCTCAGCTGCACCATGGAGAGGAGAAAGAGCCAACAGAAAACTCCAGTGATTGCATAAACAGCACTAAAACTGTATCAGAACCAGTGAAACCCCAAACCTTCTCAAGAGGAATTCCAAGAAGAACCACAGCACAGAACAGCTATACTCAACATCAAGAGGCAGCATTACCAAAAAACCCGGAGATGCTTAGAAAAGCTACAAAATAACAAGCCTAATCTGAACACCACCCCCTAAACCAGAGGGAGTAAGAAGCCAGAAAAGCCAAGCCAATATAAGCCACGCCAGCACGGCCAGGAAGGAGCAGATGTGAAAGTGCAGGGCCTATCCACAGGTGAGAAGGACAAGAGGGCTGGACTATAGGTGAAGTAAAGAAGCCACAGAGGGCTGCCCGAACTATGACCATCCAGTAACGAAAAGAATAGGAAGTCAAGGAAAGGATCCAATATCTCAATATCCAATCACTGCAGGGAACAAAGTGGATTAAAGCAGCCAGGATCCGTAGGCCTAAAGCTCCAGAATGGGGCCAAAGGCAAACCAGAGCTGCCTTGGCATATTATACCACAATTTCCAAGCGGACACGGAGCTTAATGGAGGCCACAGCTTGACATCAACATTTCTGAACCCAGCACGGAACACAGGAGGAAGCTTGAATGGCCAAGACCTATTACTTCAAATTTAAAGCTCAGCATGGAGTATCCACGGAAGCCAGACCATTTATGTCCTATCACCACACACTTCAAGGTCAGCAGGGAGAACTCAAGCAGGCCAGAGGGTCCATGAAATAACAATGCAACCTACAAGCCCAGCAGGGAACGTAAGAGAAATCTAAAATCACCAGATTGGACACAAGCTCCATGCTCAGCGGTGAACAGGAGAGGAAACTAAATCAGTCAGGGTCTACCACCTCAGGCTCCAAGTTATGTGAAAACTATTGAACTTTCACTCATCTGAGAGATCCTTGGAACACATTTTGCTAGCACAATACATAGGGGACACTCGAGGAGGGCAGCCTGCCATAGCTGAAAACCTCCCAAGCCCTGGAGAGGGCAAAGACAAACCGGAGGGGCCATAGCTCAACCCCTAGACCTAAGTCCAAGTCCAAGTATGTGGTAGAAGAGAAACCAGAGTGGTCATAGTTCAACATCCTAAGCCTAAAGTTGAAAGCCAGACCAGCTAGGTCCTAATGCCTCATTCCATAAACACAGCATGTAATATAAGAGGAACCATAGCAACCAGAGCCAAACACCAATCAACTCAGGCCCACCATAGGGTATAAGAGTAAGCTATAATGGTTGGAACCACCAACTCTGACTCCCCCAATCCAGCACAAAGGGATAATAGTGCGAGGAGAAGAAGGGGACAAAAGAATGAACCCATACAATCACAACAGAAGTGCCTCAAAGCAAAACAGCCCACACCCCTGCCCTAGACACAAGCGAGGGACCACTCCACAATGTTATCCCCAATAGACAACACCAACGTCCAACAATAAACTTTGCAACCAGGGGATGCAGGCACAAAAACGTCCAAAAATTCAAGCAGAAGAGGGACATGCTAAAACAGGCTACAACCCAAAATAGAGACACCCAATAAGACCATGACTGACCCCACACCCCATATAGACAAAAGAAGACCATCCAGCTGCAGCTCAGCAACCAGGCTCATCCAATCTAGGGCCTAGAACATGGCAGGAAAAGATCCCAGGGACAAACCATAATAAAGTTGTTACAAACACACAAAGGCAGGTGAAACAGTGAACAGGCAAAAGACTACATACAGAACCAGAAGAGTACAGATGCAAGAGAAGGCCAGGAATAGGTCAAACATCCAAGTGGTGCCATTACACAGGAAACTAAGTGGTTCAGGAGTGTGCAAATACCACAATGCCCAGTTTAAGCAGGCCCATACAGCGTAACACTGCGTAGACACTGCAGAAATCGACCTTCAAACAAAGGAGAGATTGTACTCAGGAATAGTCCTATGGATCTTGCAAGCCAAGAAGGGAGGCACAGAAGAGGACTGGAGTGGGATGCAGCCAATATCATGAACATCAAAAGGAATTGACAAACAAAAGCTCCCAAGGGAAAGAAAGGCCATAACACATCAACAGAACCGTTAGGCTGAGTGTAACAGTAAACCATGGATGAGGAGTCTAACCAACAAATAACCCCACCATCTCCAAAAGCACTTTCAGGGAAATCATTAATGGTGACTGCAGGACAGAAACAGAGCATCTGAAACAGACTCTAAACCAACCAGAAATCCACCGGACTAGACCCAGAGATATGAGGATGCAAGTGAAGCCCCTAGGGGGTTACCTCAAAACCACCCAAGAACCATATAGAAATAAGGTAGCCAATCTGAATCCTAACCATGGCTCCACCTGAGATTCACTGCTACTGAGATCATACTGAAACTACAGAACATTGTTAAAGACATGCAGAGTTTGTGATTATCTAAAATATTTGATCTTTATCTCATATGCACCAGGTCAGTCAACCAGAATCTAGACCAGGCCAGATTTGCTTATATTAGAGACTAACCAAATATATAAGCTACATCACGCCATAATTGAAAATATCAAACGTGTTTATCTCTAATTTGTTTAAAACAGTGCTACTTCACTGTAAGTGGGTGGCCTCCCCACTAATAGCGCTTTCTATAAATAGCTTCTTAACTACAAATGTGCAGTCTAGTCTTTAGCCTCACCAATGGCTGACATTAATTCAAGCATTCCACTCGTCACTTTTTTGTATACTTTAATGTGTCACCAGAAGCATGAGCACCACTACTAGAGGTGCACAGTACCATGAGCCATATAACCACCAGACCACACTGCCAGTCTGATCAAGCCTAAAGCGTCAACTCTCTTACCATTTGCAATGAGCAATTAGCACAGGAAGAAAATGCTTGTCTTGAAGGTCCCTATTCTCCTCAAACCTAATGACGGCCAGAATTCACCACCCAGAACCAAAAAGAGCAGAGACTGAGCAGGTCGAAGATCATCAGTACTAGCCCTGCTATCCCTGCTACCTCCAGATCTAAGCAAAATCGTGCACTGCAGGAATTCCAGACCAGGAGCGAAAACATGGGCCAGCGAGTCAGAGAAAATCCAACTCCTACAGAACCTTGAGCACCAAAAGAAAGCCTGCTCACCCGCCATAGGCCTAAGATCAGAAAGTCTATTAGAGCAATAAACAAAATAGAAGTACTAGTTATGGGAACTGGTCTACCAAGTCCACACAGCACTTCTCTGTTTAGCAGAGGCAGCACGCATGTGTTTTCCCCCTTAAAACATGTACTGTGCTTCGGTTTCACCTAATTGGCTTATTTAACTTTCCTGTAAAGAAATGCACAGGTGGTATGAACGTTAAATGTTATATATGAGCCCTAGTATGTATTTACACCGCTTACATGTATCACAAAAATATATGACTTCAAGCACCATTAATTAGCTCAGATTGGACTGAAGTTTAAAAGCATTGCAGCAATACATGGTAAGATAAGTTGAATTTGCTATATAGAAATGGCTGGGGACATCCTGGTTAAGGGACTCTGGGAAGGTTTGCAATAATCCAAGAGAGGAAGTGTTGAAAAAGGAGGATTTGGGTATGTAATTTACCAATCACTGGCGGCTAGTACATTGGATAAGCACCTTACCACCAACCCCCTTGGAACATTCCTGCTCCGTTGAAGGAAACATCTTGCAAGGAGTAACCCCAAGGGCTACTGACTCCTGCTGGCCATCAGGACCGACAATGCTCTCCAAATGTAAGTTAGCCAACCTGTTTACCTGTTCCAGGGACAGAGAGAGCAAAATAACTCCTGACTCTAAGGCCTAGCTGACCACTGAGGACTGAATTATGCAGAAGCCCTGGCTGGAGAGAGACCTGGCACCTGGAAACCTGCTTTGAGGACCTGAGGGCTGCAGAAGTGACCAGAAGGTCTGAGGGGTCGACGAAAAGCAGGACTTAGATATTTTTAAAACTTTCAGAGGACATATAACAGGTTCTGAGGATAAGGGAGTGGGCTACCGTGATAGGCAAGAAAACCAGTTCATCCATCTCAGCGCTTTTTGATGCACTCCAAACTGATCTAGCAGAACCTAACTTTAAAGGTATCTGGCCTCATTCAGCCCTGCCTAGCTACAGTTCCAGCCTTGCCTCACTGGTGGATTTTGAGAAGCAAAGATATGGCAAAGTCTAAAGGTAAAACTTTAGATCAGGGTGAGGTGGCCTATCTACCCGAGTGATGAAGCGACCTCAGCAGCTATGGAATCCAGCTTTGTCCCACTCAGAGCTTTCAGTGCCAAAGCCATTCAATCAGCCTGAAGCTCAACAATATTGCACCGGACTTCAAGAGACACTCACCTGCTTCAACTTATTGCTTTGTTCCACTGGAGATTTGCAGACAGGGTACTCCACCAAAAACATGGTTCCCTCACTATATTTAGAAACAGGGGAACCACAATGTTTCTGACAGTTGAGTCTATGCTGCCGTTTCCACTTGTGGCATGTTCAACCACAGGTTCAACTGACATAGTGCCATCGGTCAAAGCACCTCATACTATTCGTCCTATTTAGCAAAGACATTCTTTTTCTCTCTTCAGGACTGCCAAGGAAAGCCTGGCCTTTCCAATCAGGAAAACAAAGATATAATCCCCACATTTGCTGGGGAAAATCTCCAAGCATGTCAGGGCCACTAACCTTTCTATTTTTCAATAGCAATCTCCCAGTTTGTTTTAGAAATACAAAAAAGTTTGCTTAGCGGGCTCATAAAACATGACGCTTAAGCAGCAAAGCTTCAGTTCCTTCGTGAAGTCACCATACGGCGTGATGCTGACAGCACAAATTTCTCCAACTTGCCTGGCAGAGGTCTCTAAATATGGCAAGCTGTACTTCACCAGTATGGGGGAGTACATCCTTGTGCAGACCTGCTGGAATGGGGCACAGACCCACCATGCTATAAATAAGGCTCTAGCTTCTAGGGTTAAAACTTTGTTTTGTGTTCCATCCTTTTATTTATCTGGCCTTCAATTTTTGCAGTTGCTTGCAAATGTGGTAAAGTCCAGGTCAACCATAAACTGAACTTTTTAATTGTCACTTTGTGTTTTCTAACAATCTTTGATTTAAAACCTTAAGAAATCATAACTTCAGGACCCTTTTTATCTGATTTTATTTTCTGTGATGTCTCTTTGCATATTCATTTTTTATTATTTTTCTATAAATTGATCTGGGAATTTTATTGTGTTTATTTATTGACTTTAAAATTTCTTTGGGAAATTGCCTACCGCAAATGCCACAGCTGCCAGTAGGCTAACCAGTCTGTTAGGCCTGTTTATTAAGGTGGCAATGGTAACATTCACCAAAATGAATAACCCACTTCCCAACATAGGTTGTCAGTGACTGGGATTCTGGACTTTGTTAAGCAGTTACCATTCAGTTTTAACCAACAAGAATTAAAAGTCCCATTCCAGATATAAAGGCAAACATATGTTGTTTTGTTCAAATGGCAAGGTACAAAACAACTATATTAAGAGCAAGGCCCTTGACAAACAAATAACACTTTGCATCTCACTTGTAAGGCACCCCTAGTACAACGTTTTCCTGCTAGAGGTGGGTCACGTCCCAGTGCCTGTGTGGAGACAACCCCTGTGATGCATTTGCCAGGTAAGATGAACAAGGACATTCACATCCAGGGGCGGCTCCTCCGCTAAGGCGGAGGAGCGTCACCTCACTGCTCTTTGAGCAGAAAAAATAAAATGAAATATTTTATTTTTCACAGGTTCGGGCTGGGTTAGGGCGGGGCGGGGCTGGAGGCACAGGGGGAGGAGTAGTGTGCACACTCCAAGTGTGCATGACTGCTTGGCCAGCCGTCTCGGGCCGGCAAAACAGTCATGCACACTTTGCATGTTCCCCACCAGGCTGCATTACACAGCCAGGTGGGGAACATGTTCAGGCTCCCAGTCCCCATCTGAGCGCCGATCCATGGCACTCAGACCAATCACAATGCTGCATTGCAGCATTGTGCATGGGGAGCCTGGGTGCTTCCTTGTTCCAGTTCCAGACTCGCCGGAGAAGCGAGGAGAGACGAAGCCGGCGAAGAGGTAAGTCTAATTTTTTATTTAGTTTTTTTGTTTTGTGCCAGCACACCCCTAACCCCCCTGTCTCTCCACCCTCATTCCCTGCCAGCCGCTACTGTTCACATCAATCCTGTTCCCAGGCTGATTGTGTGAAAAGAATATATAAAAGCGCCTCACGTAAGCAACCACCATGAGCTTCTTGGCTGTTACTCACCAATTTGCTCGCTTTCTCATCATTAGTAGCTTTCCTACAAATGGGAGGAACCAACACCCAGACTAAATCAAAAAGTGTTGCTTGTGTGTATCCCTATCAAATGTGTCACACATATCTTAGCCTCCCTAGGTCCTCATAAAGGAAGAAATCAATTGTCTTTCTCACACAAAAGCTAAAAATGAGATATGTGTGGCATCTAGCAAGTGTCTTTATTTCATGCCCACTCTCATGATTAAAAACAAGCCTGCATGTCTGTCTTCCCTTTGTTCCCCTTGGCTTATTGCGTCCACTGTCATTTGTCAGCTGCAGCTCCCTGGGTGCTGCATCCCACGTGATGCACGATGCCAAACCGTTACATTTGTATTTTTGTTGTTCTTCTTCTTCTTTCCTATCCTTCCTTACTACAGTAGTGTACACAGTAACAGAGTACACCATGAAAGCCCTTGTTGTTGTCAAAGTCTCACAAATGGTTACACTGTATTGTTAATTGTTTTAATAACTGAGGTAATAATAACACTAACAAGTGAGACCACACACACTAAATTATATTATATTTGTTTGTATTAGTAATTGAACCACAACAATGCCACGTTTCTCTGATGTTCTTCTTGCTTCTTTGCTTTTAGGTGCACAAAAGAGGAGGAGACATCACCCATTGTACTGCCAGACAGAAGGCCTGCGCCCTGCGCACGACGTCACGTGACGTGTGACCACAGACAGACATCTCTTCAACTTGTGCCACTGCGTGCTAACTGTCATCTTCAAGATGGCCCCAAAGAAAGGTACCAGGTCCAGTACCAAGAAAATTGCCACTGATAAGAAGAAGGCACTGCCACTTATCTCCACTGGTTTGTTGCCCAAGACCTTTTTTGGGAAACCAAAACATGTGCCTGCAGCAGCGGTGTCCGGGGAGCAAGCTGGGAGCAGCACAACCGCATCAGTGGACCCACCCCGCCAACCTAGGCCCAAGCCCATGTCTATCGCAGAGGCAGCCAGTCTAATCAAGACAACGTCGATGAGCAGTGATGTTGAAATTGACTTATCGTTATCGCAAAGTAGTACCCAATCAAATTTGCAGGAAACTCAGATAAGTGGGCAACAGCAGCCGCAACCACCCCCAATAGTAGTTGTTCCTCCCGAAGTAGGGGCAGTTCAGGAGATCGAGCTTCCTGCTGAGGAAGAAGAAGAGCAAGCCACTCTTTCAGAAGATCCATTGTCTTCCAGATCCCCAGCCAGGAAAAGGAGGGCAAGTCCATCAACTTCTTTTGCAAGCCCCCCTTCTGATGATCTAGACGCCACTTGGAACCCACCTCAGTCTGAGAATGAGACACGCCACGCGAGGCTAAGGAAAAGGAAGGTTCCAGAAAGCCTTAGAGTTATGGATGTAGATGTAGAAGAGGAGGATGATGACGAGTCAGCCATCATGGACATTAGCCCTGCGCCAGTGGAGACCAACCATACTCCATCCAAAATTGCTGTGAGGGATGTGGCACGGATACCACCTACACAGATACCACCAACATCAAACCACCTACATCTGCCATATTTACAAAGTCCCAGCAGCTACCTACATCCACCACAACAACCACCTCAGTAGAAGTAGGTTCTGCAGAGAGTCAAACGTCACGCCCACCTACCAGTTCATCCGACATTGCAAGTGGCACCAGCAGTGTCAGAAATTTGACCCTCCCCAGTTTGGGACTTCTTTTCGTCTAGCAGGAATGAGGTGAACATTGCTATATGCTCCATTTGTGGAGTAGGTGTTAGTCGGGGTAAGCTTGGTACAAACTATGGTACCGGAGGCCAAACAACCCATCTAAGAAAACACCACTTGATCCAGTGGGAGGCGCACCTTAGCGGGCAAATAACTGCAAGTGTTGTTAGTGGAGGGGATGAAGAAGATACAATCACGGTGGAAGGTGAACAAGAGGGAGACATTTTCTCTGCTACACAAAGCAGCCCTGTCCCCAGCAGTGCAGTGGTACCACCCACATCATCATCAGCAACATATTAATGGCACAAGAGTCAGGCTGAGGCACCAAGGGGTTCAAGGCAAGAGAGTACCGCAACGAAAAAACGCTAATTGAGCCTAACATCTGGTGTCAAGAAGTCACCTGCATCAGTGGCACCAGAAAAGAAAAAAATTCAGGCTCCAATTCTCAGCATGTTTAGGTCAGAAGGGCAATACGAACACAACCACCCAACAGCATGTTTGTACAACGCGAAGCTGGCTAAAATGTTAGCGCTGGACCTCCTCCCTTTTTCTTTTGTGGAAGGGGTGGGTTTTCCTGAATTTGTGGCAGCCATCTGCCCGAAATTGAAGATTCCCAGCAAGTCCTATTTCACCAGAGTTGCTGTTCCAGCACTACATCACAACGTGCTGGAAGTGCTTGGACAAGCTTTGCATCAGAGTGCTGTTCACACTATCCACCTGACAACAGACATGTGAACCAGTTGCCAAGCCACTGATTACATGTGCATCACTGCACACTGGATCTCTTTTGTGAGGGATAGAGAAAAGATATCTGCAGGTGTTAACACTGCTGAGGTTTTTAATGCCACTCAGAAACATGCAACTGTAGCCATGTTCGCCATGGAGAAATCTCATACTGCTGCAAACATTTTGGAAGACTTTGACAACAAGGTCTTTGAATGGCTGCGGTCAAGAGGGCTTAACATTGGTTTTGTTGGCACGGACAATGGCAGTAATATAATTAAGGCCATGGCCAATGGTGGCTATTTCAGGGTCCTGTGTTTGGTGCACTGCGTTAAAATCATTGTTCAAGACTTTCTGAAAAAAGTAGACCGAGTCAGCAACTTACTGACCACCTGCAGAAGAATCTGCACACATTTCAGCCATTCTTGTTAAACCCGGAAGCAGCTGAGGATCATTCAACGTGATAAAAGAATGCCAGTTAAAGCACTCATCCAGGAGGTGCCAACACGTTGGAACTCAACTTATTACATGGTTGAACATCTGTTTGAGCAGTATAGACCAATCAATGAATATGTCATGCAAAGAGGGGATGCTTCTGTGAAAAGCTTGATCATTGAGATGGACCAATGGGGCCTAGTTAAATGTCTGACAGAGATGCTGCTTCCTTTCGACATCTTCACAGAAGAAGTCAGCAAGGAGGACTGTACTATGGGCAAGCTATCCCATTGTTGCACATGCTACAGGAACAGCTGAAGGGGGTGTTTGCAATGTACGCAGGTGTGGAGGAAAAAGAAGAAGGTTATGAGTTGGTGGAGAGCTTAATCCTTCGCTTATCTGAAAATACAAGGGTGCAAAGAGGCATTGTGTCATCCAACCATTACATTTGTGCCACATCTCTTGATCCACTGTACAAGCCTTTACTGCACACTTTCATTCCTTTTTCAGACGGGGATGTTGCCAGCTGCAAAACTTGGATAGCTGTGCAAGCCAGTCAGCTAGAAAAAGAACGGCCGGGAATTAGAGGCCCGCTCCTCCAGGGCACAACAAGTACTGCAAGGCAGCCTTCAAGTTCAACTTCAGAACCTGAGGGCAGTGTGGTTGGCTCACAGCAGCCAAAAACACCAACAACACCAAGAACAACATCAACAACAACAAGAACAGGAGCATCAGCCCCAAAATCGGCACAGGAATGGTTTCTACAGGCAGGGCTTAAGTCCAGTACTGAGGCAAAGGTAAAAGAGGAAGAGCAAAGCGGAGCACGCATGACCATTGAGCAGATGGTCCCGGCCTATCTGGATGACCTAACAGAGGTCTACTATGATCAAAACCCATTGCTGTATTGGTATGGGAAAAGGCGGCAATGGCCGTTGCTCAGCAGGCTGGCGATAAACTATCTGGCTTGCCCCATAGCAAGTGTCTCTGCTGAGTGTGTTTTCAGTGCTGGTGGTGCCGTTCTGACAGTGAGAAGGACCAGTCTCTTGCCCCAAAATGTGAAGAGGTTAACCATGATAAAAATGAATCAGCACTTTATACCACCGGATTACACCATACCTGAAGTAGCACAGCAGGAAGATGATGATGGCAACTCAGGTCATGGAAGTAGTGTGTTAGGTGACCTACTTCTGGGCGAACCACAAGAGTTTGAGGACAAGCTCTACTTCCCTGACAACTACTAGGCTCTTTCATTTTCCAGTTACTTTCTTTCTTTCTTTGACGCCCCAAAAAAAAACCTAAAAAAGAAGTTATAACTGAGTAACATCATTTACTTTATTATTTGTGTGTGTCACTGTCTTTCTGGTTCACAACAAATCCATCCCTACCATCTTACTCTTTTATTGCCGGATAAGAGTTGCAACTGTGTGCAGTCAGTAAAGAAGTAACTCCACTCCTGACTCGCCCTAAAGCCATTTCCCCTCAAGCCACACATTGGACGGAGAATGCAAATGTGAAATGTGTGCCTGCCTCCAAACGTGGGCCCTGACTATATATTTATCCTTTCCGAGCTTAGAGGGACTGCCTCTGAAGAACAGGTAAATGATGGCATGCATTGCACGCTGAGTGATTGTTGTTTATTGTGCATGATGTCTACTATTCTACACACAAGAAAAATTGACTCAAGTCAATCTTTCCCCTTCTTGTTTTTCAATAACAAAATTGTACTACTGCAGGCCAATCCATTGCATTTTGAGTCGGGACGAGTCTGGAATCACTCGGGACACTTTTGGTACAGAATTGGACACCATGACCATACCATACTCGCAGTCAGAGTCAGGAGGATCGGAGATGATTGATGGAATAACTCAGGGCGTGAAGTGGCCTAAAGGTAAACAACAACACCAGACTTACATGTCTGTGTAGTGGTGGTGGCTAGTGTGGTGTGACTGACAGCGGTGCATTGATTTTTTTACTTAATTTTGAAAATGCAATGTTGCTATGTTTGTGTGTGTTCAGTGCTGTCTGGCTCAAACTCGAAACTAAGTGGAGGTTGGATGGGGGGGCCTGCTCCTGTTGTTGGAGGTAACTGCCGGAAACAGACATGATTAAGCCATGCCACCTCTGAAAGTCTTCTTGTTGCACTCCTCCCTAATTATGCAGTTTAACTTTTCTCCTTGATTTTTCAATATCAATTTTGTTTTTCCATCTACAGGCCCGGCCTTTACCCTGTGCCATACTGGTAAAAACAATTCACACCTACCTTACCAAACCGTATCCGCCAGGCACCCAAGATTGACGGATGGACAGTCCAAGGAAGGACCAAGAGGAATGCGGAGATGCAACTCCCAATTTGGCAATAATATAGTATCATTTCATTTGATTCCTTTTTCCTCTTCAATCAGTATGACTGTGTGTGTTGCTTATGTTTGCTTATATTTGACTCCTACAGATATTGTTTTATTTTATTTGCTATCTTACAAAGGAAGCCAGGTACAACAGAACATAAAATGTATGCAACTTGGGTCTCTCTGGGGCAGACAGGCAATTGCATTATTAATATACTGCCCTGTACTAGTCTAGTACTACTCATCATCAAGTCATCATCATCATCATCATGCATGCATTTCCTATTTCTCCTTTAACAGATTTATCATGGTCGGCTGCCAACATGAATGTGTGTTGTCCATGTGTAGTGTTTGTCTTCGTCAAACCTTTCCCAAATCCCCCTTCCCAACCATTCATCAAACCCTAACCCTCTTCCCCCGGTTTGTTTGATTTATATTGAGGTGTGACTAAATTAAATTTACACCAATAATTGATCACACTCTTGCTGGGGCGGATGTGGTGAAAGCAACACTAACTCAAGGCAGGGCGAGGATCTTCTTCTGCTCTAAGTATATATCATATAGATTAGATTGCCCACCCATGCACAGTTTTCGATATTCAATTTTTTTTCCAGATGAACATAATCCATCATAATTAATTGCCAGCATCGATTCATCATCCTAGTTCCAGCACTAAAGGTTACGCTTGTCCACTTCATAGCTGGAATAGACTTCAGTTTGTATTGTAACTTGTAATAGGCTAGCCCACCATTCTGTTTTATTTTACTTTAGCATTCCTTATCATCATGGTTTCTTGTTTGGCAGTCTTCTTCTGTGTACTGTACTTCTACTACTCATTCCCTAGTCTCCCTCAGGTGACTAACTGTCTCATTTTCTTTTTTTGCAACTGCTACTGTCAGTATCTACTACTACTACCACCACCATGGCACCTTGGGAAACCAAACCATCACCAGGCAGCCATTGCTTCGCCTAAACAAACATCAATCACAGGTAAGAGAAGAAGTGTGGGGGAGGCAGAATGTATATACTATGGAAATTAATTAATTCACACTCCCTTCCGAGTCCATAAGGGTTTTAGTTGCAGACTGCATAGACTAGGAGGAGAGACTGACAGTAGTAGGACAAGTGAGGGTACTGCATCTATCTGTTGGTGCGTTACACCATCGGCAGATTTTAAAAACTGGCTGCGGCGCTGCAGCAAAGGAAACAGTGCAAAGTAAAAGAGTAACTGACCCAAAAAAGATTTGCATCATATGTAAAAAATTAATAAATAATTTATTTCCCTAACAAATAAACAAGAATGAAAGAAAGAAACCCACAACACCTGACCCACTCCTCTTCCTAACACCAACCAATGCCCAGAAAAACTCCAATTGTCCATAAATAAAATGAACACCCAAGTTTTCCCCAACTCCCACATTCCCACCCTCTACCCAACAAGTCCCACCCACCCAAAAAAAAGATTAAAAAAGGGTCAAGGGTCAAGACTGAGGTCTAGTGGCTGGCTTGCCAGATCTTGTGCTCTAGAGCGTGGAACTGCTCCTCAATCCTGGCCTCTAGGCACGCCATCCGGAGGAGCATGTGGCACTGAAATGTTTTGCAGGAACAACAGGGGTGGGCAGCAGTGTTTGAATTGCGGCGGGCGGCTGCAAGACCACGGCGCCGTACCACTGGGGCATTGGAGGCTGCAGCTGCTGCCGCCTCCTCCTCCTCCTCCACCAGAACCACCAGCTGCTGATATTCGTCCCTGATGGCCTCCAGCTTCCGTTGATGGGTCCTGGCTGCTAACTCCTGCCTGTTGGGTTGGGAAGGAGTAGCTACATCAAGAAAGAAAAAACGCAACTGTAACCAATACTCTTAGCAAAACAGTAACACAAAATTATACACATAAAATTATAGTGGCACAGTAGCACTAGCAGTACATAACATTTGTGGTATCCTCACTTCCTCGGCCTCTAAGATTTGGATGTGATTAGAGTTTCAGGCATTAGGCACTATGGAGTAGACAAGTATTCTTCTTCTCTCTCTCTTGTTTAGCTAAATTAACCTTGTAGGCATGCCAGCTCAGTCAGCTTGTGCCCTGGACAGACATACTCATGTCGCAGACTCACGTTACTTTACTACTGTCTGCAGGTGGGGCAGCTGTACTACACAATTATCTATTTTTCTATTATGGCCATTCTCTGTTAAATCAATGGCAAATGATCAATTGGGTCCAGCTGAGCCATCTACAGAGGAGCGTTCCTGCTGGGAGGCACCTCCAGCTCCTGCACCCGCCTCAGAGGATCCTGTCTTCTTCTTGCCCCTGGATGCTATAATTAAAGAGACAAAATTGATTGGTGTTAAATAAATATAAAAAAATCACTCAAAAAAGATTTTTGGACAGGAAATGGCAATTGCAATAACATTGACCTATCTAATCTTCAGACCGACTAGTTGTAGACTAGTATCGCGGACCATCCTATCTTTATCATTCCCATTCCTGAATCTTGGACCTAAACCTACCTAGCCCGCCTATTCCAAAGACTTTGGAATGAATTGCAAAAAAATTATATTTGCTTCTTAGTTCCGATCTCATTTGCAATCATCTCAACCACTTTTGACGGGCCAATTCACTAAGTCTGCATTTAGTCTTCTTACATGCATTGATGGACGCATGCATATTGCATACACCAAATTGGTTGGTAGCTTGCTATATTCACTCACTATACAAACTGCAAAAGGTTCTATGAAGGACTAAGGGGTCAGCACGTGAGAGAGGAGAGCAAGTCACGCGGGCCACTAAATTACCAACTAAAACTAAGTAACTAACTAATTAACTATCACTATCTTAGTGATAGGAAAAAGGAAAGGTGTCTCTCTAATCTGCATTACCTAACTTAAGTTCTCTAACCTATCTTACATAATCAGCCCAAGCGAGCGCAAAGTTGCAAACAAGTAAGATTATTAGCGCCGAGCACCTGTCTAGAAGAATAAAAATCAAATAATATAAGATTTTTAAACTTAACTTACCTGTATGTAAGCAGCAGCAGCATTCTTGCTATTTGGGGAAAAAATAATATTCTCAATAACACAGAAAACACAATAGTAATAAATAATTAGCTACTCACCAAGCGCCACGACCTCAAAACCTAGCAGGTCCAGCAGGCCCTGCTCTCGGTCCAGGATGTCGGACCACCGATGGATGAGTTGGTTATGGATGCGCCGGACCTCAGAGAAGCGAAACACTGCCCGGCACACCCTCGACCACTGCTGGTGACGCTTCTGGATCCGTACCCGGACCCAGGCCTGCTGTCTGCTGCCAGGGTTAAGGGGAGGTGGAACTACACAAAAAACCAGTGCAGCCATCTTCACCTCAGAAAATAAGGCCCGGGGCTGCACCCCTTACGGGCAACGCCTTCCGCAAGGAAGGCGGCTTCTGGTCGCACTCTGCATCGTCTTCTTACTCTTAGCCATGGTTCTGGGGGGGCAGGGATCGGAAAAGAAAATGTAGAAGTAAAAAATAAAGTCAGGAGAAAAAGTAGTGAAGTAAAAAAAAATGAAAAGCAAGTAATAGAAGAACTGTACAAAAACGCAGTAAAAGTAGAAAAACCCCCCGCAAAATATACACTTAGGATGAGTGAGGGATAGATAATAAATAAAAAAGATCAGAAAAAAAGTTTTAGGAAGGAAGGATTGAAAAGATATAGGGAGGATTCAAAACAGGCCCCAGAGCCATAACAAAGAGTAGAAAAACAAGATGGCCGTGCCAATCGGCGACCGCGTGGTGAAGTTCGTGCAATATTTCCCCCGAGCACGCAATCTGTGTTGTCAAACTTCAGAAACGTCTTGCGATGAGTCGCGAACGGGCGAAGCAAGCAGCTCCGCCCACTCGCGGAACTCCGCGTAGTGTCACAGAGTTTTTTTCCCGCTTCGCGGAGTTTCGCGTAGCACCGCTACGCGAACTGCGCCCAGGCTTAGAGGCGATGCATCAGTTCTGCTGCACGCAGATGTAATGTTGCGTTGAATCCAGACTTTAACGGGCAGCGATGCGCCGATTCCAAGATGATTCTGGTGTACGGGTGATGCGTCGGAGAATTTGCTGCACAAGTGCGATGCGTGGGAATCTGGACGAGCTGGAGGTCGATGCAGTGGCGGCAAAACAGGCGCTGCATCAATTTCTTCAGCCGCGGTCCCACGATGCGATAATTCTTTCAGCCGCACAGCAGGGCCTGCGTCAGAGTCGATGCGGTGATCTCGGACTTTAGAGGTCATTGCACTGGACTCGGTGTGCAGCAAAGTTTTCAGTCGCTGACAAGTGCTGCATCGATTCTTAGGCCGCATGGCTGCGGTGCATGCAAATTCTTCCTGCACAGCGGTGCTGCATCGGAAAAATGGGCACTGGAAGGGCAAATGCGTCAATTTTCAGGTTTCTTTAGTTCGTTGCAATTGTTTGCAACAGGAACAACCTCCAAGAGCCCAGAACTTGAGTTGGCACCACAAGGCATGTCAGAACTTCCAGCAATGGAGTTCAAGGATGCTGCAGGTGAAATCTTTGTGTCACTGAGACTTCAGAACATGGGGCAAGCTCTAAATCAAGCCCTTGGATATCTTCTATAAGCAGGATACCACAGCAGGGCAAAAGCTCCAGTCTTTTCCTCTGCCCACAGACAGAAGCAGTAACTGCAGGCCAACCCAACAAAGCAACACACAGCAAAGGGGAAGTATTCCTCCTGGCAGCTCTTCAGCTCTTCAGCTCTTCTTGGCGGTGTCTTCTAATTTCCAGAAGTGATCTAAAGTTCCGGGGTTTCAGGTCCAATACTTATACCCCGGTTTCTCTTTGTACTCTTTGTTTCCAGAGTCTTTGAGCTCAGTAACAACAAGTTCTGTCCTCCCTGGTCCAGCTTCACTACAGGAGGTGGAGACAGCATTGTGCAGAGCAAACAGAGCCTATTCAGGTGCTAGTGAAAACTCCTCCCACCACTCTAAATTCAGAAAGGTCTATTCAGCCTGGTGATGAGTTAACCAGGAAAGGCAGGACACACCTCAACCACCCTTGTGAATGTCTGGAGACATGAATACACATTCCCAGCTCCTGTCACTCCAAACGGTGAATACACAAACAGGCAGAGGCACACAGGTGGTTAACCAAGAAAATACACACTTTCTAAAAGTGGCATTTTCAAACACACAGTTTAAAAACCCTCTTCACTAAAATGTGTAATATTAAATTCTGAGTTCAGAGAGCCTAAACTCCAAATCTCTAACTGTTCCCAATAGAAAGTTATACAGGTAAAATGTTACATGGCGGCTCCTATGATTGCCTACGGGATAGCTAGTCCTTGCAATAGTGAAAAATGAAATGCACATTATTTCACTATCAGGACATGTAACACACACCAGTACATGTCCTACCGTTCGCATACAATGCACCCTGCCCATGGGGGTACCTTGGGCCTACCTGAGGGGTGACTTACATGTAGTAAAAGGGAAGGGTTTGGCCCACTTGCCAGGTCGACATGGCAGTTAAAAACTGCACACGCAGACACTGCAGTGGCAGGTCTTAGACACATTTGAAAGGCTACTGTTGTGGGTGGCATAATCAATGCTGAAGGCCCACTAGTAGCATTTGATTTACAGGCCCTGGGCACACACAGTGCACTTTACTAGGGACTTACCAGTAAATCAAATTTGCCAATCATGGATAACCGATAATAATCACAGTTTACACAGAGAGCATATGCAGTTTAGCACTCATGAACAGTGGTAAAGTGCCCAGAGTCCTAAAGCCAACAAAAGCAGTTCAGAAAAATAGGAGGCAAAAGGCAAAAATTTGGGGGATAAACCTGCAAAAAGGGCCAGGTCTAACACAACCCCCCACCAGCCTAAATCCCGGGTAGACCAATCAATACCTTGATGGACTTCACCTGATAGAGGCAATAGAACATGGACCCTGGCCTGCAACAGCAGGGGCACACTCCAGTTCTACACCTTTCTGAACCCAGTTGGATCCCTCTGTCTATACTCTCATGCCCACTAAGCTAACCCATGGGGAACCCTTCTTCTGACTTGGGGGTCCCATCTATGCCGCATCTAGCCTTACTTTCCTCACAGGTGTCTCCCAGTGGACAGACACAGTGGTGTATGTCTCAGACTATCCCGGGTTGGTCTCCTGCAGCTGGTCTCCCAGGGTCGAGACTTCCTTCCCCCTACCCTTCCTCCTGGGCCTCTGCACTCTCCCACCCGAAGTGGTACCACTAGAAGGCAAGACAGTAGGGACACTGCTAGCAGTTGCACCCTGAACCTGGCCCTCCAACCCAAGGTCTGTACCCTGAAGCTGGACCTGTGCCTGGAAAGCCAGGACTTCTGGGGAAGCAATCCTACCCCCGCCACCCCCAGGGAAACACATCATATGTCATGTGTTGTGTGAGGGTCTACCAGGTGCAAGTCTTCAGCTCCCTGTCCACCTGAGAGTGCATGAGGACCCCCAAGCCAGAAGTGGCCCCACCATGGTCAGTCCTGGGGTGCTCTGACCTCAGAGCTGGCAACCCTGACCCCCTGGTTCTCCCACTGGGGACTGTCTCCCCCTTACACCTTTCTCTAGACTCTTGCACCCTCCCACTTGGAGTGGTGCTGCCAGACACTAGAACTGGTGGGACGCTTGTGACAGTCACCCTGCCCAGCTCACCTGACACCCTGGGATCCCCCTCAGGAGATGGCCTCCCAGTACATACTTGCCCCCCATCCTGGTGCTCACTTATGGAACCAACCAGGCTCTGGGACTGGGTTTTGGGTACCCTGGGACTCAGCCCACCCCCACTCCCTCTACTGAGAGGCAGGACATGGGACCCCTCACCCACCGCCCTACACTGGGACCTATGTGGGTCACTACAAACCTCTCCTACCTCACTTGGTTGGGGAATACCTGAGCCACCCCCTTCAGGGTCACTCCCAAAACCATCTTAGGACCCTCTGTAATCCACCATAAGATCTGCCTCCAGTGCACGCTCCCTGGGGTCAGAGAACTCGCACTCTACTGGGTGTTGGCATAGCTCTGGAAAACAGAGACTGAACATATGCTCTCCAGCAAATAAATTACACAACCCCTCACAGGTGTTAACCATACTACCCTTCACCTCACCATCCAGTGCCTTGCAAAATTACCCTACATCAGGGGCTGCCAGTATGGCTTGTGGGTGGGTGGTGGGTGCAGGGGTTGCGAGGGGGGCCGCGGGGTGGGTGGTGGGGTGTAGCGCTGGAGGAGGAGGAGGAGGAACTAAAAAAAACGTAAACTTACCTTTAGGCCGGGTGCCGCGTCTCTGCTCTCCTGTCTCTGATCCAGGAAGCAGGCAGCCAGGCTCTCTCCCCTAAGGCAATCACAACGCTGCACTGCAGCATTGTGATTGGTCTGAGCGCAGTGATACGCCGCTCAGCCAGGGGCTAGAGGGGTGGGCATGTTCTCTATGCAGGCTGTATTGCAGCCTGCATGGAGAACAGGGAAGTGCGCATGACTGTTTTGGGCGGCCCGAAAGGGCTGACCAAACAGTCATTGCGCACTTAGGAGTGGGCAAACCATTCCTGCCCTACTCCCATAGCAGAGCAGCACCGCCCACCCGCCAACCTGCAACGCAGATGGGCCCGAACCATAAAATGATAATAACTAAGTTATTATCATTTTATGTTTTTCAAGTTGGCACTTCTGCGAACCAGTGGGGCGACGCTTTTCCGCTATAGTGGAAGAGCCGCCACTGCCCCACATCACCCTCCTGAGACTGGTGAGACAGTGTCTGACGGTTTCTGTCATCCAACCCACACTCTTCTGGGCAGTCTCCATACTCACATACCAGGGCTTCTACCAGGGGGGAACCCCTCTCCCTGCACCTCTCATCTAGAGTCAGTAGAGTTTCCCTCCCACCACTAGGAATATGATCCCCTGTGCTAGTTCCCCAATCCACCTCAGGGACCCTGCGCACCACTGGAGCTACCTCATAAATCTGAACTCCCTGGTGTATGTCAACCCCCTGCTTCAAGTCAGGCACAAAGTCTCTGGGTGTGTGTACTTCTCCCTCAGTACTAGATACCACATTGTTCCTACCACCATCTGGGCTGGACTCCACCATTTTGGCTGTCACCTCCAGCTCAGCAAAGCTCAGTTCATAAGCTACACACATTTCTTCCAATTCCACAAGCTCATTCACATACCATCCAAATCTCTTGCGGCCCAAAGCGCCATCAGTGCCTTTTGCAGCTCCCTCTGCCTCCAGGAGCTCTTCACTGGGCTGCCAAGATCCTAGCTGATTCACTTCCATTGAACCAGTGAGCAAGAATACAAATTCCCAATCTCAAATGCAATTTCTGCACACGCACCTGCTGGGCCACCTATCTGACACATGACTGTGGATTACTTGAAGGGGTGTCACCAAGATAGGAAGATCACAAAAACAATATGCAGTTGTGTAATGGTCTGCACTATACTAGTAGTGTATACCAGTCACTGTGGGTCAAGTACAAATACAAGTTCAAATCCTCACCGCTGACCACCAGTGTTAGAAATGGGGGTCTCTAGTTGGCAGTGGCTTGCACACTGTAGGGACCCTTCCTTCTAGTCAGGATAAGGGAGTTACACACTCTATATAACCCCTGCTCACCCCCTTGGTAGCTTGGCACAAGCAGACAGGCTTATTCCAAAGGCAATGTGTGAAGTATTTGTACCCAAACACTCAGTAACACCAGTTTAGAAAAATAAAGTATCTTTTTCTAGACCAAACAAGACCAAAACAGCAACAATCCACCATACATATATCAAAATATCACTTCTAAAAGGTTTAAAGCAATTCTGTCCATAGAAATATATGAATGCATGATTTTACACAATGTACCTTCAGATTGTCGTGTAGTTCCTATAAAACCTATATAGGATCTGCGCATTTAGACAACATACACTGTAGGATTGGTGTCAGACTGATTCTATACACCCCTACCGGGTATGTTGGCCTGTATACCAGCTAGCTCACAGAGCCACTAGAAACTCCTCTTACCAAGGAGAGAATAGTTCTTGGCAACTATCGAACATGACAACCCTGATCCCTCAGGACCGTGGAAACAGTGTACTACTTTTCGCTCAGTCACTCGTGCTCACTTAGTCTCAGAGAGGTACACAGAATAAATGGTATGGACGTTTTTCAATAAGCATTTATATAACAGTTATTATTCTAGTGTAAAATAGGTGCGCTGAAACAACCACTAGACAAAAACAGATATAAATGATTAGCAGCACTAAGAAAGCAAAAGGATGGTAGATTTCTACCATTTTGCTATAACCATGAATACAGGCAAGTATGTAAAATACATGATAATAAAATACATACTCCTGCGATGCAATCCTAACTAGATGTACCTAAGTGTACCTAGCATGTATGTAGGTGTTAAGCCAAGAAACCCTCTAGGATAAAGTCAACCCCATTACCTGAAGTGAGAGACTATGAGACCCCGTCTTGGTCTCGAGTTGGACACCCTGCAAGGAATGTTAGACCACTGCGAGCTGGATTATCTGCATGCAGGAACCTCAGCGTCTTGCGACAGTGTGTCGGCAGGGAAGTCCTGATCTCCTCTACTTGTCTCAGCAAGATGTGATGTTTATGTACCCAAAGCTCTCCCCGGGGGTTCTACCTTGCTGTGCCACTTGTCGGACTTAGGATGACGTCGGGAATTAACTTTATACATAGTTATTATACAGGAGATGGTAGTCCTGCTGAGTTTCCAAGAATCCTCATGCATAATGTATGAGGCTTTTACCATGGAACATCCTGCGTTCTGCGTTCAGTGTCGTATCTAGGTAAAAGGTCAGTCCCTAAGAACCGTTATGTGTGTAATGTAGGGAAGAATATAGGTGAAAGGTTAGGATGTTACATGAGCCTATATTGGGGTACCTATATGGAATATAACAAGATGGGTCAAAATTCACAAGGCCAAACAGCCGCAGAAAAGGGAAGCATTGAAAAACACAACAATGCATCGGTTCCTCGGGGAAGCGATGCATCAGTTCAGCTGCACGCAGGGGAAGTGTTGCGTCGAATCCAGACTGTAAGGGGAAGCGATGTGTCAATTCCAAGACGATTCTGGACTATCGGTTAAGTGGAGGGAAACTTGCTGCACAGGTGCAATGCGTGGAGATCTGGACATACTGGAGGTTGCTGTGGCGGTAGCAAAACAGGCGCTGAGTTGATTTCTTCAGCAGCGGTACCACAGTGCTTCGATTCTTTCAGCAGCACAGCAGGGCCTGCGTCAGAGTCGATGCGGTGATCTTGGACTTCAGAGGTTGGTATACTGGACTTGGCGTGCAGCAGATTGTTCAGCAGCTGACAGGTGCTGCGTTGATTCTTTAGCCGCACGGTGGGGGTGCATAGAAATTCTTCCCACACAACGGTGCTGCGTTAGAAAAACGGGCACTGGAAGGGTGATGCGTCAATTTTCAGGTTTCTTTAGTCTTTGCAATTCTTTGCAGTAGGGTGAATCTCCAATGGCCCAGAACTTGAGTGGGCACTACAAGGCAGTTCAGAACTCCAAGCAATAGAGTTCAATGATGCAGCAGGTGAAGTCTATGTGTCTCTGAGACTTCAGAACAGGAAGCAAGCTCTACATCGAGCCCTTGAAGATCTTCTGTAAGCAGAATACCACAGCAGGGCAACAGTACCAGTATTTTCTTCTGCCCACAGACAGAAGCAGCAACTGCAGGCCAACCGAAAAAAGTAACACACACAAAAGGGGCAGTACTCCTGGCAGCTCTTCAGCTCTTTTTCTTGGCAGGGTACTCTAAGTTCCAGAAGTGATCTAAAGTTCTGGGATTTCAGGTCCAATACTTATACCCCGGTTTCTCTTTGTAATCTTTGTTTCCAGAGTCTCTGAGCTCAGTAAAAACCAGTTCTGTCCTCCCTGGTCCAGCTTCACTACAGGAGGTGGAGACAGCATTGCGCAGAGCAAACACAGCCTATTCAGGTGCTAGTGAAAACTCCTCCCACCACTCTAAGGGGCATTTTCACAAGGACCTACCGCCGATTTATCCCCACCTTAACCCATCAAAAGTGGAGATAGATTTAACACCCCATTCACAAGCGGGTGAAAACTGCAGACATCGCCAGTATTCCCGCGACAACTGCCCCAAAATTTAACACCAAGGTGGACACCACCAACTAACCCTAATGAGATGCAGAGTAGGCGTTCCCGTGCAAAAACACACGAAAAAAACACAACACCACTTTCACAACGAACTGCCAGATCTGTCAAAGCGAACCAAAAACAGGCGATAAGTCACAGTAGCACCAGTGATTTAACACCTGCCTTTTGTTGGTGTTAAGCAGGATGACTACCTGCAGCATGAAAGGGAGCCCAGCCAAGATCCACACCCGAAGACCCACAGATGCCATGGAGACAAACATCATGCATCCCGGATACCCATGAGGGCCACAACACCCACCGCCACCACCCCCAGCCCGCCCCGACCCCCCCCCGGACATACACATACCGTGCACAACACAAGAGCCACCAAAAGCGCATGATGACGCACATTGTCAAAAAATAACACACATGTGTGGCCAGAAGAACGAGAAACTGTCACACAGCACTGAAGTAACAACCAAAAACTTTATTGAAACACAACACAAAACACCAATGCGGCAGATTCCTGTCGGGTCCGTCCGGGACAATCACGACGTCACAGCCTGGAAAATAAAGCACAAAATCAGAACGTGTGCCATGCGCACATCAAAGGAGCGAGACACAGAGAAATAGAGAATGAAAGAAAGGCAGAGAGAGAGGGAAGGAAGGGAGAGAGAGAGAGAGAGAGAGAGTGAGAGAGAGAGGGAAGGAAAGGAGAGAGAGTGAGTGAGAGAGAGGGAAGTTAGGGAGAGAGAGTGAGAGAGAGGGAAGGAAAGGAGAGAGAGTGAGTGAGAGAGAGGGAAGGAAAGGAGAGAGAGTGAGTGAGAGGGAAGGAAAGGAGAGAGAGAGTGAGAGAGAGAGGGAAGTAAAGGAGAGAGAGACACCACCTCCCCTGCGCACCAAGGCCCCACTGTTCACCTGCTGCCACCGGTGTGTCTCCAACCACGTGCCGGGATACACTGCAAGCCACCAGGACTGCAATCTGTAATCAAGGCCAGAGTCAATCATGGCAGAGTCCATCTCACAGCACATGGCAACAACGCGTGTCTGTCCCTGCGCACGCATGCAGCCGCACCCCACCCCCTCCCGCCAGCCAGCGCTGGCTGCCGCACTTGCGCACCCCGGGCCCACTGTTCACCTGCCGCCAACGGTGTGTCCACCAGTGGGCACACCACGTGCCCGTGCAAGCTCCAGGCCCCGGTCCCGCCACCATGGCATGGTCCACATCATGAGGACATGCCCCGCGGCCCAGCAGGTCCCACATATGTCGCTGAGTCCTGAGGCATCAATGGCAGAGACCACATCAGTGCACACGTCATCATCGCAGGCTGCACACCCGCTCAGCTCTTCCGGTGCCACTAACCCTGTGCAACCCCAGTCAGCGCCACGTGGTGGTAGGCCTGTGACGGCTGCAAGGCCTCGGGTGCCACTAACCCTGTGCAACCCCAGTCAGCGCCACGTGGTGGTAGGCCTGTGACGGCCGCAAGGCCTAGGGTGCCACTAACCCTGTGCGTCACAACTCATGGGGCCTTTATGATTGAGAACCGTGAAGCGTCCGTCATACAGTCACCACCGGCAGTGTGGAATGTGACGTCGTCGGCCCCTTATATTTGCGGGGTCACATGGCCTGTGACGCCTGTGCCGGATGGGTGTGGTGTGTGTGCAGACCTGCCCTCAGGGAGTGGCCGTGACATGCTGACAACTAGACCAGTGACCTGCATACCACCAGCGAGTACGCCTGCGACATGTAGCTATGTGGGCCGCCCTCGGAGCGTAAGCGGAGTGGTCTGGCCTGGCGTACGCCGGACCAGCGCAGGGCTTGCAACAATGACTCGGGGGCTCTGGGCGTGGTTCAGTCAATGTCCGGACAAGGGATTGACTATTGCGTGTGTCCCTGTTGTAGTGTCCACGGCAAGCGGAACACAATAGGCAATGTAGCACACTGTGACTGGCATCCCACTAGATGAGCATCATTGAAGTGAGGGAAATCACTGTCCCTACATTCATCCACACATTCATACATGAATGATGAAAGACATGACACAGCAGTGCGTTTCTGGATGTTTATTGCACATCCAGTGGAGTTTTGCAGCTGGAGCGGTACAGGGCCATGCCAAGCACACTACACAATATGGGCTCGTGGAGGGCCAGCCAGAGTCCATCCGGCAGATGACAAGTACTGCGGAAGAGGAAGGGTACAGTCTGCAGTCTGGTCGCCGTGTCATTGGTCATCAAACAGGATATAGCAGTCCATGTCGCGGTCCAAGGTGAGTGCAGCGGAGTGTATCAGGGGTCAGTGGCAGGTAATGGGGCCATGTGCGGCACCAAGCAGAAACAGGCAAGGTGGCGGACATGAATGCTAGTGCCTCCTTCTGAACCCAAGCCTGTCCATGTCCTCGTCCTCGGATGTGTGCTCTGCCCCACCTGTGGGTGGTGCAGTACCGGCTGCGGCACTGTGTGCCACTGACACATCAGGGGCCGGAGGAGGATTGTCGGCCGCACTGTGTGGCAGTGACACATCAGGTGCCGGAGTGGATACGCCTGCCGCGCTGGGAGGCACTGACACACCAGGCGGCGGAGATGTGGATGGTGTGGGGGCAGCAGCATTCATCATCGCCATGCCTTGTGGCAGCAATGCCATGATGAGGACATGCAGGGCATGGTAGGTCCCAGCTGCATTTCGCTGATGTGCAGCGATGGCTGCCATCCTTTCCACCTCCATCCGCACCATGTCCTCCATGAGCCTCCGCATGTGTGCCAGCTCACGGCTGGGATCGCTGGAGCCACTCTGAGCGGACAGGTGTTCTTGTCTCCGAGTCAGGACTCCAGCGATGTCAGTCATGGCTCGTTGGAGACCATGGAGCGGGCCGTGGGTGTCCGTTAGGGACTGGAGCTGGTCCCTGATGGGACCTAGACACCCATGGATGGCGTCCAGTTTGGTAGCCATGAGGTCGAACCCCACCCGCACCTGCTCAGCCGTCTCCCTCTGGCCCTCCAGCACACGGCGTTGGAAGGCCATGTGTTGTTCCTGGGGGTCTTGGGAGACTGCCTGGGCTGTGGGTGCCTCCTGCTGGGTGGTTTGTGGAGTGGGTGGGGTCTCCTCGATGCAGCTGGGCTGCCCTGGTCCTGGAGGTGATTGGCGGATGAGTTCAATGATGTCTTGGAGGGCTTGGGTGTCGATGCTGGTGGTGTCCTCCTCATCATCAGTGAAGAGTGACTGGGACTGCTCTGCAGGAGGTGTTGATGGTGCCCCTGCAATGTGAAGGGGAGATGGTGTATTACAATGTGTCCGCATGTATGTAGCCGCATGGTACAGGTTCACATTCAGACAGCATGGCATTGTACATTGTGACAGTCTGTGGATCAGGGCCATGATCCAGAGTGATTGTGGGTGTGCACTGTGCTCTGCTTGATTGTGCATGTGTGCCATTGTGGCCATCTCCCCAGTACCTGGTGGTCACTCACCCCGATGCGGTTGTGTTGTGTCCTGTCGAGCAGTGTCTGGTTCCCCGACTCCTGCCACGGTCTCCACACTGATGACTGTCGACCCAGCTCCTCCATGTCATCCAGCTCCTGCTGTGGCGCAGGGCTCCCACCTCCAGTCTGCATTGCTGCCTTCTGGTTGGCTGCGAGTTTCTCCTTGGTCTTGCGATTGATGTCAATCCATCGCCGCTTGACCTCGTCCATTGACCTCTTGTGCTCTCCGATGGCATTCACCTTGTCCGCGATGTCCCGCCATATTCCATTTTTTGTGCCCAATGACACGTTGGAGGTGACGAACAGTTGTTGATGGTGTTCCATCACCTCCGTGACCAGGATCCTATTCTCCTGCGGAATGAACTTCGTCTTCCTCTTCTTCTTGTCCTTGCCCTTCCCTGTCCCCGAGGTCCCAGGCTGCTCGTCCGGGGTGCTTGTGGGGTTGCGCTCGTCCTCTGCGCCTGCTCCGGATGCCTCCATGGTGCTTGGGTGTTGGTGATTTTGTGTTTGTGTGTTTTTTATACTTTTTTACTGGTTTTTCCCACCTGACATGTGTGTATTGCAGGCCTGGCGCTGCTTGTCGCTGATTTCCTCATCGCGCTTCGGCCCATCGCATGTTTTTTTGCGTTGAGGTTTGTGTTTTTATCACGGTCACGGTTGTTGTATCGCGGACATTGTCCGCGTTTTCGGGGAACTATCGCATGGTACCGCCGTGCTGTGAATTCCAGGTTAACACGGGGTTATTTTCCCGCCATGGGCTGCGATGTGTGAAGTTGCGTTAACATTTTTTGGAGATGTTTAGCACATGTTCTTGTGAATATACCCCTAAATGCAGAAAGGTCTATTCAGCTTGGCTAGGAGTCGCCCGGGAAAGGCAGGACACACCTCAACCACCCTTGTGACTCTCTAGAATGAATGCACATTCCCCGCTCCTGTCACTTCTAAACCCAGGAGGTGAAGACACAAACAGGCAGAGGCACACAGGATGGTTAAACAAGAAAATGCCCACTTTACAAAAGTAAAAACAAAATGGGGGGTTGGGCCCTTTGTTGCCAACCTAGACTAAGCCCCTTTTAAATTATATCAACAATTGTTGATACACTTTATAAAAGTGGCATTTTCAACCACACAATTTAAAAACCAACTTCACTAAAAGGTGTTTTATAAAAATATGAGTTTAGAGAGCGCCTAAACTCCACATCTCTAGTTGTTCCCAATTGAAAGTTACACCTGTAAAATGTTACAAGGCAGCTCCAATGATAGCCTATGGGAGAGCTAGTCCTTGCAATAGTGAAAAACGAAATGCAGAGTATTTCACTATCAGGACATGTAACACACACCAGTACATATTCTACCTTTCACATACATTGCACCCTGCCCGTGGGGATACCTTGGGCCTACTTGAGGGGCGACTTACATGTAGTAAAAGGGAAGGGTTTGGCATGGCAAGTGGGTGCACTTGTCAAGTCGACATGGCAGTTAAAAACTGCACATGGAGACACTGCAGTGGCAGGTCTGTGACACATTTGAAAGGCTACTGGCGTGGGTGGCATAAACAGTGCTGAAGGCCCAGTAGTAGCATTTGATTTACAGGCCCTCGGCACAAACAGTGCACTTTACTAGGGACTTACCAGTAAATCCAATTTGCCAATCATGGATAACCGATCATAATCACAATTTACACAGAGAGCATATGCACTTTAGCACTGATCAGCAGTGGTAAAGTGCCCAAAGTCCTAAAACCAACAAAAAAGGTCAGAAGAAATAGGAGGCAAAAGGCAAAAAGTTTGGGGATAAACCTGTAAAAAGGGCCAGGTCTAACATTCACTTTGTTGCATTCCTACATATTAGTGCATTTTAACTTATACCTGTTGAAATACTTCCATACTTCCACTTTGAAATTGGAAGTTTAAACCACAATCTGCTGAACCCAATAGGCCTAAAAGCATTAGGGGCCACTAGGGATTTGTTTCTTGAGCAGGGGCTCCCACAAATGAGGATGCACCAGTAACGTTTCAGCCATCTAGGCAGGGCAATTCAGGTGCATTTCCCGCTAATCTGCCCCCAGGGGAGAGCTAACGGGTCGACTAAGTATCGGAGTATAATATTTTAGATTTATCAAAATATATGTAGTGGCTACTAGCAAAGGCTGCATACCCAACTTGCTTGGTTCAGAAGTACATGTAATTCTCTAAGCACCACTTGAGCAACAAGTCTCGGTTGTCACTGGGTGATGTAGCAGGCAACAGCAACCTCACTAGACTCATAGACCACTATCTCCTTTAGGGAAAATATCTTTCTGCACTCCAATGACACAGTCTGGAGGTGTTTTCCCCAATATTCTCATCCAAGTGGCAGAAAGGCCCTGTAGACACCAGACATATTTTATTTTTTATAAAACAATAAAGTTGGTAACCAGGCTTCCAGACGCCATGTGTGTGTTTCTCTGGCCTCTAACCACCATCTGAATTTAACATTCCTGAGGGAGCAGAACTAGAGTGTTAAGTCATAACTACCCCTCTCTGAGAACCTGAAATGTATCCTGCACTTCAAGGTCTATTTTTTGTCTGGCCACTAGGGGACATGACCCCAGGACCAGCTTTAGGGTGCTGCTGACTTTGGTAAAGGGGGGTTGTGTTTAAAAATAACTATTGGGTTAAAAGCACTCAAACTTCCTTGTGTGTCCAGCATCTTTGAGGCAACAATAAAAAATTCAAAATAACTCTGGTGATAAATGTTCCTACTGATGACAGATTGGAATTTTGTCTAGTGGCAGTTTTGACTCATGCAAAAGTGGAGCGGAAGTTTATTGTGTCTGATGCAAATAATGTGTACCACGCAGATCGCAGAAGTGAGTGTGAGTGAACTATGAGTAGTTCTATAAAAAATGAAATGTATGTTAGAGAGAGTCTCTGGAGAGATCAGGCACACTGTTGGAGAGTGGTAGTGAGGGTATTCATGGAGTAGGAGGTCATTGGGGGGGCAAAAAAGACTGTTGCACCCAGCACCATCAGTGCTAAAGCCAGCCCTGGTGAGAACCTCTAACTACAAATGAGCACTCACTTTTTATAACTGAGGAATTTACAGGACCCGGGCTTCAAGATTTAGGGCCAGATTTGCAAAGCCCTTGCGTTGCCCTTGAGTTACGCAAGATGATGCATGGCAATGCAAGGGATTCTGTAAGATTTAGTAAGCCACGCAAAGCCATCTTGCTTGACTGAGTAAATCTAGTGTAATGTAAGGCAGCGTAAATTGCTGCCTCACGTTACCCTGCATTGGGAAGGCATTCCATGGGTGGAGTGTGGACGTTCCCAGGCATCCACCAAAGGATTTTGGTGCAATCCCAGATTTACTAAGGGTAGTAGACCTGGGATTGCATCAAAGCGCTATGTCATCCCAACAGAGGTGTAGCAAGGAGAAATATGTTTATATCTCCTCATTATGACCTCTTTCTATGTGTACTGCATTCTGCAACACAAGTGGAAAGAGGAAAATGCCTCTGAGGATTATTTATGTGCAGTAAGGTGTTGCTTCCTGCACAAAAACAATCCTGGATGTAATGCAGGCACCATGGCGCAAGGATGCCTACGTTGGCACTTAAGAAACAACAATGGGTTTGGCTCTAATCAGTAAGGCTGAGCCCTTTAGCAGAAAAAACACTGAAGTTGCCAATACTGATGATCTTTTCAATAGATTACCACGGCGCATGAAAACTCATCAGTGTCAGCCGGAGCTAATCAATAGTTTTTATTTTAAAACAATGATTTCATTTCAATTGTTTTCTTTTTTATAAATCACACTTAAATCAATATATACAAAATTACAAAAACACGACCAATACTCTTGAATGGACTTGCAACGAAAAATAACCACAACGTAGGCTCACCTCACCACTCTCACTAACAAAAATTCAAACATCCACAGGCATCAATCAATACTTGTTGCACACCACACTCGCTCACCTCACACACCACGTCCTTGGTACCATATCAACTTTATCTCTTTCTCGGACCAAGGTATCAAACCAAACAACAAAAAGATAAACAAAATACTATTTTTTGTGCATAACACAAAAATGACAAAACCTTTAAGTGTTCATATGACTTGCTTTTACAAACATGCACAAAAGACAGACATTTTACAAAATGTTTGTTTGGCAATCAAAAACGCAAGGTTGACGCGTTTCGAACCCTCTTCATTATAGGGTTCTCCTCAGGACCAAACTGTACTGCAAAAGAAAACAAACAATGTCTTACTTGCAAGACCTAGTTTTTGAAAAATACACAACCACCATTGTGGCCAGCCTCAATGAGTAATCTTACCATTTCTTTTAACGCGAGATCTTCCAATCTCAACAGAATTTCTGATGTGAATTTTTCTAAAACGACACCAAACAGCAAACAGACGTCAGTGAAAATGTGACCCAAATTAAAAAATATGTTAGTTTCTTGTTAATAGAGTCTTAACAAACGTAAGGACACTTACTGTAGTCAACTATTCGGTCGTGTCACAGAAAAAGTTTTTAAGTGGCAGGGTAATTATGTATGATTCTATTCCAGTGAGGCGTTTTTTAAAACACATAGTTTGGTTATACGTAAAATATCTATTACCCTATTTATTGAAGTCAAAGGTTCAAAAACGATTTCCTTCAAACATCTTCAACAGCACATGAGGCTTTCCTGAGTTCGAAATGAACTTTGTTTAAAAATTCCACTCCGATTTTTGAAAAACATTCTCATAGGAGTTTAGTACTACATCATCCAGAGTTCTTAGAGGTGGTCCCATCATCCCTCGGGTGTTGGGCGATTACGTACGCGCATTTAATGCCATTTCCGGTGAAAAACAATCACCGTGCGGCCGGTCCAGAAGAGAGTATACCGAAGTTTTCAACTGAAGGGAAGAAAAACACGAAGATATCAGGTATGTCGGTGATGTATCACTGCTCCAGACCGGAAGTTATAAATTTGGGATAAACGCGGCGTGTTTGTAAATGTACAGCCAAGGCTCATTAAAACTATCTTTTTCGGCCATTGGTTTCTAGATTTGAAAAGATTATGCCCAGAAAGAAGTCGATATGGACTTAGAATGAACAGTCTGACTAACGGGAGGAAAGCATGATGATATCAGGTACGCTGTAGCCTGGAAGGCATTAATTTAGTTTAAATGTGGCGTGGTCTCCCAACACGCCGCTCGGCAAGGCGGATTGTGGACTTGTTGTGGGTTAGAACTTTCTAAGGTACGCCTAGAAAGGAATCGATACTGACTTAGAAATACTAGGACACGTAGTATACATTTTGGGTGGAAATGTAATCCATCTCACGTTTTAATATTAGCCTTTCTACTTGTTTCAGCAATCACATGCTGCTTTGAATAAAAAGAAGGACATAGGAGCAGAATCATTTAAATTTTGATAAAAAAACTCGCTAAAGACCCTGCCGCTTAAAAACTTTTTCTGTGACACGACCGAATAGTTGACTACAGTAAGTGTCCTTACGTTTGTTAAGACTCTATTAACAAGAAACTAACATATTTTTTAAATTGGGTCACATTTTCACTGAAGTCTGATTACTGTTTGGTGTCGTTTTAGAAAAATTCACATCAGAAATTCTGTTGAGATTGGAAGATCTCGCGTTAAAAGAAATGGTAAGATTACTCATTGAGGCTGGCCACAATGGTGGTTGTGTATTTTTCAAAAACTAGGTCTTGCAAGTAAGACATTGTTTGTTTTCTTTTGCAATACAGTTTGGTCCTGAGGAGAACCCTATAATGAAGAGGGTTTGAAATGCGTCGACCTTGCGTTTTTGATTGCCAAACAAACATTTTGTAAAATGTCTGTCTTTTGTGCATGTTTGTAAAAGCAAGTCATATGAACACTTAAAGGTTTTGTCATTTTTGTGTTATTCACAAAAAATAGTATTTTGTTTATCTTTTTTGTTGTTTGGTTTGATACCTTGGTCCGAGAAAGAGATAAAGTTGATATGGTACCAAGGACGTGGTGTGTGAGGTGAGCGAGTGTGGTGTGCAACGAGTATTGATTGATGCCTGTGGATGTTTGAATTTTTGTTAGTGAGAGTGGTGAGGTGAGCCTACGTTGTGGTTATTTTTCGTTGTAAGTCCATTCAAGAGTATTGGTCGTGTTTTTGTAATTTTGTATATATTGATTTAAGTGTGATTTATAAAAAAGAAAACAATTGAAATGAAATCATTGTTTTAAAATAAAAACTATTGATTAGCTCCGGCTGACACTGATGAGTTTTCATGCGCCGTGGTAATCTATTGAAAAGATCATCAGTATTGGCAACTTCAGTGTTTTTTCTACATTGGCACTTGGCAGCACTCATTGCGCCCGCACAGAGAGAGAGAGCAGGAATGCTCCGTATCTTAGTAAATATGGCATATTCCTGCTCTCTCCATTTGACTCAGGTCACCAAGTTGTCTTGCTGCATTGCATTGTGTCAAATGGTAATAATTCTGTCCCCTAGTGTCTGGCTTCTTGTGCTCACCCCATCTTTACCACACACCATTCTGTCACAAACAAGATCACAAGTGTGGGTGGCCTCACCACAGAAGAGATGAGCATACATAAATGCATCATTTCGAAATTTTAGAGTGGAGGTTCTCACTAACATTTGCGGTATCACTACCATTTTTCCTCTAGCTTTGCATGTTACCCAGGAAAATCTACCATCTTGAAAGCTTCTTAGATTCTCCTAAGTAGAGATGCAGAAGAAACTAAGATGTTGTAATTTACATGAAATGCACATGCTCACTTTACCCATAATATCCAGCAAACATCACATATTGGACAAAAGTACTCGCTCGCTCATGGTATAAATTCTACCACATTTGTTCCCATTTATGTCAATAAGAATTGTATCTCACATATGTGGTAGGTCTGTATTACAGGGCAGAAACGGTTTAAAACAGAAGCCAGGAGCCAATATGGACTAGATGGAGTGGACAGCTGATGTATTGAAGGCCGGGGTCAACCGGGGTAGGTTACTCTACCAACCCCTGGCATTTCTGATCCTCATCCCCCACCATGATAGAGGTGTATCGAGCACATGCTCAGCTTTGGAACAGTTTGCGGCCCCAGTGAGACTGGCCTCTCAGACAGGGCAAAAGTTGCCTGGGCCATCTGCTGTCTGAACTACCAGACTGAACTGTCATAATGCCTGTGTGGATCTGGGAGAGTGAGGCCATCAGGGATCAATCACAGGTTCCGCAGAGATGTGCCCATATTCGGGATTGGGGGCAAGCCTTTCCAGCCACCTGGGAATGCTGAGAAAAAGGTCAGTATGAGGGAATCAACAATTGTAAAGGGGGGAAGAAGTAAGGAAAGGACACAAATGAGCCAGGATTCAATGGTGATTGTGTTCTCCACTCCCACACAGGAATAGTACAGTAGGAATGACACAGAAATGTAGACACATCTAATAAGAATTCCAAGATATATGTAGCAACCTAAACAAGAGTCAAGACCTAGTTGAAAGTAATCATGCCCATCAACAAGATCAACCGTACAGGGTTTACTGAATGTGATCAGCAAAGGGTAATTTAGGAGATCAAAATTTAAATTACATCACAATATGATACATGGAAGCCTGTATTCTCTCTATAAGAACATGTCCCTAATGTCCTCATTACAGTCGATTTGTGACATCTCTAGTCACCTATAGTGAGACAACGACATAGCTGCTGTACTGTAATAACTTATTTCAGTGAAGATGTGATGTCATAATGCCAGCTGAGGTGGAAGGCAGGTAACCGAGCATCATTACAGCTGCAGTTTAAACAACAAAAAATAAGAACTGGCATTTCGCTTCTATGGTCTGTTTTCTAAAATTAATAGTGATCAACAGAAAGGAGCTAATCAAGGCATGTTTATATTTGCACATTATACTTGATTACAGGAAAGAAATAATCCCATCATATTACTATTCATTCCTAGCTACAGCATTTTTTAATCTGACTTACATTACACTGATCTTAATATGTTTTTGAATCAAATTACTAAATGCTTTTTTGTGTGTCTAAAAACGCACTAGAAAGTCTGCCTGTATTATTCATTTCCACAAACTTATAACTTCTTCCATATGAAGGGGCAAGACAACAATGATTTATGCTTTTTATGAGAAGGGTGATGATGTGTTTGTGTACTCTAAGGAAAAGAATGCCTTCTGCCAAATGTTAAAAGGATATTACAAGTCACCTCAGAGGTCTATGACCAAATAAAGGAAATCAGCCTTCAGCCTTGTTGCTCTGTATGGTCACAAAATTCCTCAGTAACTTGAAATATCCTTAGAATGTATGGCAGGGAGTACTTTATCCTATACATAGTAGAAGGAACTGAATGTTGTCATGCAGGGTCAGCAGGAAGGATTCAACAATAATGAAAAATATATATACCCACTTCTTGTCCCATATTAAGCATTAATTGAGGCAGGTGTACTGTTTCAGGGGGTTGTCAAATGAAAGTTATTCTCTTAGCGAAACGGTAACTGCTGCATCCATGTTTTCTTGCCCACGCTAACCGTGCTGAAAGGAAACATCTCTGATGCTTCAAACCTCTCTTTCAAACATGGCTCCTGAGATGAGAGAGTGTTGATTAGCATGCTTGGCCAAAAACGTTTACATTCTTCTTATAATTGAAGGCCACCATCGTCCTTTCTCATTATCTCAGACCCAGGCACCTGTGTATGCCCTCTGTCTTGTAATGTCATGTAGTTCTGTTGTATACTTCATAGGGTGTCCATAAACGGGCTTTCTAGAATCATGACCATATATAGGCACAATCCAACCTGCCCTTATATAGGCATATAATCCCAGACCTTATTTAGGCATAAACCATGCATACCAAATACAGGCATGGATTCCGACATCCGTCCACCTTAGCGTCTCAACGAGTCCATGAAAAAACAGACCCTCAGGCTGCGGGAGTTTCCCTTGCCCAGGACTATTGATTTCTTCAAGCACTCATACATTATGCATGAACCTCTATTCCTTAAGGGATTCATTCATGACATCTTTCGCTACCCAACTCACGTCAATGCTAACATTTTCAGGTATAAATATACCTTCCCAAACCCCTGTAAATCAGAGGAGACCTCGACTTCAGAGGAGCCCGATTCCCGGCCAGACGCACTGCGAAGACACTGTCATCCCTGCACGCAGAGAGTCCAGCTTCCAGTGATCTAACTTCCCTTGCGGGGTGTTGGAGTTCGAGTCCGGAAAGAGATTCCTACCTCTCTCATTCTTCAGGTATGGAGCAGACTAGAACCTAGAGGGACTCTTGGCATACTAGACTCTTGGCATGCTAGGCGTAACTTACTCTTAGTATACTCTAGTCAGGAATACAACACCTACTTCTACTTCTCCCTACACCTAGGATAGGTTAGGTACACTGGGTAGAACTAGGCTAGAAACGCATCGTATGAGTACTCGCATTTTTAGGCTGTGTCATTTTATGTAAATGCATATATGCTGAAAAGATAATGCTAACGCAGTATTATTTATTTTTACTACTCACCTTGTACATCATCTATCTCGCATACTGTCTTGTGATCGTAACAGCACATCTAACTTACAACAGAAACAAGACTGTTCAATAAACCATTTTATTGAAACGCCCGTCTGTTATTTCTGTGTAACTTTGAGACGTAACTGAATCCTGCACAACTGAGCTCAGTGAAATAGTTATCTATTGTTTCTACGACTCTGGGACACATCCTGATTCTGTAAGGGAAACACAGTGGTCATGTTTTGCGGCTGCCAGAAACTAATCCCTTCTTGTCGTCAAGAAGTTTCTAGTGGCCTCTGAGCTAGCTGGCACAAGTAATTAAGTTTAATATACTCGATAGGGACATACCGACCTTAGTCCTATGTCAAACCTATAGGATATATTATTCCAATGCGCAGAGCCTATAAGGGAAATAGGAGCTACACTACATGGCGCCCAACGTTTGGTAAGGCAGTAATTCAACGTTAGAGACTGAGTAACTCAGCTGTGCATAATATTCTTTTCTCTCTCAGAGACCCCTACCCATATACTCCAAAAGACGTCTGGAGTGGGCAGGGATAGTATCCGCCACGGCTACATAGGGAAGACCCCTATATATTAGCTGTTTGGTTTGTTCAACGTTGAAGGATACAGTGTTCCACAATATTGTGCACCTTATCTTTATTTCCTTGAAATTTGTTTCCATATTTTCAAGCAGAACAATGTCAGGCACTGACAATGACGCCGGAAACGGTGTAGCTGCGGCTGATCCAGCCCAAGCAGCATTTTTTAACAATACCGGTTTAAATGAAACCGAGGAGGGTGTCATTGACATCGCTCCAAACTTAAGAAGAGCCATTACTCTAAAACTTATAAAACATGGCCTACCACCGAGAGGAGGTAGAGCAGTTTTCGTGATTGAGGCACATGAATCCTTTCAAACAGAGGTATTCTATTCATGGGTAATTCTTCCTGAATCCAATCCAGTGACACACTTGTTTCACTTCTACAAAGAAGATGAAGCTCCAGAGGAATACATTCCTTTCGAGGATATTGAGATTCCATTAACATACCAGGAGCATCAGCTCTGGTTTAAAGGCGCCCTAAAACACAATAAAAATATAACCAGGCTCGGTCCACTAGGTAGACCAGGAGCAACATGGCCGATTCTAGCAGGCTACACACCTCATCCAGACATCGAAATAATGTCAGACGAGGAAATACTTAATCAACTCACAGAGTTAATAAAAATCTACAGACAATTGGTTCAATATGTCATGCGGACTTTCACAGTCCAACCACCATTAACAGTTCCAAATCATACTCCTCCACAGGGGAGTACACTAAAAATTACACCACAGACTCTATACGCAGTCATAGGTAAAATGCCCACTAAGCGTAAGCAAATTCCATTTTGGATAGCTCAAAAAATTACTCAAATCGAAGCAGTATTTCCAAATACTAGCCCGCATGAGAAACACAGAATACTAACCATTAGTTTACCAATGGGGATCACACCACAACTGGAAGACTGCACCACTTGGGGCTCAGTCTTTGCTGCCATCTACACTAAAACACACGGCATTCCGTCAATAGCGGTAATACCTGATGTCCTAAAACAAATTCAAAACGAATACGGGGCAGAGCCTGCTTTAAATTTAGGTATGAAATTACTGAAAAATTTCGACCAGGTCTCAACAATAATATTGTCAAATATTAAAGGGGAGGCAGCAGCAGTGGCGATCCGACAAAAACTAAGGGAATTTGATGTTACAGAACATCAAACAGAGCTACCCAGAATTATAGAGCAGTCTTATGCAGAATTAGGCAGAGATAGTTTGGGTGGGAGACCAGTTAAACCAAAACTATCTGAAAGTCCTGAGAAGGACTCAATTAAACAAACTCCTGCATCTTCTAAAAAGAAGTGGGAATCTACTAAACAAAATTCAAATGAGAAAAGATCTCAATCCCGAGGTAGGTCTCCTCAAAAGGAGCCCTCTGAAAGGAGGTATAACCTCAGGAATAGGGATAATTTGAGAAAACCTGATAGGTATCAAGATAATGATACACGTTCCTCTCGTCCCTTTCAGGTCTCATCACAGACTTCGGAAAGAAGAGGACGAACAGAACATAGAGAAGAACGCGTGAAATCGAAAGACGACAAGCACGCAACAAAAATTAAAACTAAACCTCAATTCTCCAAAAAGAAAGTAGCAGGTCTAATAGTAAGACATGCCGAGAATTCTGAGAAGTCAACTCAAGAACGGAGAATGGGCTCAGACAATGCTGGACAGTGCAGCCAAAGTCACAATAGCTCGCCAGAACCTGATGGAACTTCTGGAGATAGTGGACTTGAATGAGTACATTACAGTAGAAACTGTAGACACCAGGGTTAGTACTCCACAAAGGTTATATGAAATAACACTCCGGATGGAGGGAGACAAACCTAGACAGGTTAAAGCACTTTTTTGGGAAAAACTATCAAAGGGTTATGACATACTTCTAGCAGAAAAAGACTGGCCACCACAATTTGTCAAGGAGTGCCCACATGGCGAGGACATCATTATGCCTGCCTTCTCCAATCACATTCCAATTCACGTAAAATATACATATGCCAGAAAATGGGCAGTGGCCCAGGCTCCAGCATTATATAAAAATCATGTAGGATGGGATGAGGACTCCCCTAACCATAAAATATATCTGAAACATGAACCTACTGCTCAGAGGCAGTATCCTATTAAGCAAGAAGCTAAAAAACAGGTCAGGGAGATTTTAGATCAACTTGAATACCAAGGGGTGATTGAAACATGCACCTCCTCCATGAACAATCCTTTGTTTCCTGTCTCCAAACCAGACAATACATATCGTCTAGTTTTGGACTACAGACATTTAAACACTTGTTCTAAAACTTTTGCAGTGCAAAATGCACACAGCACAGCATTAATGAATAACATTGTGCGTAAAAAATACAAAACAACATTAGACATCTCAAACGGTTTCTTTTGTCAAAACATAGCACCGGAAAGTAGGTACTTAACGGCATTCTCCATAATGGGGACCCAGCGTCACTTTTGTCGACTCCCACAAGGGTTCAAGAACAGCCCAGGTTTATTCTCAGCGAGGGTAACGGAGTTACTACAAATCTATGACAACGAGGCATTGTCCTATGTCGATGATATCTATCTGACAGACGATGACTTGGACAAACACTTGAACAGGGTGAGCACCATTATATTGGGATTCGCCTCTGAGGGCTACAAGTTCAACTTTAAAAAGTCTCGGATTGCCCATCTCAATGTCCTATTTTTGGGATATGAGCTTTCAAGTGAAGGCAAGAGCTTGGCAGCTAACTTTCTAGAAAAATGTGCGCTGCTCCAACCTCCAAAAACGCTAAAAAACTTACAATCAATACTGGGATTCCTAAATTTTGGAAGAACATACATTCTAAACTACGCAGAAAGGATTAAACCTCTCTACGCATTAATAAAACCTGATTTTTCAAATAAAAACTGGACACAGGAACACACAGAAATTTTGCGTTCACTCCAGGCTAACATGTTAGGAACAAACCACTTACAAACACGCGTAAGTCAAAGAAATTTGGTGATTCGAATAATTTTGGGTCAGTGTGGATTCACTTACTTAACATTTAATGAGGGTGAGAAAGTACCAATTGCATACAAATCACATTTGTATACACAAGCGGAAATGCGCTTCAGTTCAACTGAAAAAATTCTGACAGCAGTTCAAACAGCTGTAGCAAAGGAAAGAGCCTTAGCCCAAGGGAAACGCATAATTGTCGTAACCCCAGTACCGGCTTTAGAAGCGGTCACAAAAGCAAGCATTCCAAATGCTAAAGCTTTACATCCGAGATGGATACAGTGGGTTAATTCTCTTGCTGCAACTGATGTTGAATATGTTTTTGATCCAGATTTAAAAACACAGGCCTTTCTCCAATATGAACAAGAATGTCCTCTGCCCACTGAGATTCTGCTTCTCGATCAGTATGAATTCATAATTTACACTGACGGATCTGCACAGCCCGCAACAGGGAGTAAGCAAGCTTACAGTGCAGCGTGTGCTATTGTTAAAGGTTGCATGCGAAATGGCATCTTCAGACCTATGGTCACAAAAACTCAATCACTAGGTGATTGTACAGCTCAGCGAGCTGAACTACAGGCATTCAAACTGGCACTTGAGAGTACGGATCGAGAATTCCTCACACTGATAGTGTGCGATTCCTATTACTGTGTTCAGTCGTATAATGATTATATACGAACCTGGCTTGAAAATGGTTTTAAAGATGCGAAAGGTGGCACAATAAAGCACAAACTGCTTTGGGAACAAGTAGTTCAGTTGAAAAACGAACTACCAAAGGCTCACGTGATTCACACACTGAGTCATCAGCGTGATGGCGTTCACGTTGCAGGGAATTCATTGGCTGACGAAGCCGCGAAGGGGGCTGTTCAGACGGCTTCCGTAGCTGCGATCACTCGTTCAAAAACAAAAATAGACGGTGAGATAATGTTAGCTGTCAATGCTTCGAGCAAAGGCAGCAGTGCAGCGTTACCAAAAAAGTTTCCACTCAAGTACTCTTATGTAATTGATGCGAATAACGTTCCTTTTGCTCGAATCCCTGGAGTGGGGGATAGGGTAATTCCAAACAAGGAACGCAGATTGGGACTTATCCTAGCAGCACACGAGGGGTTAGCTTCTGCCCATGCAGGTGTTTCAGCAACAGTATCTTTACTCAAGCAAAGATATTGGTGGCCTGGCATTCGGAAACAAACTAAGAACTATGTTTTAGAATGTGATATTTGCCAACAGATGAAAGTCTCAACAGTGAAACGTCCTGCGCAGACACCCTTATTAATTTCAGATAAGCCATTAGCTTGTGTTTACCTGGACCACTGCGGTCCCTTACAAAGGGACGGTAATTATAAATACATCATGGTTGCAGTGGATTCATGCTCTAGGTTCCTATGGTTATGGCCTCAGCGCTCGGCTGACGCTCGAACTGTTATAAAAGATTTGCGAGTCTATATCGGCACATACGCAATAGGCACGTTTCATTCTGACCAGGGTCCTGCGTTTAGCTCTAGGGCTTACAAGGAGGCCATGGCCAGTCTGGGCGTTGCATTGCGGTACTCCTCTCCATTCCATCCTGAGGGAAATTCTGTTGTGGAAAGGAAAAACCGGGACATAAAGCAGTCTATAACAGCTAGGGTATTAGGCTCGGGTGATGGGTGGGTCAAACACCTCATTAGCGTTCAGCGCGCTCTCAATAATTTGCCAAGAAGTTCTCTAGGGGGGTCACTCCATATGAGGTCCTATTTGGGACAAGAATGTGGGTTCCAGACTTAGAACACGTAGGCACAGTGGTGGACATGAAAACATTTGATATCAAAGATCGTTTGGCTGTTTTACAGGATCTTAACAAATTAAGAACGAAACAAAGCAACGTATCCCTACAGCCAACCACCACTGGGGAAAAATCGGCGGTCCCAGCAAGGCCTGTCTGGATTCCAAAAGTTGGGGATCTAGTCAGAGAAAAAATAGCGGACAAGAAGGAATTTGGACCTTCTTACAGACAACCGGTACCTGTTCTAGCTGTTCAAGGAACAAGGACAGTACTTCTGCCGCCCCTTGCTGGAAGAAAGGAGAAAAGATTTGTGTCAATCGACCTGATCAAACCACAACATGTGGCCAATACTAAGCAGTAGGCCTCGTGGACTCCGACCTAGTAGCAGACGCACTCCTCTCGCTACTATTCAAGAGGTTCAGACTGAAAGACTGATCACGATCGAGAACTCAGCTGTAACAAATGAAGGACTATGCAACCAAGCTATGGAACTCATCCCTCTTGACAACAAAATAACAGTTCGTCCAAATACACCTGTCTACACCAACGTGACACGTGAAGAACTGGTTCCTGTGATTTCAACGAATCCTGATGCAATTCCAACAATTGACAGAACTGCTTCTGGCTATTTCATTGACTTTGATACGTTCTCAGAAGATCCAAGCGAACCTGAAACGACGCCAGCATCATCAAATTTCAAGCAGCAAGTACAAGACTTTATTCACTTTCTGAAAAAGACTTATCTGGTTTCTCCATGGATTGAACTCTGGATTACATCTGGACTATTTGTTTTCCTGCTCTGGCTAGCTTTGGTAACAACTGTAAGCGTGCTTATAAGTGGCAGATACATCCATGTGAACATTGAAGGAAAAGACGTAAATGTACTTTTGAAACCACATAAATCTTCCCATCGTGAAGCAAGAGACTTGTCATCAGTGAACATCACAGCTGTTCCTATACAGGATGGTATAGTGTGGGACAAAACAGATTATGAAATCTTCGGTCCAAGTGAACAATTGAACATTCCACATTTATTTAAAATTTCACTAAGTGATTTAATTACGTCTAGTACCTATTCAGATGATTGGGACATAGAGACTGTTCAAGATATAATGTTTGATCTAGAGAAATCTGCTGCATTTTCTAAAAATGAATTTTTAGAGGGTTCATCTGGTTACGAAGAATTATATTGTTATAACCACTATGGTCATCATTATTTGCACAAAACTGCATATCCAAGAAATGTGTTTATGTTTAATCAATGGGAACATTGTCCTACACCACCACAAGGTAGTTCGAAAACTTTTGCTAGTAAATTTCCATATTTTTCAGGTTATAATACATCTGATCCAGAAACATTTTACTATAAAAATGTAAACAAAACAGGACTGAAAATTATGTTAACGAATACCAAACAGATTTACTCTGAAGCATTTATTGCCCAACTGTCTACACAGGGTTTCGACTTATGGAAAAACACTATTGAGACAAAAACTGTCTGGGGTAGTAAAGATTGGCAAGTACAGGGTATAGAAGCTTTATTTAGAGCCTGTATCATCCCTGAACAATTACTGTTTTTGAATGACACCGTCCAACAGACATCTTGTCTTGGATTAGCCAAGATCAAAGAGATGAAAACACCTTCTGTGCCAACACCTGCCAGTGATAATAATACAAAGGCGGTGGTGACAGTTGAAAATATACTACAACTCAACAGAACTAATCCAAATTGGAAGAAATGGTTGATCTGGCCCACAGACACAAACAACTGTCAGGAAAGGTTCTTGAACAAAACTCAGGGCTTTACTATTCATAGGCCAGACCCAAGATATGTCCAAAGACAACATCCGGGGGTAGTTACAACATACAGTGTAGGAAAATTATGCCTCGATTGGCTGCATAAATCTACACTAAAGGATGTGAAGCAACACTTAACCTTACTTGCACATGACGCAGATCTTAGGGAATTCTTGCTTGGACCAAGAAAACCGCATCAAAAACGTTTCATATATGCCGGCATCTATGCTGCTTATAACGAAGCTTGGAAAGTGTCACAGATAGAGGCTGCAGAACGAATACGTGAACTTGATCGTATTAATTTAGAGAAAACACTCTCTGTAGTCGACAATGGGTTAACAACTTTGTCCTCCAGGATATATTCATTGGATGGCATTGTATCCTCTGCTATCGACATTCTAGAACAAGATTTGGCTATGTTACAACAAGGTCAATCTCAATTACGTTCTATTATGTTATTGACATGGACGCTGCAATCTTTGCGAGCGGGCTATGTGCCTTGGCGTTTCATCAACACGTCGTCTCTGTTTGCGGAATACAATCTCACTGATAAACAGATCGAATTGACACAGAGAGGAGCAAGGTATACAGTGCTGAGCATTGAAAAAATGGAGAAATTACCATTTACAGTGGCAGAAAAACCAGCTACGGAATGGGTTATTGATGGCAAAATAACGTTGCCTGTGACAACTTTTCAGTTTCAGTATTGCCTCAGACAGATGCAAGCGGGCAAATATGAAAGGTTGGGTAAGGAATACATTAAGATATCTTGGAAGTTACCATATACACATAGATGTTGGAGTGGGGATCGTGAAGTGTTTCTTAGCGGTATCAACTGTAAACCTGCACTGACCGGTTCACTCATTTGCCAGGACATTATTTTACATGGGGCTTGTAATGGTTCTGTGGCAAACTTGTCTTGCCATCAGCACGGTTCACCAGCTGCTGTGATTAATCCGACGTTTGGACAACTTTCGAATGGGAGTTACCTCATGTTGAATGATCAGAGCTGCTGTGGAATGTTGCCAGGCATCCCATATCTAGTAACGGTCAACTCCAGGGTCACTTGCTGTATGCAAGTATTGTTTCCCCAATAGACACAGTCAGGGAGTCGCCTTTATGGCCTTCGCTGAACGACTCTTTTATAAGATTTGATACTTTAAGCAGAATGAAAGCCATGCTTTTACAGCAAACAGTGCCTTTGACCTCGGCCAAAGAAACCTATGATCTACAAGTTGCAAGGACTTCGGCTGAGATACAGACTTTAATACGTACAAACTGCCCTATACATTTCGTAGAAATGATATCACGTATCTTTAACATGTCAGATACAACAGGAATTATTCATGTATTTAAGAGCATTTGCACCGGTCTCTTAGCACCATTCCAGGCAATACTTGGAATCATTCCGAACTTTGCACATTCGGTGTTTGGTGGCATACCATTAATTCTAGCACTTGTTGCGGGAATTTTATTCATCTGTCTGCTATTGCGCTATGGCCAGCCTCTTCGCCGAAATCACTCCGAGCGAAATGGAGAAAGCTCTCCTTGAAAGAAAGTGCCGTGAGCGAATAGTACAACTACTAGGCATGACTCGTCTACGGGACCTTAATACCACGTGGTTCCTGTCCTTCCGACCAATCTGGCAAGATTGCATCTTACCTGTTCTACGATGCCTGCTATGCGGTGAAGAATGCGTGTTGGACGCTTGTCTAACATATCCATCAGCTGCGCCAAAGGATGTCGATGCTTTGCTGGACCCGATAACGGCCCATGCTCTGTGTTGTCCCCAGAGGCTTCCAATACTGATGTCAGCATTCATTGAGATCTCACAGTCGCCTCCTGCTGCTGCTGAGGTACGAGAAACAACTTCAGGCACGCAGGTAACACCGAACGCGGACATTGCTGAGAGCGATGTTTCCCATCTTTGTGCGGTCAATCTTTTACACGAGGTGTTCCAACTTACACCGACGACAGTGGAAGATGTTTTGTCTATTGAAATAGATGATCTAATGTTTACACCAGACCAGTGAACTGACTCTGATTCGGCATGCTGTGTTCCAGTGCAAACAGCAGCAATTTGGCCTTCATTTTTCAAAACTTTGGAACAATACCAAAATTTGAACTACATTCACATTTTTTAGAACAAAAATGGCACTCCAATCTGCTTAACGTAGAACTGGCCTTATAATACAGACTTGGCAGTACTTCCATGGACCCTTAGTGATCTTGTGTGTCTGAATCAGTTCATTTAAGTTTCATGACAGGAAATGATTTTTTGATTTTGAACAACCTTGTCGATCATTTTCGTCATATGTAAATATTGCTTTTAAAATTTCATTCCAAATGCATTTATTTCATACCTTATGCTAAGAATGAAAAGCACTGCTTTATGATGTACAGCAACCTTTGCATTTTTTATATGTCTTTTAAAGCTTTTTAAGATATGTTTTAATATGCGGTACTCCATTTTAATGTTTAGCATTTTTAATGTTTAGCATTTTAGTATTGTTGTATACACAAAAGAGGAGTGGGTGTTGTATACTTCATAGGGTGTCCATAAACGGGCTTTCTAGAATCATGACCATATATAGGCACAATCCAACCTGCCCTTATATAGGCATATAATCCCAGACCTTATTTAGGCATAAACCATGCATACCAAATACAGGCATGGATTCCGACATCCGTCCACCCTAGCGTCTCAACGAGTCCATGAAAAAACAGACCCTCAGGCTGCGGGAGTTTCCCTTGCCCAGGACTATTGATTTCTTCAAGGACTCATACATTATGCATGAACCTCTATTCCTTAAGGGATTCATTCATGACGTCTTTCGCTACCCAACTCACGTCAATGCTAACATTTTCAGGTATAAATATACCTTCCCAAACCCCTGTAAATCAGAGGAGACCTCGACTTCAGAGGAGCCCGATTCCCGGCCAGACGCACTGAGAAGACACTGTCATCCCTGCATGCAGAGAGTCCAGCTTCCAGTGATCTAACTTCCCTTGCGGGGTGTTGGAGTTCGAGTCCGGAAAGAGATTCCTACCTCTCTCATTCTTCAGGTATGGAGCAGACTAGAACCTAGAGGGACTCTTGGCATACTAGACTCTTGGCATGCTAGGCGTAACTTACTCTTAGTATACTCTAGTCAGGAATACAACACCTACTTCTACTTCTCCCTACACCTAGGATAGGTTAGGTACACTGGGTAGAACTAGGCTAGAAACGCATCGTATGAGTACTCGCATTTTTAGGCTGTGTCATTTTATGTAAATGCATATATGCTGAAAAGATAATGCTAACGCAGTATTATTTATTTTTACTGCTCACCTTGTACATCATCTATCTCGCATACTGTCTTGTGATCGTAACAGCACATCTAACTTACAACAGAAACAAGACTGTTCAATAAACCATTTTATTGAAACGCCCGTCTGTTATTTCTGTGTAACTTTGAGACGTAACTGAATCCTGCACAACTGAGCTGAGTGAAATAGTTATCTATTGTTTCTACGACTCTGGGACACATCCTGATTCTGTAAGGGAAACACAGTGGTCATGTTTTGCGGCTGCCAGAAACTAATCCCTTCTTGTCGTCAAGAAGTTTCTAGTGGCCTCTGAGCTAGCTGGCACAAGTAATTAAGTTTAATATACTCGATAGGGACATACCGACCTTAGTCCTATGTCAAACCTATAGGATATATTATTCCAATGCGCAGAGCCTATAAGGGAAATAGGAGCTACACTACAGTTCCTTTGAAAGCATGTGTGTGACAACTATATATTTGTGTCTTGCCTTTGCTTTAGGAGCTCGCTTATTTCAGGGCTTGCTGGGGGGACGCCTGGTCGCCTGCATCTGTGACTCAAAGGCAATCTTTTTTCAGTTATTAATAAACCTTTCACAGTTTGCTTTGGCATGTGGGCAGATCTTCTTTAACAGTGCAATATTTCAGAGTCAGTAACAAATGTAGAAGGTTGACGTATGAAGAAGCAGACATTGCAGAGAGATAGTTGTTTTCTGAGGTATGAGATAAAATAATGACCCATATACAATTAACATAAGCATAACCATGATAGAGGACTAAAGTGTACAAGCAATATGACCTAAGAGAACAGGGAACATGACATGAAAAAAGAATACGAGTGACTTTAGAAATCGGTACCAAGCATGCAGCTGAGCAGGAAACAATTTGTCAACGATGGGAAACTCCGACCAGGTGCGAGGCTGAAAATAATTTACTTGGTAATGAGGAAACAGCAGTAGAAAAAGGTGCGGGCCTCAGGGCTGAAGGAAACAGGTAAGACCATACAGTAAACAAAAATATGTATAGTGCAAAAAGTTTACTGAAGTGTAAGGTGAGAACAGCTCAAATAGTAGCTTGTGAAGTTAAAGAGGAAACATCAAGGATATTATTGCTCAAGAGAACCAGAGAAATAGTCACAACTAGCAGCAGTAAGCCAGAGATCCAGACAAAGAAGGAGCACATGATGTTATTTTCATAAACCTATGCTAGAGATACAGTGGTGCCCCTGGTAGTTATGGGCCTGTAGATAAGACACATCTTCTATTAGTCGAAGTGGACATTTTCTTACATGATATGTTATTATGTTACCTATATTTTAAAGCACAATTATATAATAGGAGGATAACCTAGCACCGATGGGAGTCTGCTAGTAACTACATAATCAGTAAGTCATTCTTTGTTGAAAAGCGAGGACTTCAGATTGCTTGCAGCATGTTTGTTAGTCACGCATTAGTCTACGTTCTCTGAGAAGTTACTTTTTTCCACCTGCACTTTAATTCTCAGAGTGTGGGATTTAGAGGAGCTACACGTTGTTGCTGCGTGATGTCCACTTTGCTACGTGTGCCCAGTTGAATCCTTATGAGCAGGTTTCCTAAATAAAGCACATGACCTTAATCTATCATCTCGTTGTCACAGGGAGCAAATGCAAACTTATCATTGGTGGATAGATGTGGAACCTCATAAACCAAAGAGGCTGCTCACAAAAAATTTGTTAGTATTGCTTACAGTGGCGGCTGCCGCGATACTGAAGTGGGGGGTGGGACGGTGGAATAATAATTAAATAAACAAATCTTACCTCGAGTCCCAACGTGCACAGGAGCACAGGCTCCCCACCCAATCCCAGTTATGAGAGCAGCTCGAGGATTGGTCTGAGCGGCGTGGTTTGCCGCTTAGACAGGGCCTAGGCCCCAGTGATGTTTCTCCAACTCGGCTGTGTAACACAGCTAAGTTGGAGAAATCCTAAGTGCGCATGTCTGTTTGGCCGGCCAAACAGACATGCGTACTTACAGTTCACCTACCACTCCTCCCTGCTATTACTGGCCCATCCCTCCCTACACTGCTGGCATGGCTCAATCAGTCAGCGGTCATTTTATAGACTGCTGACTGACTGACCAGTGGGGCGACACTCCTCCGCCATTACGGAGGAGCCGCCACTGATTGCTTAGCAACCAACCTCTAGATTTACAGTGCGAAGAGAACTCAAAGCCCTTACACTGCACAGGCTACTTTTGCAAAAGTTGTGATGTGCCTGCCTCAGGAATATTAATGAGGCAGGAATAGGATTGCGACTCCTTTTGATAATTAGTGAAGGCTTGAATGGAGACCTGCATCGGACAGCAGAACTCCACCCGAGCATTCCCATTTGCAATCCTTTCAGGGTTGTAAATGCCACAGACTGTGGGACACTGTGAAAGCAACATCGGGGACTGTATACAGTGACCAGTGAGACCACTGTCCAGACCTTCAGGTGACTGCCATCTGCACAAGCGTTTGATAGCTTGCGCTTTGGGACTGCCTGACCTTAGCAGGTCCTAACCATTCCATAGTTTATAACTGCAACAATGGCGGTAAAGTAAGTCTGCATTCTATGGCAATTTATCAAGATTCAGGAACAAACCTTTTCTGCCTCTTTCTCTTGTGAGTCGTCATGGGTTGTAATGCTTGAACTGCCATTTGTAACAGCTATTGTGCTTGTCAGTTGCAATTAAGAAATTGCATTTGCTCTGATTCTAATTTGATGGACTATTTCTTCGATGTTTGGCAGATGTTAATGTTAGTGGTGCTCAAGCCTCTTGTACGCAATGAAATGCAGTAGAAGAGGTGTGAACAAACTCAAGGGCACCCCACTTATGTCATCTATCTTTGGACGATCTTAGGACAGAGGCTGTTCCTGTGGCCTACATGCTACTAAAACAAAGCTTATGCATTCACCATTGAAAACAGTATCTTGTACTACAAGCATGCCTCAGGGATTTTTGTAATATTGGAAGTACTTGATAACTTTTCTCCTCCAGTCCTGATGGGTTTAACAGTAAGGCGATGTTATGATATGACCAACTAAGATACAAGCCTAGTGTGGGACATAACTTCACCGTAGCTTGTTCGCATGTTGACAACTCTAAATTAATTTCCCTCTGTAGACTGAATGCTTTACATTTGGTGCTGACCTCATCGGTGTTCCTGTACCATGTGTAAGGCATTCAGCAAGGGGCGGCTGCCAGAAGCGAATGGAGACGATAGTAGGCTGTTGTAAGGAATTGGATTATTAGTTGAGAGGGGTAGAAGCCCCACTCAAATAATAAACACATTCCTTGACAAAGTGAACCACCAAAGGCATTAAATTAACCTGTGGTTAACCCATGGTAGTTTGAGAAAGAAGCAGTCAGGCTTAACTTAAAAGCAATGTGTAAAGTGTTTATGCAGCACACAAATAGTAATAAAGTGAAAACACAAGAAAAATCCAAAGCCAATTTAGAAAAATAAAATGATGCCAGTGTGGCATAAATCCAATCAGTAGAAAGGGTTTTAGGCAAAAATTGCACCAAGAATCACAAATTGCCACTCATAGTTATCTGGTTGTGCTAGATCTGGGGAAAATCTCAAGTTCAGGCCAACCACAGTGGTGTAACAAAGGCCTCCGCAGCCCCCGCAGTACAGGGGGGCCTGAGCTCCAGGGGGCCCCCTCAGCACAGTACCCTGGCCTGCAAGATCCTGAGGGAGTCTGGAGGGGTGGCCCTCTATGTATTTTGCAGGGGGCCCCCCTCAGGTTTCCTTACGCCACTGGCCGACCACACTGAAGCATGAGTCAGATACAGGGACCAGGTTAGTTTCGCTGAAGAGTTACCTTCCCAAGTCTGACAGAAAGATTCTGTTCGAGTTTTAGTGGGCCACGAGAAAGAGGCTTTTGGCAAGAAGAGCAAGCTGAGTGTTGTGGAGGGTTTTTGCTTTAGCACGAAGAGTCAGCCTTCGCTGGAACTTCACATTGGTTGATAGTCATGGACAGTTGCTGTTGGCGCAAAGTGCAGGTATGTGTGTTGTGGAAGGTCACTGTCAGCGAAGAGCTGATTCCACTGGAGCTTCTCGTTGGTGGTTATTGAGGGTGGTCAAATCTTGTCATAAGTAGGTCACTTCACAAGGAGTTCAAAACTGCTGTAACTTCACCTTTCCTCAGGAGGAGTTCTCACTGATGCCAGTCATTGGTCCAGGACCCGGGGTGGGGACCTATTGGGGATCTGGACTCACTCTGGTGCTGGTCAGCCGGGCGGTTGCAGGGCAGGCTCAGGAAGCTTGTTGTGTCCCTGTAGCTCACACAAGAGGTCAGCCAACTGGCCTTGGAGTCAATGTGGGTAGCCTAGGATCGAGGGAAGTAAGGCCAAGTTTCCTTCTTCAAACAGCCAGGCAGTCCTTTCAGCAGCAGGGCAGTCCTTCAGAAAGCAATTTAGTCCTTCTTCTGAATCTACCACAGGTCAGGAGCATTTTGAGGGAGGTTCTGAACTTCCCATTTTTAAACTTGGAGCCAGCCTTTGTGTTGGGGAATTCCCTGACCTACCCCCAGAACTGGTTCTGGTCAGTTCTTCCCCTTCCTCTGATCCTGGTCCTGGCTCCAAACTGTCTGAGGTGACAAAGGCAAGGGCAGGCCTGCTGTCTGATTTATTTGTGTGTGCGGCAGGCAGAACCCTTTGAAATGTAATAGGGGTAGGGTTCAGCTCCTCCTAACTATCCTGTCAGACCCGCTCCCCTCACACCTAGGCTTACTTTGTCTCACTATCTGAAAGCAATACACAAACCCCAACAGCAAAGCCAGGACGCTGGCAGAAAGTTACTGTTCGTATTGTGAAGAAAATGTCAACTTTCTTAAAAACAACAAGGTGATGAATGGAATGCTCAACTCAATCTCAGCCACAGGTAAGCGCCAGGGGCTGCATCCAAATCCATTGTTTTTTTGCCCTCTATGCCACCTTGGTTTGGACCCAGCCATATGCAAATCAGTCTTGACCCTGCTTCTCATGGGGAACAGTTCAGCCCAAACTGCCAGGCCAGGTGTTCCCTGAACCGGAATACAAGCAACTTAGGACCTGTTTGCCCTAGTTAGGGCTCTTTAGCCAGGTATAGCTTGATTCTAGTGCCACAGTGAGCCTGAGACCCATCTCTGGGCCTACCCAGTGCACTTAGGGCATCAAATGCAAAAACAACATGGTGATGGATGGAATGCTCCAATTAATCTCAGCCACTGCCAGTTGCTCCTGGCTGCATTCCAATCCATCGTTATTTGCCCACCATGCCACCTCACTTTTGACCCAGCCATATACAAATCAGTCTTGGCCCTGCTTCTCAGGGGAACAGTCCAACCTGAATGGGAACACAACCATCCTAGGACTGGCTTTGCACTAGTTAGGGCTCTTCAGCCAGTTATAGCTTGATTCCAGTGGTATAGTAAGCCCGGAACCCACGTCTGGGCATACCTAGCGGTTCGGGCTGGACTGTCCCCATTGGAGCAGGGTCAAGACTGATTTACATATAGCTGGGTCCAAACTGAGGTGGCACTGTGTGCAAAATAACAATGGACTGGGATACGGCCCTGAGTACTTACCAGTGGCTGAGATTAATTCAAGCATTCCATCCATAATTTTTTTATACTTTAGTATGTCAGCATAAGTGGGACAGGTATGCCCAGACATTGGTCTCATGCACACTGTGTCACTGGAACCAAGCTACACCTGGCTGATGTGCCCATCACAAGGGCAATACCGGTCCTGGGCTGCTTGTGTTCCGGTTCAGGGCGAACCTGGCTTGGTAGTTCGGGCTGGACTGTTCAAATTGGAGCGTGGTCAAGACTGATTTGCATATAGCTGGGTCCAAATTGAGATGCAATAGTGTGCAAAATAATGATGGACTGAGATTCGGTCCTGAGCAATTACCAGTGGTTGAGACGAATTCAAGCATTCCATCAATCACTTTTTGTATACTTTAGAAATTTCTAAAAATGGCCTTTTAAATGTTTTTATTTAAAATCCGACTTTACCATGAAAGAGGATTTTAAATTACTGCTACCATTCTGAAATTAGCGCTCCTTAAATGTAATAAGGTGACCCAGTAGTAGTCTATAGGAGAGGTAGGCCTTACAACATTGAAAAACGACTTTACAGGTTTTTCAGTATCAGGAGATGTAAAACTGAAACACATATGTGCTACTTTTTAAATACTATGCACACTGCCCTCGTGTTGGTTTGGGCCAACTTTAGGGGTGACTTATAAGTATTAAATAGGAAGGTTTATGCCTGGCAAAAGGTTTATTTTGCCTATGTGAGAACACGAAAGACTCCGTGTCTGCGCAGTGCACTGCTAATGTCCATATGGTTTCAATCTTTATAATCTGTTTTACTCAATTTTTCTGATAGCAAATAAACAAGTTACTCCCAATTAGTTTTTGATTATATTTCTCTTAATGCATCCTTTTTTTTTATACAATAATTTTCTTTATGCAAAATGACATTATAAACGACAAAGCTTAAATATCATCCTTCTGATCTGTATGTTATTAACAAATGCAAATTAACATTGAAAACTTAACATGTGACCCAATGCATTTCGGGTTTAAACAACCCTTCTTCAGGGGTACATATCAACAAACGCCAATAAAGTCATACATAAGATCAATGACTGTTAGCTGCCGCAGTTCGGAACTACAAGAATGAAATTAAAAAACATGGTCAAATTCATACATGCATAATAAACAATTACAAACACGCAAATAAGATTGCCACGCCACACGAGTGAACCAAATCCGTAACGTGCAGAAAATATATAAAAATAAAGAAAGGTGCCAAGAATGGCAAAAGAAGAACCAGTACCAGACCGGATTACCATGGTTTATACTACTAATATATGCCTAATCATACAAAATATGAAGGATAGCTACAGAAAAACCGATGTGAGACCACACTGCCATGATTTGTGCAAATGATTTATGCTCTGAAGCATCCTCAAGCAATAAAAATGTAAAACCAAACCTTTATGTAAGCATGCTCATGCGTGCAAAAGTGACCTCAATACATTTAAATGTATGTATACAAAAGGGCCAAAGTGAACAGTATAACAACCATGCCGGGCTTACCTCCCATATTTGAAAGAATGAGCTCAAAACGCTGTTTAAACAAACAAACTCCCAGTTACATGGGCGCAAAAACGCTTAACCAATACATGCACCCAGTAAGCCTCATTAGAATTAACTTCTTACCAAGAATCCACATGTGCGTGTTCCGTATCTAAAAAATACCAAAGTACCAGAAACTTCAATAACTCTACTCAATTACATGACTGGTTTCAAATGTAAAATATTACGAGTGTTTCAAGACTCACCGGTGCTTCTGCTCCGCGAGGCAGAAAAGTGAAAGACAATCTCATGACCGCTGTCGGGTTTACGTGCGTCATGACGTGTTTGGTTTTTAAAGGGGAAGCATTATTCAAGCTTAACTTTATTAACACCCGCAGGTGCAGACACTCTTGCTCGCTGTGTAAGAATAAACCGCTAAAATCTGTAACGCGCTACATATTTAGTTACCCTTGCGTGTGATAAACATATGTAATGAATTGCAACTCCGTGCAACATCGATCCCTTGGAACCATGTTCTTATATATGAATAATGGAGTTTAAGGTAAAGAGAACCCTGCTCCCTTTCCAAGCTGGAATATTATTTATGCTTGAAGAAAGTACTCAATATTGGTGCAAAAATTAAAACAATGTGAAAAGCATGAACGAGTGATGATATATGCCTAACAAGAATACACAACCTAATGCAACGGTTGGCGTTTGTTGATATGTACCCCTGAAGAAGGGTTGTTTAAACCCGAAATGCATTGGGTCACATGTTAAGTTTTCAATGTTAATTTGCATTTGTTAATAACATACAGATCAGAAGGATGATATTTAAACTTTGTCGTTTATAATGTCATTTTGCATAAAGAAAATTATTGTATAAAAAAAAGGATGCATTAAGAGAAATATAATCAAAAACTAATTGGGAGTAACTTGTTTATTTGCTATCAGAAAAATTGAGTAAAACAGATTATAAAGATTGAAACCATATGGAGATTAGCAGTGCACTGCGCAGACACGGAGTCTTTCGTGTTCTCACATAGGCAATTCTTACATTGGGGGCGGGCTACACCCCATTACGCAGTAGCACGCATAAACATATTTACTTTGAGTCTTTTCATATACGTCTAGTTGTAACTTATACCACAGTGTGTGCAGGTCTAACCCCTTTTAAAAGGTTTATTTTGCCAGGTAGAAATGACAGTTTAAAACTGCACTACAAGGTGCAGTAGGAGGCCTGAGACATGTTGTAAAGGACTACGTAAGTGGGTGGCACAATGAGTGCTGCAGCCCAGTACTGGGATTTAATTTACAGTCTCTGGAAACACTAGGGACTTACAAGTAAATTAAATGTGCCAAATAGGTGTAGGTCAATTTTACCATGTTTGAAGGAGAGAGTGCAAGCACTTTAGCACTGGTTAGCATGTCCAACAGCTGTCAAGACAACAAAGTCAAACAATGAGATGGGACCCATCAAGAGTTCAAGTCTGTGTAGAGAAGTTAATGCCGACAACCCCAGTGCTGCGCATTGTTCGAGTGAATGTGGTTTGGAACAAAGCAGTTAAAAATTGTATCTAAACATGGTAAATAACTGATTTTAGTCTTTGTGAAACACACTTTCACTATGAGGTATCAACCTCCACCAGTATTAAATAATAAAAGGCTGGTATGACAACAGCTAGGAAGAGGAACCAGGAGAAGTGCAGATGATTGGTGAAGGGTAGTGTGGCAACGCCCCTGTTGGTGAATAGCATGTGGACCAGGCAGAGGGAAAGGTTGGGTGCAACGGAGGGTATTACTCAATCTCCACCACAGTGTAAGGTATTATTTCAGCAGTATGCAAGGGTGTTTGCCCACTGAATTAATGCGGCTGGTAGGAGAAGGCCATGAGAAATGTGACCATGAGCTGCACATTCTGTCCTGGCCCTCCTCTGGGTATGCCATGTCAATATATGAAACCAAAATGTTATCTTTCATTATATGCCTCCAAATAATCAATTTGCCAGAATCCTTGTCAAGTGAGAGTCCCTCGCTTGAAAAATAAGTATGTTTATTTTCATGTACTGGAAATAATAATCATTAGAGAATGCTGAAAGGATAAATATTATGAGCTGAAATGGACACTGTGCATCTGTCGATATTGGAAGTGATAATTTCATTTAGGGACCTAGAGTTTTCAATATTAATAGCAGACTGCTATTTTCTTCTAGGTAAGGAATTTGATGTATGTGTTTTCTATGTGTTAAAAACGAGGGGCCCGATTCACAAAGGTAAAGTTAGATGAAAGTCTAACTTTAGATTCACAAAGGTAAAGTGAGACGAAAGTCTAACTTACGACTTCGGTATTCACAAAGGGCATTTACGAGTAGTAAATGCCCTTTGTGAATACCGAAAGTCGTATAGTTGGACTTTCATCTCACTTTACCTTTGTGAATCGAGCCCTATATGTGACTTGATTCTGGAATATAATCATGCAGCGTATATTGATGATGTTTTTTCTGCTTTTAACACAGTCTTTAATATATCAGACTCCATTCTGCATGATTATAAATATAAGAGAGGCATGGAGTTTTGAGATCACTTGAGGATAGCAGTTTTTAACCCCTTCGCTGCTAGGCCTTTTCCCCTCCTGTGTTAAGCCTTTTTTTGGCTATTTGGGGTAGTTCACGCTTAGGGCCCTGTAACTTTTTGACCACATAAGGTATCCATGCCAAATTTGCGTCCTTTTTTTCCAACATCATGGGGATTCTAAAGGTACCCAGGGTTTGTGGATTCCCCTAGCGGGGACCCACAAATTAGCCAAAATACAGCTAAATTTTGGGTTTTTTGGGAAAAATGCAAAAAAAAGGCTACAGATGAAAGCATCTGATTTTTCCCTGCAAATGGCATCAAAAAGGGGTTGTGGTGCTGAAATAACCATCTTCCCAGGTTTCAGGGACAAGCAGACTTTTGTCAGAAAACCAACATTTTTTACACAGTTTTGGCATTTTTCTGGGACATAGCCTATTTTTGCTATTTTTGTGCTTTCAACCTCCTTCCAGTTAATGGTAGAAATGGGTATGAAAGCAATAATGGATCCTGGACAGCCATACATTTCTGAAAAGTAGACAAAATTCTGAATTTAGCAAGGGGTCATTTGTGTAGATCCTTCAAGTTTTCTTTATAGAAACAAACAGTGAAATATAGGAAAAATTGAAATATAGTTGAAAAAAACAGCCATTTGTGTCAACGTTTTCACCTGTAACTTCTGCTAATTATGACAGCTATTTGAAAGCAATATACCATTACATCCGCTGGACCTTTCTGGTTGTGGTGATATATAGGACTTGTAGGTTCACTAAGAACCCGGCAGACCCAGAGCCAATAACTGAGCAGCGTCTTGCAATGGTTTTTTATTATGTCCCGGGTATATAGCAATTATTCTGGGAAAATTTATACATGGAAAAATCGGTATGAAAGACACCTATGTATTTCTGAAATGGGAACAAAATATAGAGTTTAGAAACAGTAGATATTTGCACATTTCCGAAATTGGGAGTACCCATACTAGCATGAGAATTATAGGTCATTTTTCAAAATGACTTATTTTTTACACATTGTCTTTCATTTGGAATGCAGAAATGCATCGAAAGTCAATAGATAATAACAGTTGCTCTACAATTTTGTGTTACCCTAAGTCTCCCGATAAAATGGTACCTCACTTGTGTGGGTAGGCCTAGTGCCCGCGACAGGAAACGGCCCAAAACCCAACGTGGACACACACATTTTCACAGAGAAAAATGACCCTTTTTTTGCAAAGTGCCTAGCTGTAGTTTTTGAACCCTAGCTCTGCTGGCACCTAGGGAAACCTAGCAAAACTATACATTTTTGAAAACTAGACACCCAGGGGAATCCAGGATGGGGTGACTTGACTGGCTCTCACCTGGTTCTGTTACCCAGAATCCCTTGCAAACCTAAACAATTGTCAAAAAACCCACATTTTCCTCACTTTTCTGTGGTGGAAAGTTCTGGAATCTGCTTGGATCCACAAAATTCCACCCACCCCGTTTTCCCCAAAGTCTTTCGAGAAAAACGGTACCCCACTTGTGTGGGTAGGCCTCGTGCCCGCGACAGGAAACGGCCTAAAACGCAACGTGGACACACCACATTTTCGCTGTGAAAAATGACCCTTTTTTTGCAAAGTGCCTAGCTATAGTTTTTGAACCCTAGCTCTGCCGGCACCTAGGAAAACCTAGCAAACCTATACATTTTTAAAAACTAGACACCCAGGGGAATCCAGGATGGGGTGACTTGACTGGCTCTCACCAGGTTCTGGTACCCAGAATCCCTTGCAAACCTAAAAAATTGTCAAAAAACCCACATTTTCCTCACTTTTCTGTGGTGGAAAGCTCTGGAATCTGCGTGGATCCACAAAATTCCACCCACCCCGCGTTCCCCAAAGTCTTACGAGAAAAATGGTACCTCACTTGTGTGGGTAGGCCTAGTGCCCGCGACAGGAAACAGCGCAAAACGCAACGTGGAAACACCACATTTTCACAGTGAAAAATGACCCTTTTTTGCAAAGTGCCTAGCTGTAGTTTTTGAACCCTAGCTCTGCCGGCACCTTGGGAAACCTAGTAAACCTATACATTTTTGAAAACTAGACACCCAGGGGAATCCAGGATGGGGTGACTTGACTGGCTCTCACCAGGTTCTGGTACCCAGAATCCCTTGCAAACCTAAAAAATTGTCAAAAAAACCACATTTTCCTCACTTTTCTGTGGTAGAAAGTTCTGGAATCTGCGTGGATCCACGAAATTCCACAAACCCCGCATTCTCCAAAGTCTTCCGAGAAAAATGGTACCTCACTTGTGTGGGTAGGCCTAGTGCCCGCGATAGGAAACAGCGCAAAACGCAACGTGGACACACCACATTTTCACAGTGAAAAATGACCCTTTTTTTGCAAAGTGCCTAGCTGTAGCTTTTGAACCCTAGCTCTGCCAGCACCTAGGAAACCTACCAAACCCACACATTTCTGAAAAGTAGACACCCGGGGATTCCAGTGAGGTATGTCTTGCGTGGACCCCCAACGTTTTCTTACCCAGAATCCCCTGCAAACCTGAAATTTTGCTGAAAAAATCACTTTTTCACACATTTGTGTGTGGGAAAGTTGTGGCATCACCGGGCTGACACAAATTTCCTACCACCCAGCGTTCCCCAGGTCTCCCGATAAAAATGGTGCCTCACTCTGGTGGGAGGCCCAAGTACCAGCGACAGGCAAGGGCCCAAAACGTATTGAGGCGACATCAAAATTGCCTATCACAAAACGACCTGGTTTTGCAAGGGGGTCCCATGACTTTTGGCCCGGGGCTCGGCGGCCACCTAGGGAAACCTACCAAACCCACACATTTCTGAAAACTAGACACCCAGGGGATTCCAGGGAGGTATGGCTTGCGTGGATCCCCCAAAGTTTTCTTACCCAGAATCCCTGCAAACCTGAAATCGTGCTGAAAAAATCACTTTTTTCACACATTTGTGTGTGGGAAAGTTGTGGCAACACCGGGCTGACATAAATTTCCTACCACCCAGCGTTTGCCCAGGTCTCCCGATAAAAATGGTGCCTCATTCGGGTGGGAGGCCCAAGTACCCGCGACAGGCAAGGGCCCAAAACGTATTGAGGCGACATCAAAATTGCCTATCACAAAACGACCTGGTTTTGCAAGGGGGGTCCCATGACTTTTTGGCCCGGGGCTCGGCAGCCACCTAGGGAAACCTACCAAACCCACACATTTCTGAAAACTAGACACCCGGGGGATTCCAGGTAGGTATTGCTTGCGTGGATCCCACAACGTTTTCTTACCCAGAATCCCCTGCAAACCTGAAATTTTGCTGAAAAAATCACTTTTTTCACACATTTGTGTGTGGGAAAGTTGTGGCATCACCGGGCTGACACAAATTTCCTACCACCCAGGTCTCCCGATAAAAATGGTGCCTCACTCAGGTGGGAGGCCCAAGAACCCGCGACAGGCAAGGGCCCAAAACGTATTGAGGCGACATCAAAATTGCCTATCACAAAACGACCTGGTTTTGCAAGGTGGGTCCCATGACTTTTTGGCCCGGGTGCATTTCCACCCCTCTCTCAGTTGGCAGAGGCACGATGAGGGATGTCCTCTCTCTCTGTTGCTTTTCGCCCTAGAGGTGGAGTCTCTTGCACAGTGGTTTCTTCAATCTGGTCAAGTCTGGGGCCTACCCATCAGTGGTGAGACACACGTTATCTCTCTGTAAGCAGACAATGTCCTTGTGTACGTCAGAGGTATCTGAAATGACATAGATGATATTGCGCATATATTAGAAAACTTCAAAGCCGCCTCAGGGCTGGGAGTGAATTGGCATAAGACTTGTCTGTTTCCACTAAATCCAGATTGTCCCCCACATCCATTAGAGGTTGGTGTTCACATTATTAAGTGGGAACAGCACACCTTCAGATACTTGGGCATAAATATTTATCACAAGAGCCAGGATCTAATAGATGATAAACTTACGAGGATGATTTCCTCCCTATGACCCTAGATTGCCTTTTGGCGTTCCCTTCCTTTAACGGTGCAAGGCTGAGAGACCCTCTCCAAAATGGTCATGTTTCTAAGACTACTGTACTCAGTTCAGTTCAATATATCTTTATTCGGCTATAAAACAGCCATAAAAGAACATTAAACATCACAAACACATACCAATAAGTTATACATATACAGATATAAGAAAGAATACAATATAAGCTATTTTTAAATTAAAGACAAAAAGCTCATACGGTGCATAGGCCTGATTCATATCTTTTCCTAATGATGATTGCTCTTTTTTATAAAATTTAAAGCAGCAGAACCGATATTTGGTGACCCTCTTTCTGTAGGCTTATCAGAGATAATTTATATGATCTGATTTTGCTCTTACGCAAAATAGGAACCAAGAATAAGCAATGTGGCACAGAAAATAAAGTGCAAAAAAGCATAAAGTGACATGTGCTTTGCCTAGATACGCCATCACATGGACAGGGTGGCAATGTCCTAAGAAATGTTCCCTGCATGGGAAAAGTAATAATAAAGTGCACAGTATTTAACCTAAAATGAGTAATAAGAAACATTGTGTAGAATGCATTACAAATGATGGCTAGGGTTCTGGGCCAGCAGATGTACAAACACTGAAATAGTAAAGAACACTAGACAAAGATGACGCCCATTCCCACCTTATCTTCATGCAGTGTTCTAAAAAGAGAGATCTGATTTTGTCTTTATAATAGAGGTGGGCGTAATACGCGGAGTCCTAGTACGCGGAATTCTGTGGAGTCAGAAATAAATTCCACCCGCTACGCAGAGTTCTGCTTGTGGGCGGAGTTTTCTGGCGCGCCCGTTCGCGTTTGGAAGGCTTAGTGCATCTGCGTGCTCCAAAATCGCTCGTGAACGGGACTACATGGTTCTCAAGTGTGTTCTTGCGTTCTAATTCGCGCACCACGCGGTCCGTATGGGCACGGCCATCTTGCTTTTCTGCTCTCTGTTATGGTACTGGGCCTAAATTTTATCTGCCCTTAATCTTTGTAATCCTCCTCCTTTATTACTTTTCTACCTCTAATTCTTATTTCTTACAATAGTGTGTGTCTTTGTGTTTGTGTACATTTGTTCATGTTTTTTCTGACTTTTTGACTTAATTTCCCCTTTTTTCCTTATTTCTTTCTTCTTTACTTCCCCTTCCTTTTTCTTCTTATTATTCTCCCACCCAGCAACATGGCAGAGGGGCGACTTCCTTGCGGGCGGCGCCTCGCCCAGGTGTGCAGCCCCGGCGATCTTTGGAGAGAAGGAGGTGGTAGCACTAGGATTTTTTTTGTGCAGCACCACCTCCCCTCTAAGCTGAGAGCAGGCGCTGGCACGGTAGTGGCTACCCCATGCGGGGGCATTGGCGGTGCTGGGGGGTGGTGCACCGTTGTGTGAAGTGCGCCAAACAGGTTTGGCGCACTGCCCAGCAGCTGAAGCACCATTGGACGGACATTCTGGACCGGGAACAAGACCTGCTCGACCTGCTAGGCGTCAAGATTCCGGGGCTTGGTGAGTATTATTTGTTGTGTTTGTGTTCTACAATGCTAATCCAGTGATCCAGTTTCTAGTTTCTGCTAGGCAGGTGTCACTACCTAATCGCACTCATCAGGCACTAGCTTTGGCTGATTAATTAAGAAGTCATTGCAGACTGTTCTCCTGTCACTATAGTGAATCACTGAGTAGCGCTTTCTCTCTGTGACTTTGTTTATGTAGCTCGTACAGTTCCAGGTTATTTAATTGAATTCACAGTGATGCGAAGTATGCATCTATGCATTGCAAAAAAGGGAGATTGAGTTGGCTCATCAAGGGTGTTGTGAAATGGGAATAGATAAAATCAGAGATCATTCACTGCAATTCATTAGTTCCAAATGTAGTTTTTGTTAATGAGATTTGGAATATGGTTTTAACGACAGTCGATAGACTCGAGTCAAAACTAGTAGTACTATAGGTGATCTGTTTTAGCGACTACGTTTGCTTTTCATAAAACATTTTGTGGAGATCATTAACAGAATCACTACTCTATTTTTATTTATCTTCTTAACTTCTTTCATCAGCACCCAAGGGCAAGAAGAGGGACTTTTCTGAGGGTCCAGGAGAAGCTGGTCAGCCGGCGCCGACCATCCGCCCCACTGCCGAGGACTCTGCTGATCCCAGTAAGTCCTTTTATGATTGTTCTGGACTTCTTAGGGTACAATCTTGGGGTATTGGAATGTTGGTGCTGTCTATTGTGAAGATTCAGATAGCAGGCCCAAGTAAGCTAGTATTTTAAATAAACATCACCATGTATGTTTGTTGAGAAGGCTTTCCTTTTCCTGCTTATGCCTAGCTCTAGCACAGTTCAGTTCACGAGACAATGGCCATGGTCATCACGGACCACACCCCACACCCCCCAATGTAGTGTAATGCAGACCCGTTTATTTATAGCTACACTATACCAGCAGTTTCCCATGACAGTACAGCAAGGCTGGAAAAAAGTATGAGGTCCCACTTCCATTGCATTTGCCATCCAAGACCATATGTCTTTCATTGACCATTTTTCCACGTCTAACTTTGTGAACTAACTAATCAAATGACCAGAGTGATATTTGGAAGACGCTGACGTGCTGAGATGTAGTGCTGCATTGCAGTTGTATTTGGTGTTGCGTATCTGGGATCTAAATTATGTGTAATGTTTTATTCTAGTCACAAAGAGCATTGGTGATGCCGGCTCCAGTGCCGCTGCAGGAGGAGACGGGTCAGTTGGAGTGGGAGAAGCGCCAGCAGGGACGGGCACTGGTAAGTCACATAATTTCTTGCAATTACTATGCTCACTATCTATTGCCATGGCGTCGCTCGTTGTCATCAAAAATGGCCATGAAGTGAAATCCCCCCCACCAGCTTTACCAGCCACAGGGGTGGTTGAGTTATTATGGCCTCTACTATCTGCAACGCAGCAAAATCTCACATAATGAGCTTTGATGGCTTGAAGGAGACATGAAAGAATGGGAGGTAACTTAAAAGAAAGAAAATGGTATATGAGTGAAAGGGTGGGTGGGTGAAAGGGTGTGTGGATGGATAAAGGGATGGCTGGGCGAACGGATGGTTTGAAGAAAGGGTTGCTATTGAATGAGTGGATAATGTATTGGAACTTTTGGTGAAAGACGATGGGAGAAAGTAAAGCTTAATCATGGTGGCTATGGGTGAATTAGAATGAAAGGTTGAATGAATTTTTGGATTGTTTGGATGAATAAGCAAGGTAGCTCTTCTTCTCATGAGGAGCATGCTGCTGGGGGGGCATGGCCAAGCCGGCCAAGATGGCGGACGTGCTTTCCTAGTGCTCCGCTCAGCAGCCCGCGCAATCGGCAATAATCAATGCCATAATCACCCCAAATTCCGCTGAAACCAACACTAGCTAGCGAAGCTACCATACGATCACTTTGAAGTCTGGATCGCGGGGCGGGATGCGGCCCCCGCGTTGCAAGAGACCCAGACAGTCACCTCGCAGCGAGGCCAACATGGCGGCGCCTACCCGGCACTGACGGCCCTCCACGGCAATAGAGGATTCGGGAGGCCAGACAAGAAGATCCCCATCCATTACCACCACACCGGGAAAAGAACCACCCCCGATGCCCCCGAGGCTCCTAACAGTGCAGGTGAGAGCGTAGCTTGCTGACGGGAGGACCCCGGGAAGAGGCCGTAACCACTCGCAGACCGAGCACGGAATAACCACCAAGTAGTGGGCTTGGCCTGGGGGATCCACTGCCTACCCTCGGTGCGAAGTGCGGTTCGGTCCAGCATTGCTTCACCCTGCGCCCCATCGCAACAAAACACCGCAGCCTCCCCCCCGCATGGTGCCGGGACTCGAGGTGCGCGGCGGGAGGTTGGGATGGACTAAGAGTCTCCCGGTTATGGCAGGCCTCATCGACCCACTACGCTACCGCGCTCGGGCCTAGCCCACCATCTGTACCGCGGCATAACCGGCAGTACCTGCAATTAGGGTGTACCGTTCTGGGCTGGTAAGGGTTCGCCCAGACGCCGCCTTCTGCCTCCATCAGCTTCCCCGATGCACCGGTGCGCCACAACGACCCAAGATCGACCTAGGCGGAGGTGAAACCCCTGACCGCTTCAGGACCAGAGCACAGACATACCGCTACCTCGGCTCCCCGCAGGGGAATGGGCTGGATCAGTTGCTGAAGTAGGAGAAGCACCGCTGGGGGGCTTGTTGACTCCCTCCTCCCCTCAATAGGCCCTTAAGCCCTGGCTGACACAGCGCTAGATCGTGAGGAGCACAGTGGATAAGCCAAGGCGGGAACCCTGTTAATCAGACGCTCCCCGTCCCCATCACATCGAGGCACGGCCTCCCTCCCCCCGCATGGCGCCGGGACTCGAGGTGCGCGGCGGGACGTCCAGAGGAGCTGGGTCTGTCCTGGTTGAGGAAAGCTGCTTTGACCTACCGAGAAGGCCCCGTCTGCACGGCGCCAGGCCGCGCGGCGCGCAACACGCGGGCCGGAACGAGCGCTTCTCCATCGGACAAGCCAAACTGACAGCAACGTTCAGGGTGAAGCCCGGGTCCCACACCGACACGACCAGAAGCAACGCAGTGGCGAGAGAATACAGCGACACGACACGGAGGGGCTGCAATCACCCCAAGGACTGTGAGGCCTCACCCAGCTATAGCGTATGGGGTACACAGCAATATACGACTTCCCTTCTCCCCTCTTCGGGGAATTCAGTGCAGCTGAGGACCTTACACCACCGAGGGCACAAATCTGCCCATAATACCCAGTAGGGTGGCAAATACCAGAAAGTAGGTACCCGGTGCCAGTGATATCGCCTACGACAGGTGAACCCCAACAAACGGGGCAGGACGTCAACAAGCCCTGAAAGGGGTCCTATAGAAGTCTGCCACCACCTAACCACACATCGCCTGGGCCCAGCTCAGAGACCATCCTGCTAACGACAACAAAGTACAAAGGCGACATGGGACGTCAACGCATAACAGGAGCATCGCAGGCACCGGTGAGCACGAGGCCGACCTCCCCAGACCCCAAGGCCACCCAGCCGGAAGGAGAACCCTCCCACACAGCGTCCATGTCCGATAAATTGGATAAAGTCTTGGCGACAATCGAGCATTCAAGAGTGACTATGGAAAACAGATTTGGAGAACTGGCCACAGACCTTAACCTACTTCGAGACGACCACAGGAAGCTGACAGACAAAGTTAAGCAAGGGGAAAAGACGCTCCAAACCATAGAACCGCAAGTGCAGTCACAACATGGTGCCCTGAAAGACCTGCAATCTAGGGTAAAGATCCTGGAAGACAAAGCTGATGACTTGGAAGGGCAATCCCGCCGTAGTAATATCCGCATCCTGAGTCTACCGGAGGGGGCAGAAGGGTCCAACCCTATTCGTTACATCGAAACATGGATCAAAACGTTCACCCAGACAAAAGACTTGACGCCCTTCTTCTCTGTAGAGAGAGCGCACCGGGTCCTAGCCCGCTAGCCACCCCATGATCATCGCCCCGACCGTTCCTATTGAAACTGCTCCATTATCAAGACAGAGACACTGTTCTCCGGGCTGCTAGACAAAATGGACCGCTACGAGTGGAAGACAAACAAGTTATGTTATTCCCAGATTACTCCCGTGCTGTCCAGCAACAAAGGGCCACGTTCCTACCAGTTAAACGTACCTTACACCAAAAGAACATACAGTATGCACTCTTATTTCCTGGTCGCCTCAAAATCATGCATGACGGAACTGCACACTTCTTTACTGATCCTGCGGATGCGAGTGAATAGGTGGAACAACGGCTGGCGAACCTTGATGGTCGCGGGAACACACAAAGTCATCAACCCTCTGGACGTCAACGGCGGCAACACAAAAGAGTCACCCTCACACAACTGAGCCCACGATCTGATTTCTCCGCAAAAAACTCTCCCGACCTTGAGCAAATCATAGCGGAGCACAGGAAAGCACTGCAAGCGGCCGCAGTGGTGAGATCGATGAGGGAAAGCTCAGATGGAGAAAAGGGCCCACATATCTTCACCTCAGAGGAGGAAGTCAGCAACGCGAATACTTCCCGGGATGGCTCAGTCACACCTCCGATAGTGACTCCTCAAACGGCGGACACGTTGATATGATGATCACTCTGCTGTGAGGCGACCACAGGGTGATGTATCCTCTGAGATCTAAATATGCAGTGAGAGAACACTGACATGGATAAGCGGGACTCCGTGGTAAGGTATCCCGAACATTACTAGACTGTATATCGGACTGGAATGCCACACATGGGAGATGGTGAGGGGGAATCCCCCCTAGGCATCCCTCGTCTACTGTCTAATAACGGGCAGCCGTAGCGACAGCGGCTGGCGAAGACGTATGGTCACCCCCCTCAAATAACGAACTAAAGACAGTACACGATGTGTAGTTTGGACGTATCGCCCCGAGCGATAGGTCCCACAAGTTGGGAATGTTTTCCATGGTTCAGTTATACTTTCCCCCTACCTCAATTTCCCCAATTACCCCCTGCGGAGCACACAAGCGGAAATGAGAAATATATACGAGTGGTGGGGGTGGTGGACGGGAGACACAGGGGTCCAGTAGGGCATCATACGCTTAGATACCAACCGACATGGCCACCAAGATCCCTAGCTCGGATATAAAGATTATTACATTAAATGTCAGGGGTATGCACACAGCGAATAAGCAATATGCCATCTACGCATATGTAAAGAGACAACAGGCACAGATAGCTCTCCTACAGGAGACACACATGACAGCGGTAGAGGTGGATCGCCTGCGTAGGAAGTGGCGGGGTACTATATGTGCTACAACATACTCGGCATTCGCTAGGGGCGCCCTAATTTGGATTCGGCCTGGGATCCCTTTTAAGGAGCAGACGCGTATTGTAGATAAAGAAGGATGATACACCCTATTGGAGGGATTGTTAGAAGGCCAATCTATACTGTTAGGGAGCATATACGCTCCTAATGTAGAGCAAGACAAATTCTGGAGTCACCTTACGGGAGTGTTAGCCCAATACGCATCGATCCCATGGCTCTTAGGGGGCAATTACAACTGCGCCCTGGACCTCCACTTAGATGGATCCCACCCCCCGTCAGCGCAGTCACCTACACACAAACAGACGGACCAATATCGCACATGGGTAAAACACTGGGCATTAGCGGATGCATGGCGGGAACGGAACCCTGACACTAAGCTATATTCCTTCCACTCCATCCCCCACAACCTACGAGTGCGGCTTGATAGATTTCTCTGCTCCACAACAATACTCCCTAGAGTCCAGCACACAGACTATCAGATCATGACGCACACATAATGACCCTCAGGTGGAAGCCACCCCACCCCCATTACCTACCTGGAAACTACCGCAAGACTGCCTCACAGACCCAGTGTTTCGCCATGAAGACGGGGACCATATCCGAGAACACTTCATACTAAACACCGACACAGCAACGTCCAGACTGATAGAATGGGACGCATTCAAAGTTGCCGCCAGAGGGCATTGCATACAACAAATAGTGGGGGTACGTAGAACGCTCGAAAGATCATTACAAAGCGCAGAAGTAGCACTAGCGGCTTTTAACAAAAAAAACTGATATGGGCGAAGCCACCCTAGCTCAAGTGGCAGCAGCCAAGACTTCCCATGCAGAGGCAATGAGGGATCTACGCAAATATAACTTTAGGGTATATGCTACCAAGATGCATAAAGAAGGCAATAGAGCTGGGACGCTTCTGGCGTGGTTAGCCAAGCAAGACATAGATCTGAAACCAATCATAGAAATCATAGACAAGACCGGGACCCCTCGTCACTCGCAGGTAGATATCTTGCGTGTTTTTTACGACTATTACTCGGGTATCTATCAGGCCCCAGTGCAGGGAGACCATCACATGATAACCCAATTGCTCCGCCCATTGCCCATTCCCCGCATCCCATCCACAGACAAAAAAGCCTTAGAAGCGAGAATCACATCCCCGGACATCGCCCAAGCAATCAGAGCATTAGCGCGCAACAAAGCACCAGGAATGGACGGCTTCCCACTAGAATACTATAGCACTTTTTCAGCCCACCTGATTCCCCGGGTTGTAGCCATGTATGAAGACGCACTGAAAAGAGGAGAGCTGCCAGGCTCTCTTAGGGAATCTATCCTAGTCACATTTCCAAAACCACACAGAGACCCAACTCTCCCCGCTTCATACAGACCAATAACATTGCAAAAAATTTTAGCAGACCGTTATACCCAAATCCTCTCACCATTGATCCACCCAGACCAATGCGGGTTCGTCCCAGGGTGTAACACCTCACAGAATCTACACAGGCTGTTCCATATCCAAGACAGGGCAAGTGCGCAGCTCCCCAATGCGGCATGTCTGATTCTAGACCTCGAAAAGGCCTTCGATACTCTGTTGTGGCCCTACCTATTTACTGTCCTCCATAGAATAAACATAGGACCTACGCTGATGGCGTATACACGGCTCCTTTATACAGGCCTAACTTCGCGGGTGAGAATAGGCAAATACATTTCTGCCCCATTCCCGATAGAACGAGGTACAAGGCAGGGGTGCCCCTTGTCCCCCCTCCTATTTGCCCTGGCAGTAGAGCCCCATGCGATACGTTTGCATCGGGGGGCGAGACATGGGGTATCCCGATAGCAGACACGGTACACTGCGTATCATTGTACGCAGACGACCTCCTGATCTATGTCCGGGACATCACATGTGACCTCGTCCCAATCTGGACGACATTGCAGGACTTTGCGGAGGCCTCAGGCCTCAAAGTCAATTGGGATAAGTCTACGATTTATCCATTGAGCCCCCACTCAGAAAATTGCCTGGAGTACTGCAGCGCCTCGAAATCTAGGGGTGAAACTGTACCACTCTCCCGAAGAGCTATACGAAGGGAACCACCGTAAGGTGCTGCCGGGGATACGAACGGCGGTGGGCTTCTGGAAAACATTGCCCTTAGCCTCCATTGGACGAGTAGCCCTTGCCAAAATGATCATGGTCCCCAGACTACTCTATCACTTCACCAACCTCCCAGTGATACCACCACGACCTTTCTTCCGGGAGCTGAATACACTGCTCACCACATTGATATGGGGAGGAGGTCGACATAGGGTAGCCTTAACTACACTATACTTACCCACAAATCAAGGAGGGCTGGGAGCACCATCCTTCGAAGCATACTTCCTAGCGGCTCAACTTCAGTGGTTATCGCACTGGACGGCAGAGCGTCATATAGGAGAAACATTTACTGATGAAGGCCGCGTACCTCTCCCGGCGATCTGGAGATTGCTCATGCCAGGTACCAAGTCATTTCGCACTTACCCCTTGCAGGTGTCCATAGCCCGCGCGTGCATGCTGAAAATCCACTGCATGTCTACCCGCTTTTTGTCTAGGTTCTAATAGAGCCTCCCTGTTATTGTTTCTTGCACGTTTTTTTGAAAGGGCAATACTGCGTGCGGGATATTCACGATGTGTAAGAGTTTTTGCCAATGTTTCTGCTTCTGTTTTATAGTCCTCCAGTTGACTACAGTTTCTGCGGAGTCTCAGAAACTGTCCCACTGGAAGATTCTCTTTAAGGGCACGCGGATGGCAACTACTGAACAGTAGAAGGCTGTTGCGATCCGTTGGCTTCCAATATATTGTTGTGCTCAAGGTACCATTATCTAGCCTTATCAAGAGATCAAGGAACGGTATTTGGTTGTCTGAAATGGAACTTGTGAATCTGAGGTATGGATTCAAGGTGTTAATCCACACGCAGAAATCATTACATGTATCCACATCGCCTCGCCAGAAACCCCTCATCCCCTCGGCACCAAACGGCTATTTGGAAAAAGATCTCCGCCAAAGTGCCCCTCATTGGGAGCCCGTCAGGCATTGCAGCGCCGGCCAGACGAGGAGCAGCCTGATGATGAAGCATGACACCCAACTGGGTGTGTGAGGGCATTATATTCCAAAGAAATGGATTCCCATCTCTTTGACTCTGTAGCCTACTGTCTTTTGTATATTGCTACACTCTAGATTATTTAGGAACAGCACAACTCTAATTTTCATATTGCATTTGGGCATTTGTGCTGGACCTCATGTATAAAAGCCCTTTGTCCCTCTACTTGTGAATATTCATTATTTTAGCACCACACACAACTTGTACTCCATATAGTGCATAATGCCATACTCATCAATGAGAAGTCATTTATTTTTCAACTCAAAATGTCTGACTGTTTATAGTTACTTGAAAAGCCTTTAGAAGAAACAAATAATCAAATCACAGTTTTTTTAATCCTGTGATGTTATTCTATGCCTGTTAATACTTTTCTGCCACACAGTCAGTGCTTTTTTATGGTTGGCAACATGTGTGGGTAAAGCATAAAATTAGCCTTGTGAATCATAATCACATCAAATAAATTCCAATGGCCCTAGGGGAGCAGCAATGTACTCCTACTGTGCTACCCAGTAACTTAAAACAATTGTTTGCACAGAGCATTATTTACAATTTGTCTTTTTTGTTTTTCTCAATATAGTGGCTCCTGCTGGTCCAGCCGAACCACCCACCAGGCAGGAGATAGCGGCCCGTTTGTGGCGGCAGAGGCTGGAGCATATCCAGCAGGAATACCGGCGGCTGGTGGTCCTGGAAGAGGAGGAGAATGAAATTGATGCACAACAGCCGGGCCCCAGTGCAGCCGGTCCCCTCAGCCTCCAGCCTCCAGGCCATCCCATCACTGGTGCCACCACCAGCCAACTGCTGCAAACCCCTACCACACTGGCAACAGGCCATTGCTGTGCCGCATCCTGCAGTGGCTGCACATTATCAAGGGCCGGCTCACCACGATGGAGCAGAGCCCGGACCAGCTCTGGACTGACATCCATAATGCCCTCTTCTAGCCCTTTTTAAATGTTTTTGTTTTATTTTGATGGGAGGGAGTTGTTTGTTGGGGCTGGGTGGAGAGGTTGGAAGGGAGTTGGGACTAGAGAGACTTTTTCTTGGACATTTTGAGTTTTGGGGCTTGGGTCAGTTTTGTTTGAGAGAGGGTGGGTATTTTGTTTGGGTGGAAAGGGTGGGTTTCTTTGTAAATAAATAAAGGGGAAACTATTTTTTTAATCTAAATTTATGCCTGAAGTAGTTTCTGTTACTTTTACTTTGCACTGCTTCCTTCAAGTAGTTTTATGCAGCCTGTTTATGTGCTTGTAACTTAAGAGAGCATAGCACTTAGTTATGCTAGGCTTATACTTCTCTAACTTTCTGGACCATTATGGGGAATGCTGCCATGATGACTTATATTGTGTAGAACTATCTAGATAAAAAAACAGTAGCAGTTATTTTATTTCTTACTAAGTTAAATTACATCCATACTTGTTGTCTTACCTGAATATACATGTAGCAATAACAGGGGAGACATCACAACTTCATAAGTGAGGTCCCACTTCCAGTTCCACCAGGTGAGCTCCAACTGTAGGATTGATCTGAATGATTGATTGATTATCCATCATAGGCAACTAAATTGAAGTAGAAAGACTGAGTAAGTGGGTTATATATTTCTTAAAGATTTACAAAGAATTGACACTGCCTGAGTACTACGCTAAAATAGAAAAAATAGCAATAGTAGTAAGATTTGGCTAATGTGGGATTCTCTCGATGTTTTGTGAGACCATGATACCCAAATATCTTATCTCCTTTTTTATTCTGCATTGTTGCATGTCCATGTTCCAGGCCATACACTCTGTTTTTGGCGAATTTACCTCATAGCCTGAGAACAAATTGGGAAGCCAGATTGTACAATATTGGGACCGCAGAGGCTAGGTCTGAAGTGTACACCATTAAATCGTCGGCATGCAAGGCCACCTTTTTCTCCCAGCTTCTGTACTTAAATGGAGAAATTCTAACTTCTTGTCTAATTTTTACAGCTAGGGACTCTATATATAAATTAAAAAGTATAGGAGATAAAGGACACCCCTGTCTAGTTCCCCTCTGGATTTTGAAAGGGGCAGATAGGTTTCCATTCACCAAAACCTTAGCTGTAGGCGTTTGGTATATCAGACTCACAGTCCTACAAAAGTTTTCTCCCAAGTTACACAATCTCAATATTTGTTGTAAATAGGGCCAATTTACCCTATCAAACGCTTTCGTAGCGTCTAAGGTAATAATGGTCAGAGGTGTTTTATAAAGTGTAGCTACATCTATTGCCCCAATTAAGTTATAAGTCAAGTCCTGAATCCCTCTCCCTCGGACAAACCTTTTTGATCTTCATCTAGAAGACTCCCCACCACCCCATTTAACCTCTCTGCTAGAATCTTAGCGAAGATTTTATAATCGCAGTTGAGCAAAGAGATGGGTCTGTATGAATCACAGGAATTGGGTGGTTTTGCTGGCTTAAGAATCAGTGCAACTGTGGCTTCATTCCAGGATGTTGGCATGTCCCTACCTTCTTCAAAAAGTTGTGAGAATACCTTCTCCATTATAGGGGTAAGAACCTCCTTCAAACATTTTTAGAGCTCAGCCGGTATCCCATCTGGGCTTGCCACTTTCCCAGACTTCCCAGCCATAATGGCCTTCTTAACCTCGCTTCCTATAATTGGACTATTGAGATTATCAGCATCCCTCTTATTGATTTTACGAGGAGCATCCTGGCCCAGCCAGGCCTCGATATCTTCTTCTGTGACTATTAATCCCTCCTGATAGACCTTTTCAAAATGATTGTGAAAAGCCTCTTCTATCTCTTCACTGCTTGTAAGTGGGTTTCCCGATATTTCACACCTTAGTTCTTTTATAAATCCTTTTGCCTGATCGTATTTGGTTTTCCAAGCTAGGAGTTTTCTACAGCCTTCCCCATATTCGAAGTGGGCTAACTTGCTAGCTTGCCACCGTTTCCTTACTCTCTGTTCAATCACCCCAGCAAGTTCCAGCCTAAGAGTCTGGAGAAATGCTTGAATACCATCTGACTCCTGACTGCTCCCCTGAGCTAGTAACTGTTGTTCCAGCTGCTGGATATTGTGTTCAATTTCCCCCACTTCAGCTCTATACTTCTTCTGTTTAGATATCCGGAGAGATGTTACATACCCCCTTAAGAAGGCTTTATAGGCATCCCATACAACTCCCATTGGGGCACTATTTTGATTAGTTGCAAAAAACTCTTGTGTCTCTACACTCAACTTCTCAATCACTTCCTCTTCTAATAATATAGCATGGTCCAAAGTCCACCTTCTATGAGCTGGCCTGACTGGTAGATCTAATAGTAAGGTTATTGCAGAGTGGTCCGATAGATGTGCCCCTTATTTATTTATTTATTTATTTATTGAGTTTTATATAGCGCTGGCTAGACCCGGAGGTATCAGAGCGCTTTACATGAGGAAGAAACATTGTTTCAGAACATGGTTACATCAGTTACTGGAGCTTAGTTGCAGGAATTACATGAGTACAAAAGCATAGCATAAACATGAGGAAAAAATAGGCAAGGGGAGAGAAGAATAGGGGAGAGAGGGGAGGAATAGGGGAGGTAGAGGAGAATAATGGGGGGAAGGGGAGGGTATAGGAGGCACAACGGGGAGACGAGGAAAAACAGTGTCCGACGTCCGGCTGGGTAGGTGACGGCCGAGGGGTGAACCAGAGCCAAACTCCTCTATAGCTGCGTGGGACAGCTCCACCGGTCTTCGGCCAAAGGTTGCTCGGGCACCGCAGTACATACAGAAGGGTTATAGTTTCCGCCTAGGGGGGCATAGTCCAAAAAGTTCCATTGAGCGCGCCAGTCACGGTGCACGGTGCTGTGCTCCCAGCGGTAATGGGGTAAGAACCCAGGCCTCCGCTGTGTGAGACTCCCTTGTCGCTGTGGACTCTCTCAGAGGGGTCTCTGAGACTCCAGGGCATAAATGCTGGATCCCTCCCCAACAAGGGGAGAAGGAGTGCTTTGGAAAGGGGCCCACTCATGGTGGCCATTATTAGAAAATTGGTGTGTCAGATGTCCCCAGAGGCGGCCATTTCGACCTAATTTTGCTTCAATAGACCGAACTAGCTGGTCCGGCCAGGCTGAGTACTGCTGGGCTGTGTCCGTGGGCTTGTATACACCAGGGAGGCGCAGGATTTCACAAGCCTCCTTGCTAAGAGGGTGCTAGCTGACAGTACGTGCCCCAGATGGCAAGCATTACGTCAGGACATCCGCCAGTCAACTGCTCGACGAGGTGCGAGCCGCCATCTTGAGGTCAGGCAGAGTCAGGCGTGGAGTTAACGGTCATTGAACTCCCGCTCGAGTGTCCACCGGGCCGAGTCCCCTGTGGTCCTGCTACACCACACTCCCTCCAGGCTGGCCCGTTGTTGCTCCTACCTTCCTTGCCGCATTGGAAGTCCTCACACGTGTGCCTCGCGGCGTAGCTCGCGGTCCCTGCCGCGTTCCTCCGAGGTCTTGCGCCACCCGGAGAGGCTCACCCCGTCACAGGCATTGGCTCCGAGGGTCGTACAGGGGAGCAGTCGTGCCAGTGGTTCACTCGATCTTCCCGCGGGGGTGAGCCAGCAGTCATTTCGCGCTACAGACCTGGCGGCCGCCATCTTGCGTAGCCCCGCGGCCAGCACAGTCGAGCCCCACAAAGGCTCACATCTGCATAATTTCGGGGCCACAAGGTCTCTGTGTACTCGCCAGCAGGACCGGTGTAGACGGTGACGTCCTGCAGTCAATTTGGCGAAGTCCGTGGGTGGCTATTCACTCTAGACACCAGCGTGGACCGGGAGCCGAGACGATTCACGTCCGCTCTGCCATCTTGCCTTCCCACAAGTCTTTGCTCACTTTTCAAACATTTTAATGTTCTTTTCTTTTTTCCCCCCTTTCTTGCTGTATTCCATTCACCTGCTGGACGGCACCGGGCGCGGCTCTGACGGTCCGAGCAGAATCACAGCTCACGGCGGCTCCTCCGCGCATGCCCCTATATACTTTGCATCTTTTGTCCATCTTTTCAGATCTTGGTTGATTAAAAAGAAGTCCAATCTTGATTGTTGTCCATACTTTTTATTGTTAAAAGTGTACCCCCTGTTGATTCCCATTTTAACTCTCCATATATCCACCCATCCTAACTGCTTCATAGAGGCCTTTAGTACTGACCTCGTCTTGCAATTTGTTGTTGCTCTGATTTTTAATGAACAATCCAAATCTGGATCCAAGACCACATTAAAGTCCCCGGCCAGGATTATAGGATCCGGAAAGCTTAACAGCTCCGTAAGTAACCCTCTGAAAGAGCTAGGATCATCTATGTTTGGTCCATAATATCCCACCACGGTAAATTTATGTGAATAACATTTGATTTTAACTATAGCCCATCTCCCCATTTTATCTACTCTGCTGTCTTCTACTGTGATATATGAGTTCCTTTTAATCAAAATTGCCACTCCTTTAATGGTTAACTGTTGAGTGGTACAAATAAAATCTTGGACCCAGCTTAGAGATATAAATAGTTTTCTCATTTCCATGTCCGTTAAATGTGTTTCCTGTAATATTAAAACCTGATCTGGAGCATCTTTAAGGTATTGTAAGATTGTTTCCCTCCTATACTTCACTCTTAACCCGTTCACATTCAATGACAGGACCCTCAGCTGAACTCTTTGGTCACTTATTGATTATGTCAAGTTCCCTTTACCAAAAAAACTCTAAAAATCGTACTAAGGCGAACCGGACATATTTTTTTAAATTTTTTCCCACTGCTCCCCACCCAGTGCACCCCACCCCTATCCTCCCCGAAACTAACTATGAAACCCACCCTGGAGAACCCTCCCTTTCCTTCCTTCATGGCCCTATACTGGCCTATGGGGCCCCACCCCTGGAGTCAGAAGAATATATTTCATATTTCAACTATTTGCTGCTCCTTGCCCACCGATGTTTATTTCCTTATCTAAGGAGAAAGAGAAAGTTTTCTACTCCGTACCCACTAACTTATTCCTCCCTCTGAGATGGACTGTAGAAATTTTTCTGCATCTTCCACACGCCGGAAGACTTGCACCTTATTGTTATGCATCACCCTTAACGTAGCAGGGAATTTTAACTGTGCTGTAGCGCCCTGTTTCCTCAAAGGATCAAGAAGCTTCCCTAGCTCCCATTGTTTAGTTGCAGTAATTGATGATACATCTGAACGTATTTCAAAAGTGATTCCATCCACTGTTAATGAGTTCATCTTGAGAGCCTTACTCAAGATCTCTTCTTTTATTTTATTCGGCAAAAAATTTATTAGAATCTTCCTGGGCTTTGCTTTGTTTGAGATTAACCTGAACGGGTCTCTATGAATCCTCTGAATATCGGCCATGAGAGCTTGCTCTGTAACGTCAATTTGCGTTCCTTCTTTAATCAATTTAATTACAAACTCCTTGAGGTTATTCCCTTCGGCCCCTTCGGGGATCTTTAACAACCTTAGGTTGTTTCTTCTTTGAGAATTTTCGAGGGATTCGATCTTTTCTTGATAACCCACTCCCTTTTCTTTTAACCGAGTTATCTCTTTCATATTTTCTTTTGTTTGGGTGGTTAACACCATCACAGTTGATTCTAAGGCTGCTGTTCTAGCTGCTAGGGAATCCAACTTCTCTTCCATCTTCTCACATGTCGACTTGATCTCAGCTTGATTTGTTTCCGAGATCTCAAATCTGCTTCTGATTTCCGTCGTCAGCAACTGTATTAAATCTGAAACTGACTGAGAGGCTACCTGTCCCGTTGGCCCAGCCTTCATATCCGAACTCAATACCTGGCTTTGGCCATTATCACTTATTTGTGTATCCCTCCGTTCCCCTCCTTGGGAAGGCAGGGGACTCACGGCTATACCCTTGTTCTCGATGTCCGCCATCGGAATTTCCCTAGTAATTTCCTCCAATGGCTGGGAGTCATCTGCGAGAACTTAGAATCTATTGGGGCTAAGAATAGCCTGAGTATTTTTTGATGCCCAGTGGACACTATTTGGGGTAGAAATATCTGCAGGTTTTAAAGTTAAGGTTCTTGGCATAACCTTGAAAAAGCTTCTTAGTGAAGGGGTAATTTTTACCTTGTTTTGGGGCTGTGAGGGCACCTTCGCCTTCCTTGATTTTCTCCTCTTAAGGCTAGCCCAGTCTTCCACCTCAGCCAGTGAAGAGATATGTAAGTCATTAACTGGGCACATCTACCATTGACTATAATTGGAAGGGTAAATTTAATAAAAATGATGGTCTTTCCAAAACTCATTTTTATATTCCAGAATATCCCTTTGGTTTTTAGAGAAGTCTGGCTTAAGAAATTGCAGTAAAAAATAAGCAGTTTTATCTAGGCCTCTAAAGGCATACGAATATCATGGAAAAAACTTCGTAAGAAGAAAAACAAGGGAGGTTTGTGTTTGCCAGATTTAGTTTATTATGCATGGGTCTTTCTTATGGGCACTGGGAAAATGTTATTGAATGAACCAGATGGTTCAGACATTGGGAGAATGTTGAAGGTGATGCTTTTGGATGTGAAGGGAGGGGAGCAAGGTTTTATCTATAAATTCGGGGATCCCAGATATTTTAAAAAGGTGCGCCTCAAGATCTTGCATGGGTTAGCCTTTACGTGGCATAAAATCAGAAAGACACTAAAAATCAACTATCATAGCGTGTTGGCACCCATCTGGGATGCCCCCGGCTCCCCGGAATGGACAAAGGATTCTCTGGCGGCGCCTTTGACAAAAGCGGGAATATTATGCTGGAAACAGCCAGTCAAAGATGGCACTCTACTTTCTTGGGAAAGTTTGTTGGACATCACGGACACTGAGCTATCCAGATTTAAATACTTGCAAGTGAAAAGCTGGCACCAAGCAGCTGGAGAAGCCGTTGGCACATCGAATGAACTGGAGTCTGCATTAAGGAGGAAAGTTGAAAAAAAGAAAGAGGTGGCAAATCTATATTGGTTCCTGATCGATCTTGCAGAGGGCGATTTCAAACTGCCGATGGAGCTGTGGGGAAAGAGCTTGCCTGGGATCCAACCAGAAGAATTATGGCAAGTATCATGTAATATCTTGTATTCCACAGTCCAGGCAAACTTAAAGAGAAATCACATTTTTTGTCTCCATCGGGTTTATTGGACTCCTCTAAGGCTCTCTAAATTCGGGAAGGGTGACACTCCAAAATGCCCTAAATGTTCCCAAGAAAATGTAGATGATGTGCATATGTTCCTGCATTGTCCAATATTACAACATTTCTGGGCAGATGTAAGTAATAAAATCTCTACAATACTCGGGGTAGAATTTCAGGTAAGCCCAATGTTGGTTTTCTTTGGGGTTCTGGCAAAGCATGAATCTTTATCCATCGAAAAAAACAAATTAATGTTTTATTTAATTTTACTTGACCGGAGGGAAATCTGTAAAAACTGGATAAAGAATGTTCCCCCGACTACTATAGATTGGATTAATTCTGTGAAATATATAATTAAGTTAGAAAGGGCATCACCAAATAAGAAGAAAGACTTTTGGTTACCATGCATGAATTGGTTGGAAAATGAGGTAAACGCAGTCCAATGGTTATGCCTCTACACCGAGATACTTCACCACTCCGGTTGTTCTGTGGGTGGCTCTGAGAGAGGGCCAGAACAAATTAACCACGAAAGGAGAGGTTCTGTGTAAAGTGCACCTTTTTGGAAACAGAGGGGCATATTATCAAGGGCTTTATCGCCGCTTTAGCGGCACTTTTTGCCGCTAAAGCGGCGATATTTTTATCGCCCTATTAGCAAGCTGTCGCTAACAGCTGTTAGCGACAGCTTTTAGGCGATAGCGACCGGGTTGGGTGCCACTTTGCATGCCAGCGATATTTATCGCTAATGACATGCAAAGTAGGCGTTCCCAACCTGGCAGCGACTGGAAATAGTCGCTAACATCGCTATCGCCTATTAGGGAGGCCAGCAAGGCGATAAAGAAACCAGCGCTAAACACTATTAGCGCTTGTTTTTTACACCTGGTCCAAACCTGACTTAGCCATGTAATCCAATGGGAGGTGGATTACATGGCTAAATCCCCCTTGCCCTATCAGCAAGCTATCGCCGGTCACAGTGCGATTATCGCTGGATTTCCAGCGACAATCGCACTGTTTTCCAGCGACAGCAGGGGTTTCTATCGCATTGGAGATAAGCGTTGCTGATAGCACGCTATCTCCGCGATAGAAACCGGCGATAGCCGGCGATAATTATCCTAGCGCTAAATGCGCTTAGCGATAATTATCGCCGGTTATTGCTAATAGGCCCCAGAGTTCTTTGGTCGGTGCCCCAGAGAAACCTAGTATAACTCTGTTTATATCTAAGACGAATGAGGACTAAAAAAAACAAAAGATTTGGCTAATGTGGAGCTAGCAGTATTATTTTATTTGTGAAATCCTCAAGTTATAAAAAATGGACTCAAAGTCTGAAGTGGACAAGCTTAGGTTAGGTGTTTACAGTTAGGCAACGGAGGCCTGAATGACGATGCTGACGACTGTTGTTCTTCATTCTATATCTAAAAAAAATATGGATCATTTTTAATGCACAGGTTGGTAATGGGCTGGTGTGGGCTACTGCTAAGAAGACTCTACAGTAAGTTGGTGTTGCTTTCACCACATCCGCCCCACCAAGCGTATGATCTATTGTTGGTGTAATTTAAGCCACACCTCAATAAATCGCACAGCTCGGGGGAAGATGGTGATGGAGCAGGATTTTGAGAAAATATAACCTGCTCGGATTGAACCCTCAGTAACATATATTAACAGTGTGCGGTGAAGATTTTTATTAATAAATGCTAAAACATGGGGAAATGCTATTGCGCATGTGCGTAAACTAATGCGTGTATTAATGCATGGGACTAGGCCGCAAAACTGCTTTGATAAAAAAACAAGAAAATTATGCTTTTGTGCACGTTAATAATATTTCGCTAGGAATAACATGGGTTGTGCATGTATTAGTGCAATGCTGGGATGGTGTGTAAAATGAAATTACATTTTCGCGAAATAATAAATGTTTGTGTTCTGTTCTCGTAGAAATACAAGCATGGGCCTACACTTCTGCATGCCAGTTTTGGGTTAATTCTTGCTGAAGGAAAAAGAATTGAAATAAAATAAAATGGGCTTTGAATGAGGAGAGAACGTGAAAGCATAGAAATGTCCTTCACGATGTGCTGACTGTCTGCCAAGGTTGCGGAAGAAGGGGGATACTGCTAAACAAGTGGAAGCGTACAACTTCCTCACGAGATAGCAGAGGCGAACAAAAGAGGCGTAGAGTCTTGCAACATGAAGAAAATATAATATGGGGGGCGTAGCTTGGCCAGCAATGGAGTCGGACGTGCAGCTGTAGAGCTCCGTCATCGGCTCCCTTCTCTGATCGCATTAATCCGTATGTGCCTGGGCTGAAAGGGCCGCCGCCAGCTGAGATTGCTCCGGAGGTGGTCCGGACGTCCCGGTGAAAAAACGGGAGGACGGTTGCTGAGAAACACCGAAGCGGACCTCCCTGCCGGCGCTTCTGCCAAGAGTGGCTCCGGGACATCGGGCGCGGTGAGGTACGTGGAGCCGGGGATTGGCTCCGCCCCCTAGGCCCTGACGAGCGCTGCGACCCCGTCTCACCCCGCAGATCACCTAATGCCGCGGACAGCCCAGAATCGGCCCAACCGGAACCGAGAGGAGACGCAGTGAAAGCCCCGTCTGGCCCTGGGATAAATCCTACCGCTCACAAGACTATCGGACGAGAAGCGGTGATGCCGGCTGCCACCCTTCACGCGAGGCCGGGGTCTAACTCCGCCCACTAGGCCTGACCGAGCGGAGTGAAGCTGGATCGGTGTGGAGATCATGACCTGCTGCCAGAACACTGAACTTACCGATGAGACCTTGATTTGAGAACGAGCGGTGGGAACACTGGTGCTTAGGAACTGATCCGCCCTCCTTTCTGGCCACCGCGTGGGATACAAAAAAAAAGGCGCGGGACCCCGTGGCCCGCCTGAGACCGGTGACTGCCCCATCCCTGAACCTGGGTAGCTGTATTGGAGCCCCTCATCGCGATTATTCTGCTCCGTTTGTGGCCGAGAAGTAACATCTCTGCGGACTTGCACGGTGGTGGCATGCGACCTGCCCGTGCTAGTGCATGCGGCCTGTGGCGCCGCGACCTGGTCTCTTTCCCGAGTGTTGACTGGACAGCGGAAATTCGATGTATCGGAGTAGATTGAGATACCACATCCATTGAAACGAGAAGGGTGTGAAGAGTTATTCAAGGAGGTTCAGGGTGTCCTATGTCGGCGACACCCTGTTATTGGGCGCCCTGATTTGTGTGATTCGCCACGCCGTGTGCCTTTATCCCAGGAGTCCTTCTGAGTCATTCTGATTGGGATGCCACAGATGCCGCTGACTGGCGACTAGACACACATCAAAATCCACCACACCTGGTATGCCCTGCCTCCCAAGATTGCAGCACCGGGCTCCGAGGTAGTGGGGCCCACCTGACCACCTCCATATCGAGATTTCGCGGCGCAGTTACGAGCGGCACTGGTGAGCACTGGTGAGACGCATATGCCCTGTCTGCTCAATCCTGGGCTTCGTTTGCCGTGGATGATAGGTGTGGATCCCTGGACCTGCTTTATAGGCGTCTGAGGGGCGATACACCAAGCTTGGCGTTCGCTGTCTGTTGCTCCATGTTACGAGGGGGTCAAATGAATATTGGCACTGGGGGTGCGACGGGCCCTCACCCACAAACCCGGGCGCAGACGGATAGGATGACAGAGGCGGAGACGGTAGACCCCATGGCGCATAAGCTTGACGCAGTGCTGGCGGCAGTCGAGAAGCTCGGTGAAACGATGAATCAAATCTGCACCTCTTTAGAAGGCAAAATAGACAAAGTGGCACTTGATCTTACGCTGCTACACGTGGATCATCGGAAACTCGCAGACCGTGCTGCTGCCACTGAAGGGGAAATGGCGGAGGTTTCGCCGCGAGTGTCCACGGCTGAGAAGAACATTTGTGATTTATTAAACCGAGTGGAGTTCCTGGAAGATAGAGCGGAGGATGCTGAAGGCAGGGCCCGCCGCAACAATGTACGCGTTGTGGGCCTTCCGGAGGGAGTGGAGGGGAGAAACGCAGTACATTATGCAGAAGACTGGATCCGTTTGCTGCTACCGGGAGAGGTCCTGTCTCCACACTTTGTTGTTGAAAGAGCGCATAGGGTGCCTGCCAAACCCCCGCCTCCGGGCTCGAACCCGAGGCCGTACTTGATCCGCTTATTAAATTACAGAGACGCTATTCTCCAAGAGACTCGAAAATTGCAGGACATACAAGTGGACAATCACAAAGTTATGATCTTCCCGGACTATACTTTCCAAGTCCAGAAACAGAGGCACTCTTATCTAGCGGTGAAGAGGCGCTTGCGACAATGTGATCTTAAGTACTCTTTGTTGTTCCCTGCGAAACTGAGGATCGTCGCAAATGGTAAGACCCATTTTTTCACTGTACCGGAAGGCGCAGAGGAATGGCTGGACTCTTACAACTCATCTCAAACTGGACAAAGAGAGCCGATGCCAGAGACTACTCTACGGCGCCGCCGGAGGAGACGGAGAAAGTCGCAATCCTCGACCCATCAGGCATCTGGCTTAACACCAGAGTTGATACTGAGCGGTCAGCTCGAGGCGGTACAAGCAGTGGTGAATATCAGCGGATCACCGGAGGGGGAATCCAATTCAGACTCTGATCGCCAGGGGCCGCACAGTGACGAGGAACTTTTGGACAATTTTCCTGTTTCCCAAGGCTCCTGTGTGCTGCTGCATGTCACCCCGCAGACTTCTGAAAACATTGCTTGAGCATGCGTATGTCAATTGTTCACCTTTCCTCTCCTCCATAGACTGAGTGTCACACGGACTCACTGGTCACGCAGGTATAAATGACTCTGTATGCTGTTTCTGCATTGCAATGATTATGCTTGGTATTCATGCATAGGTCATATTTGTGGGGCGGGTCCTGGAACTATCGGCATATTCTACCTGTTAGCTTCTTAATGTATGGGAATTTTATGCACAACAAGCAGGCAGCGGCCCTGTCCTACAAGTGTCTGGCCAGAGACAGGTCTAGCCGCATATGACGGTCCCCTCCTACTCTTCTGTTCGCTCTTAGATTGCTGTGCATAATAGTCTCCCCCTGACGTTAGTTGTGTGCTATTGCATTTCTAGTTTGGGCGATTGCCTGTTGCAAAATTGCTCTCATGGTATTTTTGATTGTGAATTCTTTTTATGTTTTTTATGCTATCATTCTTCGACAAGGGTATAATTGTTGTAAAGTCGGGCTGCGCAGGGAAACACACGCTAGAATGACCTCTATACACCTGCTGCCACCCTCTCCCACCATTCGGCTGGACGGGCCCACTTGCACCCCTGACACTTACCGGTTATGGCGTCTGTTAAGATAGGTACATGGAATGTGCGAGGCATCCACAGCCCGGAACGCCGTTACCTCATATACTCCTATCTGAAATGCCACCACATACAAATAGCGCTTCTTCAGGAGACACATTTAGCTCAAGCAGAAGTCGCACGCCTTCACAGACGTTGTAGGGGGCAACTGTATGCGACGGGCTACTCTGCATACACGCGGGGGGTCCTAGTGTGGGTGAGACCGGGTACTCCATTTCGTGTGGTGGACACAATGGTGGATGGGGAGAGCAGATATGTTATAGTCAAAGGGGTACTTGATGGTAAGCCGGTGGTATTGGCATCACTTTACGTGCCCAACACTGAGCAGGCAGCCTTCTTAGATCATATCTCACAAAAATTATCCACATGGCACGACACCCCTATGATCCTAGGAGGTGACTACAACTGTGTGTTGGATGTCTCCTTGGACCGGTCCTTCCCTCCCTTTCCTGGCACCGCCACACACACAGCCGCGAAAGCATTGGCGCACTGGGCTATGCAGTGGCGCTTCTCTGATGTATGGCGACACAGAAACCCACTAGACAGGGTATATTCCAACTACTCCGGGGCCCACAGACTCCATGTACGCCTGGATCGCTTCATGGTGTCGAACGACCTCCTACCATGCATTCCTGACTCCACCTATATGGGACGCACGCACTCTGATCACAACCCGCATGTCATTGAGCTACAGTGGGAGGTTGAGCTGCCACCGATCCCAATATGGCGCCTCCAGCCAGATGTTCTCTTGGACGCGCCCTTCTGGGACTTACTGGCCACCACCGTGGTGCAATATTTTGAAGAAAATGCGGGTACGGTCACGTCATCGTTGGTGGAGTGGGACGCCCTTAAGGTGGTTGTTAGGGGGCACTGTTTAGGGACGCAGGCAGGCATGCGTGCGCAACTGGAAAAGGAACTCACTATTATAGAGCGAAGACTGGCCGTTACTGAACAGGCGGACATAGATGACACTCAGGGGCGGCTGGGCCGCCTAAAGGAGGAGCATGCGCGACTGTTAGAGCGACTGAGATGCCTCAATTACGCTGCTCACTCGGCAAGAGCTCACAATATGGGTGACAAAGCAGGCAAACTGCTCACATGGCTTATCCGTCAGAATGAGTCGTCGACGCCAATAGCATCGGTGAGAAAAGCGAACGGGGAAATCGCATATATGCAGTGAGATATTCATGGTGCGTTTGTAACACATTATCAGGATTTATATAAATCGCATGTGCAAGCTACGCCCCTAGAGATACAGACATACCTGGAAGACCTAGATCTGCCGCGGCCTACGCGCGCACAAAGCGAAGAGTTGGACGCCCCTCTTCACTCGGAGGAAATTCGAGACAGTATTTTTTCACTGTCCAATGGGAAGTCGCCAGGACCGGATGGCCTACCGACTGAATTTTATAAGGCATATACACACATCTTGGTGCCGCAGTTGCTAAAAGTATACGAAACTGCGCTTGATGACTCTACTCTCACCACCACGCAAAATGAGGCTCTGTTGGTCTCCCTCCTTAAACCTGATAAAAATCCCGACCTCTTAGGCTCCTATCGCCCGCTTGCGCTCCTCAACACAGATTATAAAATCTTTGCATCGCTCCTAGCCAGGCGTCTCTCACCTCTAGTGAAAACGTTGGTACACCTCGATCAGTATGGTTTTGTTCCCGCACGGTGCACTTCCCTCAATATACGCAGGCTTTTCAGAGTGCAACAGTACACTACGCATAGTTGGCCCCGATCGGGCTGCCTGGTACTGGACCTGGAGAAGGCCTTTGATTCATTGGAATGGCCCTATTTGGCGTCTGTGCTGGGTAAATACGAACTAGGGGAACACTATTTAAAATGGTTCGTTTATTGTATCGACGCCCCACTGTCCGGGTTCGTACCGGTAGGTTAATCTCGGATTGCATTAGAGTGAGACGGGGGACACGTCAAGGCTGCCCATTATCTCCGTTATTGTTCTCCCTGGCTATGGAGCCTTTAGCAATGTTGCTCCGGAGAGATGGCGAGGAGTGGGGGATACGGTTGGGAGATGGGCGACACGCCGTTTCCCTGTACGCAGACGATTTGTTGTTATATCTTCGAGATGTTACTGCCATCCCGACGTCCATTGCAGATATACTCAAAACCTTTGCGGGGAAGTCAGGGCTCCGGGTTAATTGGGCCAAATCAGGGATCTATTCATTTAACACCGACACAATAGAGGAAGTTGTGCTCCTGAATGGTACGCCCCTTACATGGTATCCCACCACATTCAGATATCTTGGCATTTTTATATATCGATCGCCTGATGACTTATTAGAGGGTAACCTGATGAGAGCGATCTCGGCCATACGAGCTCAAATACAATTTTGGAAAACACTTCCGCTAAATGTAATGAGCCGCATCACCTTGCTGAAAATGATCGTACTTCCCAAACTGTTATATTATTTCTCAAACCTCCCCCTTTATATCCTACCTAAGCTATTCCGAGACCTGGAACGACTATTCCGGGACTTAATATGGAACAAGGGGAGACCGCGTGTCGCTTTGTGGAAAATGTACGCTCCCACTAGCCAGGGTGGGCTGTCTGTCCCCAACATGGAATTGTATTATTTAGCTGCCCAGCTCCAATGGGCGACGAAATGGCTGGATGGCAGGTGTCTGGAAGACACAGCGACTATGCACCAGCCTTGGACCCACTCTCAAATTTGTCATTTGTTTCATCCCGTCGCCAAACTTCAGCGACCACCACAATTGCACTTGGGATTAGCTCATAAGTGTTACAAAAGAAGTTTGTATCTTACCCGCACAACACTTCCATACGCCCTGATTTTACCACTGATGGGGACACCAAGGGGTAGACTGGGCACCTCGGGGGCAGCCCTGGCGACCTGGCATGCGGCGGAGCTAGACACTTTGGGCGATTCATATAGAGACGGCGCATTATTAACATTTGAGACGCTGGTCGAAGACGCTGAGTTGCCAGCGGGTCAATTCCTTTTACACACCTCCCTCCTGAAGGCTTTGTCAGCCGACTTGGGGGATCTGACAACTGAGCCACTGACGCACCTATTAGTACAATATTTACATGTGATGGGAGCGGGGTCGCATGTGGTGCATTGGCTGATGGGGGCGTTGCTTACACATACGTTGAAGCCGATGCAAGGGCTCCGAGTAAGATGGGAGGCAGATAGAGGCCAGCCTTGGACTGATAAGGAGTGGGACGCCATATTAGCGGGCGCTAGGAACATACCAAGGAACTCTAGTTTTAAGCTTATACAAACATATATCATATAGAGGGCATACCTTTCGCCAGACATGATAAATAGATATTTCCGCATCGCCACTTCTGCATGTCCACGCTGCCAGTATCCTGATGCAGACCTGCTTCATATGCTGTGGGCTTGCGCATCCCTTCAGCATTACTGGCACGAAATAGTTACAGTGCTAGCTTCATGCACAGACACGCCGCTGCGGTTGTCATGGGAAGTTTGCCTTCTAGGGCTCTATACCAGATCCAAAAAAACTAAAGTCACCTCGAGGTTCCGAGATTTGGGTCTAATTACTGCAAAACGTCTCATAACTAAAAAGTGGAAAAATGCAGACCCTCCAGAGACACTTAGTTGGAAGCGTTCACTCACAATATGGGCACAGGCGGAAAGTACGGCACTACGTAGAGAGGAGACAGCGGGACTTCGCAAATATCCCATTGCGCAAAGCTGGGACGCATTACTCACTGCCCTACACACCGGCAACCCAATTGAAGTAGATAATACCCTGACTGTTGATCTGTGATAAACACACTAGTCCCTCACTACTCAGCCAAATGGAGTTAATACACTTCAGAACACACAGAGCAGAACGCTGCTGCACCCCCCTGGTCTGCTGTGGGTAGTCACTCACACCTCATCCATCCTCAGGCATAGAGGTCCTCTTTGCTGATAGGCTATTATGCTTCGTTATGCGCACTGTTTCAACCTCCGACTAGACATATTGTTCTGTGGAAATGTACCGACAATGCACCTTCGTACCCAGTGATGTAAAATCGATTTTGTTTGTATTTTATAGATGGCAGATTTTCATTTTATGTTATAAGTTTCAGATTGAGTTGTATATTTCAGAAAATGGGTCTTATTGGTACTCATCAGTGACTATTACTTGCGTTCTATCATCATGTCATTTCTTTTCTCTATCACGCAGTAAATTGATCAGGCCCGAATGGCAAGTTTCGTATGTATATGGTATATAAACACAAGATCCTGTCATAACAGTTCAGGTTGGATGTGTTATGAGTAAGATGCGGATAGTAATGATTCCAATTTATAAATCATGATGTAGCAAAACTGTGGGCAATGGCATGCAGGGACCCTAGAACATATGCTTATATAAGATACAAGTATCTGTAATGGAGAATAGCACGCTAGTGTCGATCATATGCTGTTGCGCTGGTAATACTATTCTATATATGTGCTCTGTATTTTTGTTATGAACATCTGAATATTTTGTACGAAACCGTGATGATAGTAATGTTAAAATCAAAAAATACCAATAAAGATATTTAAACAAAAAAAAAAAAAAATGAAGAAAATATAATATGATTGTGTTCAAAATGTTTCTTGAAAAGGATCTGTCGTCATGTTAAAAAAACTAAACAATAAGTTAGTGAATAGAATGATCACACTGAGAGTGGTGTGACAGAACACCCCCATTATTAGCCAATGAGGGACAGAATTCGGTTGAAAATGAAACAAATGTGGGTTGGACATTTAGTTTTTAGGGTATAATTGAAAGTCCCCGGAGGTGTGGTTTAGGCTTGGCTGGTGTTTAGCTAGCGGGAGATCGTCGCTGTCGTCGGTTTGCTGTTTCAAGATAGAGGCCTACCTGTTTCTTGATTCCTGACTGAAACTTTGTCACTTGACTCTACTTGAGTGGCCTTCCTGCCCTGACTGGCCAGTGGGGTAGATTTCCCTGATTTCCTGTTTGGGTTAGTATAGATAATCTTCTAAATTTGCATATTCATTGCAAATGTATTTTGTCTCTGAAACTTTTCTCTCTTCACCTATCCACTCCTTCAATGCATTGTTTATTTGACATGAGTTTGAAATTATACATTGCCAATGTTTGCTCTCTGTGATAATCCATGATTTGCATTTTGTGTAATTGCACTTGATGAGCATTTATTCGTACATTATTTTACGATAAACAACATAAACTACACACTGAGTCTGTTATTATTTATTAGTATAGATGCATAGATAAGTTCATATTATTGACATCAACTATTCAACTTCAGGTTCATCGCCACATTTATTTGTAAGGAGAAATGCAGGTTCTGTGTATTTAGTGAGTTAGGAATAAACTTGCATTCCACTGAACCCCAGCGTGAAGGGATTAAGTTGAGTAGTGTAAATGGGCCTGTGTTTGTGAAAAACTATCGATCCCAGATCGTTGGATCAGTTTTGGTAGCAGAGGATGGTTAATTATTGATTAGTTTGGCAATAATTATTGATTATTGATTTATTGATTATTAACATGAAAAGTTAGGGTCTTTGTTTTATGTTGTTTGGAAGTACGGGTATGGAGTTACCTAAGATCCCGGGATGATGTTATTTTAGCCTAAGTGGCAGAAGAATAGTGTGAGAAAGGTATCACACTGCAGAAGTACTTTGTCTGTTGTTGTAATATCGAACAAGCAAAAGGCTGACGATGTAATTTTAGGGACATATTCGATCGAAAGAATATTGCATGAAATAGTGAAAGGTCCGCTTCCGAAACTCTGGCCTTACATCCCGAAAGGAGTACCAAGACCTCTTTCTGAAAGGAAAGTCCTCTTCCAAAACTTTGGCTAGTATCCCCAGAGGAGTACCAAGACCTCCTTTAACTTGATTGAGAGTAGAGTAGCGCTGGTCGTTATTTTACTAGAAGTAAAAGAAAACTCTTCGAGTGAATCAAACTATCTCTTTTATTAGTGGAGCAGACAAAGTAGAATTGTTTTGTGTTGTTTCTAACAAGAAATAATTGAGAAAACATAGAAAATACATTGCCGTATTATTTTGTAAAGGGAGGGTCAGTAGCAGGAGTAATACTGACGCCACAAAAATCTGCGCTGGCATTGTCCAGGCAGCGGGCGTGTAGTGAGCCGTGATTGGTTGGTTGCTGTGAGCCTCGCTAGCATTGGTTGAGATAGCGGATACGTAGCGAGCCGTGATTAGTTGGTTGCTGTAAGCCGCGCTGGTATTGGTTGGGATTTAGTGAATAGAGTGAGAGGATTTACGGACGTTTTCTCTTGTTTGTTTGGTTTATTTAAAGATGAAGATGGTAAAAAGAATAAAAGATTTATTTTAAAAAGACAAGCCGATAGTTACTAGAGAGGGACTTCCTATACCTCCACCGAGAACGCCTGCTTCTTTTATGATGTTGGAACGTGGGTATCATACGTGTACAACGGTTAGAGAACTGGATGAGTTATACGGAAGATGATGGAGTTTCAGCTTTCCCAGAGAATGGTACATTTAATGTAAGGATTTTGGAGAACTTGAGAGGAAGAATGAATTCATTAAAACCAAGTCCTAGACCGACGCAGTATGAAGAGCTTGAGGAATGGGATAATGAGGCTTATAAAAGGGAGAGAGATAGGAATGGAATTAAATACAGGAATATAATAACAAGATATTCTGAGGCTAGATGGGATGATCAAAAGAAAAGATGGAGGAGAGATGTTATGGTAGATGGATTATATCCAGTAATAGTTGCTGAGGATCAAGATAGAGCCAAAAGTAAAGAGAAAAAGAATAATTTAGAAACTTCAGAACTAGATGATGATTCAGATGAGATTGATGATGAGTTGTTAGATGAAATATTATTAAAAAGACCTCCACCATATCAGGAAAGTTCAGGGGAGACAGTTCCAAATGCACCACTAATTGAAATACAAGTTCCTCAGGTTCCACAAGCTCCACAAGCTCCACAAGTTTCACAGGTTACACAAGTTCCGGTAGCTTCACACACTCGAGTGTTGCAGGAAAATGAGATTGACATGTTGAATAAGGTGAGAGAGGAGTTAACTCAAAGAATTAGTCAGATGAGTCTGAATGCAGAAGCATTAACGGTACCAGTAACGATTGGTCCTATAGTTCTATTGTATGGCGAAAATCAGAATATATCGAGAGTACATGCATTGACAATTCCCGTGAATAATGCCAGGAATGTTGGTGGATCAGAACAAATTGAGATGAGTACTTCATTGATTGATCTTCCAGTGAGTGAAAATGTAACTGAAACACCAAAGAGAAGTGTACAGATGGATCCTAGAAAAATAGTGCAGAATGTCAGTGGAACAACTCCAGTATCAGGGAGTTCGGTGGGTCCTTCGCCAGAGGAGTTAGATGACTTGATAAGAGGAATGGAAAAGAATAAGTCACAATCGAGTATTGGTGTAGCTAGATTGAGAGTGGATCTGGAAGAAATGATTATTGGTACCATACATCCAGAAAGGTTGAGTAAGTACCGAGATGAAAAGTTGTTATTTTTGTGTAAGAATATTACATGGAAAGCAAGGAATTTACATGAGAGGTTGGCAGAAGCTGCACAAGAATATGGAGTATACATAGAAAAGTCTAAAGTTTTGCGAAAAACGTACAGACTGGATTTTAATGATAAGGATTTGGAGAGTTTGAATACGTCTGGTAAACGATTGCAAATAAAAGAATTGATGAACACCTTGAAGAAATGGGGTGATTTAGATCGATGGAAAGGTAGATGGGCGAAAAAGACGGAAGAATTGCTTGCTAGTAAAAATGTGTCTTTATTCCCATTAAGAGAAACAGGACAAGCTGAAATGGTAAGCCCAATGAGAGAAGTTCCAGGTGGTGGATATGTTCACGTTCCCTGGTCAAGACAGGATATACTATCCTTTACGAATGATTTCCCTAGGTTGAGAGAGAAACCTGTTGAGTGGTATAAACAGGTAAAGAGGTTTGTAAAGGTTTCAAAGGTTTTGCTAAAGGATTTAGATGGTTTGTTTGAGATTGTAGTTCCAGCTGACTTATGGACTGAGTGTAAAATTACTGTTGACTGGCCAAAAGAAGAATATCCTAGAGATGTGAAGACAGGAGCACCTTCAGAAGAAGTGATGAAAAAATATAATCAAGTAATTACTTACTTGAAGAGTAAAATTTCTCCAACAGAAACAGATTGGGTTAAAATTGACAGGACAACCCAGGAACCTAAAGAATCGGTACATGCTTATTATGAAAGGTTGTTACAGGTGTTCAAACAGTATAGTGGTTTTGAAAGTATAGGTGATAAAGATATGGGGCATTTTGTATATAGGTTTGTTTTTGGATTAAAACCCGAAATTAGTAACATGATTCAGCAACACTTGATTTGTTGGCAGAGTAAAATGGTTGATGAGATTCTGAGATATGCTAAATATTGTAGTGATGATATTGAGTCAAGGCATAAAAAGCTGTAAGAGAAAATGATGTGGGCACAGGTGAAAGTGGCAGAACAAAAAGATGGAAACTGGTTCTCAAACAGATTTTCAGATGAAAGGACAAAATCAAAATGGTCAGGTACCAAATGAAAGTAGAGGTAGAGGTAAGACGAGTAGGTAAGAACTGAAAAATAAATTTCCTTTTCATGCGTGCGGAAAGTTTGGACATTGGAGGAATGAGTGTAGATCTTTACTGAAGAATAATGGAATGAATCAAAATTTCAATCCGCAGATGCAGAATGAAGTGGTTGTGAATCAACAACAACAACAACAGCAACAGGTAGTTACACCACAGACACAACAAGTACAGGTGCCTCAAGCTCCTATGCCAAATAATGTGAATGCTCAAGTACAGAGATACAGTGCGAATTCTGGATTTCACGCAGGTGAGCAAGTTGGTAAGAATCAAAATGTGCAAGTAGTTTCACAGTATTTGTTGCAATGTTCAGAGAGTGATTCAGACTCATCTCAATGATGGTGCCCGAGGGGGGAGGAAGAGTGCATGCTTTGCGCATCTCTAGAGGTAGATCAATCAGGTCCTTTTGTTGATGGAAAAGTGGAAGGTAATGATATTACATTCCTTGTGGACACTGGTGCTACCCGTTCTACTGTGAGAGCAGCAGAAATCCCAAACCTACCACTCTCGGGAGAAACTATCCAAGTTGTGGGAGGTTCAAATAAATATATTAAGACTCCAATAACAAGACCAATAGAAGTTCATATTGGAAGATTCAGAGACATGCATCAGTTTGTGGTATGTGATACAAGTCCGGTGAACCTTTTAGGTAGGGACTTGCTTTGTAAGATGAACTGCACCATCTATTGTACGCCAGATGGTATTGCTTTTCAAACACCAGATGAGGATGTTGCTTTTAAAATGATGTTAGCGAAGCAAGGGACAGAAGTGAATGATTTATATTCATTGCTAACAGAAGAAGATTTACCTGCAGAGTTGAGAAATGCAGTGAGACCTGATGTGTGGGATTTTACAGGAAAAGACATTGGGTTGATGAAAGGTGTGGGTCCTATTCAGGTTACAGTTAAACCAGGTGCAATATATCCAAACACACCTCAGTACAAGATGAGTCCTTAAATAACAGCAGGAGTAATTCCTGTAATTGATCAGATGATTGAGCAATGAATTCTAAAAGAAATACTGAGTAGTCCTTGTAACTCACCTATTATGGGGATTAAGAAACCAAGCGGAAAATATAGAATAGTTCAAGAATTGCGCAAAATTAATAAGATCGTAGTACCTTGCTGTCCAATAGTGCCAAATCCAGCAGTGATTCTTTACCAAATTCCTTCTGATGCAGAATGGTACACAGCAATTGATCTGTGTCAAGCATTTTTCTCGATACCTTTGCATCCGGATAGCCAATATCTTTTTGCTTTCCGGTTCGGAAACCGTGTTTTTTTGGCATGGTGCCGAGTTCCTCAAGGGTATACAGAGAGTCCTTCGATTTTTAATCAGATTTTGAAAAAATGTTTGGAGTCATTGATCATGCCAGAAAATTCAGTGTTAGTGCAGTACATTGATGACCTCCTTGTGGCATCAAAAAAGAGAGAAGCCTGTGTGACAGATACAATTGCCTTACTGAATCATTTGGCAGAAGGTGGGCATAAAGTGTCACCAGCAAAATTACAGTTTTGTCAAAAAGAGGTTCAGTATTTGGGACACAAAATTGAGAAAGGAGTTAGAAAAGTAACGCAAGAACGAATCAATGTGTTTTTGCAGATGGGTCCTCCTAAAACTCAAAAAGAAGTTCGAATGTTTTTGGGAATGGTTGGTTACTGCAGACAGTGGATCAGTGGGTTTTCACTGATTGCAAAACCTTTACAGAGGTTGACGCATAAAGATGTGGTTGATCCGATTGAATTGGATGAAGAGTGTATGAAGGCTTTTATTGAATTGCGAGATAGTATTTGTCGAGCACCTGCATTGGGAATGCCAGATTACACCAAAGATTTTGCATTATTCTGTTGTGAAAGAGATGGGTGTACACTTTCAGTCTTAACACAAAAACATGGAATGACACATCGTCCAGCGGCACATTTTTCTGCTACTTTGGATTCAGTGGCTGCCGCATTACCAGGTTGTTTAAAAGTAGTGGCTGCTACTTGTGTGAGTCTTGAGCAAAGCGAAACAATTGTTATGGGACATCAAGTAAAAGTATATGTGCCACACTCTGTTGAGATCCTATTAACAAGGACTCGGACTCAGCATATGACCTATAGTCGGCTGACTAGGTATGAAAGAGTGATTTTGGGTGCTGAAAATGTGACAGTGACAAGATGTACAATATTGAACCCAGCAACTCTGTTGCCGAGTTTAAATTGTGAAGAAGTGAAAGATGAAGCAGATCATGATTGTTTGGATGTGACAGAATTGTGCACGAAACCAAGACCTGACAGTAAAGATACTCCACTAGAAGAGTCAGATAGTGTGATGTTCGTGGATGGATCTTGTCTGAGAGATGAAAGAGGTGCATTGAGTGCTGCCTATGCAGTATGTACAGTGTCTATGGTTCTTGAAGCATCCTGTCTAAAGGGGATACATTCTGCTCAAATTTCTAAACTGATTGCTCTGACTAGAGCATGTATAATTGGCAAAAATCTGAGAGTAACCATATTCACTGATAGTCAATATGGATTTGGGGTGGTGCATGATTTTGGTCAGTTGTGGATGCAGAGAGGATTTCTGACTTCTTCAGGATCACCGATCCGGAACAGTAAAAATGTGAAGGATCTATTGATGCATTACAAATGCCCAAAAAGATTGCTGGGGTAAAATGTTCAGCACATAAGTCAGGAGATGACTATGTGACAAAAGGAAACAGAGACGCAGACCAAGTGGCACGTTTCTGTGCGCAAAATTCAATTTCGATCAACAGAGGGGTGGAGAAAAAAATACAAATTGCCACTTGATGTTTTCTTCATTGAAAACATGGGAAGAAGTTGAGGCAATTACAGGAAGAAGCAAATGAGGAAGAAAAACACATTTGGATAAAATCAGGTTGTGAAAAGAGAGCAGAAGATGAAGTGTGGGTGTATGTTGATGGAAGACCAGTATTGCCAGATAGTTTACTTTCTCAGATGGCAAGGATGTACCATGGAATTGCACATGTTGGAAGAGATGCTATGATTAGACTCTTCAAGCAGTCATGGTTCAATCCGAAGTTTAGGGTCATTGCAGAGAGTCGATGCCAGAGGTGTATAGTGTGCCAGCAGCAAAATCCAGGTAGAAAGACAGTTGTTAGTTTTGGTCGAATTGGAAAAGCAGCAGGACCATTTACCCGACTACAGCTTGACTTTATAGAACTTCCCCCTTGTAATGGACTAAAATATGTGTTGGTTGTTGTTTGTTTGTTTTCTCGATGGGTAGAGGCTTATCCAACAAGAAGGAATGACAGCTTAACCGTTGCTAAACTACTTTTGAGAGAGATAATCCCAAGATTTGGATTTCCAGTCTCTTTAGAAACAGATAGGGGAACACACTTCAACAATGAGATAATTTGGATGATTTGCGCAGCATTACAAATTGAGCAAAAGCTGCATTGTGCCTATCGACCAGAAGCATCTGGAGTGGTCGAAAAAATTAATGGCACTATTAAATCCATCAAAAGTGTGTGTGTCTACAACACTGAAATGGCCAGACGCTTTACCCCTGGTATTGATGAGTCTTAGAAGCATTCCTGATAAAAAAGACTGGATTGAGTCCTCATGAGATTTTGATGGGGAGAGCCATGAGACAAGCAATTGTACCAGCAAACAAACTGATGAATATTACTGATGATCTAGTGCTTGATTATTGCAAAGGATTGGCTGATCTGGTGCGTTCTGTGTCTCATCAGGTTGGAGAAATTGCAACCACAACACAGCCGGATCAAGCACATGATTTGAGTCCAGGAGAGTGGGTTCTTGTCAAGAAACACGTGAGGAAGTCGTGTTTAGAACCCAGGTGGAAAGGACCATATCAGATCATTTTGGTGACAACGACAGCAGTGAAGTGTGGTGGCTTGCCAAACTGGATACATGCAAGTCATACAAGAAGAGTCCCAAGTCCACTTGAAAGACAAGAAGAAGAGCAGCAACTGGTAAAGCAGAGAAAAGAACCAGAAGCTGAAGAGCATGAAGCTATAGAATCTAGTGTTACAGATTCTGAAAAAGCTGAGCAAGAGGAAGAACCAAGTACAAGTCGAATAAAGTGGGCACCAGCTACTGGGTCTCAAGAGACTGCTGTTGAGAAAGAAAAGGAGAAAGTGACTGATGAAAATCAAGAGCAAGTACAACAAAGAAAAGAACTGAATAAAAGAACTTGACAACTTGACAACAAAGGAGAAGAAGCAGTTCAAGTTAAGAAATTAAGAAAAGGTGATGAGTGGCCAAAAGGAGTAAAAAGACTAAAATACACTCTAGAAAAGAAAAGGCCGGAACAAATAAATGAAATATCAAGTCAAACTAGACAAAGTGATTCAGAAGAAGAATTAATACGAAAAACAAAAAGAATAAGAATTCCAAGTAAGAAATACACAGCTCCAGAATGGACATATGTGGTGTTGGAAGAAATTGAGAATACAAATCAAAAAGAAGAAGAAGCTGGTACTGATCAAAGTGACCAAAGCAGTTTGCTTTGGTCACTTTAAAACCACCTTAAAGAGAACTGAATATTCTAAAAGTTCAAAAGATTTGAAGAAGAAGAGATATAAAAAAAGAGAGGGGTAAAGAAGAGAGGCTTAAAGTGTAAGGATACACTACTCTAGATGGTTTTTGGATAAGTTTTTTCAAAAGTTTTAAAGAGTTTAGATTTTTAGGTTTTTTCTTAGATTTTTCATTTTTTTATATAGTGTCCACGGGGCATATTATCAAGAACGGCGTTAAAATTATCGCCGGTTTAGCGGCAGAAAACTGCTGCTAAAGCGGCGATAATGGGCTTGATAATATGCCCTGGAGAATTCCAATAGAAGCCCATGTTCACACTAGAACAGGCCGGAACAAATAAATGAAATATCAAGTCAAACTGGACAAAGTGATTCAGAAGAAGAATTAATACGAAAAACAAAAAGAATAAGAATTCCAAGTAAGAAATACACAGCTCCAGAATGGACATATGTGGTGTTGGAAGAAATTGAGAATACAAATCAAAAAGAAGAAGAAGCTGGTACTGATCAAAGTGACCAAAGCAAACTGAAACCACCTTAAAGAGAACTGAATATTCTAAAAGTTCAAAAGATTTGAAGAAGAAGAGATATAAAAAAAAGAGGGGGTAAAGAAGAGAGGCTTAAAGTGTAAGGATACACTACTCTAGATGGTTTTTAGATAAGTTTTTTCAAAAGTTTTAAAAGAGTTTAGATTTTTAGGTTTTTTTCTTAGATTTTTAATTTTTTTATATAGTGTCCACGGGGCATATTATCAAGAACGGCGTTAAAATTATCGCCGGTTTAGCGGCAGAAAACTGCTGCTAAAGCGGCGATAATGGGCTTGATAATATGCCCTGGAGAATTCCAATAGAAGCCCATGTTCACACTAGAACATGGACTTCTATTGGAATTCTCAAGGGCATATTATCAAGCCCATTATCGCCGCTTTAGCGGCAGTTTTCTGCCGCTAAACCGGCGATAATTTTTAACGCCGTTCTTGATAATATGCCCCCACAATGGCAAAGGTAACAGAGACTGGATATCAAAATCTTAGTTTTAAACGTAAATGTATTAATGCTTGCTTATGTAGTGTTTTACTATTAACATTGGTATGGTTAACACTGATTATTTTTATCCCTGTTTTAATGGTGACTAATCATAAAAATAATACTAATAATGTGGGAAGCGAGAGAATAGATACTGTTACTAAAGAAAGTATAAATACTAATATAGAAAAGATAGAAGTTGATAGTATTTATCATCATGATAAATCAATTAATGATTTTTTGTTAAATGTTTTTACTAAGTTGCTTTATGAGTATGTTAACACAATGAATGCAAGAGATTGTTATGTGTGCATGCAATTACCGTCGTCTGTCTCAGAGGGGGTGACTTACCATCACCTACCTTTAACATATGGTGTGTCTTGTAGTGTCTTAACTAGTCTTTTTTATGAGAGGGAAGGTTTAGAGTATTATTATTCTAATTTTGATTTAATATTGTTAGAAATTCCTATTCAGAGAGATTTAAAGGTTGTTTATGGTCCTATTTATGCTGCATATATGGGAGATTTTTTCATTAGTAACAAGCCGATAGATACAATAGATGCACATAGAATTAACTTAACCTGTAAACTACGGCATGAAAAAATTGAGTTTATGTACTTGGTAGAAGATAGAAGACGAGATTTCAAAAAGAAAACTGCTGAGCAAAAGTCTCATGTACCTCCTCCATGGGCTTTCAGAGAGGGTGATTACAAAAAGGGTGAGACTTACGCTGCCATGACTCTAGATTTTCAACATAGAGGAAAGCTTTGTGTGTTTACAGAAGAGACTGAACTTAATAGTTACTTCATTGGTTCTAGTGAATGTGAGCATACTTTCTTGATAAAAGGAAGTTGGGACTGAAAGGAGGGACTGATCCTGTTTTCCCAGGAATGTATTATGTGTGTGGTAAGAATGCTTATTATAGGTTACCTACAGGTTGGTATGGATGTTGTTATTTAGGCATAGTATTCCCGAAGGTTTATCACGTAGATAGGAATAATAGAGATAATGAAATAAAACAAGGACTAACACGTAATAAGAGAGGAGCAAGTTATTCTGAAATAATTGGGGATACTTTTGGAGCACTGATACCTTCAGTTGGAGTTATTCTGAATTCACATAAAATTAGAAAATTGTCCACAGTGGTTGATCGTTTATCAACAGATACTGCTGGTGGGTTCTTGATGATTGATACTGAAATGGTTGCAATTAGATCAATGGTTTTGCAATATATTATTGGCAAAAGAGGGTGGAGTCTGTAGCATGTTGAAAATACAACAATGCTGTACTTATATTCCTGACAAAAGTAAAAATCTTGAGGAGTATATTAAAAATATTACAGAATTTCATGAAGATTTAAATGAACTAAAGGTTGATGGTGCATGGGAGAAACTTCGTAAGAGTTTTTCCTCAGTGGGAAATTGGTTTTCTACTTTTGGGAGTAGTCTATTAGGGAAAATATTAATACCGATTACTTCAGTAGTTGTAGTGATATTAATGATAACTATGATTTACAAATGTTGCAGAAAAGAAGAGACATCAGATCTTAAACGTAGAGCTAGAAAGAGAAAGAGAGAAGAGATAGAATTAGAAGATATGAGAGGAAATTACTATGAGATCACGAAAGACTTAGATGAAAGAATGATAAAACGAGAAAGAAGTACAGTATTTTAAATAAGTGGTAACTTGTTTGTGATGGGTATTTTGATGATGGCTCAAAAACGCCATCAAAGGGGGGATTGATGGAGCAGGGTTCTGAGAAAATATAACCTGCTCGGATTGAACCCTCAGTAACATATATTAACAGTGTGCGGTGAAGATTTTTATTAATAAATGCTAAAACATGGGGAAATGCTTTTGCGCATGTGCTTAAACTAATGTGTGTATTAATGCATGGGACTAGGCCGCAAAACTGCTTTGATAAAAAAAAACTAATGCTGCTTTTGTGCACGTTAATAATATTTCGCTAGGAATAACATGGGTTGTGCACGGGTTAGTGCAATGCTGGGATGGTGTGTAAAATGAAATTACATTTTTGTGAAATAATAAATGTTTGTGTTCTGTTCTCGTAGAAATACAAGCATGGGCATACACTTCTGCATGCCAGTTTTGGGTTAATTCTTGCTGAAGGAAAAAGAATTGAAATAAAATGGGCTTTGAATGAGGAGAGAACGCAAAAGCATAGAAATGTCCTTCACGATGTGCTGACTGTCTGCCAAGGTTGCGGAAGAAGGAGGATACTGATAAACAAGTGGAAGCATACAACTTCCTCACGAGATGGCAGAGGCGAACAAAAGAGGCGTAGAGACTTGCAACATGAAGAAAATATAATATGATTGTGTTCAAAATGTTTCTTGAAAAGGATCTGTCGTCATGTTAAAAAAAATAAACAATAAGTTAGTGAATAGAATGATCACGCTGAGAGTGGTGTGACAGAACACCCCCATTATTAGCCAATGAGGGACAGAATTCGGTTGAAAATGAAACAAATGTGGGTTGGACATTTAGGTTTTAGGGTATAATTGAAAGTCCCCGGGGGGGTGTGGTTTAGGCTTGGCTGGTGTTTACCTAGCGGGAGATAGTCGCTGTCGTCGGTTGCTGTTTCCAGATAGAGGCCTACCTGTTTCTTGATTCCTGAGTAAACCTTTGTCACTTGACTCTACTTGAGTGGCCTTCCTGCCCTGACTGGCCAGTGGGGTAGATTTCCCTGATTTCTTACTTGGGTTAGTATAGATAATCTTCTAAATTTGCATATTCATTGCAAATGTATTTTGTCTCTGAAACTTTTCTCTCTTCGCCTATCCACTCGTTCAATGCATTGTTTATTTGACATGAGTTTGAAATTATACATTGCCAATGTTTTCTCTCTGTGATAATCCATGATTTGCATTTCGTGTAATTGTACTTGTTGAGCATTTATTCTTACATTATTTTACGATAAACAACATAAACTACACACTGAGTCTGTTATTATTTATTAGTATAGATGCATAGATAAGTTCATATTATTGACATCAACTATTCAACTTTAGGTTCATCGCCACATTTATTTGTAAGGAGAAATGCAGGTTCTAAAGTGCATTTAGTGAGTTAGGAATAAACTTGCATTCCACTGAACCCCAGCATGACGGGATTAAGTTGGGTAGTGTAAATGGGCCTGTGTTTGTGAAAAATTATCGATCCCAGATCGCTGGATCAATGGTTAGGGGTTTAATGAATGGTTGGGTAATGGGATTTGGGGAAAGATTTGACAAAGACAAACCCTACAACACAGGCCAACATTCATCTGGGCAATAAGCAGCAGCACATCATTCGCCATCAATCTGTTGTTAGAAGGAAACAAAGGAATGAGTATGACAGAGTACAGATAAATGCATTGCAAACAGTCCGTCTGCCCTCGAGACCCAATTTATTTATCATATATCTAAATGTTCTGTTTTCAAGGTTGGGGAGTGAACCCACCCACCCACCCACTTTTCTTAGTTAATATGATTGTTAAAAGAAAATTTATACTGTATTGCAAAATTGGGTGGTGCGTCTGTATTCTCCTCAGGAATGTCCACTCTTTGGGGCCTGTCTGCACTGGTCCGGTAGGTAAGCAGGGGTGTTGTTGAGCTCAGCTAGCTTTCACCTTTCGTTCGCGAAGGAGACTAGAAAAAGGCCTGTGGATTGTAAAAGAGAAACTGTATTATACAGTCAAGGAGAAGGACAGAAGGAAGGTAAGCTTCATGAGGAGTGTATCAAGAAGACTCAGAGGCAGAGCAAAAAAAACCAGAAGGGGGACTCAGAGTATCATATTTGCCACAAGTCCAACACACACACACACAAACACACACACAGAGCAGCATTCCACAAACGCACCTCTCTCTATTCCACACAACTGAGTACTAGGCCTCAGACTCTTGGTTTACCTTTGAACTGAAGTCGATACTCAATAACTTCTTGCTTCCAGCTGTTGATGAGGTAGTCCTGCAGCTCCCGCTCTGAGTTCTTCTGTGATACTCCTCCAGTCCTAACTCTGAGTAACGCAGTCCCAGACCAGTCATCATCATCATAAATCGCGATGACCCGAGCAAGATAGACGTGGAGTGCACTGCTGTTGAAGAACACATAGAGAAACAGAATTGCAGTATTTTGCATAGGTTTTTGTTTGTTAACTAAAGTGACTGTTCTGGTCTCTGAAGAACAAGAAAAAAGGAGAACACCTTGCAATTAAATCTGGCTAAGTGTGAAAGGGCTGATCACCCATATTGTATTGTATTGTATTATAATTGCATTTATATAGCGCTTACTACCCCTGACAAGGCGTCAAAGTGCTTTTTCAGCAAGTAGCACGCTACTCCGGAACCCATAAAGGATTAGTGGTGAATTAGTATAGTGAAAATATTAAAGTAATTTGAGTGGTGGATAGGTTAGTCAGTTATTTGGATTCAGAAGGATAGCGGAAGGATAGAAGAGGGAAAAAAATGTGTATTTATATAGCGCTTGGTACCCCTGATGAGGTGTTGAAGCGCTTTTTTGGCGAGTAGCACACTACTCCGGAACCCATAAAGGATTAGTGGTGAATTAGTATTGTGAAATATGAAAGTAATTTGAGTGGTGGATATGTTAGTCAGTTATTTGGATTGAGAAGGGTAGGGGAGGGATAGAAGAGGGAAAAAGGTTTGCATTTATATAGCGCTTGTTACGCCTGATGGGGTGTTGAAGTGCTTTTTTGGCGATTAGCACGCTATTCCGGAACCCATAAAGGATTAGTGTTGAAAATTAGAATAGTGAAATATGAAAGTAATTTGAGTGGTGGGTATGTTATTTAGTTATTTGGGTAGAGAAGGGTAGCGGAGGGATAGAAGAGGGGAAAGGTTTGCATTTATATAGTGCTTGCTACCCCTGATGTGGTGTTGAAGCAATTTTTCAGCGAGTAGCACGCTACTCTGGAACCCATAAAGTATTAGTGGTGAATTAGTATAGTGAAATATGAAATTTGAGAAGTGGACATGTTAGTCTTATTTTGATTGAAAAGGATAGTGGAGGGATAGAAGAGTGAAGGATTTTGACTTTTTTTTTTGTGTGTTTTTGTTTTGGAGGTCCTAGCAGTAGGAGGAGGCTTGGGATGAGTAAAAAGGGATGTGGAGGGAAAGAGTCAGAGGGAAGAGTTTAGAAAGGCTTGTTTTGGGGGATCGGTATAGTAAAAGAGGTGTCAGATGATGCAAAGAGGGGTAGAGTAGGGGAGAGTCTAGAAAGGGTTATTTTGGGGATCATAGTAGTGGTATGGGGTTTGGGATGAATGAGAGAGTGGATGTAGAGGATATATTTTTTTTTTTTAAACATAATTATTCTACATGTTTATACAAAGCAATACACATATATAGGTACATATCTATAGTACAAATAAATGCTATATAGAAAAAAATGAGTGCCCTTCACTTAAGCCCCAAACAATGCAAATCAATAATCATCTCAAGAAATTTCCCATATTACAGTTTAACACACCCTCCCTCAGTGTCTGCCACCACATGAATCATCAATCAACTTAAATCATCATTCACGCAATCACTCACGGTTGCAATAGTTGAAGTTACCTCATTGAATCCAAGCATGGGTAGTTCAGGTTGGTATTCAATCATCTTTGATGCAGGCAACACATTGGAAATTAGTATTGGCAGGCAGTCTTGTATGTAATAAATAATTTTATAGGGCAGCCCTTCTAGTGTTAGTGATGCAAAAAGGAATAGACATTAGGCAATAGGCATGTGAGGGGGCAGGCATTGTTCACAATGTCATGAAGGAATTGTGGGGGCTTCTTCAATGCTCACTGGTCCAACTGCAATCCGGCAATATATATGTGACTAATAAAAAAGGTGGGGCAGCATAAATCTGACAGAAAAATAATATTTTTTTGATTTTTTGCAAAGAAGGAACTAAGTTCAATGAGAAAAAATGTTAAAGTTCTATGGGGGCACTGACATACTTAGTCCGGGAAGTAGAGTTCGTCCCCAAACTCAGGTGGTTCACCCAGAAGTTGGTCAGATAACACATTTGATTCCATTTTGGACCAATCACCCTCCTCCTCCTCCTGTGCTGCTGTTTCAGGAACAATGTAATTGTGTGGTATAAAATGTTGGTTTATTTTGATTATAGTCAATCTCTCCACATTTTGAGGCGAGAGACTGGTCCTTCTCACTGTGACGACCGCACCAGCTGCACTGAACACACGTTCAGCAGACACACTGGTGATAGGACAAGCCAGACACGTTATTGCCAGCCTGCTGAGCTCTGGCCATTGGCCATTGGCGCATCTTCCCATACCAATACATCAATGGATTTTGATCCACATAGACCTCTTTTGGATCATCCAGATACTCCTGGAACATCCTGTGGGTGGTCATTGGTGCTGCCACTTGCTCAACCTGTTTTGCCATCACCTCTGCACTGGACTTGAGCCCTGTCAATTGAAACCAATACAATGCAGAGGTTGGGTCTGGTCCTTCTGTTGCTGTTGTTGCCGGTGTTCTGGTTGATGGTGTTGTTGGCTGCTGTGAGACAAGAAGACTGCCCTCTCCGGAAGTTGAAGGCGGCACCCCAGAACTGCAGGCTGGGACTCAAAGTTCCAGCCGTTCTTCTTCCAAGTCTCTGGCTTGCTCTACAATCCACCTCTTGTATTTTAAAACATCTCCTTCAGAAAAAGGAATGAAAGTGAGCAGACTTTTTTTGTATCGTGGACCAAGTAGTGTGGCACATATGTACTCTTTGGACTTGAAGATGTCATGTAGCAGCCTTTAGAAGCCAAGCGAAGGACTAAGGTCTCAACCAAGGCATGCGCTTCTGTGTTTGCATTCACAGCTGCGGGGCGAATCTTTCAGATGCCTTCTTTACCTGGTCTTGTAGGAGATGCAACAACGGGATAGCTTGGCCCATCGTACTGTCCTCCTTGCTAACTTCCCATGTGTAAACCTCAAAAGGGAGTAGCATCTGTTTTAGACACTTGACTAGGCCCCTCCTCTTTGAATGACATAGTCTTTGATCTGTTTGTACTGCTCAAACAGATGTTGCAGCATGTAATAGGTGGAGTTCAAATGTGTTGGCACCTCCTTTATCAGGGCTTTAACTGGAGCTCTATTATTACACTGAATAATCTGCAGCTGCTTCCGGGCTTTAAAAGAATGGCAGAAATTAGTGCAGATTCTTCTGCAGGTGGTCAGCATGTTGCTGACTATCTCTTCCTTTTTGAGGAAGTCTTGCACCACCAGGTTGATGCAATGGGCCAAACACAGGACCCTGAAATAGCCTCCATCTGACATGGCCTTGACTATGTTGCTGCCATTGTATGTGGCAACAAATCCAATTCTAAGACTTCTGGGTCGCAGCCATTCATACACCTTGCTGTTAAATTCCTCCAAGATGTTTGCAGCTGTATGTGACTTCTCCATCACAAACATGTTCATTTTTGCATGCCACCGAATGCTCTTAAAACTTTCTTCTGGGCCAAGACCTGAAGATATCTTTTGCTTTCCCCCTGCAAAAGAGATCCAGTGTGCAGTGATGCACATGTTATCAGTCGCCTGACAACTGGTTCACATGTCTGTCGTCAGGTGGATGGTGTGAACAACACTTTGCTGCACAGCTTGTCCAGTCAATTGCAGCACATAGTGATGCAGCACTGGAACAGCCACTCAGGCAAAATAGGTCCTAATTGGTACCTTCCATTTTGGGCATATGGCTGCCACAAACTTTAAGAATCCCACTCCTTCCACAAAAGAAAAAGGGAGGAGGTCCAACGCTAACATTTTTGACAGCTTCCCATTGTACAAACGTGCGGTTGAGTGGTTTTGCTCGTAGGGCCCCTCCTGCCTAAATATGCCCAGAATAGTAGCCTGGATTTTCTTCTTTTCTTGGGGCACTGACACAGGCGTCTTTTGAAAAGTAGATGCTAGTGGTAGACTCAATGTGCGCTGTGGTGGTGGGGTAGTCACTGTATGCCATGGTGTCTCTATCTCACTCTGAGTCTACTTGTGCCATTGTGAAGTCGTTGAGGTAGGTGAATCTGCTGGCACACTGCTGGGGACAGGGCTGCTTTGTGTGAAGATGTCCCCTCTTATTCCTCACCATCACCTGCCACCGTGATTGGACTTGTAGCTGATTTTCCCCAGCTCTCCCCACCACCACATTCAGCAATGTTTTAAAGGTGCTCCTCCCACTTAATTGTGTGGCGATTTTTCTTATGGGTCATCTGGCTTCCAGTACCATAATGTGTACCAGGCTTACCTCTACGATCATTTGTGTGGAGAATGGTGCATTCTGCAATGGGCTCCCCCTCTTTGCTAACTGTAAAAAAGTCCCAATCAGGGGAGGAGTACTTTTTTACTGGGCCACTGCCAATGCCTGAAGAAGAACTGGAGGTAGGTGAGCATGTCGTCGATTGCCTCTCTGCTTCTCCTGAGGCAGCGGTTGGTGCCGGTCTCAGCTGGGGCTTTGCAAACATGGGAGCTGCTGGTGGTGCTACCTGTGCCACATCCCTTGGAGCTGGTTGAATGGCAGTGTCAGATTCCTCCGTGTCACCTGCCACCATGACTACCTCATCATCGTCATCATTCTCTTCATCCCCTTCCATAAGTCTAAGTCTTTCTGAAACTTTTCTTTTCCTTGCCTCTCCTGTTGTCTCCTGGTCTCTGTCGGGCTCCACTCCATGTCCCTATCATCATCATCAGAAGTGGTGCTTGGAGAAGATGGTGCAGTGGTACCCTTTCTTTTCCTTGCTTGAGATCTGGGAGCCAATGATTCTAGAAGCGGAGGTTCAATTTCTTGCTCGGAAGTAAGCTCAACCACCTGTTCGGCTCCAACATCAGACAAATGTAGTATTACTGACTGCGGCTGCTGTCCACTTTGATCTGTTTCCTGAAACGATTGTGTACTACTTTGCGAAAGGTTGAAATTTAATTCAACTTCACTACTCGTCAGCGTCGACATGATTGCACTGGCTGCCTCACTGACAGACATGGTCCTGAGCTTATGTTGGGGGTGGTGCTGTTGATGCAGGAGTGCTGCTCTCAGCTTGCTCGCCGGAGGCCAGTGCGGCAGGCACAACTTTCCTGAAAAAGGTTACGATTGGCACACCAGCAGTGGAAATCTGCTTCTTCTGCACCCCACAAGCCTCTTTCTTGGCAGCTCTTTTCTTTGTGGCCATCTTGATGCTGTCAGTTGGCAGTGGCACTTAGCTTCACAACAAGCTGAAGAGATGACAGTGTTGTGTAGTCAGTCACGCGTCATGTCATGCACAGGCCTTCTGTCTAGCAGTACTGAGGGTGATGTCTCTTCTATTGTGCACCTAAAATCAAACAAGCAAGAACAAGAATTTGCAATGCAATAGGTCTCGCATTACTGATAGTTTGAGGTATTGGTGTTTCAAATAATAATGCAACGCCAATAGCTCATACTTTCAGTAATGCGAGACTTAGTGCATTGCAAATGATTGCATAGTGAGCCAGGAACAAGCATTGTCTGTCTCAGTGCAGTACCGCAAGCTGCTCCTAGACCTCCCTAGTGAGGAAGGAACCAGCATTGCATGTCTAGGTGCAATACCGCAAGCTGTTCCTAGAGGTCCCTAGTGAGCAAGGCACCAGCACTACTTGTCTAGGTGCAGCACAGCAAGCTGCTCCTAGAGGTCCCTAGTGAGCATCATAAACTTTGAAGATATGGTAAATCCACCCTACCCATAGTGCATTGCATGTAAGACAGTACCACAAGTATATTCAAATAGCTATGTCCATGTATACAATTCGTAGCTTTGAAATGTGACAAAAGAATTATATTAATTCCGGATTAGGTTTGGTTGTACTCTATGTGGAGCTGAGGAAGAGTAATTTATAGAAATTTATAGAAGGTCTAATATAAATGTGAGATGTGGTAGGTGCAGTACCGCTAGCTGCTCCTAGAGGTCCCTAGTGAGCAAGCCACCAGCACTGCCAATACCGCAAGCTGCTCCTAGAGGTCCCTAGTAAGCATCACAAACTTTTGGTCACATATGGTACTCCCATAATGCATTGCAGGCAAGACAGTACCACAAGTACATTCAAATAGCTATGTCCATATATACAATTAATAGCTTTGAAATGTGACAAAACAATTATTATATTAATTCTGGATTAGGTTGTACTCTATGTGGAGCTGATGAGGGGAAATTTATAGAAGGTCAAATATGAATGTGAGATGTGTAGGTGCAGTACCGCAAGCTGTGCCTAGAGGTCCGTAGTGAGCATCATAAACTTTGAAGATATGGTAAATCCACTCTACCCATAATGCATTGCATGGAAGACAGTACCACAGTACATTCAATATATACAATTAGTAGCTTTGAAATGTGACAAAAGAATTATTACATTAATTCCGGATTAGGTTGTACTCTATGTGGAGCTGATGAAGGGAAATTTATAGAAGGTCTAACATAGATGTGTAGGTGCAGTACCGCCTAGAGGTCCCTAGAGAGCGCCAAACATTTGGTCATATGGTACTTCCCTAATGCATTGCATGCAAGACAGTACCACGAGTACATTCAAATAGCTATGTCCATATATACAATTAATAGCTTTGAAATGTGACAAAACAACTATTATATTAATTCCGGATTAGGTTGTACTCTATGTGGAGCTGATGAGGGGAAATTTATAGAAGGTCAAATATGAATGTGAGATGTGTAGGTGCAGTACCGCAAGCAGTGCCTAGAGGTCCGTAGTGAGCATCATAAACTTTGAAGATATGGTAAATCCACTCAACCCATAATGCATTGCATGGAAGACAGTACCACAGTACATTCAATATATACAATTAGTAGCTTTGAAATGTGACAAAATAATTATTATATTAATTCCGGATTAGGTTGTACTCTATGTGGAGCTGATGAAGGGAAATTTATAGAAGGTCTAACATAGATGTGTAGGTGCAGTACCGCCTAGAGGTCCCTAGAGAGCGCCAAACATTTGGTCATATGGTACTTCCCTAATGCATTGCATGCAAGACAGTACCACGAGTACATTCAAATAGCTATGTCCATATATACAATTAATAGCATTGAAATGTGACAAATCAATTATTATATTAATTCCAGATTAGGTTGTACTCTATGTGGAGCTGATGAAAGGAAATTTATAGAAGGTCTAATATAAATGTGAGATGTATAGGTGCAGTACCGCAAGCTGCACCTAGATGTCCCTAGTGAGCATGATAAACTTTGAAGATATGGTAAATCCACTCTACCCATAATGACTTGCATGCAAGACAGTACCACAGTACATTCAATATATACAATTAGTAGCTTTGAAATGTGACAAAAGAGTTATTATATTAATTCCGGATTAGGTTGTACTTTATGTGGAGCTGATGAAGGGAAATTTATAAAAGGTCTAATATAGATGTGTAGGTGCAGTACTGCAATCTGTGCCTAGAGGTCCCTAGTGAGCATCAAACTTTTGGTCACATATGGTACTCCCCTAAAGCATTGCATGCAAGACAGTACCACGAGTACCATCAAATAACTATGTCCATATCTACAATTAAAAGCTTTGAAATGTGACAAAACAAAAAATTATTATCTTAATACTCTAGATTAGGTTGTACTCTGTGTGGACCTGATGAAGGGCAGCCTAGAGCTCCCTAGTGAGCATCAAACTTTTGGTCACATATGGTACACCCATAATGCATTACATGCAAGACAGTACCAGAGTACAATCAAATAGCTAAGTCCATATATACAATTAATAGCTTTGAAATGTGACAAAACAATTATTATATTAAAGGGAAACTTATAGAAGGTCTAATATAAATGTTAGATGTGTAGATGCAGTACTGCAAGCTGCGCCTAGATGTCCCTAGTGAGCATGATAAACTTTGAAGATATGGTAAATCCACCCTACCCATAATGCATTGCATGCAAGACAGTACCACAGTACATTCACTATATACAGTTAGTAGCTTTAAAATGTGACAAAAGAATTGTTACATTAATTCCGGATTAGGTTGTACTCTATGTGGAGCTGATGAAGGGAAATTTATAGAAGGTCTAATATAGATGTGTAGGTGCAGTACCGCAAGCTGCGCCTAGAGGTCCCAAATGCAAAAACAACAGTTGATGGACAGAATGCAGAACAATGTCATACATTCACCCCAGTACAGAGATCTGGGCCTAAATCCATCGTTTTTGCTCACCATGCCATTCCAGTTTGAACCCAGCCATATGCAAATCAGTCTTGACCCTGTGCCTCATGGGAACAGTCCAGCCCGAACTGCCAAGCCAGGTCCTCCCTGGACTGGAAACAAGCATCCTAGGACCGGTTTCGGGGTTTCACCCCTCTTCAGCCAGGATAGCTTGATTCCAGTGGCATGGAGAGCACGGGACCCACGTCTGGGCATACCCGTCCCACTCGGGGTGACAAATGCAAAAACAACAGTTGATGGACAGAATGCAGAACAATGTCATACATTCACCCCAGTACAGAGATCTGGGCCTAAATCCATCGTTTTTGCTCACCATGCCATTCCAGTTTGAACCCAGCCATATGCAAATCAGTCTTGACCCTGTGCCTCATGGGAACAGTCCAGCCCGAACTGCCAAGCCAGGTCCTCCCTGGACTGGAAACAAGCATCCTAGGACCGGTTTCGGGGTTTCACCCCTCTTCAGCCAGGATAGCTTGATTCCAGTGGCATGGAGAGCACGGGACCCACGTCTGGGCATACCCGTCCCACTCGGGGTGACAAATGCAAAAACAACAGTTGATGGACAGAATGCAGAACAATGTCATACATTCACCCCAGTACAGAGATCTGGGCCTAAATCCATCGTTTTTGCTCACCATGCCATTCCAGTTTGAACCCAGCCATATGCAAATCAGTCTTGAACCTGTGCCTCATGGGAACAGTCCAGCCCGAACTGCCAAGCCAGGTCCTCCCTGGACTGGAAACAAGCATCCTAGGACCGGTTTCGGGGTTTCACCCCTCTTCAGCCAGGATAGCTTGATTCCAGTGGCATGGAGAGCACGGGACCCACGTCTGGGCATACCCGTCCCACTCGGGGTGACAAATGCAAAAACAACAGTTGATGGACAGAATGCAGAACAATGTCATACATTCACCCCAGTACAGAGATCTGGGCCTAAATCCATCGTTTTTTTGCTCACCATGCCATTCCAGTTTGAACCCAGCCATATGCAAATCAGTCTTGACCCTGTGCCTCATGGGAACAGTCCAGCCCGAACTGCCAAGCCAGGTCCTCCCTGGACTGGAAAGAAGCATCCTAGGACCGGTTTCGGGGTTTCACCCCTCTTCAGCCAGGATAGCTTGATTCCAGTGGCATGGAGAGCACGGGACCCACGTCTGGGCATACCCGTCCCACTCAGGGTGACAAATGCAAAAACAACAGTTGATGGACAGAATGCTGAACAATGTCATACATTCACCCCAGTACAGAGATCTGGGCCTAAATCCATCGTTTTTTTGCTCACCATGCCATTCCAGTTTGAACCCAGCCGTATGCAATTCAGTCTTGACCCTGTGCCTCATGGGAACAGTCCAGCCCGAACTGCCAAGCCAGGTCCTCCCTGGACTGGAAACAAGCATCCTATGACCGGTTTCGGGGTTTCACCCCTCTTCAGCCAGGATAGCTTGATTCCAGTGGCATGGCGAGCAGGGGACCCACGTCTGGGCATACCCGTCCCACTCGGGGTGACAAATGCAAAAACAACAGTTGATGGACAGAATGCAGAACAATGTCATACATTCACCCCAGTACAGAGATCTGGGCCTAAATCCATCGTTTTTGCTCACCATGCCATTCCAGTTTGAACCCACCCATATGCAAATCAGTCTTGACCCTGTGCCTCATGGGAACAGTCCAGCCCGAACTGCCAAGCCAGGTCCTCCCTGGACTGGAAACAAGCATCCTATGACCGGTTTCGGGGTTTCACCCCTCTTCAGCCAGGATAGCTTGATTCCAGTGGCATGGAGAGCAGGGGACCCACGTCTGTGCATACCCGTCCCACTCGGGGTGACAAATGCAAAAACAACAGTTGATGGACAGAATGCAGAACAATGTCATACATTCACCCCAGTACAGAGATCTGGGCCTAAATCCATCGTTTTTTGCTCACCATGCCATTCCAATTTGAACCCAGCCATATGCAAATCAGTCTTGACCCTGTGCCTCATGGGAACAGTCCAGCCCGAACTGCCAAGCCAGGTCCTCCCTGGACTGGAAACAAGCATCCTAGGACCGGTTTCGGGGTTTCACCCCTCTTCAGCCAGGATAGCTTGATTCCAGTGGCATGGAGAGCACGGGACCCACGTCTGGGCATACCCGTCCCACTCGGGGTGACAAATGCAAAAACAACAGTTGATGGACAGAATGCAGAACAATGTCATACATTCACCCCAGTACAGAGATCTGGGCCTAAATCCATCGTTTTTTTGCTCACCATGCCATTCCAGTTTGAACCCAGCCATATGCAAATCAGTCTTGACCCTGTGCCTCATGGGAACAGTCCAGCCCGAACTGCCAAGCCAGGTCCTCCCTGGACTGGAAACAAGCATCCTAGGACCGGTTTCGGGGTTTCACCCCTCTTCAGCCAGGATAGCTTGATTCCAGTGGCATGGAGAGCACGGGACCCACGTCTGGGCATACCCGTCCCACTCGGGGTGACAAATGCAAAAACAACAGTTGATGGACAGAATGCAGAACAATGTCATACATTCACCCCAGTACAGAGATCTGGGCCTAAATCCATCGTTTTTTGCTCACCATGCCATTCCAGTTTGAACCCAGCCATATGCAAATCAGTCTTGACCCTGTGCCTCATGGGAACAGTCCAGCCCGAACTGCCAAGCCAGGTCCTCCCTGGACTGGAAACAAGCATCCTAGGACCGGTTTCGGGGTTTCACCCCTCTTCAGCCAGGATAGCTTGATTCCAGTGGCATGGAGAGCACGGGACCCACGTCTGGGCATACCCGTCCCACTCGGGGTGACAAATGCAAAAACAACAGTTGATGGACAGAATGCAGAACAATGTCATACATTCACCCCAGTACAGAGATATGGGCCTAAATCCATCGTTTTTTTGCACCATGCCATTCCAGTTTGAACCCAGCCATATGCAAATCAGTCTTGACCCTGTGCCTCATGGGAACAGTCCAGCCCGAACTGCCAAGCCAGATCCTCCCTGGACTGGAAACAAGCATCCTAGGACCGGTTTCGGGGTTTCACCCCTCTTCAGCCAGGATAGCTTGATTCCAGTGGCATGGAGAGCACGGGACCCACGTCTGGGCATACCCGTCCCACTCGGGTGACAAATGCAAAAACAACAGTTGATGGACAGAATGCAGAACAATGTCATACATTCACCCCAGTACAGAGATCTGGGCCTAAATCTATCGTTTTTGCTCACCATGCCATTCCAGTTTGAACCCAGCCATATGCAAATCAGTCTTGACCCTGTGCCTCATGGGAACAGTCCAGCCCGAACTGCCAAGCCAGGTCCTCCCTGGACTGGAAACAAGCATCCTAGGACCGGTTTCGGGGTTTCACCCCTCTTCAGCCAGGATAGCTTGATTCCAGTGGCATGGAGAGCACGGGACCCACGTCTGGGCATACCCGTCCCACTCGGGGTGACAAATGCAAAAACAACAGTTGATGGACAGAATGCAGAACAATGTCATACATTCACCCCAGTACAGAGATCTGGGCCTAAATCCATCGTTTTTTGCTCACCATGCCATTCCAGTTTGAACCCAGCCATATGCAAATCAGTCTTGACCCTGTGCCTCATGGGAACAGTCCAGCCCGAACTGCCAAGCCAGGTCCTCCCTGGACTGGAAACAAGCATCCTAGGACCGGTTTCGGGGTTTCACCCCTCTTCAGCCCTCTTCAGCCAGGCTAGCTTGATTCCAGTGGCATGGAGAGCACGGGACCCACGTCTGGGCATACCCGTCCCACTCGGGGTGACAAATGCAAAAACAACAGTTGATGGACAGAATGCAGAACAATGTCATACATTCACCCCAGTACAGAGATCTGGGCCTAAATCCATCGTTTTTTGCTCACCATGCCATTCCAGTTTGAACCCAGCCATATGCAAATCAGTCTTGACCCTGTGCCTCATGGGAACAGTCCAGTCCGAACTGCCAAGCCAGGTCCTCCCTGGACTGGAAACAAGCATCCTAGGACCGGTTTCGGGGTTTCACCCCTCTTCAGCCAGGATAGCTTGATTCCAGTGGCATGGAGAGCACGGGACCCACGTCTGGGCATACCCGCCCCACTCGGGGTGACAAATGCAAAAACAACAGTTGATGGACAGAATGCAGAACAATGTCATACATTCACCCCAGTACAGAGATCTGGGCCTAAATCCATCGTTTTTTTGCTCACCATGCCATTCCAGTTTGAACCCAGCCATATGCAAATCAGTCTTGACCCTGTGCCTCATGGGAACAGACCAGCCCGAACTGCCAAGCCAGGTCCTCCCTGGACTGGAAACAAGCATCCTAGGACCGGTTTCGGGGTTTCACCCCTCTTCAGCCAGGATAGCTTGATTCCAGTGGCATGGAGAGCACGGGACCCACGTCTGGGCATACCCGTCCCACTCAGGGTGACAAATGCAAAAACAACAGTTGATGGACAGAATGCAGAACAATGTCATACATTCACCCCAGTACAGAGATCTGGGCCTAAATCCATCGTTTTTTTGCTCACCAAGCCATTCCAGTTTGAACCCAGCCATATGCAAATCAGTCTTGACCCTGTGCCTCATGGGAACAGTCCAGCCCTAGTGAGCATCAAACTTTTGGTCACATATGGTACTCCCCTAATGCATTGCCTGCAAGACAGTACTACAAGTACATTCAAATAGCTATGTCAATATATACAATTAATAGCTATGAAATGTGACAAAACAATTATTATATTAATTCTGATTAAGTTGTACTCTATGTGGAGCTGATTAAGGTAAATTTATAGAAGGTCTAATATAAATGTGAGATGTGTAGGTGCACGACTGCAAGCTGCGCCTAGATGTCCCTAGTGGTAGTTGTAATGTTTGTATCACTCAAAGACAGAAAACTGTCTATATGGTGTTGGGACAAAAGCACAGGAAAGGAGATTGTCCTTTTTAAGAAGACCCCTCACTCACCAACCTAGTTGGTGACATGCTTCATCATTGGGGTCCCACCCGAATAGCCGAATGCTATCCGGGTGTGCTGCAACACCTGATTACAGTGGAGCTGGTTGTTGTGTGAAGTGAAAAAAGTGAGTGACTTAATAGTGTAGATTTAAAAATTGGCCAGATGTGACCCTTTGAAAAAACTTTATTCTGGGGTAACTGGACAATGTTAAAAATTGTTAGGATGCCAAGAGGGTTTAATTGACCATCAGGTATCTCTTAATAAAAATTAGTGCAGTGAAAGAGTGCAATAAAAGGTCTACATGTTTCAACCTGTGAATGGTACTACTAGGTTTTCTTCAGGACAAGTGAATGTGACCCTGGAGGTATACACTCGCTAAGGTGTACCCTACCCTTGGTCACTAAACCTAACCATGTACTCACGGTCAGGTTTCCTTTTCTTGTATTCGAAAAAGGAAAATAATCTAGAAAGACAAACACAAATTAACAAACAAACAGATAAAGGTTAAGCAAGTAGCAATACTGTGCTTGTTCAGGAAATAAGTGCTCATGTGTTTCCCAACAATTGTTGAACATAGCATAGAGCATGCCTCCAGATAAGCCTCGTAGCTGAGGAGGCAGTGAACTATGGCGAGCATTCAATCCATTCCGTGACTCACACGATCATCAAAAAAAAATTTGGTTCTTACCCACATTTTGTGATACTACAAGTGGGTGATCTTTGTGCACTCCTCATGACTTTGAGGTGCAAAATGCATCGATGCAATCAATTACCATGCAAGTAACAGTGAAATACATGGATATTGTATTTAGAGCCACATACGGCATACACTCGTAGTGTCTAATGACGCTCTCACAAAAGTAGGTGAGGGCGCAACACATTAACAGTCATGCATGATATGCAAGCGTGTTTCTGGTCAAGAGACTCTAAGGGACTTTGTTCTTTGGATCAACACTTGTGATCAAAATCTGCAGTTCACTCACATCTTGGACCCCACAACTATGATATTTCTGGATGTAGTTATTACTAAAGAGAATGGCCATTTGGAAACCAGAACCCACTGTAAACCCAGTGCCAAGAACAACCTACTTAGATTTGACAGTTTTCACCCCAGACCACTCAGGGAGAATCTACCTTATGGGCAATATCTAAGACTACGTCGGAATTGCAGTAAAACTGCTGACTACTGTATCCAGGCAAAGGAACTGACTGGGAAACTATCGGATAGAGGCTACCCGGAGAATATCCTCAAAAAGTGTCAAAAGAGAGCACGTAACCAACCTAGGGAAGCTCTCCTGGAGGATAAAACAAGGTTGGATGAAGCAATCCCTCTTACGTGTGTTACTACATACAGTACAGCTTCCAATCACATGACTAGATCAATTAATAAACATTGGTCCTTCATCAACTCAGGGAATCTCCACTGGGAAAAACCGGTGTTTTCCTTCAAAAAAGCTAGGAGCCTTAAGGACTCTCTGGTAAAAACACGCCCTATGGCATTTGGACCAGAAACTACTCCCACTGTGCTGAATGCGTGGGGTCTACCGAAAGTTGTAGGACATTACCAGTGTGGCAATTGTAGTGTCTGCCATTTGACTACCAACACAAAAACATTATCACTGGAACAAGGGAAAATATGGACTCAACGAGCCCATACTAACTGTAACAGCACCAATGTGGTTTACCTAATAAAGTGCTCTTGTAACCTACAATATGTGGGAATGACATGTAGAAAAATCAAACAGAGAATATGCGAGCATCGCAGCACTATTAGATGTAAAAGACCCACCACAAAACTCACTGAACACTTTCTCATTGAGAATCATACACCAAATGACATGAAATGGACCATAATTGAACAAATCAAAATGGGTCCAAATGTACAACGAAGACTATTTGAGAAGGAGCAACGGTGGATTTATAGGCTTTCCACCCATAAGAAGGGATTAAATGAAAATATCCCATGGAACTCAGTACTCCCTAAATGATTGAATATGTACCTGTATTGTTATCCCCTTTATCTGAGTTTTTTGCTTTAACAGATCAATGTTCGGTTTGTTCTACTTTAATAATTGAATGACCCTGACAGTATGAAACCAAAAGAAAACAACTATAAGTAAGTAATAGATACAGTAATTGGTGCACTCTGTTTATTACATTTATAGACACAAATATGTAGTAAATATTGGAGTTAATTCCACTCGATAACACCTGTCACCATTTTCCGTGTATGCAGCGATAACTGAGTGTCTGATTACACCAACTGTATAATGTGCACATTTTTCCATTTTTTGTGCGCTATTTCGCATTGATATTGTGGCTCATAACCTTGTCATTTTAACTTTAACTTTGTGCGGCATTAGTATTGATACAGTGGCTCGTAACTTTATCATTCGAACAATCGAATTCGAAAGACAGTGCCTAGGGATACCCCCACCGACGTGCTAATGCCGGCCATGTGATCACTAAGCCACGCCCCCTGCTCGCGCAACCCGGAAATGCCTGCATTTAACCAGCATGGCAGATCCGATGCGGAGATTCTGCGGGGAGTGACAACGGGTCCGTATGGGTAGGCGCAACAGCCGGTGAATAGCTTCACCAAGTAAGTAGATATTGCTGATGTGGGAAACGATGCTTTTCCCTATGACTTGGGGAACTTTATTAATCAATCGGTTTTGTCCAGATCGCGTTGGGAGCTTTTTACCACGACCCTGACTCCCATGAAGCACGAAAACATCGCGCTTTTAGTAAGCCCTTATATTTATTTCCCTTTCTCCCTTGTTTTTCCTTTCCCGCGTTCCCAGTTTTCTCTTGACCATAAACACGCTTGCATATCATGCATGACTGTTAATGTGTTGCGCCCTCACCTACTTTTGTGAGAGCATCATTAGCCACTACGAGTGTATGACGTATGTGGCTCTAAATACAATATCCATGTATTTCACTGTTACTTGCATGGTAATTGATTGCATCGATGCATTTTGCACCTCAAAGTCACGAGGAGTGCACAAAGATCACCCACTTGTAGTATCACAAAATGTGGGTAAGAACAAAAAAAAATTTTGGATGATCGTGTGAGTCACGGAATGGATTGAATGCTCGCCATAGTTCACTGCCTCCTCAGCTACGAGGCTTATCTGGAGGCATGCTCTATGCTATGTTCAACAATTGTTGGGAAACACATGAGCACTTATTTCCTGAACAAGCACAGTATTGCTACTTGCTTAACCTTTATCTGCTTGTTTGTTAATTTGTGTTTGTCTTTCTAGATTATTTTCCTTTTTCGAATTGAAGAAAAGGAAACCTGACCGTGAGTACATGGTTAGGTTTAGTGACCAAGGGTAGGGTACACCTTAGCGAGTGTATACCTCCCGGGTCACATTCACTGGTCCTGAAGAAAACCTAGTAGTACCATTCACAGGTTGAAACATGTAGACCTTTTATTGCACTCTTTCACTGCACTAATTTTTATTAAGAGATACCTGATGGTCAATTTAACCCTCTTGGCATCCTAACAATTTTTAACATTGTCCAGTTACCCCAGAATAAAGTTTTTTCAAAGGGTCACATCTGGCCAATTTTTAAATCTACACTATTAAGTCACTCACTTTTTTCACTTCACACAACAACCAGCTCCACTGTAATCTGGTGTTGCAGCACACCCGGATAGCATTCGGCTATTCGGGTGGGACCCCAATGATGAAGCATGTCACCAACCAGGTTGGTGAGTGAGGAGTCTTCTTAAAAAGGACAATCTCCTTTCCTGTGCTTTTGTCCCAACACCATATAGACAGTTTTCTGTCTTTGAGTGATACTCCTTTCTTTGTTTTGATTATTAGTTTCTAAGGGGACCAGGAGTATTTCCCCCCCCCTCCTATTTAGGGCAAATCCCTTTCTCTCCTCTTTGTTTTGTACATTTTGGCAGCGCACAGCTGCGAGAGCGTTTAAATATAATATTTTTACAATTCTGGGAACATGGGGGAAAATCAAGGGTTGACATATTCCAGCGAGGAAGTGGATGCAATTTTGGGCGATCCCTCTATATTCGCTGATGCCAGTATCGCGCAAACAATTTCCCAAACCACTGATTGGGAAAAGTTGACAGAAATGAAAAGAAATCGAATCAGAACAATACTACATGGTACTATTTTAAAAGAATATCTGAGGAACAACATGGCACCAAAGGGTTTACTTGTCACAAATGCTCCAAGAATTTTCCTTGATGATCCCGTGTTCAGAAAAGATTGGGCAAGAATCGCGTGGCATTGTACACGCGACTGGATTGTACTAATTATTAAGACTGCCTTACGCCTCTCGGAGGCAATGCTCATTGAAATCCAATTGACGGAAGGTCAGATAAAGACGACCATCACTGGATATAAAAAAAGACTTGATGAATTAAACAAAGAAATTAATGAATATAAGGACAACCTTACACAGCAAAAGGTCCTAAAATTCCAGAAAGATTTAAAACGTTTTTCCTACGTCAAGACCTATCCTTATTCTGATCCTGAGTACATTGCTCCAATGAAATCGGACCGGGACTCAGACGCTTCTAGCACTGACTCTACCGGAAGTAGTAATTCCAGCCTGGGCAGTGGTAGACAGAGACAAAGAGGAAGGAACAGAGCCCAAAACAACTGGCCTACTTATAATACACAAGTACCACCAGGTTTCCAAGGACCGTACAACCCACATCAACCATACCCTATGTATGGATGGCAACCACCGTTCCCACAACCATTATTTCCACCGAATACCTTCAGGCCGCCTTTTTTAGGCAGGGGCAGAAGGGGAAGAGGCAGAAGGAAAGGTACGAGTTAGGTACACTGGGAAGAGGAAGATCCGGTAGGGAGCCATACAAGGAGCAAAAGACTGACATCTCAAGCAGGACCGAGCAACATTCGGTCCTAGTGACCAACCTTGCGACAAGACCACTGTCAACAGCTGAAGAAAAGGTCCTAAACAAGGGACTTGGCTTTGTCCCAACTACACACTTTGACAAATTCCATCTTCACTGCGAATTAGCTAGCTTTTTCAGGAAACTCAGACTTAAGTCTTTGTTTGAGAAACAGAGTGAGACGGCGTTCACAGCTGACGCAAACGAAACTGGACTACGTATCAAGTCCACTTTTACCCCACCACCACACACCATTCCGGTGGAGATAGCTACTTTTGAACAAGCTGTCTTTAGAGACATAGAACAACTAGAGATCCAACAACCATTTGTCAATATGAGCAGAGAAGAGAACTGTGCCCTGAATACCCTAAAATCATGTGACTCCATTGTAATAAAACCGGCGGATAAAGGGGTGGAGTGGTAGTTCAAGACAAAGAGGCGTATCAAGCTGAATGTCTAAGACTCTTATCTGATAATAGGAATTACCAACCATTATCACATGACCCAACTGAAGACCTTAAACAAGAGATTAGGGGCCATATGTATGAAAGTTTGGTTTTGCGATTCTCAAATAGCGAATTTTAGAGAATCGCTATTTGAGAATCGCAAAACGAGATGTATGTAGGATTTGCAATAAATTTTGCGAATCCTTCATATTCCTTAATTGCGAATCGCAAATTGCGATTCGCAATTAAGGAATACCTCCCCATTCATTCCTATGGGCCTAGAGGCCCATAGGAATGAATGGGAAGACATTCTCAATTTGTGATTAGCAATTAGAGAATCGCAAATTGAGAATGCAATTTCAAGGGTGCCATGGTGTCAAAAGGACACCCTGTTGCACCCCTGAAATGTGCATGTGTGCACATGTGACACACATACATGTCCTAAGGGCATGTTTGTGCGCCACATGGCACTTTAAAAAATGCAAAAAGTGCATTTTTAAGTGAAATCGCAAGTTACCACCAACTTGAAGTTGGTGGTAATTTGCGATTCCTTAAACCCAAATTGCACTTTTTTTGTGCTTCTTACATTGCATTTAAGGAATCGCAATTAGCGATTCCTTAAATGCAATCGCAAAATAGGGAATCGCAAAATTTGCGATTCCTTATTTTGAGAGGGGGTTTCAGTGTGATACATTGCACACTGCTAATTTGCGATCGCAAATTGGCTTCAGACATATGGCCCTAGATCCCTTGTTGAACATGCTGAGACAATGGGACATATCTCAAAACAAGAAGCTGACTTTTTGTGCAATAGTGAGGGCAAGATCCCATACTTTTATACACTACCTAAAATGCACAAGAATAAGGTTCCCCCACCAGGCAGACCTATTGTGTCTGGCATTGGGTCTTTGCTTGAACCTCTATCACGATTCTGTGATTTCTTTTAAACGACTAGTACAGAACACCTCTACTTACCTACAGGATACTAAATGTCTCCTTAAACTACTCCAAGACCTTGTGGTGGATGAAAGTACTATCTTAGTAAGCTTTGACATTGAAAGCCTATATACTAGTATCCCGCAGGATGACACCTTGGAAGTATTACAAATAGCCTTGAATGAAATAGCATGGACATACAGGACACCTAAAACCTTTATCCTGGAATGTGCCAAACTGGCATTAAAAAGGAACTACTTCATGTTCGAAGGGGCCCTCTACCTACAAACGGGGGGGACTTCTATGGGGAGCACATTCGCTCCAAGTGTAGCGGGACTCTATGTGTTCAACTTTGAGAAAAATTTCATACTCAATAACCAGAATCCCTTCTACACCAACATTGTTTTATGGAAAAGATATATCGACGACGTCCTTGCGATTTGGCAAGGACCGGTCGAGACTCTAAGGGACTTTGTTCTTTGGATCAACACTTGTGATCAAAATCTGCGGTTCACTCACATCTTGGACCCCACAACTATGATATTTCTGGATGTAGTTATTACTAAAGAGAATGGCCATTTGGAAACCAGAACCCACTGTAAACCCAGTGCCAAGAACAACCTACTTAGATTTGACAGTTTTCACCCCAGACCACTCAGGGAGAATCTACCTTATGGGCAATATCTAAGACTACGTCGGAATTGCAGTAAAACTGCTGACTACTGTATCCAGGCAAAGGAACTGACTGGGAAACTATCGGATAGAGGCTACCCGGAGAATATCCTCAAAAAGTGTCAAAAGAGAGCACATAACCAACCTAGGGAAGCTCTCCTGGAGGACAAAACAAGGTTGGATGAAGCAATCCCTCTTACGTGTGTTACTACATACAGTACAGCTTCCAATCACATGACTAGATCAATTAATAAACATTGGTCCATCATCAACTCAGGGAATCTCCACTGGGAAAACCGGTGTTTTCCTTCAAAAAGCTAGGAGCCTTAAGGACTCTCTGGTAAAAACACGCCCTATGGCATTTGGACCAGAAACTACTCCCACTGTGCTGAATGCGTGGGGTCTACCGAAAGTTGTAGGACATTACCAGTGTGGCAATTGTAGTGTCTGCCATTTGACTACTAACACAAAAACATTATCACTGGAACAAGGGAAAATATGGACTCAACGAGCCCACACTAACTGTAACAGCACCAATGTGGTTTACCTAATAAAGTGCTCTTGTAACCTACAATATGTGGGAATGACATGTAGAAAAATCAAACAGAGAATATGCGAGCATCGCAGCACTATTAGATGTAAAAGACCCACCACAAAACTCACTGAACACTTTCTCATCGAGAATCATACACCAAATGACATGAAATGGACCATAATTGAACAAATCAAAATGGGTCCAAATGTACAACGAAGACTATTTGAGAAGGAGCAACGGTGGATTTATAGCCTTTCCACCCATAAGAAGGGATTAAATGAAAATATCCCATGGAACTCAGTACTCCCTAAATGATTGAATATGTACCTGTATTGTTATCCCCTTTATCTGAGTTTTTTGCTTTAACAGATCAATGTTCGGTTTGTTCTACTTCAATAATTGAATGACCCTGACAGTATGAAACAAAAAGAAAATAACTATAAGTAAGTAATAGATACAGTAATTGGTGCACTCTGTTTATTACATTTATAGACACGAATATGTAGTAAATATTGGAGTTAATTCCACTCGATAACACCTGTCACCATTTTCCGTGTATGCAGCGATAACTGAGTGTCTGATTACACCAACTGTATAATGTGCACATTTTTCCATTTTTTGTGCGCTATTTCGCATTGATATTGTGGCTCCTAACCTTGTCATTTTAACTTTAACTTTGTGCGGCATTAGTATTGATACAGTGGCTCGTAACTTTATCATTCGAACAATCGAATTCGAAAGACAGTGCCTAGGGATACTCCCACCGACGTGCTAACGCCGGCCACGTGATCACTAAACCACGCCCCCTGCTCGCGCAACCCGGAAATGCCTGCATTTAACCAGCATGGCAGATCCGATGCGGAGATTCTGCGGGGAGTGACAACGGGTCCGTATGGGTAGGCGCAACAGCCGGTGAATAGCTCCACCAAGTAAGTAGATATTGCTGATGTGGGAAACTATGCTTTTCCCTATGACTTGGGGAACTTTATTAATCAATCGGTTTTGTCCAGATCGCGTTGGGAGCTTTTTACCACGACCCTGACTCCCATGAAGCACGAAAACATCGCGCTTTTAGTAAGCCCTTATATTCATTTCCCTTTCTCCCTTGTTTTTCCTTTCCCGCGTTCCCAGTTTTCTCTTGACCATAAACACGCTTGCATATCATGCATGACTGTTAATGTGTTGCGCCCTCACCTACTTTTGTGAGAGCGTCATTAGCCACTACGAGTGTATGCCGTATGTGGCTCTAAATACAATATCCATGTATTTCACTGTTACTTGCATGGTAATTGATTGCATCGATGCATTTTGCACCTCAAAGTCACAAGGAGTGCACAAAGATCACCCACTTGTAGTATCACAAAATGTGGGTAAGAACAAAAAAAAATTTTGATGATCGTGTGAGTCACGGAATGGATTGAATGCTCGCCATAGTTCACTGCCTCCTCAGCTACGAGGCTTATCTGGAGGCATGCTCTATGCTATGTTCAACAATTGTTGGGAAACACATGAGCACTTATTTCCTGAACAAGCACAGTATTGCTACTTGCTTAACCTTTATCTGTTTGTTTGTTAATTTGTGTTTGTCTTTCTAGATTATTTTCCTTTTTCGAATTGAAGAAAAGGAAACCTGACCGTGAGTACATGGTTAGGTTTAGTGACCAAGGGTAGGGTACACCTTAGCGAGTGTATACCTCCTGGGTCACATTCACTGGTCCTGAAGAAAACCTAGTAGTACCATTCACAGGTTGAAACATGTAGACCTTTTATTGCACTCTTTCACTGCACTAATTTTTATTAAGAGATACCTAATGGTCAATTTAACCCTCTTGGCATCCTAACAATTTTTAACATTGT